>CM034702.1:6894941-6970733 GCA_020142125.1 Phrynosoma platyrhinos
GACTGGAGGTTGCAACCCAATTCCTGGTTTTGGGGCCACTACTGTGAACACTTCCTTGTCTGGATTTAATCTCAATCCTCATCCAGCCCATTACTGCCTTAAGACAGTCATTGAGAGGAGAGACGCCATCAGGATTCCAGGCCAATGATCAAGACATGGAGAAATAGATCTGGGTGTTGTCAGCGTACTGATAACACCAAGCCCCATATCTCCGAATGATCTCAATCAGTGGCTTCATATAGATGTTAAACAGCATCGGGGACAGAATGGAACCCTAAGGGATGCCACACATAAGATCTTTTTTTGCCGAACAGCTGCTTCCGAGCAGAACCCTCTGGGACCTGCCCAAGAGGAAGGAGTGGAATCACTGCAATGGAGTGCCTCCAATTCCTAACGCACTCAGGTGATCCAAGAGGATGCTGATCTATTGTATCAAAAGCTGCTGAGAGGTCTAAAAGCACCAGCAGGGTCACACTACCCCTGCCAATACTTAGACGCAGGTCGTCGGTCAAGGCAACCATGGCAGTCTCAACTCCAAATCCTGTCCTAAAGCCAGTTTGAAATGGGTCTAGATAATTGGTTTCATCCATGACTAGTTGGAGTTGAAGAGCAACCACCCTCTCAATCACTTCTCTCAAGAAGGGTAACATAGACACTGGACTATAGTTGTTCATATTCAGGGAGTCCAGAGAAGGTTTTTTTCTGAAGCTGCTTAAGCACTGCTTCCTTTAAACAAGCTGGAATTAACCCTTCCCTGAGGGATGCATTGATGATGTCCTTAAGGAACATCATCAAGGCACCCCCCCTCCCCTGGATGGCCAGCCATGGAGAGCAAGGATCAAGGGGGCAAGTTGTCTTCCTCACTTCCTCACAAGTAACTTGTCCACATCCTCGGTACTCACAGATTGAAATTGATCCAGTAAATTTACATCAATGGAGCTGCTAGACACCTCGTCACTTGGTTTTGTTTCCAAACTAGCATCCAAGATGGCTCTTATCTGAGAGATTTTCTCTGCAAAAAAAAGTTGTTAAATGTGTCACAGCAGGTCATTGTTGGGTTAAATAATGGGTTCTGTGCAGGTGGAACCTGTGTTAGTTCCCTTACCACCCTAAACAGGTCTGCTGGATGGGACTCTGCAGATGCAATACATGCAGAGGAAAAGGATTTCTGTGCTGCACCTATTGCCTCTTGATAGGACCAAAGAAAGTTCTTATAATGAGTCTTGTAAGATAAGAGTAGAGTTTTCCACCAGGTGTGCTTTAGTCATTGTCCAACCCGCTTCATTCTCCTAAGCTCTTCTGTATACCATGGCTTATGATTTAAAGCAGGTTGGAAAGGACACTTGGGAGCGATTGTATGAGATCGGTGTTCCAGGTATTAACCAAAGTTTCAACAGAATCACCAGCATTGCCAACCATTAAACCCTCTAAGGCTTTATGGAATCCAACTGGTTCCATTAGCCTTCAAGGGTGGAGCATTCTAATAGGTCCACCACCCTCAGTAGGGCAGACAGTGGCTCTTGGTTTGATCTTGACCAGGAAATGATCCATCCATGACAATGTGGAGGTTTTTATTATCTCCGCCCATGGATATGCCATCTGTCAGGGATGCTTTGATTGGGAGTTCCTGCATGGCAGGGGGTTGGACTGGATGGCCCTTGTGGTCTCTTCCAACTCTAAGATTCTATGATTCTATGATTCTATATTCCTGTCCCATACTAAAGACTGCATTGAGGGTATGTGTGGGCCCGACGACCAATTGGAATAGGCCCATATTTGTCATCGTTTCCATGAACTCCCGATCCACACCTGACAGATTTGTCAAACTGGTCTCGAGTGGAATGTTGAAGTCACCCAAAACTAAAAGTCTGTGCGACTCCAACAGCAACTCTGAAACCAGCTGTGTCAGCAAAGTTAGGGAGTCTTCTAGACAACGGATTGGCCAGTATACTAGCAGAATATACAGAGTAAAACATATTTTATTTATTTATTTGGATTATTTGTACCCTGCTCTTCACCCACAAATGGAATGGAGACACCCAAAGTTGCAAAAATAAGAAACTCTAGAATCATTTCTGAAAGACCTGCCATTGATACTTAGATGATACTTACATATCTGTGGAACTATCCCTGGCAAGCCTGGTCACATTTTGGGAGGATAAATTCCTCATTCATTCTCTTTCTCCCCCCCTCTTTTTTTTATTAGTGACCTCTAGAATTGTGTACAAATGTTTCAGCTTTTTGGCATGTATGCACATGAACACTAAAGAATCACATAATATGCATATTGCATCTACTGAGGTGGGTTTGAACTACTGAAGACATAAATAATTGCAATTGAGGATGTTTAATACTGGTTCCCTAATCCCAGCTCTGCTCTGAGCCATGACATGAATTGCAATGACTAATGAAGTTCTCCTCTAACATTGTCTCATTAACAGCATGTCCTCATTTAAGAGGGCAAATTTACCATAAACAATTGCATCCCCTCTGCACTGTCCTCAGCAGCAACTGGGCATGCTGTTCAAGAATTTACCTCCTGCTATTCAATAAGGAATTAGGACTGAATGGTCTAGAATTTTAACTAAACATATGATGGAGCCTTCCTTCCCAGACTAAATTAGGGGTTGTAAAAGAAGCATCTGCATTTCATTCCACAGTCTTCAGCTTCTCCTTGTTTTCCAAAGGGAGGGGATTTGGGCATTGCTTTTTTGTCAGAACTGACAGCTTCGTCCATACAGGGACAAGACTTCAAGTATTTACCTTTTAAAACTCTGGGTTTGAATTAACCATGTTGATGTTTAATTAAGGTTTCCACCCCACATTAACCAGAGCCTATAGTACTAACTGAACGATAAAAAATATAGCAATGAATGCTGAATGAAGATTTGTAGAATCCTGCTCAGCAGTGAATAGCCCCTCAGTGACACTGAGCATGTCACACCCTCTCAAGTTACAAAGAGGCAATGACAAAACTCCTCCAAATAAATCTTATTATGAAATCCATGTGATAAATTTACCATAAATTGGAGTCAACTTCAAGTCCCATAACAAAAACAGAACTCCTGATAGGAAAGACTACCTGAGAGCCTAGAGCAGTGGTTCCTAAACTTTGGTCCTCCAGGTGTTTTGGACTTCAACTCCCAGAAGCCCCACTCGGCTTGGCCTACAGTGAATAATTTTGGGAGCTGAAGTCCAGAACATCTGGTGAACTACAGTTTGGGGACCACTACCCTAGAGAGAAGCAGCCAGCCAAAGTAATGGAGTTAGACACAGCAGCAGCTTGACCTTCCAAAAGGCACTTTTCTAGGATTGGGCTATGTTTGTTACAGTGCATACTAAATTAGTGTCACCGTTAAACAATCTTCATCCTGGAGTAAAATATTTCGTGCAACTGTAACCAAACAATGGCTCTGGAAAATCAAAGAAAACAGCATGTATGCTTGTTTCCCTTTCTATAGTCCGAGCTAACAGCTCCAGTACATGTGATAGAAGAAGAAAGCAAAATTGCATGTACATGTAGGATGCTCTATTTAAAACACTAGCAACAGCAGCGACAACAAAATATCTACATTTACTTCTGAATCCTTCATTTTTCTCCCAAAGCCCTTACCAAACAACTTCAATGCTATTTCTGGATAGTAATTAACCCAAGAATCCCTCCCTCAAATAGAGCAGTTTCCAAGCAGCAAGGCACCAAAAGACATGTATTCACAGGCAGGCATGCTGGTATAAGCTATGGTTTTATATTCTGAGCAGGATCTTACAGCACCCACTGTGCTGAAATGGAAGCATACTGTACAATCTGTTTAAATATATGCTGTTTCCTCTCCAGTATATGCCAGACTTCTTTTTTTTTTTTTAACTTTTCCTCCCCAAGATTTAAAGTGCCTGCTGCTAAGTGGGTACCTGTCCCTGCATTTGTTCTAACACAATGGAGCTATGGGATGTGACATGTTCAGTTTCCATCCATAGCATGCTGCAGTCATCAAAAAATGGGAATCAAGCATAACAGGTCAGCTTTCAGATTTCTACAGTAATATAAACTAGGGATGGTGAGGAATTTCTTTAGGCTTAATAGTCCTAATGGAAGTTGCACTTTTTCACCTCCTGAGACTTGTTAGGAGAAAATGTGCATTGCTCCTGGAAAATTTGCACATTTGTGAGGGTTACAGTGTGTTTTTTTAGTAACTGCAAATAAGCTAAAACAAACTTAACTAGTTGGAAAAACTCAAGCACATTTTGGTCAACAAGGAAAAGCTGTGTAAATTAGGGAAATTGAACAAATAAATGCACAAATTCTGAAAGGTGTGTTAAAGTTAAATGAAGTTCCATGTGACAAGAAAACATAAAATCTGAGGATTTGATAACAAAAAAGAACAGAAAATAACACAAATGGGATTTGGCAAAACTGAATAAAATTAAGGAAACATATTCTGGTTTAACTGTGTTTGTCATGCAGAAAAATACAACAGATCTACAAAACAGTGATATCTTCACTGGACAAAATGCACAAACTACACCAAAGCCTAACAGGCTCCTTCATCAGACAAAGGTGTACATAAGAGGGAATGTGACAATGTTAGAGTCATGGGGCTGTGTTTTGTGTTGGATGTTACTTCTCTAGTCAGTTAAGATGTCTGTAGGGATGTCAGTACAGGCAGAAGACACTTCTCTTCTTGGTTATGTGGGGACCAGGGGTGAAGGACAGTAAAACACAGACATTTACATTTCAAAATCCATTAGCACCAATAAAGTAACTTCCATTGAGATCCAGACAAACTCTGTTCTGTGCCAAGCAAACCACCCTCCTCTTAAGATGCATCTGCGCTGCAGAAATAATCCAGATTGACCTAACTTTAACTGACATGACACAATCCTATGGAAATCTGGGAATTATAGTTTGTTGTGGCACCAGAGCTCCCTGACAGAGAATGCTAAATGTCTCACAAACCAACATTGCCCAGAATGCCATAGCACGGAACCATGACAGTTAAAGTGGTGTCAAACTGGTTTATTTCTGCAGTGTGGATGGTGCCTTAGGCATCCTTAATATGACTTAGATATGATATCATACTAATCCATGATTTGTGCTAGACACAGTTTGGATCCAAACCATGATTTGATCTTATGATGATGATCTTAGTGCACAATCAAGTCCATTTGGGGAGGCAACAGTCCTTATATGGCAACAAAGGATTGGAAGAAAAGGTATGGTATATGATTGACTATAAGTTGACCTCATGCATAAATTGAGGGCAGGTTTTAGGGACAAAATTGTGGATTTTTTGACATGATTCATGAATAAGTTAAGGATAAAACTTAGGGGTATGTAACAAAGGATCAAAAGGATGAAGCAAAGGAAAACAATGCCAAAGAACTCACAAAATTCAGCAAGCATAACTGTCTGTGCTCACCCTAAAGGCTGGATGTATAAGGGAATAAAGAGAGGATACTGCTTCCAGAACAGATTATACACTGGCCTTTCACCAGGGGATGGTTCCATATATATATATATATATATATATATATATATATATATATATATGAGTTAAAATACAGTACTTACATTGACCCGTAGATAAGTCAATTCAGGTTTTTTGGGTCAAATTTTTGACTACAGTGTCTAGACTTATACATGAGTATGTACAGTAGATGTCAACTGGTCACTAAATGTAGAGTCCTGGTGTAGTGGTGAAGGTAAGGGTGCATCTAGACTTAGAAATAATGCAGTTTGACACCACTTTAACTGCTATTACTCAATCCTAAATAATCCTGAAATTTGTAATTTTGTGAGGCACCAGCATGCTTTGTCAGAGAATGTAAAACATTGTGAAGACCTTATAAGACTACAGATCCCAAGATTCCATCAGATGGAGCTACAGCACTTACACTGGTGTCAAACCAGTTATTTTTACAGTGTAGGTGCATGCTATGTGCAATGTTCTAAAGAAGAACATAAATTAATTCTCAGCCTTCCTCGCAGCATCTGGACAGCATCATGCAGTAAATTGTACAAGTAACTTCATAAAGGGGGTGGGGGTGGGGATGAAATAGGAAAGTCTAGGAATTTCCAGTTTTTCTGCATATTCCAAATTCAAACGGCAAAAGATTAAGCAAAAAGCTAAACACACATTTGTGAAATTTCTGCTTTGAATTATTTGAATATATTCGTACCATCAGTGGATCTTTGCTTGTCGCATCATCAAGCTTTTAGCCATTCACTCCCTCACTTAATGCAATTCTAGGGTACATTTTCCCAGCTCACAAATACAGAAACATCTACAATTATTCTGAACCACTGCTGCACTTCACTACCCCAACCATGATAATTAGCAAGTCCCATCATCTCATTCTGTCTAGTTCATTCCATCTCCTTGAATAGTTCCTTTGCAGCAAAACAGGATGGCATTCTCTATTAGCTAAGTGCCCATTCAGGGGAAATTCCAGGTGAAAATTGGTACCAGCACTATCTATAATGGAGATAAAAATTAACACCTTGCCCATGATGTGACATATGTTGAGGAAAAGGCAAGATACACATCAGCAATATGAGCACTTTGTATCTATCTACTCAGCCTTCACCAGGCCAAGCCTTAAGTGCAGCTGACCATTTTCAAAATTCACAGACACTCTTTTTTTTTTTTTTTTTTTTTTTGCATTACTCTATTTTATACACAGCTGGAAAAAGTAGAAAGAACCAGATGCTCAGTAAACTAAGGCTACAATTGTATTAAAAATTTTCTGCAGTAAAGATATGTGTGTTGGTATGGTGTTGTATGTATGATGGAGGCATGGGTCATACTAGGATCTCCTCCTCATTATGTCATTATGGACAAGCCAACTCCTCCCTGTCATAAGACCAATGTCTCTGGCTTTCATTTTTCATTACCTCTTGGTAACAGAAATCACTGCAGATCAATAGCCTCCTGAAACACTGAGTGAATGTGTCCTATGGGGTTTCCCAAACATGTCTTTTCCCTTCTCTCCAGACCGTAAACCAAAAGGACAAGTCGAGAGATGCTTCTTTCAACCTACAGATGCCAAGAGGTACTCACCATGAAATGCATGGGACATTCCCTCCTGTACTGTCCTATATCTGGTCCTATATAGGCCCCGAAACCAAGAATTGGGTTGCAACCTCCGGTTCTGGATGGGGTCACACTCTCTGTCAAGGACTGCATTTGCAGTCTGGGGGTGCTCCTTGACTCGTTGCTCCTGATGACAAAACAGGTAAATGCGACAGTCAGGAGCACCTGTTATCAGCTTCAGCTGATATGCCAGCTGCGCCCTTTCCTGGAAGTAAGAGATCTGGAGACTATTGTGCACTCGCTGGTAACCTCATGTCTAGATTTCTGTAATGCGCTCTACATGGGGCTACCCTCATGCTTGGTCCAGAAACTGCAGTTAGTACAGAACATGACAGCCAGAGTAATTTCTGGAACATCTAGGAGGGACCATATTACCCCAGTTCTAAAGTCCCCCCACTGGTTGCCTATTAGTTTCCAAAACCAGTACAAGGTGTTGGTTATCACCTTTAAAGCCATAAATGGCTTGAGTCCAAACTATCTTCAGAACCACCTTCTCCCCTATAATCCTCCCTGTGCACTCTGGTTCTCTGGGAGGAATTTACTTCAGCCACGAAGATCCAGGCTCTCGACTACCTCCCAGAGGGCATTTTCCATCGTCACCCCCAGATTATGGAATGGCCTGCCGGATGAGATCCGTCTGCTTGGCATCCCCTCTCCCCCCCCCCCCATTGAAGCCTTCAAACAAGACTCCAATGTTAACAGGTATATGTCGTTTCCCTGAGGGGAGAGGTGCACACCGTCACCCCTGTACAAATGTGGCAACCCAAACTGAATTCCCTGGTATATAAATAAATTTATTATTATTATTATTATTATTATTATTATTATTATTATTATTATTATTAAAGTCTCCATCACTGCATTTTCTCAACTGCTCAGTCAAAGTCACTGAAGAGAAGGTGATAAACCCTGCCCTGTTGGACTAATGGTCT
Organism: Phrynosoma platyrhinos; assembly: GCA_020142125.1. Taxonomy (NCBI): domain Eukaryota; kingdom Metazoa; phylum Chordata; class Lepidosauria; order Squamata; family Phrynosomatidae; genus Phrynosoma; species Phrynosoma platyrhinos. The sequence goes on from CM034702.1 coordinate 6,902,965, forward strand.
CTGGATTAGGTGGGTTTAATGTGTTTCTGTCAAAAATGTAAAGACTATTTCCAGTATTTCTTATTCTCATCAACAAATTGCCACCCACAATAAGAGTTCATCCCTTCAGCAAAAGAACAAGACAAGGAGAAGTGTTCTTTTCTTTGGTAGGTTTCATAATTTTTGCAAAGACATTTCTGTGCCAAAGTACCGTCTTTTCCTTTTATAAACCAAAGCAGGTGCACACATACACATACAAACACACAGAGCGCAAGCGTGGAAGGATTGGCTGATTGATCAAAACAATGCAAACAACCCTGTGAATGCTTCTGATTTTTAAAAGTCCATGCAACCAAGCCTCACTTACTTGTCATTTAGCTATGCAATTTACACATTTCATGCAATTTGTGCACAAATTGTTCTTGCAAATACAAAAGCTCTCTTGAGACTCACAGAAAATGTCTCTGCCTTCTCAGTGGCAACAATATTCTTTTGCAGCTTCCTATTCTCACATACAACACAGGGATGGATTAGATCCCCTAGTGTGTATTTTAATAATAGTTAATTAACAACAAAATCCCTTTTGGATTTAACACCCCCAAGTTAAGGGATTTCTATGTTCACTCAAGCTCATACATACACACACAAACAGCTCTTACACACAAACAGCTCTTACACACAAACAGCTCTTACACACAAACACATCCCTACAGCTCTTATGAGCCATACCCTTGACAGATGAGTTGTTTCTCTTCCTATCATCATTTCTTATCAGTTTGTGAGTCTCTGTGTTTTCTTGCCATGATAAAATCTGTAGAAGGATTTTCCTAGTTTGCACATTTATTTTTATAGTTTCTCTAATTTGCACAGCTTTCTCCCAGTGACTTGACCATGTTTCTGCACAAATTTCTAAGTGATTTAAAATGTGCACATACTTTTGTGTGTTCTTTATTTCCCAGAAACACCTTGTAACTCTTTTAGAACTGCAAATAACCAATGCAACAAGCCTCAGGCAGTGTGGAAATGTTACCCTTGTTAAGATTAGTGAGTCCAGGGAACTTCCTTTCATACCTACCCATGACATCAGTCAAAAACATCAATATGAAAAGACAGTGATAAAACATACAATGAAATATAGAGAAAGCTGATGGCAGGGGTAACCAATACCAAAAAGTTTAGCTTGCCCATTAAGCTGGAAACCTATTTTTAATGGTATCCTTTAGCTTGCCCATTAAGCTGGAAACCTATTTTTAATGGTATCCTTTAATGGTATCCTTTACTATTTTGTCTTTGCATGTAAGGATGGCAAAGTAAAGTACTTCTCCTGTTGCAAGCTTTCAAAGTCACACTGGCTTCTTCATCAGGCAAATAGGAGAAAACTAACATCTTCACTTTTTTTCCTCCTGTTTGCCTGATGAAGAAGCCAGTGTGACTTTGAAAGCTTACAACATGTAGTTGTGCATTTTGGTTGGCCCAATAAAGGTATCATTGTTTGGATGTTTTTTGTTTTTGTTTTTTTGTTTGTTTTTTGGATTTGCTGTATGGCCAATACGGCTACTTCTAGATATTTACCCTACTGGATAAAATGAATATTCATCCATTATAATCTCCCCATATTTTTACAAAAGTGTATGTGTGTGCATGCAAGAAAACATTTGTTTTCCTCCACAGAATAATCCCATCCAGTTCCACACTTAAGACACTGAATACAGAAGAAAAAATTCACTAGTCTATTATTCTTCCCAGCACTGATTCCTTACTGTTGTGAACTGATTTTTCAACCTGAAAACTAATAACTGTGAATATTCTTTCTATTCATATTCACAGGATAATTTGGTGCCTTCAGATGCTTGTAAGATTTCCAGCAATGAAGTTAGGATTCAACAGATAGTGTGGTGGGTAGATGCAACGAATGAGTACATTTTTGCCTTCACCAAAAGAGTGAGTGTGTGTGGCTCCTGCTTCTTCCCAAACTAGAATGTTACCCACTCAAAAACCCATCACACTAACCCATTTCCTGATATAGGTGGAAAAAAAGAATCCTTTCTACAGCCTAGATGGATGGATATTTGGGATGAGAATACCAGAGTTATGTGGTTCACTGGCTCATAGACACAGAAGCTGTTGACATCAAGGTAGCATGAACTGGGTAGGAATGAGAAAGAAATGCCCATGAATTTCCTTTAGGAACAAAATGAATTGAATGTCTTCATCCAAAACATCTCCTACATCTAGGAGGGTTGAACTACCCAAATAATTATTTTAAAACATGAAAGAGTAGCACTGGTTAAGCAGTCCTGTCCATTTCCATTAATGAAAACAGTAAGTCTGGGACGAAAGAACCTTCTGATTTTCTCTCACTGACCCTGAGGTTTGTCTGCTGGAACCTGCAGGCTCTGATGAGTGTTAACTGTAATTTTACAGGTAAAAATGACTCCTCTATTCTTAAGATTTACAAAAGGAACTCATGCGAACACGTAGTGGCACATATGTCAATAATGGGATTCCAGACAATGCATCCATGCCATCAGTGGATCTTTGCTTGTCACATCATCAAGCTTTTAGCCATTCACTCCCTCACTTAATGCAATTCTAGGGTAATTCTTCTGCACTGGGGGAGCATGCTGTATGCCACGTTTCTCCAGGTACCCTTACCAAGTGAAGGAAAAGAGGTGGTTCCCTGTTGGTCTTCTCCTTTTAGACACCCTGATTGTAAAACTAGAAATGCTTATGAACTTTTCAATACCTTTTTTCCATTGTTTTAGTTCTTGGGTAGTCCTTTATCCTACTATAGAAACTCTAGCTGGAGAGCCTGCATTGAACAATGCCCCATAGGGCCCCTTCCAACTCTATGTTTCTGTGAATAGTGAGCTTCTCAATCCACTGAATTTTGGTTCTGTTGTGCACTTCTGATGTTCCTGTGCATTTCCTTGTGCTCTTTTATTCTCATTTTATGTGGGACTGTGCTTATGGTTTTGACTGCATTTAATATTATATTTTAATTTTTAATTCTTTGTGAGCTGTGTAGCAAACACTGTGAGAGATTTGTATATAAATTCTAATAGCTTAATAATTAAAAAAAAAAAGTGGTGGTGGTTGAACTTGCAGCCTTCCCTGCTAATGATAACTTGGTGTGGCAGGAAATTTAAGTGCATTCTCCCTAATGAGGAATGCAAATTCTCACTCCTAATTCCTGAGAATATGTGTGTGTTTGTGTGTGTGTGTATAAAATCCCCTAGGTGTGTGGGTGGGGTCTTTTTTCCCTCCCTCCCTTCCCCTTTCATCTTATATAAAATTTGCAAATTTTTGTGACTTTCCCGCGCATTTCTGAAAAATGCAAAGTACTGAATAGTGGTCCCTTTGATTAAAATAGTAGCAAGAGGAAGGAACTGGCAAAACCACTTCTGAGTATTTCTTGCCTAAGAAAACCCTGTGAAATTTACAGGGTCACCATAATTCAAAAGGTGACATAGAGGCACTGTACACACAATGAAAGGGTTGCTTGTGTCTTTGCAACCAGTCTTGCAGTATTGCAAACAACCTGCCTTTCTTGTACCACCTGCTTTCTCTTTTTGTGTGCTTAGCTCCACAAAGGAGAAAGACTTTCATTTTGTTCAGAGGCAGGCATTTAATGCAAGGCATATTGTGTGCAAATTGCAGAAAATGCAGTGAGGAAAATTGACACATCAGTCATCTTGTATTTGAGGAGAGTTTGCTCAAGAGGTTGGAAATCCTTGAGGTATTATGTCAACCTGGCAAGACAACCAGTCTCACTTAGAACAAAAAAGATTTCTGATGGTAAGATTTCTTTAGATCCTTACCCTTGATGCATCCATAAAACCCACTCCCCTTTTGAAGCCTGAATTTGCACCCACTCCATGGGAATCATTTGATCAACCAGTTTGGGGTGATGCTTGTTCCAGTCACATTACCTCTATTCACTTTTATATATTTCTTTTATGCAGCATGTATAACATCAAGCAGAGGTAGAACTGCTAGGAGTTATCATACAGCATTACTCTTTTTCAAGGTTGTTTTGATGTAGAGAAGGAAAAATGGGATTGTGAATTAATTCTAACATTCAGTGTTTGAAAGTGTCTTCTTGTTCATGCATTGGATAGCAAGTATGCATTAAAATATTCTGTTCAAGAAAAATTAAAAAGAACAAAAATGACAGAAATTTGGAGGCATGGAAAAGATGACTAATAAGGCTATAATTAAGCAAGCAGCTATATAGCTATTGCTTTGGCCAGAGTATGCAATTAGCTTTGTGGAAAAAATAGAAGACTGATGCAATTTTATAGTGATTGACTGACTGATTGATTGATGGTAATAAAGAGTTTGAGGGCCATCATGGTGCGATAGTTGGACTGTTGGACTATGACTCTGGAGACTGGGGATCAATTCTCAGCTCAGCCATGAAATCCACTGGTCACATGCTCTTGGTCTCAATGGCAAACCTCCTCTCAACAAATCTTGACAAGAAAACATTATTATATGTTTGTGTTAGAGTCATCATAAGTCAGAAATGACTTGAAGGCACACAACAATAGAGAGTTACAGTTCTTCCCCTACTACTCCCAAACAGGATGCTTTCTTCTATGCAAGTTGACTTTATGTCTGAATATTAATGTTCAGTACTATGTTCAGTTCTTAATGGAACTAGCATTTGACCTAGAACCTTGGACTCAGTGGTCTAAGTAAGGATGGGTGAGAATTCCATTAAACTCATTTCATTTCTTTATAATATCTCTAAATTCACACATTTTTGTTTTTTATATATTTGACTGGAAGAACTTAGGATAATTACATGCAGAAGATAGTAAAACTGACAGGTATGTTCACCTTTCATTGTAAAGCAGAGGTGAGAATCGTGTGCCAGATGTTGCTAAACTGCACCTCCCAGAAATCCTCACTATTGGCAAGGCTGGTTTGGCCTGCTGTGAGTTGCAGTTCAATAATATCAGGAACAAGTATGCATAAAATGTATATGAAAAAAAATGGATGGCTTCCCCTCAATTTGAGGAATCTGGCATGGGAAAGATATCTAGTGTCAAGCTGGTATTGGGGCAATGGATTTCCATATAAGGTGTACCTGCCCAGAAGACATTAATTTGAAAATGTTGGAAAAAGAGATGAAAGGAAGTGATGAATGCATTTAAGAGACAGACAGCACAATGTTTGAGCCAAGAAACCTATAAGTTAGGCATTAGCTCTTTTCATGCTGCATTCTGGCTGCTGGTCAGAAGAAAAGTCAGCAAGTAGCAATGAGGAAGAAATTGGTTAGCTTTGCATTTTTGTTTGATTCAACACACTCCACATTTACCAGCTGCCATATAAACTGCCATGCAAGTATCCTTCAGATTTTACACTCCTAATGAAGTTCTCCGATCAGAAACTCTATACCAATATGAGGGAAATTGATGAAATAATTTTAAAGTAATGCAGTCACTTCACTCTTGTTCATTGGGGAATGAGGGATAACAAGGTGCAAAGTAGGCCTCATTTGCACTGCTCAATGCTATGAAATTTTGAGATTTGTAATTTGATGTGGCACCAAAGTTATCTGACAGAGGTGGTTAAATGTCTCACAAAACATGGCAGTTAAAGTGGTGTCAAACTGGATTATTTCTGCAGTGTGGATGTAGCCTACAGTCATAGAAAATGTTTTGCTGATCTGCTTGTAAATAGTGAGATCAGACACATAAATGGGTTGAAAATGGGCCACTTTACGCTACGTAGCGGAAGGTAAGAGGACGTTGGATGAAAGGGGAGGTAGGTTGGGGGAAGAGTAATTGGGTAGAGAGACGGAGGAAGAGGAATGTTGTAAGATAGAAGAATAGAAAGTTAAAGAAAGCAAGGGGAAGTTGAGGAGGAAGGAAGAAAGAGACAAAGGAGTGTATGTAGATTATTTGTTGGATAAAGACAAATTAAATGTGATATTAGAATATACCCCAATCTGAGTGTGTATCAATTATGAAATGTATTTAAGGGTTTGTTTTGTAAATCTCCTAATGTGCATGTGTATAAATATGTGTGTACGTTGTTGTTTTTAATTAATAAATTGATTTCTAAAAAAAAAAGAAAAAGAAAGAAAGAAAATGGGCCACTTTATTATTTATGTAATTTCTAAGAGATCTGCAAAAACTGGGGGAGCAATCTAGTGTGGAAGCAGCTGTGGCAGGTCGTCTATTCCCCAGACCACATCCTCAGCTTCCCCTTGGTGAAACACCTGAGCTCCATGGATAACCTATAGTTGGGGTTCCTCCCCAGCCAGTTTGCATCAGGAACACCAGCTTGAGATTTGCTTACTCAACTCACAGGACTTGAGTGAGGGTGTATATCTCAAATCAGCCTCAAGGAAGGTCTCTTTCCCTATTCCTTTACCCACATGGCCTAACTTTCACTGCAAAAGGGGTGCACTAAGTGTTCACCTAAGCCATATATATCTCTTCCAGAAACTGAAAATGGCCACCTATTAGACATTAAACCAATTTGAAAAGTCCCCTAAACAGGGGTAGGCAACCTTTCCCCTTTAAGGGCCGAGGGACTTCAGCTCCCAAAAGCCTAAGCCATGTTGGCCAATAGTCCCATATTGGCCAATAGCTCCTGGTATTCTGGGAACTGAAGTCCCTCGACCCTTAAAGAACTGAAGTCCCTCGACCCTTAAAGTCCCTGCCCTAAAGAGTGAAGGATGGGCAACAAAACCAAAATCTTGGAAAGGGGAGAAAATTCCTACCTAGCCCCAAGACGATCAGCAGTACTCTTACTGTTATAGAGGTGGGAGGGTGGGGCAGCAAACTGCAAAGAAGGAGAAGAGTGGGGGCACCAACCATATAAAGGCTGGGTTCCATCTTCAACCCTCTTCCAAGCACAGCACAAATATGCCACCAAATTAGCATTGCCAATAGCAAGGATTTCTGAGATTTATAACCCCATTCCCATCTCCTATAAGTATTGCTGAATCAAAGGTTAATTATTTTAATATATCAGATAGTTTTTGATAAAAGAGACTTTCCTCTTCTAATGGGGCATAGATTTCTAAAATTATTGTCTTTTGTTCTTGAATATTGAATATTGACTTGAACCCCAATATAATGTCCATTAGGATTGTTCAAAACTCCATGACAAGCAACATTGGCTGAAATGTCATCTTCTACAAAATGATTAACGATACAAGTGTTCTCTCCAGTTTTCACTTGGGTAAGCTGTATGCTAATCCAACTTTCTTTTTACAACAATTCTGTGAAGTTGGTCAGACTGAGAGTAACTAGTCCAAGAGGTTAATCTAGAGATTTCCATAGTTTAGTGAGGAATGGAAGCTGGTTTGTCAAGTCCTCAGTTTAAAACTCTGACCACTAGCTCTTATTTGCAAAGTCCTTCTTTGAGAAAGGGCCATAGCTCATAAATAGAACACATGTTTTACATTCACAAGATCCCAGTTTCCATCCTTGTCATCTAGAAGAAAATCTGGGAAGGTGCATCATCTGAAACTCTGGCGAGACACTTTCACATCAATCTTATAATCCTGAAGTTAATGGTCTGGCACAATATAAGAAACCTTTCCATATTTTCTTGTGTACTGGTTTGGGTCTACTGCCAGTTTTGATTCTGGACCTAAAACAAGTAATAAAAAGGCATGCACTCTGATTCTTTCACAGCCATCCAACTTAAGACTGCTGTTATCTCTTCTACAGTCACCAACCACCAACTTACATCCTGCTTCCTTAATTTAGGAAATATCAAAGGTAGTGCAATTAGCAGTGGCCAAGTTTGAGGATCTCCCCTTAAAAAGAGCTTAGAATCACAGAATCATACAGATGGAATTGACCTTAAGGGCTGTCTAGTCCAACCCCAATTCCTGAAGGAGGCTCAAAGATGTTTGTATAGTTACACCCAGCCTGGGACTGGAAATAGCCTTGCCTTTATCCAGTATGTCTGCAAAATACATCCCCTTGCCCAACCCTGTTAGGAAGATGAGGTAGCAATATTAACAGAACTTTGAGGTCCAAAGCCCAATGAAAAATGGTAGAACTGGATGTGGGTAAAACCCAACAATTAATCATTCTTAATTAAAGAATGAGAAAGAAACAAAACAAAACAGATAAGGGCAATTATATTTTGAATCCCATGGGATGTTGTGCTTCATAAGACTGGCTCTCCCATTATGCAGTGTGATGCATCTGCTTAAGCCAGTGGAACCTAAAGAGTAGCAAACTGCACATGTCCCTCATTGGAAGGGTTTGTCTTGTAGGCCAAAGTATCAGCTTTCCAAAATTAACTAGTCCCCAAATGCTTGGCTCAGAAGAAGGATCTTTCAGAGTCAAGCATTTGGGTTCATCTGGATCTATCTATGTCAAACACCACCAGATGCTTTACACTATTAGCACTGCTCTTCATAGAGTGTAGATGGTGGCACTGCCAACTGATGGAGTGATGGTGGAAGAGCAGCCTATGGCAGAAGAGTATAGATTGTACCACCTGCATATTCAGGTATAATATGATAAACCATAGATCAGAGATTTCTAACATTCTTGGGTCAAATTAGACAATAACTTTATCATCTTTGTGATAGACAGGCTTTCTCAAGTGGAAGAAAAAAATCTATTCACCATATGCCATTTTCTTTAGCTTGTATCTAATATGTTACATTGTTTGATGGGTTATTGAAAGGTAAAGGGGGGCTCAATTTGCAGGTCTGATTATTAAAAGAATATCACAGTGAGAAGGACATCATGTTAATTGTAGGGAATGTTCACTCCCCTTAATATCTAGTTTAATATTTAGTATAAAGGAAAGGGGAGTCATTTTGTTGCTGCTATTTTTAAACACTAGCAAGAAATCCTTGCCAATCTGTTCCTGCTATTCACAGAGATATATCGGCATATATTCATATCTTAACTTCTGCCCACCCTGTTCTAAGTTATGGAGTTGCCTTGGAGATGGAGTTGAGTTGGCATTTCTACACCCCTGTAAGGCTTTTAATGGACTCCATTGTACCACATACTCTTTTTATTTATCAAGTTTTTGTAGCATCACTCCTCTTTTGCAGTTTCACCATCTTGGGATTTTGTGTTATTTTTTTTGCCTGCCACAATATCCTTGGGCCTCATTTAAAACAAGAAAGGTTCTTATTAAGCTGAGTTATGGGTATATTTTTATTTTTCATTCCTTCTTTAAATATGCATATTTTGCTGACAGACAGTAAGGAGAGAGAAGAGCTGCTGCAATGTGCTAAGCTGAAATCTTTGACAGATCAGCTGCCTGCCAGCCTGCAGGAAGCACCAGTTCAACATTGCAGGTTACCAGGGAGATTCAGTTGATATTTATTTTTATTTTAAACTGCCTCTTTATGCCAAGCAAGGCTAATGGTCAATTCTGAGGTTAGGGGGGAAATATGTTACCAGGTAGACAGAGATGATAAATGAGCTAGGGACAGGCAAATTGTGCCAGTTGCTTTTTCTTTCACATTCATATTTTGCTAATTTGTGTGAATTTTGATTGAAAACTGAAGCAAAACAGTATTCTCATTTATCCTTATCAGGGTTGGGTTCATAATACATGAAGATATCTGTACCTATCTTTGCAAATTTAAATGGAATGTGGCGTGAAGACATTTTTCAAGTCATGTCATTTGCAATGGACATGACAGACAAGAACAAATGCTCATATCACAATACTTATAATTGTCCGTGATCACCACTGAGAGGAATGAAGGTATGGAGCCACATTAATTATATATATCCAAACCCATTTGAATCAGGGACTATTACTATAAAATGTTGTGGTGGTAGTGGTGGTGGTGGTGGTGGTATGCCTTCAAGTTGTTTCTGACTTATGGAACCCTAAGACAACCTTATCATGGGGCATGATTTGTTCAGAGGAGGTTTGCCATTGCCATTTCCTAAGGTTGAGAGCATGCGACTTGCCCAAGATCACCCAGTGGGTTTCATGGCTGAAAGGGGAATCATACCCTGGTCTCCAGGGCTGTCCAACACTAAAGCTGGCTCTCTATCAACTATGTTGTTTGTTAACCACCTTACTCATGGTAACCCTGTGGATGAGACATCTCCAAGATTTCGCCTCCTCCACTGCTCTGCTTAGGTCCTGAAAATTCAGACCTGTGACCTTTCTAATTGAGTCTATTCATCTAGTTTTCAGTCTTCCTTTCTTCCTACTGCCTTCTACCTTTCCTAGCATTATCCTCTTATGTGCCTTTTTATAATGTGGTCAAATGCCAACAGCCTCAGTTTGTTCATCTGGGCTTCCAGGAAGATTTCAGGCTTGATCTGTTCATTTGTTAGTCTTTTTGGATGTCCACAGCATCTTCAGCACTCTCCTCCAGCACCACATCTCAAATGAATTGATATTCTTATCTGCTTTCTTAACTGTCCAGCTCTCACATCCATATATGATGATGAGAAATAACAATGGCTTGTACAGTTCTAACTTCAGTGCTTAGTTGTTCAGCTTTATTCCTTAGAATCTTTTCTAGCTATTTCATAGCTACCCTTCCAATTCCTAGTCTTCTGATTTCTTGGTTGCAGTCTCAATTCTGATCAATGTTTTATCCAAGGTATGGAAACTAATTATTTTGATTTCCTCATTCTTTAGGTTGAATTTGTGTAGGTTGTCCATGGCCATTATTTGTCATCCACTAGTCATATTTTTTTTTAAAAAAATGAATAGAAAGGAGAGACAGCTACAATTGTCATACTGTTTTACTACACTGCAGTTGTTTTCCATCTCAAATACAAAGAAAGTATGTGTCTTTGTATGTGTGTCTATGCACATGCATCTGTGTTTGTATCTCTCTGTGTGTGTGTGTGTGTGTGTGTGTGTGTGTGAAAGAGAGAGAGAGGTCTAATGAACACTATGGCAAGTACTGTTGACATTCACATGTCCTCTGATCACTAGTTGTTTAGGACAAATTGGATGTGATGGTAAAAGACAGAACAGACCTAAACCATTGTGCTGCCTGGGGCAAAGAACAAGATATTGCCATCCTGTCCCCTTTAATTCCATAGTCAAAAACTGACAGAATCAGAAGTTAAATCAAATTTAGTGGTTTGATATCTACCTCAAATGCACATCAAGGCAGTAGCCTAATTAAGGGTATAGCAGATGCTCATCGTATACATATAGCTCTGTCTTACAATGGAAAGGGACATCGACGGGCTGAACAGGAGTGTCCGAGAGACTGTCAACTCTGTCCCCCTGAGAAAATTGCCTCATTCTGCCCAATGGCAGAGATATCTCTTGTAGCAGATATGTATATTTAAACACAGATCTCTCCCATTATACAGAAGGGATGCTTGAGTAGTGAGCATAGAGCATAGAACTCCAGTAAACCAGAACTCTTAGCAAGAATAAATTATTTCAGCAATTTTCTTCCAGCCATGACAAAGTCTTCCAAAAACAAACAAACAAACAAACAAACAAACAAAAACATGCAGTTTTTCAAGGCAGTTTGCAATTCAGGACTTAGTCTGTGCAAAAATTCACATGTAGTTGCTTTGGAAAGAAAACAGAATTTTCTGCATGGGAGTCAATATTTCTGCCCTGAAATATTAATTGCTGCATCAAACATGCTGTTTTCTGTACAAATTATGTGGAATTTTGGGCAGAATAAATCCCCAATTATGGCATTTTCTGTGAAGGTTTTCTGAATAGGGCATTCTGCATAAGTATTAATATTTCAAGGCAGAATACTGATTCCCATAAAGAAAGTGCTGTTTTGTGTGCAAAACATCCATGCACAAATTTTGTGCAGAATAAGTCCTGAACAGTGAAGATTCTTCTTAGTGAAGGGTTCTTCCCATCAGGGTTTCTCAACACTTGAAAAATATGTTGTTGTTTTTTACCATTTTTTTTTTTCCAAATGTGTTCAGTACTATTAACTTCCAAGGAAGTGTACTTACAATGCCTCTATTTTCCCACTGCCATATATGAGGGTGGTGGGTGGGAGGAAAGATCTGTTAAACATGAACAGTCCCATGAATAACAAAGTCTGCTTGCAATCTGGAGAAGTTGTTATCCCTGAGGTATGTAGCCAAAACGTAGCCTTGCATTAAATTGCAATACAATATGAGATGCAATACAATATGTGATGCAACTCTTGTTGGACTATATATTTTATGTTGGCTTCTCTCTCTCTCTCTCTCACACACACACACACACACACAGACACATACATTCACACACTTGTTCTCAATTGTTACTTCTAAGTAGACATATGATTCCACTATACATCCCATTGAAGTCACTAAGAATTATTTCTAAACAAGACATGTTGTATTTTATTTTTTTATTTTTTTAAAAAAATATTTTTCACCAGGAAAGTTACTACTTCAAGACACTCTAATTTTAGGATTTAATCATACTGAAGAGACATGAAAGATTAATTAATGTTTGATCAACAGATGACAAGCAGAACCTTTTGTTTCTCAAAATTATTATTATTATTAGACAAAATCCTGCCTTTCAAGTTGGAGTTTGCTACACAAATATCAACCAGTCTCCCATTTCCCTGCCTTTCTTCTTTTTGACAGATTTCTCAGAATGGTGTAAAATCTAGACATTGCTTTAAAAACCAGTAAAAATTAAGAGCTTTCCTGGAGAATAGTTACCAAAAACACACCATTGCATGCTGACAAAACATAAGCCTCCATTTTGTGCTTTTGACACTGTGGTCTCTCTGCATTTTTGGGTTCCTGGGGCAGAATAGTAAGTGATTCCAAAAAGAAAGTGAGAAGGAATGCTGTACATTCCTCCCACCCACATAGAAATCAAACACTTTTGGCTGGTGCACTAGTACATGGTATATACCACATTCATTTAGTGCCAGGGATGCCAACAAAGACTTGGCACTTTGTAGCCAATTGCAGCTCTTGCTCTATGTGAGTGGAAAGCCAGAAATCCATTCACTTCAATAGAAGTAACCCTTGATGACAGAAGGCTTGCTAGACTTAAGCTGCATCCATGCTGCAGAATTAAAAGCAAAACAGCAAAGCAAAGCAGCTTCATTTATATACCACTTCATATCGTGCTATGGGATGTCTAAGTGGTTTACAACTGTAAACTGATTGCCCCCCCCCCCACAAATGAGTTGGGTACTCATTTTAGCGACCTCGGAAGGATGCAGACCTGAGTCTAGCCTGAGCCCTGCAGTTTGACACCACTTTAACTGCCATAGTTCTATGCTAGATAATCTTGGGATTATTTGTTTGTTGGGACAGCAGAGCTCTCTTGCATAGAAAGCTAAATATCTCATAAAATGTCTGACCTCAGAGTTCTGTAGTGTTGAGTCATGGCTGTTAAGGACTGAATCAGTGGATGCAGGATGCATGGATACGGAAGGTTGACTGTGTAATTAAAGAGATTCTGCCTAAACATTAGGAATAGGTTCCTAGCAGTAAGCTATGTTTGATATTGGAAGAGACTCAGAAATTAGTTGACTCCTTTATTGCAAGTTGGCCATCTGTTGGATATGCTTTAGCTATGGATACCTTCATGACAGGAGTTGATCTAGACAGCCCTTAATGTTCCCTGAAACTCTATAAGTCTATGATTCAATCAGTTAGCATGTCGAAAATTTTAATTAGATGCATTTTAAAAAAAAGCATATTACCTAGCAATCTTTTTAAAGATGTTGGCAAATGATTTCTGTCTACTTTAAGTTAAGCTCAGGACAGAGTGCTCCTGAGATTTTATGATTTTATGATTACAAGAAATGCTTCCAGGAATGTAAATGTAATCTTTCCTTACTTGAGTAGTGGATACAAATTAACTTTGTATCCTTTTTGGGGGGTGGGAAGAATAAGGCTTGTCCCATTTTTTTATTATTATTTTTTGCTGCTCTTTTGCATGTCCAATTCCTTCCCAGCTCTGCAAGGACTTGGAGTGTAATTCTGTTTTTCAGATAAAGATGCCCACAATAGAAGCCTTTCCTACCTGATGAGGAAGCAGAGACAAAAGTTGGCTACTTTCTACCACTTTTATCCATGATGCAAATGAAGAAGTAGCAGCAAAGCCTTTGTGGAAATGGTTCTTAAGCACTGGAAACTTTGACTTGAGGCTCGTAGAAAATCAATTTCTTCTGGGATTTAAAAAGATTGTGAAAGATACATTTTGGCAGCTCTTGGATTGTGGACTTTTGCTCTATTTTTACTGCTTCATATAGTATTGATTTCATAACCTCCAACATTTCACAGATAAAAAAATGGGACACATGTGGACAAGCAATGTTCGAGTGTAGTCAACATGGAAAAACTTACTAATGAGGAAGAAAAGATGAGCTGTTTGCTTTTGGCTTAGCCTACTGAGAAGGGCACAATCCTGTTTCTTCCTCTCCTTTTCACCCTGCTGAGTTACCTCAGCACAAACTACATTTGCATTTTTAGCTCCGTATACAGCAGTTGAAGGAAGCTGATGACAAGGGGGGATGGGAGGAGAAGAAAGAAACTGGGACATTTAAAAAGCAGCTGAAAAAATGGGATGTCAGTGGGTTAAGTGGGATTATTCCTGCGGAATCAGGAGGGTTGTAAAGTATGTGATTTTATACTGATTTGATTTGTCTCCTGCTTTTGGTTTTATCAAATAAATTCATGATCTTTGTTTCTTTAAGTGTAACAAAAATTACTGCCTTCACATGGGAGTCATATATGTAGCCTATGCAGATCTTTCTCTTGGTACAAAACAGGTCTCATGCTAGCCTAGGATGGACATATAATTTTTAACATATTTTTATGTTAGTGTGTCAGTCAAGATGGCAGATGCTTGGATGTGGAATGTTACAACAGGTGTGATGTTTAAATAACATTAATATGTGACAGGATGAGGGTTTTTTTTTTTTTCTGCTGGAAGAGCAGGAACAAGTTTTTAAAATCTGATCTGAGAGGTGTATTTTTCCCCAGTCACAATACCTTCCAGATCCTTTCAATATTCCATCTCCATTTGTTGTCTCTAGACACATCTCTAGATCTAAACAGTGCATGTTAAATCTCGATATTAATGCTCCCAAATGTAATTCGGCTTCAAGTGTGTTACATGCCTCAGGTTACAGGCAGTGAAAAGCCAACTCAAAATGAAGGATAGATTCTTGAAGCACTGCTTCTCACTCCACATTTGAAGAGGAGTGAGTGCATACACCACCAACAAGGTCACTATCTCTACTGGCTGAAATTCATAGAGAAAAACAGAGATTTATGAATGGCCTGAGATTACCAGGTTATTTGTGAATGGGCTGGGATCATGCACAGAAAGTCACAGAATGTGTTCTTCTTGCTGGAAGAAGGGAGTTTATCTCAAACACAACAGTGTGGAGGCAATCTGTAATTCCTGAGAGATAGTTTATTAATTATTATTATTATTATTATTATTATTATTATTATTATTATTAATGTTCATTGCTCTGAAAGGAGCAATAATACATAGAAGGACTAATTTGACTGAGAGTGCAGACTGCAATTCCAGAAATTTCTGATAACACTTATGAGTATATTAATATGCATAACAGATACAATTTAATTGTTAAGAAGTAATGTTTTTAGAGGTAACATATGTGTTATCTCAATACCATAATTATAAGCGTGGTTTTGTTTATTTTATAATAGCCCCTGAAGAAGTGATAATTTATAAGAAATGGAAAAGGGGTGAAATCACTAAAGAGGAATTCAAAAAATATCTAGCACATGTAAGGGCAAAGTCAGAAAAGCAAAAGCACAGAATGAACTCAGGTTTGCTAGAATGCTTAAGAACAATAAAAAAGGGCTTTTTTTGGTGTATGACTATAATAATAATAATAATAATATTTTTTTTATTTATAGCCCACCCCTCTGCATGGCAATCGGGGTGGGTAACAACAATATTTAAAACAGACTGTAGCAAAAGGGAAAAAAAAGAGAAATAGTAAGGCCACTATGTTGAGAAGATGACAAAATGCTAGCATGGGACATAGACAAGGCAGAACTCCTCAATACCTTCTTTGCCTCAGTGTTCTCAGAAAAGGAAAAAGGTGCTCAAGGAAAATGGAGCAGAGGATACAATAGGAGAAATACAGCACAGAATAAGTAAAGAGGAAGTACAGGAACACCTAGGGCCTTTGCAGACTGCTAGAAATAGTGCAAATTTGAGTCCACTTTTAGGGTTAGGGTTAGGGAATCATGGGAACAGTATTTTATTGTGGCACCAGAGCTCTCTAAGAAAGAAGGCTCAATGTCTCAGGGGGAAAAAAGTGTGTAAGAGTGGATTCAGGTTGACAAATGACTGGTTAAGACATTAACTGTAGTTCCAGCAGTATGGGTAGCACTTGTTGTTGTTGATGCTATTATTGTTGTTACTCCACTTTAGCACAGAGTCAGATATTGGGGAAGGCAGGTATACTCTAGGATTATATGCATCCTGATCTCAGGATGCAGAGTTACAGCCAAAATGTCCATAATGGTTTTGGGCTGCATAATTTATGCTCAATGCATCATTTGAGTTTTCTTAGCAAATAATTCAGATGGTTTGGGGAGGAAGAGTCCCAGTGCATGAATGCTCCTGCTTTTAGTTAATGAACAACACTCATAAAACTGCAGGCATAAGAACAAGTTTGGGGAAAAAAAATTAAAACGCAGTGAGCTGAAGTGACAGATATCAACTCAGCTGAATCTCATATTTTATTTATTCCTGAATGGGGTGAATTTGTGCACTGAAGTGTAAATGATCAAATTAGGTGATTTCAAATATACCTCTGAACACAAGTCACATAGGTTAGTTTCTATTTTCTAGGAAGAAATGGGTGATTTTTTTTTCTAAAAGAAACCCTACAGATATTTTCGACCCCTTCGTTTCTGTTCTTTGTGCACTTTACAAAACCTGGTAGCTTTGCACATATGATAAAATATTATTTTCTTCTCTGAAGTGATTAATGCAGTCATCTCCATTTAGTGCTGATAGGAATAAAAAATAAATTAAACACAGTGAGCTGATCAATAGAGTAGAAAAAATGTTCTGCTATCAGGTGGCTTGGATCCAGAGATGCACATACAACCCCCCCAACCCTGTTCTTTCTTTCTCCTAACCACTGAAAACTAATACAGTTCAGACTAAATGAACTTGACCTTCATCATGTTGTTGCAGTGATTTCTGACTTATGGTGATTCTAAGGTGAACCTATCAGCCGTGGAAACTCACTGGGTGACCTTGGGTGAGTCACACACTCTCAGCCCCAGAAAGTGCATGACTTGCCCAAGGTAACTCAGTGGGTTTCCATGGCTGAGCAGGGAATTGGACCTTGGTTTCTAGAGTTGTAGTCCAATGTTCATACCACTACATTATGTTGGCTATGAATTGCAAAATCCTTTGAGATATAGTATATTAAACCCTAGGTCTATCAATGCAATTAAGCAGAAACCTATAAATCTATTCAGGTATTAAACCCCAGGTAGGTAAGTCTGCATTGAGCAAGGGAAGTCCCACCATAGCCACTACATGCCATATTAAGCCTATCCTCCACATTTTCTAGGAGTAGTGTACTGAATGTTTATAGACTATCTCAGTGTTGGATGGAATCCTATGTTCACAGTGTCTACAGGTTTTGCATAGCTATTAATATGTGGACATTGTTGTGGAGCTCTCGAATTCCATGGTCAAAAAAGGAGACAATCAAGTTTTTAGCTATTATTGTTTTATTTTTATTTATTTTTTAAAAATACAACTGTAAGTGGCCTTGGATACCAAGATGGTAAAGTGGGATATAAGTACAATAAATAAATAACATTGGCAGTTGAGTTTTCTTCAAGAGTTCTTCTGGATCCCTGCTGGCACAGATGTTAAATGCCTGTACTGCAGCCACTTACTCGCAAACCATAAGGTTGTGTGTTCAATACCAGCCAGGGGCTCACGATCAACTCAGCCTTGTATCATTTCGAAGTTGCTAAAGGAGTACCCAGCTTCTAGGGGGCAATTAGCTTACACATTGTAAACCACTTATGGAGTGCTTAAATGCACTGATAAGCAGTATAGAAATGCACGTCCTATTACTGTTCTCTTCAAGAATGGCAATCCTGCAGTCCCCATAAGAATTGGGAAAGGGGGAAACTATACCTAACCAACACCCACAGAGATTGAACAACTGAAGATAGGATGTAAAAAAATATATCACTTAATATAAAAATATTTTTAAAAATTAAAAAGGAAATTAATAAACCACAGTTATACAGTTTAATACAATCAATGGAAAAATGCATAATTCATTAATTTCTATAATGAAGAACCAAAGTCTTAAAGGAAGGGGAACATATGTAATCTAAGAAGATGCAAAAGCTCTTCTTGCAACAGATGACTAAAGTAAAATCCTTGATAGCAAAGAAGTCAATCAATTCCACAGTCCCCTCCAGTGAATGCTAGGCTAAGGGAAATAGAGCAAGTTCTATGCCATGCAGGTCTGTCGTCTTCCTGCTTACTGCTACCTCCCAGCTTCTGTCACCTGTGGTGATCATTTCATACACTCCAACTATTCCAATCTGACAGTGGCAATCCTGAATAATCCTCTGTCATCCCACTTTTTCAGCAGCTTTTAAATGTTTCAGCTTCTCTCACCTCCTCCCACTTTCCCCCTTTTTCCTCTGCGTACTTCAGTTACTGCATACTGAGTTCAAATTTCCAAAGTTTGTACTCAATCAGTTTGTACTCAGCTGATACAGGAGCGGGCAGAATATTACCCTTTTCTGTAGACCCAGGCAAAAGCAAACTGCTTCACCCTCTCCTAGCTTGCTTATTCTTCCTCATTATTAACTTTGTCCATCTTGACCACACTCTGATGCTGCCTGACACATGTGTCCTGATTTTCATTTGTGAAATGTTGGAGGGCATGCCATCTCACTGTGCCTAATGTTGGGTATTGTTCTACACAAAGCACTTTATCAGGAGTGGAACAATATTCTATCTGAGTTCTGACACGTTGTAAAAACAGGGTCAAACACTAGCTTTGAGTTCATTTTATGGGTTGATTTATGTTTGTGTACAAATATATCCCTATGTTCTAACATCAACAAAGAGAAAAATAATGTACTGAGTCTAAATTGTGGCTTCAGTGATGTTCAACTGCTTTTTCAACAAACTGGTCAATGCCAACAATACAACAGATGCCTTATGTTTCTGATATTGGACACCATCCTGCAATCGTTATTATTATTAAAAGTGATGAACTCATATATTGCTTTTGATTCAAAGAACATATGGTGTGTACAAGTTGTGTCTGCAAATATTTATACAAGTGAGTTGCTTCAATAGGCCTAGCCTCGTGAGGTTGGAAAGCATCTGCAAAAATCAATGGCAAGGATTTTTCAGGGTGTGTTGTCTAGTTTTTAGCTCACAACCTCCAGCACCTGTCAGTGGGAACAGGTACAATTGTTTAACACTAAATCACTACATGGGCAGCTGTGCGTTCTCTAAACACTCCTTTAAATTTTATTCCCAGAAAGGCTGGATGCTATGGCCCATATAGATAAATTAAGCTAGAATTCACAATTAAGTTCACATTAAGTTAAGCCAGAATTCACAACAAGTGGAATGCTGAGCAGTACAAACCCAAAGAAGAAGAATAAATGAAAAGAGTGAGAAGATCTACTCATAGCTACATTTCACCAAGAATTTTACACTTATTTTTTTAAAATAATAATTTTGCACATGATTGCACGTTTTTATTTATAATAGTAATTATTTATAATAGAAATTATTGTTTGCTTGATTTGCTTTTAAAGAAAGCCAAGTTCCACAGGTTCTGGAAATTGGTTAGATCCTGTACAGCATCCACACAACCCTGATCAAAGTTTGGAAATAATTCATTAGACATCAATTTACCTGCAATTAATTAATGTTTTCAAACAATTATTTTAAAAGACATTATTTTAATTGTTTATTGTCAATCAGATAAGTGGGAACTAATTTTTGGTGTTATTTTAATTTATTACTTTGGGATGTGGTTGGGTGTGGATAATTTTAAAATATTTTCAGTATTTTTAATAATTTTCTATATTTAAAATACTGCATTCTTAAAGGTAAAGATTTCCCCTTTGGCAAGATTGTCTAGTTGTGTCTGATTGTAGGGGGTGATACTCATCTCCGTTACTAAACTGAGGGATCCAGCATTGTCAAAGATGACTCTGTGATCAAGTGGCCAACATGACAGCACAGAACACTGTTACTTTCCCACCAAAGTGATACCTATTTATTTACTTGCACTTTTACATGCTTTTGAACTGCTAGGTTGGCAGAAGTTGGGACTAGTGACAGGAGCTCACTCCATCATGCAGTGCTTGGATCTCAACCTGCTGACCTTGCTATCATTAGAGTCAGCATCTTAACTACTAAACTAAGAAAGTGTTAAAGAATGATGCAACTATGTTATATTATTGTTTATATTAAACCAATGGATGGATTGACTTGATGGCAGTTGACAACAATGACAAATGCTAATTTTTGTGTATAGATACCATTTTTGAAATAATTATTACAACTTAAATGCAAATAAAATAAATTTTATAATTGTGGAAAAGACAGTGACCAACTGGCTGATTCGTTTCTGTCCAGTAATTCTGTGGATGAACAGCTGTTGTGTTTAGACCTAATTCATAAATACATGTAATCAATAAATTAATAAATATATGTCAGAACCATTACTCTCTATGCTTTAGATCTTCATCTTTAAGCCTGGTGACCCTGCAAGTAGAGGACATCTTGAAACAGTTGATTGTCTCTGATAGTCATTCAAAGAGAGAACTGTAAATTAAAATGTCTGACAACTCTAAACCACTAAAGGTGCAAAGAAAATTAAAGAAAAAGAAAATGAAGGAAGAACTCATGATTATCAAAAGACTCTTAGAAAACAATCACCACTCTCCTTTTTTAAAAAAATGTAAAAGGCTAGGAATAATCCAAATGGAACATAGATAAATGAAATGGTAAGTTTTCTTGTATATATTTAAGATGATAAAGAGGCTCTTGCTAACAAGAATGCAAGGTGCTTGGACACAAGTGACTATACAACAATATTGTTGTTGTTTGCCTTCAAGTCATTTCCAACTTATGATGAGGTGAACCTATCATGGGATGTTTTTGGCAAGATTTGTTCAGAGGAGGTTTGCCATCCTCTGAAGCTGAGAGAGTGTGATTTGCTCAAGGTCACCCAGTGGGTTTCATATCTGAGCTGGGAATTAAACCCTGATCTCCAGAGTTGTAGTCCAATGCTCAAACCAGAACGCCATTGGCTCTCCTATACAGTAACTGTAATGTAAATCATTCAGGAAAGGTTGAAAAATACTTGCAAGACTAACCTTTGGAAATGCAATAGCATGCTTGCTTCCCATCTGTTAGATCTTCTGAAAAAAGAAGAATCTAAAAATTCTCAGTGACCTTACAAAGCATGTTTATTTATTTATTTTTTAAAATGAAAATGAAAATGAAAAGACAGTTTCAGAGACACAACCAGTTTTCTGGGAATTCAGACCCATGCCTTTCTTTTATCCCAGTTCACAGAACATTCTCCAAAGTGACAAGAACATGTAGCAGGGCCATATGTTTATTTATCAAACTTCAAATGGGAGTATACAGCCAGATGGTGATATAGGCTTTAGAGGCAGCCCCAAAAGCAGAATTTATCAGACCTCAGAGAAAAGCATGTCAAGTGCTTAGTTTTTAAATTGAAATGTTGGGGCACAATTCATATGACTGTAGATGAAGTATTCAAAATTGCCTTATGCTGGGAAGCATAGAAAGCCTGTGCATTGGAAGCAAATGGGAAACACAGAAAACTGCCTTATACTGAATCAGGGTACTTGTTCATCTGGCCAAATTTAGTATACTCCAATGGCTCTTGCATATATCATTAACCTGGAAGTTGGAGATTGAACCCAGGACTGTATATATCAGGGAAGTGTGATTAATCCTTCTGATTTCTTTCTGTTTTTCTCCCTTTCCCTAGTCATTACCATCCAGAAATGAACATGAAACATACATTATGTTCGCAAATAAAACATATATAATTGCATATTTGCATATTGCATAAAATTGCATATTTGAGAAGTGCAGATATATCAAAAATGTGTATACTGGTAATCACGCTTCAGTTAATGCATGAAACTTGAAAAAAGATTAATTATCTATCCATCCATCCATCTATTCAAAATAAAAGGAGATTCATCCAGGGTGACAGTTTAGAACACTGCATTGTCCTACATGGATGATGGTTTTGCTGAGGCCATATACAATTTGAGGACCATTCCTGTATGTGATTCTTCCTTATATACTTATATCCAAAGTGCTTCAAAGATATGATAACTCAGTATCAAATACAGACCTGTCAGCAAGGTTGTAATGTTCTGTTTTACAATATCTAGCCACAGGTTGCTCAAGATGCCTGGCCAGGATTGCAGATTTGTGATTCCTGAAATGTGTAAATAGGTTGGTGATTGTTTTCCCCATACTGAAGATGCTATCTCACACATCTTAATTCAATTACATAAATAAGATTACAGCAGTGGAAGGAGACATTTTGTTCAATAATGTAGGCCCTGCCAGCAACTGTGCTCCTAAAGATTAATATATATTTAAGATATATGCAGATATAACGCAACCCTTGAAATCACAAGAATATGATCTAGGATTACAGATTGGTATTTTAAGGATAGTTTTTAATGACTCAGATATATAGATTCTATATATAGACTCCACCAAATGCATCTGAGGAAGTAGACTGAAGTCTACAAAGCTCATGCTGCCAACCTTTGTTCTTTCAGTTAGTCAAAGGTGAAGCAAGATCTTTCTGTATATAGATTAGATTAGAGTAAATTCATCAGATTCATCAGATGTGCCCATTCATGGTATATATACAAGTTAGGAATGAGAAGGATATTTGAAAATGTGCAAAACATAAAAAGGTTGCACAGAAATATTATTTTTGGCACACAATAAACTGTTTCCTTTGCAGAAAATGTTTTTTTTTCTGTGCAAAACAAAACAATGTTTTTAAAGGTTTTTTTTTTTCTTTAAAAGGAAAAAAAAAATCTGCATATACATCCCCACTATCCTAAATATTGTCCTCCCCTGAAACAAATGCTTTCTGGGATGGGGTTGTTTTGTTTTTTTGTTTTTGTTTTTGTTTTTTGGTTCCATTTCTTCATTAAAATTAGTGATGAAGAAATAACTGGATAGTTGTTTTCATTCTTCCAGTATAGTATATTACTGTCTGTTACAATATAAATGAATCAGGGCAAGTGATATCTTCTGCTGAACATTCAGGAAGGTTCTAGAGGAACCGCCATCCTTCATCAGAACAATGGCCAGTATCTTGTCTCTAAAGGAGATTAGTATCTTGTGCTGCAGAAGAACCACTTGAGAGAAAAGGCAATTATGGAGTGATTTTTCACTCTGTTCTGGTGGTTTTTTTGCAGTACGGGAGTTATAGAGACCTTGATTAATGAGGACCAAAGGCAAAGTCTGACATACTTGGCTAAAAGCCCTGGAGGGATGAATTCTAAAAGAATGTTACTGAATCATTTTCTTGAAACCTGTTGTGTTGTTGGCATTCTGAATGACCCTTTGTGTGATGATCAGAAAGAAAATGCTGTTTTGATTTACTACTATTGTCTGCTCTTTGCAATAAGCATTCTCCAGTTTTTAGGTCTTGCATGGGCTTATTAAATACTGATTTACCATTTTTCAGGGCTGATTGACCTTTTCAATCAAGAAGCATCACTTTCCTTCTTACTCCATACATGGTTTGCTGCAGAGAACAGGGAAACTATAGCTCTGTGCTTTGCATATAGAAGATGCTACATTCAGTTAGTTGCACATCTCTCTGAAAGCATTCAGAAGCAGTCAATGGAAGAAGACCCTGGATTGTTAGTGCCAGACAGAATACATACTACTGTAAGTAAAGGACAGCAATCGATTCAACATGAGTCAGCTTTCCATGAAAGGTAGGAAGGATAACATTTTTCATTTTTTATTTTTTTTAAAAAAATAAAAGTTTTATTGATTAAAACAATGTAAAAGGCAAATAAAACACACATATAATACAAACATATAAGACTATACAAACACTTACAAACATATAGACATATTTTATTTAAAACAAGTATGTGACTTCCTATATCCAATCCCTGATTCTAGATTTTTCTACTCTTATATCCTCTCTCCCAATTACGGTATATACATATCTTATCTCTTAACAACAATATACAATAATGCTATATAAAAAAAGAAAACAAAATACACGCACACAAAAAAACTATGATTTTTTTTTTTTTACAGACATATAGTTGTTATCCATCTACAACTCACATTCCCCCTTCTATTTGGGGTTGCCTAGTCCAAACCAACAAAATTAAAGTTCTCTCTTTAATATATATAGTTCTTTAATTGTCCAATCCTGATGTCCAATGTTGTCCCCAAATTTGATTTACATATACAATAAAAGGCTTCCATGTTTTCTCAAATTCTTCAATTGTTTTTCTTCTGAATTGCCTGGGTTAATTTATCACATTCCATCAAATCATAGACTTTCACATTTTAAACATT
This sequence comes from Phrynosoma platyrhinos, assembly GCA_020142125.1. Taxonomy (NCBI): domain Eukaryota; kingdom Metazoa; phylum Chordata; class Lepidosauria; order Squamata; family Phrynosomatidae; genus Phrynosoma; species Phrynosoma platyrhinos. Next base: position 6,927,508 of record CM034702.1, read on the forward strand.
TTTTAAACACTCATGAAACATGAGTATGGTACTATTTTCATTCTACTTTGTCCTGTTAATTAATCACCATTAATTCTTGAAATCTTATTACCCATTTCTTGCAAGAATAAATGCTTTTCTCTCCCTTCATTTGAAGCATTTTTGGCTCCCTCTTCAGCCCCACCATCAAAGTATCCCAGAATTTTGTGCTCATGGTTTCCTCCTGATCATAGAAAAATAAGAGATATGTGTATAGTCGCAATAATTGTCTAAAAAACGTGCAAGCTGGATAAATCAATGAAAGAAAATTGATTAATATAAAGTTCTTTCTCATTCATACTCAAGACACATATGCATCTTTCCACATTGGCCTCATTATTCAGATTTTATCTTGAACCCTTATGAAGCCCTGTCCAAACACCTAAGACATGGGAAATCAGTTGCCTGGCAAAACAAAGCTTTGAATAAACCTCAATTAAACCTTGCCAATACTTTCCAAATATTTTAGCAACATCTGCCTGACTGTTAAATTTATGACAAATGTCAAAAGAGACTACAATGCTACCAAAATATAGAGTTCTCATTGTAATGAAGACTTTCATCCCTAGGTGAGCTAATGGAAGAGACCATGATGTTAAGCAGTCCTACATTTACAGTGGGGAAATGCTATGAAGACATCATTGTCTGAACCAGAACAGGTGTAATTGGGTGTTGCATTTCTGTTTAAATGACTGCAAGTGAAAACATGGCTACCAGGATAAACAACCTCAGTCATTATTCCCACAGAGAAATATGTGTTTATGCAATAGTTGCCTCTTCTTTTATTATATCTAGCTGATATCCTCCCCCCCCCGGCAAAAAAAAAAAAAAATACCCTCCTATATAATGTTCTTTATAACCACATGGAAACATGCCACAGTTCCTCAGAGTGCGACACCTCAGGCTCCCAACCTTCTCATTTATTTGGGAAGGATAATATTTTCATTCGCTTGCCCACTAAATCATGCAGCTTTCCAATCATGACAGCAAAATTAATGATAAACAGTCAGCACCTAGTAAATATTCCAGTCCCAGAGGGACTCACAAATTAGCAAATCTGATGTCATTAAACATTTAGGCCTTTATTAACTGGTGTATTCTGTGGTCATACTCAGATAATTTTGACACTAGCAAAATATATCTTCTTGAGTTTTAGGAGTGCTGTTGTATAATGCATGTAACTAGGTAATAAATATACTCTAGTGCTTTAATAAAGTTTCATACTGTGGGTCAGTCATAAGAGAGGGAGAAGACAGCTAGACATTACCAAGGATAACATTTTGAAATGTGCCATCCCTTTCCCACTCAATTGTATGCCATATAATATGCAACTATTCTGCATTAACGCCAGTATTTCCAGTCAACTCATTGCTTTTCTACCAAAAAAAAAAAAAAAAAGCCCAGTCTAAACCATAAAGCAATCTTCAAGATTAGGCAAAAAATATAAGGCCATGAGTGTTCATCTGGTGCAGTGTAATATTGCCCTTTGCCACCATGTGGCATATACACTGAATTGCATATGTACTTGTTTTCTTTTATTCTTTTTAACCTCTAGTGCATCCAAGAGCTGGCAACCTCATATTAATAGCAAAATCTTCCTAAATGTTTTGATTGGTTCCTACTCCCCACTGCCACATATGCCATATTCAGGGAGGCTTTCACAATACAGATTTCAAGTGCCTTGGTTCTGTTCTTTGAAATTCTAGAATTTTGACTTGTAGAAGAGGTATTTAGAATACTCAGCCAGAGAGCTCCTCAGCCAACTACAAACTCCCCCCCCCCACTTTACTTCACAACACAAAAACAGCAAGAATTCACATACAATAGTAACAAAAGAAGTAGTGCAATTTTCTGTTCAAACTACAAACAATAATAAACTCCAGGATTGCACAGGATGCAGTCATGACAGTTAAAATAGAATCATAGTGCTATTGTTGTGTAGTGTGAAAGGGCTTTCGGGAGTTCGTGTTGTCAGTACAGTAAACAAAAAGAGGGGGTCCCAAATTTCACAGACAGCCTTTGACAATAGAGTAATTAAACTCTTTGAAATGTTGAATTTCTTGCTTAATGGGTTATAGAAATGATGTTGTAGAAAACTAGACAAACTTTCAAAAAAAAAAAAGATATCAATGGACACAAGTAAACACACTTAGAAGATCCAGAAGTAATGCAATGTAGTTCTTTGTGCTTTCTGGGTACTTATTAAGGACTCCTGGAAAACTTACCATGGTAGATGTGATACTTGTTGCTACAGTTAAGTATGGATAATTCTGAGCCTTTTGGTTTTATGTTACATTGCAGGTCATGAAAACCCACTGGATGACTTTTAGCTAGTCTCAGTCCTTCTGCCTCAGAGGATGGCAATGGCAATTCACCCCCCCCCCCCAGAAGAAACTTGCCAAGAAAACCCTGTGTGGCCCTAGGGTCACTGTTAGTCAGAAACAACTTGAATACAAACAACACAGCACTCTTGTTGGTGTCCAGATGGATGTCTTCACAATTCACTATCAAGTTTTTCTTGAGTTTCTGTAAAAAAAACCCTATGGATTCCTAAAGTTATAAAACAAAGACTGTGATGCAGGAGCTTGACACACACTTTTTATTCCATTTAACCTATTCTGTGTTTCTCTGGAATTGCTAATATAAACATATAATCCTTTCTGAAGATGCCAGCCACAGATGCAGGTGAAACATCTGGAATACATTCTTCTAGAACATGGCCTCACAGCCCGAAAACCCCACAAAAACCTATGGATGCCGGCCATGAAAGCCTTCAACTTCACAGCATAATTGTATAGTTATCTGAGATCTCATGGCAGAGCACTGGAGATAAATACTTAAATAAATAAATAAATAAATAAATAAATAAATAAATAAATAAATAAATATCAGCACTACTATTGTACTGTTATACAGCTATTACTACCACCCCTGTAGGCCCACAATTCAATGTATATGTAGAACATATTGTAAAGAAGCCTGGCTTGGACACAGAAGGAGGAAGAGTGAAAACAGGAGGAACAATCAACAATCTGAGATATGCTGATGACACCATAATACTAGCAGAAAACCTCATAGACCTCAAACAACTATTAAGGAAGATCAAAGAAGAAAGTGGAAAAATAGGCTTAGTGTTGAACATAAATAAAACAAAACAAAAAAAGACCACTGAGAAATTACATAAATTCATACTAGAAATAGTAAAAGAGTTCTCATATCTGGGATCAAACATTGATAATAATGGGGACTGCAGCCAGGAAATCAGAAGAAGATTAAGAATGGAGAAGGCAGCTATGAAGAACTAGAAAAGATCCTAAAATGCAAACATATACAACTCAGCAGAAATGTTGGAATCATACAAGCTACTGTATTCCCCATTACAATGTATGGATGTGAGAGTCTTAAGAAAGAAGATAGGAAGAAGATCAATTCTTTCGAGATGTGGTGCTGGAGAAGAGTTCTGAGGATCCCATGGATGGCCCAAAAGACAAACCAGTGGTCCTAAAGCAGATATCCCTGGAAGTCAGAATGACAAAACTTGGGCTGGTATACTTTGGACACATCATGAGAAAAGAGAGTCTTTAGAAAAGACAATAATGCTAGGAAAAGTGGAGGAAAGTAGAAAGAGAGGAAGGCCACATGCCAGATGGATGGACTCTAGTAAAGAGATCATGAATATGAGATTGCAGGAGTTGGACAGAGCAATGGAGGACAAGGGGTCTTGGATATCTCATCAGCAAGGTCGCCATGAGTCAAGATTGACATGAAGGCAGTTAACAATAACAACAAGGTCCCAGTGTCAAATTCACTGGGTTAAGTGTTTTTCCCCACACACATACACCTGCAAATGGCACTGGGTGAATTCTGCGTCAGTGTGAATGGTACAGAAATAACCCAGTTCCACACTGGGTCATTTTCATAGTGTGAACGGGTCCTAGGACTTACCTTGGGCAGAACTCATTCTCTCAACCTCAAAGGAAGGCAAAGACAAAGCCCATCTGAATAAATTTTGTCAAGAAAACCATATAATAAGTTCACCATAAGTTGGGAACATTGAAGGCACAGAACAACAGGATCAATATTATTATCTATATTTATTATTTGTTCTCTTGGGAGCTAAGAAGGAATGAAGAGAAACACAGCACAAATCACTGTGATGCCTTTCCTTGCAGAAGCTGTTCTAAATGTTTTAGCAAAACATTATAACACTTAAGAAAACATGAAGGATCCAGGAAAATCCAGGAACCTCTTCTCAAATGCATCAAATGATATTATAGAAATTATGCTCATAATGGCAATGCCACTTTACAGCTCTTGGCATCACAGGGGAGGCAGCATGCTAAATATTAACATTAAACCTGAAGGCATTCCATGAAATGTGCCCTAGATGCACTGCTTTTAAAAAAAAAGTGATCGTGGGCATCAGTTTGAAACGATTAAATGAGGAAATATTGCTTGGAGTCCATTTCTTTCCCCCCTTGTTATTTACAACCAACAATTTTGTACAGCAAATGAGGTTGCCTGAGTTCACCTTCAGAATGGTAGCACTTAGTTTTAGCGTGAAATTTACACTGTCCAAAGGTATTGCTCAATTTTTTTATGCACAAGTGCACTGAAATGAAGTAGATACTATTTGTGGCATAGTAAAGTCCTGATATAGAAAAAAAAAATGACTTTTATTGTGGATTAAAGATAATTGCCAATAAACAATAAAGGCAGTAAACTCTGCAATAAACAGGCCAACGTAGACTGATTATTGGACACAACCTGGAAGTATACAGGGCAAAAATGGTAAATTATTCCAAATAATTCTGATTATTGCACTGTTAAAACATATAAAAAAGAAGACTGTTGTTCTCAGGGAAAACATCCAAAAAATTAAATAACTCCACAAACCCACTCATCATCATTGGTTAACATCATCTTATTTATGCCCTGTCTTTCCCCCCCCCCCCAGACAGAGACTGCTGCCGCACTACAGAATTAATGTAGTATGACACCATTATATACTCAATAGCTCCATCCTATGGAATCTTGGTTTTTGTTACTTTGTTTTGGCACCAGAGCTCTCTGACAAAGAAAGATAAATGCCTCACAAAACTACAAATCCTAGAATTTCATCGCACATTGACCCAGGTCAATTAAAGCAGTCTCAGACTGCATTAATTCTGCAGTGTAAGTGAAGTCTGGGACTCAAGGCAGCTTTCAAAAATCAGAAAATTGCCATAAAATCACAGATAGTTAAAAACATGCAACAGTTAAGATTAAAACAGTACAGGAATACTTCAAGTTAACAAACTATTTGACAGAGAAGCTCCTTTTTACATTCTTTTTATGACTGCTCAGCCCACCTTTTCCTTCTTGCCCTTTGTCTAGTTGGAAAGTGTTTTGTTTTGTTTTTACCATTATTGCCATTGGCAGATTGGTGAAACTGGGCAGGGGAAACACAAATGTTCATGGCCACACAGCCCGAAAAAACCCACAAAAAACCTACAAATGTTCATTGTTGGGTTGCAGCAATGTGTAAACAATGCAATGAACCCTGAGCTGGAAAAGAAGGGAATTTTTTTTCCTAGTTCATCCTACTGTAGCTGTTAGTGTCTGCCTACAACAGGGAAAGTAAACAACAGCTACTGCCAGAATCATAGTCCAATGCTCAAGCCATTGAAAATTCTCATCAGTACAGATTTCTCAGTCCTTGAAAAACATGTTTTGTTTTTTTTATCTTTTTTGGACTATTTTTGAATATGTGTTCCATTCCAAGTTGACATATTGATGTGAGACATCAGTAACAGTCAATGCCATAAGGGTCACAGTTTGATCTGTTATAAAGACAAGTCATTTTATGAATACACACAATTTACAATTGATTGGAAACAGCTGGAAGATAAGGGAAAATAAATACATGATATAAAATAAGTGAAATTTTGGGTTACTTTTCATGAGTAAGAATAAATATTAGTAAACACACCCCACCCAATTCCCAGTTTCGGCTTCCAGTAGACTGTTTTCAAGCTCAAGTTAAAGATTTTTCAGTCTGGCAATTGCATTCATCTAAGCCAGGAAGCTGTTTCCCTCTAAACCACCTTTTAAAGCAAACAAACACAACTTTTCACATTGCTTACCTCTTTCATGACAAGTCCACCCTTGTTAGAAAAACAACATTTGATCTGAGAATTGAAACTGACTCACTGTGATGTAGTTTTTTGCCATCTTACTAATTTTTGGGTTGTTATACTTTATGGGCATTGCTTTAATAAGGAAATGACAAAAAACAAAGCTGTGTAATGATGGTGACAGGTTGTATGAACAAGAGACTTCAAAATGACTTTGGTGCTGACTTTCTTAATGAGAAATGAAAGATTGGGCCATACAAGTGCTTCTCTTTCTATATGAACCACACATTGTTCATGTTTAACAGAGAAAGATTTTTTCACATTAGTATGTCTCTGTGAAACTGTATGTAAATGATTTATACTTTTTCCAGATAAGAATAGCTTTTACAGCACCACAGAGCTGGCTGGAAAGTAACTGCTGAGAAACATTTCATCAAGCCATCCCTAAGCTGGAGAGTGTTTCATTAGATACTCTACACAAGCAATCGCAATGTTACACCAATGTTTCTAGACCAAATGACCAAAAGGTTCATTTAGTTAATCCCCAGTGACCAACCAGATGTTGTTGTTTTTTTTTGAAAGCTGACAAGCAGATGATAAAGGATACCTCTCTCTCACTCACTCTCTCTCTCTCACACACACATACACACACACAAACACCAGTAAGAGATAAAAAGAGGCATACTGCTTCTGAGCAAGGATGTTCCATTGTACCATCAAGGCTTGCGGCCACTAAGAACATCGGAAATTTCTCTGTACTGAGACATATGGTTCAACTATCTAAGTGCTCTCTACTCTGGTGGTTTCTAAACTTGAATACATAGATATTGCTGAACTACAGCTTCTAAAGTATCTGACCTTCCAGTAAACATTAGTCATATTGATTGGGATTTCCGGGAATTGAGGTCAAACAACATTCAGTTGTTAGGAACTACTGCTCTGCTGTAGGTCCCAAAAGTATCAGATAGGACTCTTTGCCATGACTTGAACTTTCAGCTGAAGATGCATGTCAGGGATTTAGCTCTGAATCTTCTAACAAAAATGTTTTTGTTTTGTTTTGTTTTGGTTTGTTTTTACCATTGAACCATATTTTTTGTTGTGTATCTTGAATTGCAGGAGGTTGGACAAGGTGGTCCATGCAATTCCTTCCAACTGCATAATTCTATGTGGAAGGAAGAGAAAGAAACAGACATTTCTAAAACATCTGAGAAAATGGGCAGTAGAGGATTAACAAGCCCTGGCAGTTAAAGTGGTGTCACACTGGAATATTTCTGCAGTGCAGATGCAGCCCAGAGCTGTTTCTGACAAACTAGGGGAGTTGGAAGGTATAAATCACTTTGTGTAACACCTTTTGAAAAGGGGAAACAAGAAATGAATGTTGTTTAAAAAAGAAGAAATAAATGAAAACAAATAAAAGCCAGCCCTCTATCCTATTGGTCAGTCACAATGAGACTAGACCCAGAAAATGAATGGCTGAATGGGAGTCAACCCATAAGTAAGTCCCATTTATGTAAATGTTCTGGTTTCGTTTAGCAATAAGAATAAGGTCACTTAGGCCTCTTTCTTCATTCTTACAGTCTATATAGTAAGAAGATCATAAATACTTCTGCTCCTTCCCCTGAGTGCCTATGTACATGCCACTTACAAAAACACTTCTATAATCTTCATTTAAAACATCGTATTTTAACCTCTATTCATGATAACAAAGAAAATGACTAAGCCAATGACTTCTTTGTGCATATATAGAAGAATAAATATTGAAATTGAATTCTGTGCTATCTAGACTTTTTTGTGTGTATGATCTATGCAGTAATAGAATTTAACAAGGAAACCTGCACATTTTAAAGCATTATTGAATAAGCTATCAGACACTGAGGGTTTGTAACCAAAACTCTATTATTATTTTTTTTTTCATTATACACACAAAGAAATGAGAATTAAGCCTGTGGATACACATAACCAACGAGACATTGTGGTGTTTTTTAAAACATTTTATTCAACAACAGTGAATCTGAAAGTTATTTCCAAATATTGTAGAAACAATATCAAAATCAACTGCAGTTGAGAAAATGCATTGGGACCTTGTGTGAGACCTGCTGACATCCACGAAGTGTCTAGGTGGCAAAATATTGAACAAGAGGAACAAGGCAGTGTCTGAAGCAGTTTGCTTCTGCCTGAGCCCACTGGGAAGGATAAGCTTCTTCCTCCTCCACTCCTGCTGAACTTTAAACTCAGATTGTAGCAATTGGAGGAAATGGATGAAATGGATGAGAAAGTTGGAGGAAGAGAAAGAAACTGGGGCTTTTAAAAGCAGTTGAAAAAGTGGGATAACAGGGGATTAATCAGGACTTTCAATGCTAAATTGGGACATTTGGAAGATATGCTGCTACTACTATTGCTACTGATGATGATGATGAGAATGAAATTGATATTGAATAAAATACTATTTTGTGTTAATAATTTCACTGGATAAAAAGGAGGCTGCCTAACTCACTGGGACATCCTGGTTGCCCTGGGGAGGAAGCCGTGAACTGGCACGCCAGTTCCTGGCTGGGCATGCCCCAGTGGACACTGTACTGGAGCAGCTGGGGCTTCCATTGGCTGGCCGGGTGGATGAGGGGTGACACTTCCGGCCCTGGCACTGGGACTACGATTCCCTGCATGCTCTGGGGCCGGAAGTGCCACCTCATAGATGGACGGCAATAAACAAGGGGCCAGAAAATTGGCCAAGAGGTCGGAAGGGGTGGTGACTTCTGGGCCTCTGGTAATCTGATTGGATGAGAAAGCATATATACGGTTATGTGGTGCCAAACGTTGGTGCCATTTTGACTCACCCATCCTCTGTTCAGGGTTGTGGTTGTGCTGTCACAATTTTATGGGGGTGGTGGCATAGTTTTTGGATTTGGTGGGCATTGGTTTATGATGCTATGGAGCACTGTATCTGGAGTTCATTGGGACCCCCGGGTGCTGGATGCATGTGGTGTTGCCATTGTGGGGGCAATGCTGGAAAAGCATCTCCCAGTGACAAAGGATAGAGGTGCTAACTAGGGATAAACCGCTTTCCTGAGTTGCAAATGGGTGAGTAACCAGTTATTCCCTTTGTCATCCTGAGGCTTGGCCATGACAAAGTATAATCAATCATTGTTCAAGTCAGGGATTGATCGATGCCAAATCCAGACCTCATGCACCTTTGGGCCAACCCTACCTGTAAGCTGTTATAATAAAGTTGTGGTTTCTTCCAGTTGAATGTGTGGTGTCTTCACACTCTGCACCCCTCCTCCATGGCAATTACCTTTACTGTGCTTTGGGATGATACACTGTGCTCCGGTCCCTAACATCTAAATTTTTAAAGGATTACATTGTATTAATTGCATATAAAGCAATGCTATTTGTATCAGAACAAGCACTCATACCAGCAGGATAGTGAAATATTACTCATGCCGGTTAAATCATCAAAGAATAAAAGTCAGTGTATACTATAACTTCATGTAGACAGGGAGCCTTTTAGAAATCACATGCAGAGGCCAAAAGCAACACATTTTTATATGCTTTGAGCTCTGTTAGTATGTAACAAATATGGCATAGTTCCATGGAGGTGCTTCCTTTAATTCACATGATGTTTGAATAATGCTTATTATTTTATTTTTTATCACAGAGAGTTTTAGTACAGACAGGTATTTTTTTAAAAAATCAAATGGAAATTTAAACACTAACAGATTGGTTTTCATTGAATATCCTCTTAAAAGCACTGAAGCAGGATTTTCTTACTTATTTTCCCTGTTCTTCCTTTGTGCAATTGTTTTTGAGATTATGTTACTTGAATACCAACTACACACCAATGAAATGTATTTGTTGATTCAAGGGAGATGAGGAAAACAAAAAACAAAACAAAACAAGCCAGAATCATTGAATTATCTTAACCATATGACTTTTTAAGTCACAAATGTTATTTGAGACAAAATTCAAAATGGAACAAAATTGTAATTGTAGCTAACACAACATTTCTAACAGAAAAAAATGTGGCAATTGAGAAGCTAAGTGTTGTGCTTTGAAGAATTTGTTGTTTATTTGGGGTTAGGAATGAATAAAATCCAGGAAGAATTACATATTTTATATTCATATTCTGTAAACCTGTCTCCTGTACATTTGTTGTACTTGTATCCTGTCTCTTTTGTAGAGAACGGGAGGAAAAAAATATATTTTTTTTCCCTTTCCTCTCTTGTTTCATCATTGCAGCAATCTTGTACAGCAAATGTGGGTGAAAGACGGTGAAATCTAAAAAGAAATCCAAGACCATGCAGTAAGCTTTATGGTTCAGGGATTATTTGAACCTTAAACTATCAATCTAACTTTGATTATCTAAAACACTAGTTTCTAAACATTGGTCCTCCAGGTGTTGTGGACTTTATCTCTCAGAAGTCCCAGCACCTTGGTCAACAGTCAAGAATTCTGGGAGTTAAAGTCAAAAATATCTGAAGTACAAAGGTTTGGGGAGCACTGGAACAGAAAAGAGGCAGTCCATTCCCTCCAGATGTTTGGAACTGCAAGTCCCATGATCTTTGTCAATTGACCATGTTGACTAGTGCTTATGGGAACTGTAATCTAAAACAGCTGGAAGGCACTTGGCTGCCTACCCCAGAGCTCTTTATATAGGCATTCATGTGTTGGCCAACTGGACATTGCAGTGTTTTGCCATCTGACCAGATGATGATGATGATGATGATGATGATGATGATTTGCAATGCCCTTTCCACCAAAGGGCAGTGCATCATAACATATACAATGAAATACAAATGATAAAACACCACACTATAAAATGCTAAAATACTAAAATGATATATGCTAAAAACAAAAACAAACAAAATGCTCAACAGTCCAGTTAGCAAAAAACTGCAAGTATTACAGATGAGAAGAGGACTTCATTCCAATAAGATATGACAGAAATCCAATTTCTTTTGTTCTATATCCCAAATGCATAATTGTCAAAGATCCAATTACTAAACTACAATATCTACTTTCTGTTACTGAAAAAGAAGTATGTGTACAAGTGCCTCAGTACAGATTATTGTTATAGACATTATACTTTATAATGTATAGCTTTCATGCCATGTGCGTTGAAATAATGTCTTAGTTCATGAAAAGACCAATGAAATAAAAATGAGTGTTTTTCACTTACCTCACCCACCAGTAGACTGACAACTGAACTGCTTAAATTTATATCTAATTGCATTTACATTCACACCCCATCAAACCTGTGTCTTGATTTTTGCAGTTTAATCCTATTCTGCCTTGCATGTGTGCCAGAGAATGAATTTACCTTATTTTTAGTAGAATCATAGAAATGGAAGGGGCTTCACGGACTATAGAGTCCAACCTCCTGTTCAGTGCAGGAATTCCAGCTCAAGCATCCCTTGCAAATAGCTGTCCACCCTCTTTTGAAGATGTGGAAATAAGGAGACCCCACCAACTCTCTAAGCATTTTTTCCCATTGTCAAACCTCTCTTACTGAAGACGTCCCTTCTAATGCTCAATTGAAATCTACTCTTCTGCAACTTAAAACCATTAGATCTGGTCCTACTCTCTTTGACAGTCCTTGAGGTACTTAAAGAATGTAATAATTTCACCCCTTAGTCTTCTCTTCACTAAGCTGAACATGACCATCTCCTTCAACCTCTCCTCATATGTTTTGTTCTCTGTACCTCTTATCCTCCTTCTTGGCATTCTCTGTACGTTCTCCAACTTGTCTATATCCTTCTTAAAATGAGGCACCCATAACTGGACACAGTACTCCAGATGACACCTGACCAGTGCAGAATATAGTTGTAGTATTACTTTCCATAGGTTCCAACTTGGAAACTATGATTCGATTAATGCAACATTGACCTTCATTGCTGCAGTATCACAAGGGTGGCTCATGCTCAACTTATGATCAACAATAATCCCAAGGGTTTGTGTGTGTGTGTGTGTGTGTGTGTGTGTGTGTGTGTGTGTGTATGGTACTGCTAAGCATGTATTTCCCATCTTTGCATTTGGTTTTTGTGGTCTAAGTATAGAATTTAGCATTTGTCTCTATGAAATTTTGTCTTCTTAATTCCTGCCCAATTTTTATCAAGCTCTTTTTCATGTCTTTTATTATCTTTCAGTGTGCTAATCACCCCTACCAGTTCTGTGTCATCTGCAAAGTTCATCAGGATTTCCACTATCCCATCATCTAACTCACTGATTAAAAAAAAACAATGTCAGAGTACTGACTGTAGGAGATAACCCTGAGGCACTCCATTCAAGACCTCCTTCCAATTTAAAACAAAGCCATTGATGATGACTCTTTGAGCATAGTTTTTGAGGATAGATATGTGGGATATCATTACACACACCACTGACTCAAAAGCTTGCTGGTTCTTCCAACCCAGCTGCTTTTTGCTCACAGTTACGTAGATGGGAAAAAGTATGTAGATTAACTGTTGCTCTCCCAGAGCATTGCTTATAGGTTTGGAAGAGACAATGGCTGATCTAAACTGCAGAAATAATGCAGCTTGATACTGTTTTAACTGCCATGGCTTAATGCAATGGAATTCTGGGATTGTTAGTTTTTGTTAGATATTTAGCCTTCTCTGGTGCCACACCAAGCTACAAATCCCAGCATTTCATAGGATGTTAAAGTGGTATCAAAGTGCATTATTTCTGTGGTGCAGATGCAGTCCATAAAGTCAATCTAGTCCAACTCCCAGGGTTGCATGAAATAGATTACTGCACTATGCTGGTAGGTGGCCATTCAACCTCTTATTAAACATCTCAGATGAAGGAGAATCTAAGGAAGTCAAATGCACTGTCAAATACTCACCATTGGCAAGTTCATCCTGAAATGTATTCCTAACATTCTTAATGTATTTAATATGTTAAAACTAGTGCTATATCAACCAAACAGTCCCTCACCACCTTGCATTTGTTCCATTAGATAAGCAACTGCTGTCCACCCTGCCATCTGCAGTGTGACTTTTTGGGATTTTTTTTTACCCTTACTCAAGGAGTTGTACATGAATTATTATGGCAGCCATGTGCACATAAATATGGAATGTGCACCAATAAACAGCTGCTCATACCCAGGTGTTTATGCCAAATTATGTTTTGCTTTTGTTTCCACACCATTCATCTCTTTCACTCTCTCTCCAATCATGTTCTTCCTCCCTTCACTCACTGTGTTTGTCTTTATTGAGGAATACCACAGGCACATTCAGATAAGCTAATCAGTCAGATTCACAGAGACAGACAGACATGTACATGCATATGAACACAGAAATCTGAAAGGCAGTATCTCTTTAATATATCGCATACAATGGCTGTACCTGTGTTTTATCACTGTAGGAAACAGGGCTGCACTTTCCAAAAGGGAAGGAGAGACTGACAGTGATGATGTTGTATGGTGGTAGTGTAGTAAGAAAGAATGAAAGTCATAATCCTGGCAGCAGCAGAACTAAACAAAAGAATACATAAATATAGAAAATATAGAAATCTCAAAAGTCATATAAGAATTTGCAAATCTATTTACATAATGAGAGAAATAAAACTCTTTTCTGATCAGCTGTAGATTCTGGCCTCATATGGATATTACTGGATTGAAATGGCACATATCCAGCACCATTGAGATTTATGTTGGATTTCTCAGAAATTCCTAATTACACTTCCACCATTCACAGTAAACAGTTAAACAAAGATAAAGACATAATACAATATTATGTACAATACAATATTGTAAAAAAAGACCAGAACTAAAGTAATTCAGCAGAATAGGAGTTGAAATACTGAAACAGTATCAGACCTACAGAGATCGTCAAAAAATTAAATGGAATAGAGCCTGATATAGATTTAGACTGAAATGCAGACTTACTTAAATTCAGTGGTACTTCTAAGTCCCAATGATATAAGAGATTGGACTGGATGGCCCCTCTGGACTTTTCCAACTCTATGATTCTAAGATTTTAAATATTTGTACAATTGTGCTTCATTCTCAATAAAATCAGTGGAAATTAATGTTTATCTAATTTTCCCCATTTATCAATGAAAATTGCATGCAATCTTACCCATACATATTTGGGGATAAGTCCAACTGAATTCAAAAGGATATACTACTAGTAGTCTGGATCTAACTCAAACTTAAGTTCAGTTTATAATCTGCCAATGAAATTATGCATATACCTTCCAGGAGAAGGCATTCTAAAGATGTGGAGAACAACTGAAAATCCCCTTTTTCTTGTGCAGTCCATTTTGATGGTGTCAGGAAAATATGGCCTTTTAGTATTCAAGAATGTGATAATCTACATGAGTGTAAAGACCTGCAAAAGACAATGTGTCTCTCTGTCAGCATACAGTGTTCTGAGCTAGAAATTGTGACTACAAAATAACAAAAGGTCAAATCTTACATCCAGGAATTATTTGAGAATCCTCATACTTCAAGATCCCAGAATGGAGCTATGACATGCCAACCTGTCCCCTGTAGCTCCAAAAATTGCCATTTTTACATCACCTTTACCTGTACAAAGATAAATGTATTTTCTTTTGACAAAGTTGTCAAGTCGTGTCCAACTATATGGGGTTGTGCTCATCTCCATTCCTAAGCCGAAGAGCCAGCATTGTCAGAGACTACTCTGTGATCATGTGGCCAGCATGATTGCACAAAACACTGTTTACCTTCCCATCAAAGTGATATCTATTTAGCTACTTGCATTTGCATACTTTCAAACTACTAGGTTGGCAGAAGCTGGGACTAGTAATGAAAGCTCATCCAATCATGCAGCATCTGGGCCTTGAACTGCCAACTTGCCGATCTTGCAATCAACAGTCAGCATCTTAACCGCTTGAGCCACCGTGTAAGGGACATCTACTTAAGTCAAATTAAGCTCAATGTTACTTAGAGATTTTCTTCAGCTGCTTCCAGATGGTTGAATGTCAGCTGGATACTCTTGTCTGGATTTAAAACAGTAGTAATGACCTGTTTCTTCCAGCAGGCTTCTCGAAATTATTATTAAAATATGAATTGTAAAGTGTTAATTATTTTAATGCATATTAGTTTTATATGCTCTTTTAACTGATGTTATATATTTTATCTGTTGTAGTTCCCAACCTCAATCCATATAGAGAGGTAGATAATAAATAACAGTAGTAATAGTTACTATTATTATGTATTATGGAAAAGACAGATTCCCATTTATCAGCTGTTTGATTGTGCCTGTCACAAATATTAAAAGATGTAGAACATATTCACATTTTTTTTCTTTCTCAACACATTTAATCACTTAGTGTGGGGAGAATCAATTGTTGCAAGACATTTTTTTTACTCTTGTTAAACTTGTTAAACTTGGGACTCCCTCCCATATTTGTTGGTTTTATACATTACAACAATTTTGCACATGCACACACACACACACACACACACACATTTTGTGTAATGTTTTTGCACACAAATGATGTTTATGCAAAAACCTTGCATTTACACACAAAATGTATTTTTGAACAAAAAAACCCAACTCAAAAAGTACCAAAAAGGTGATGGTGGTGGTGGGGGCTTTGAAAACCTCATGATTTCAGCCAATAGGATTCCTGTATATGAGAATGAAGTATATTAATTTATCTCTCTAGTATCTCTCTCTCTCTCTCTCTCTCTCTCTCTCTCTCTCACACACACACACACACAGACACAGGCAGACTTGAAAAATGTGCATAAAGTGGGTAAAATAATTGGATTGCTATTAATTGGAGTATTGGGATGACACAATTCAATATACTCAAAAAGAGGGCTAAAGTGCCCACACTACTTGCTTGTGAGCTCCCATCAATATGCAAACTTGTTAAAATTTTGACTCATAATGTGACTTGCTTAATGCAGTCTGCTTACCTCTGCCTATTGACATAATGTCTCCATTAAGTTAAATAAGCAGAGTTAAACAGACTATGGGCTGAAAAATGTCTGCTGGGGTTAATATAAACCCATACCAATGACCCTTGAGAGAACAAAATTGTTAGCTCACAGGAGTCCTAAATACATGTAGTCAGATTTATTGATAAATTCTAGTACAGTCTCCCTTCCTCTAAGCAAAGTACATGCCAATGTTTCCTGCAAAATACACTGACATTCATGTCTGCACTACAGACTGTATCTCTATCATCTGCTACATTTGCTGAAAGAGACTCTACTGCAGAAGTATATATGTCTGTCTCTCCCCAATTCCACAAAATATATAGTTATGAGTTATGCTCAATAAATACCATTATTAGACTTTGACACATAAGACAATAAATATATCTGTTGACAGAGTCTGCACAAACTGCTAAGGAAGCATTTGGACAGGTAGGGCTGTGATCTGGATCCTTTGTCCATCTTGGAAAAAGCCAAGTCTAATTCTAAACTGCAAACTGGGCATTCCCTCATTACTTTCCTCCTGCTGGTAATGACTTAACTGTCTTGTTTACCTCACTGAATAGATACTGTGCCAAACAGGTTCAGACTGGTACATGCCTCCCCCCCCCCCACATTATGAGGTATTGTGCAGCTTGCAGAGATCTCCAGCAAACCCATCTGGAATTTAAAGATGATAAATACTTATAGTTGATTGTCTTTGTCTGGTGTATGCGACCCATTGTCTCTACTGCTCAGATCACTTACGGGTCATTAATAGAAACTGAAATGCATGTTCACCTCTGCCCTTTTGCAAACACCTGTTTAGGTCATGTTTTGCACCATCCCGAGGTGTTCCATTCACTTGTGGGAGTATGGTCCCCAAGTTAGGAAGAGGTTAAAAGATAGACACAGAGAATCTTTCTTTTTGACCTGAGCAAATTGAACATGCAATGACATTGTGCATGCATTATACTGCATAGAAATGTGCATCCATTTGCACATTTGTTATCGTAGTTCAGTTGCAAAAAATGCCATTCAGAGCAAGAGTTGCATAGCATAATTAATGTGTGATGCTAAACACAAATATCTATATTCAATAACAGCATCATGGCCAATATGTTATATATGCCACTATGTTAAGGTCAGCTTCCCATGTGCATCCAATTGCACATTTGGTGTCCTGGTTCAGTTGCACAAAATGTCATTTAAATAGAGTCATATAGAATAATTAATGTGTGATGCTGCACAAACATGATCTACATTCCATAACAGGATGATGGCCAATATGTTATGTATGCCACCATATTAAGGACAGCTTCCCATAAACTCTAGGGAAAAGTTTCATTGAAGCTATTGACTTATAGTCATCCTTTGGTGGATGATAGTTTCTACCATCTCCTTGGCAATCCATTTTCCCCATGGACAGAGGTGTGTCACCTATCATCCATCTCAAGGGTCTTGTCATGGGCTACAAACTCTAGGTGGTCTCCTCCTAGTTCAATTACTGTAGCAGCAGATGAACATGATATTAGGGTTCAGATTCACACACACACCTTAACAGGGGAAAAAAGCTAATTCTACTGGCTAATTTAGTCATAAGGAATAATTCCACCAGTTCTAATAATGCACATAATTACGCACCTAGGTGGAGTGTTGGGGTACTAATTAGTTAATGTTTGTACAGCATGTAGAAGATGTTACGTACTTAAGTATTACTTTTAACTAAACAGAGTATTCATACTCAATTAATATGCACCATAACTTCAGCTACTGCTATACTCACAGATATTTAATCAACCAAAAGGAATTCCGATGCAGACAGCACTGAGAAAAAAACTAAAAGTCCTGACCTGTACAGGTGGATGTTAGGACCCTAGAGCAAAGTTGTTTTGTGAGCAGCATATATTCATGTTCATAATATTGGACATATTTGCGATAAAAAGTCAAAAGCAGAGATGAAATTCTTCTTTGTTTCTTTTTGAAGGGAGCAATGAGTAATTTTAGTAATTTTCTTTCTGTTGAGAGAAAGTAGTTGAAAACTACAGTTTTCAAACACTATCAGCAATTATTCTGTGTAAAATGCTCACATGGTTGTTTTGCACAGCTAGTAGCATTTCCTGTGTAGAAAATAGTATTTAAAAGCAGAAATAGTATGTCCTGTGCAGAAAATGCTGTTTCATTGCAGAACATGTTGTTTAATATGCAAGTCAACTTTGTGAAAATCTTACACAAAATAAATCCACAATTGCAGAAGCATCTGCAAAGAAAACAGATTTTATGCACAGATTTCAACATAATATTTAAAAAAATCAAATATCCTTTCCATTCCTAATAGAGCACATTATCTCAAAATGGAAGCTGCCTAACACTGAATCAGTCTATTGATCTCCCTGTGTAAAAACTTGAGAATGTTACTTTGTCAAATTATAATTCCCAGAATCTCTCAGGCAACATGATTATAGAAAGAGTAATTTCCCCAAGCTATGATCACACTGTTAGCTGCAGTGACAAGCAGCTGCTTTCCAGCATTTCAGACATGTGGTCTTCCCTAGTTCAACTTTGAAATGGCAGGGAATTTAATGTTGGAAATGTTGTAGGGAAAAACAAAACAAAAAAGAAGCTGAAAATGCTAAGTAAATTCAGCATGCAATAATTTCAAACTATATTTTCTAGAAACAACAATTACTACTACTATTTTGCATAGAATAACTCCTGAACCATGCAAAATTCACACCTGGTTGGCTTTGGCAGAAAACTTTTTGTGTGTGCAGGAAACAGCATTTTCTGGATAGGAAACAATATTTTGCTCAGGAAATGCTGTTTGTTGTGTATTTTTATTTTATTTTCAAAAATTTTCAAGGCCTTTCTCATATGGGAAGAAAAAATACTTGAATGCATACAATGACTTCTGAACTGAGAGCTAGTGTGGCTTAGTGGTTTAAGTGTTGGACTACAACTCTGGAGATCAGGGTTCAATTCCCTTCTTGAACATAAAAACCCACTGGATGACCTTGGGCAAGTCACACTTTCTCCACCTCAGAGGATGTCAGTGGCACACCCCCTCTGAAGAAACTTGCCAAGAGAATCCTATATTAGGTTCACCTTAGGGTAATCATAAGTCAAAATGACTTGGAGGCACACAACAACAACAACAACAACAACAACAACAATTCATGAAATGCAAAATTTATTATCAGTCTAGAATTCTTCTGGTCAGGGTGTCTCACCACTGGAGAACCATGTTTGTTTTTTTAACTTTTTTCTCTTATATTCAAATATTATTTCCATTCCTTTGTGAAACTCCAGTTCTAGATACTGGACATGAACACAGTTCTAGATACATTTCATATCAGACAATTCCTTACAGTAATTTATGTTTGCATAGGACTCCAATGAGATTCTAGCATGTAACCTTTACATTATTTGCTCTTGAACAGTCAGGTGAATCATCCTCCAACTCAAATTACTTCAGAATAAATGGTTTGCATATGGCAATGAAAAGTTAGTGTTGTATTTCTTTTCTAAGACTGATTAAAAGGAAGTGCCTAAATTGAGGGATGGGCATATCACACTGGATTAACTCTTAGAGCTTTCGTTACTAAGTTCAGACACCAACAAACATCCTCAGCATGGTTCTTCCCCACCCCTGCCCCAGCCATTAATGGATGTTTTAATCATGCTGGCATGAAGCTGTTAAATGAAAACTCTCAAGACATTGAATAATGGCTAGAGAGCTCTCATTTGAGGAAACAGATGAGCTGGAACATTTTCAAGGCCAAATTAAGAATTTAGAAAATTGTACTTGCATTTGTTTGCAGCCAATGCATTCATTTTCTTCCCTCTGTCTCATTAATATGTTGCAGCCATTGGTGCAACTCCTATTAATTTAATAGCATCATAGCCATTATATGTTTAACATGGCAACACGGCACCTTTGCTGAACTAAATCTGTCAGTGAACACAATAGGGTGTTTAAAGAATGTAAGCTCAGATGTGCTTTTATTCAATTGCTTTTTCAAGGGGACATGCATTTGCTCATCATATGTAATACAGCTCACATCACACCAGAAAAAATAGAGAGAGAGAAAGAAAAGGAAAGGAAAGCTGTCACTATATCACTGGGCACAACAATAAATTAGAGAAGAGTGTGAATTTAATTTTAGTTCATTTTAAATAAGAATGAACTAAATTGCAAATCTAGTCAGTGAGGAAAGAAGGTAAGGCTGTAGGAAAGAAGGTAAGGCTGTATAAAAATGCAGTTTGATGCCACATTAACTGTCATGGCTCAGTGGTATGGGGAAAAAAAGATTTGTACTCTTTTGAGATATTTAGCCTTCTCTGTCAGATTACTCTAGTGCCAGAACAAATGACAAACCCCAGGATTTCATTGAATGTTGCCATCATAGTTAAAGTGGTATCAAACTGCATTAATTCTGCAGTGTGGCCACAGTTTTAGATTTTCAGAAGAGGAGTTGAAGAAGATGGAAGAGGAAGAAAAGTTTGGGAGACACCAAAACAGACGGATTTGTCTGTTCATGCTGAAGAGTTTGATTGCAATTAAAGCCATGAGTATCCAGTTATGTTTGTGATGGGAATGCAAGATTGTCACCTCTTTTCTTTCTACTTTTTCTGAGAGGTTCCTCATGTTAAAGCTACTATATCATGTCAATAGGATACAATAAGGTCCTTTTCATTTTGGGAAAAGCTGTGCCCAGTGAATTTGGTCAGTTCAAATGGGGCAGAATTTCATTTTGGTTATGGCAAGTTTGTGTATGTGTCCTCTTTACTGACTGTGAACATGGCAGCCATGGTTCAATGATCAAAAGAAAGTAAATGCATCACCAAAGAAAGAACAAAATTAATATTTATTTGGTTCTGGAAGACTTCTGTTCCTATGGTGCTCCACAAGATTATTCCTTATGACTTTTTAAAATATTCGTAGAACTATTGATTGAAATCATTCTGAAGTTTGGGTTAAAGTTTAATCAGTATGTGGCATACATGTTATGGTATTCATGTTTTATTATATATACATGTGCTTCTCTATATCAGCAACTGCAGTTGCTGGGAAATGTGATGTGGAGGGTGAGATTTCATTCATATCCTACTGCTTGGCTTCACATAGAGAGCAAGTTAACAGAATGTTGAGCTAGGCAAACCTTTGGACTGATTTAGTAGAGCTTTTATGGTGTTGTGTGAATTCTAATATTGTGGGAATGAGATAAACTGAAAAGAAAGAAAGTTAGGTGTAGCCTGGCATAGTGTAGCTTTTCTCCCTTTATCATAATACTAGAACCTATATTCGTCATAATCTAGCTAAATAGTAGAAGATAGAGAGTAAATTAAAGGAAGTAATTTTTCATACCATGCATAATTGAACTGTGGAATCATCTACATCACAATATAGTGATGGCCACCAACTCTGATGGCTTTGAAACGACATTAGGCTATTCATGACCATCATAAACCATTAACCATGATAGCTATATCATGTACCAAAGATAGTATTTGTCTGTCTACCAGTAGCTGTGGAACATGGGTGTGAGAGAGTTGTTATACTCATGTCATGTTTGGAAACTTCCAATAGAATCTGGTTGTCTATCATTTGAACAGAATGCAGGGATCCTTTCACATTACTTATAGAAATGTGAGTCCACTTCGGTTGCCATGGTACCCTTTTACACTGTATTAGAATAGTACTATGTTTCAACATAGTTGCATGCTATGGAATCCCGAGATCTGTAGTTTGGTGAAGCACTCAAGCTCTTTGCCTGAGAATTCTAAATGCCTGCATCTAAATTGCAGATCCCAGGGTTCAATATGATGGAGTCTATCAGTCAAAATGGCATTATTGTATTACTAGTAGTATAGTAGGGACCCCCATTCCACGCTATCAAATCCTGGGATCTGCAGTTTAGAAGCAGATATTTTGAATGATCATTCAGAGAACTCTTGTGCTTCACCAAACTACAAACCCTAAAATCCATTGCTATACTTGTGTAGTGAGAAAGGGCCTGGCTAGTTAGTTCTTTGATATGGCTCACCAGGGCTTTTCTCATGGCCTTATGTTCTTAATATAGCAGCAAACTGTTAAGTTGGAAATGAACAATGGAGCAACAGAGACCACATAATGGAATGGATGAATTCACAAACAAGAGCAGGCAATCTGGACAGAAATTTGGATAAGGAGAAATTTGGAAGCATCCCTAAGAAAATATCAGAAGCAAATTATACATGTAACATGACTGAATCACTTTGGGAGTCAGTAATTGTCAGAACATGAGAATAAAAATACAGTAAATAAAATAAATACAGAGTTTAGCACTTGACATAATCTTCAACATGTTTTTTGAGAAGGAAAATACAGGAGGGCTTATTCCCGGTTAAATGTGCACAGGATTGTAGCCTGTATCTCTATATATTTAAGACATGCAGTTAAACCCCAAATCCTATAAATTAAATTTAGCAAATGTCATACAGGTGGGGGGGGGGAACACCCTAGAGTATCCTGTAAGACCTCTGGTCTATGGTTCCTAAATTAAAAAAAGAGGATTTTAGAGCTTATTTCTGTAAGATTCCTTTTTTCTTCCTATTATATCAAGGTTTTGAAATGATCTCTTGCTGCCTTAGCTAAGTATCTGACTCAGAAAGAAATGGGCAAGCTCACAGGAGATTCTAAAGCAACAAGTGAAAGAGAGGCCACAGGCTAGAACATACATACACATATACAGAGAGCGAGAGAAAGAGAGAACACAACTGTTTGGAAATTAAGACTAAATATTATTTTAGCTAAAGGGCTTGTTCCTCAAGAGGATTGTTCTTTCTCATTTACTTAAGGAGACAAGATAAGGGCCATTTAATCCAGGTTACTTGTCTCTAGTCAGAAACTACATGCAGTGCATAGTAGAAGGTGAGCCCTGGTACCACAATGAGAAAAATAGGAAACTAACAAAGTAAAACTGTAAAACTTCTGAAGGGTCTTTGCAAGATGCAACAAGAAATCAATGAAATCTTGCAAATTGTAGAAATCTGCTGCTCCCCTAACTGAGGAGATTTGCCACAGTCCTTACCTCTTGCACAGAGCCAAGCCCCCAAAACTGGAGAATTGACTCTTGTCTATTGTCTTTTGTGATCCTTTCTCTCATACCTGGAGATGGCTCACCAAAAGTGGACATCCATGGTCAGATCTGGGAACCTTAGTGCACACTATTGCTTGCTGGCACAGGAAAATTGGCATCAACTTGCTGACCACTAAGATTACATCCATTGAGTCCTGAAGACAAGGGGAATGATGTGGCCTGGCTTGCTTTATTATATTGGATCCTAAAGAGGTAGACATAAGGGGCATGGGGTGAGAGTGGATGGAATAGTGAGCAAGGGATAGAGAAGGTATCTCTTGCTCAGACAAAGAGGCTTTGTATTGTTGTGAAAAATGGACAGTAGAAAAACCTAATAGGAAGAAAACCCACTCATGTGAAAGGTGGAGAATTTTGTGGATATCGTGGACTGCCAAAAAAAACAAAAACAAATCATGTCCGAACTCTCCTAGAAGCCAAGATGACTAATGTGAAATTGTCGTACTTTGGATATATCATGAGAAGATGTGACTCACTTAAAAATATTCTTAGTAAAATATTATAAAAAGAAGAAGGTCATGCTTCATCTCTGTGTCTACAAGACCTTAGTAGGGCTGTTGATAATATGGTGACTTGGAGGTCTCTCATTCATAGGATTGCCATACACTGAAATCAATTTGATAGCAGCTAACAACAATGTAAGATAGATATAGGATTTTGTGGGTTTTATCCTAAAGCAACATTTACTATCTAAATATTTGCAAGCAATGCATGAGTATTTATGTCTCATCACTTGAAGTCTGGAAACACACAAAAAAGGAGCTTGATGCATTCAAAGTTATGATATTGCACTTGTGTGCGGAAATCTTATTTTTGTGCTTGCTTTTTCCATTCAAATGGAAGCACTTCACTTACTGAATGCTTTAGTTTATTAAGCTATCAGTCTGCAATCCAATATACTGTTAGTGTTCTAAAACAAACATACACAATTGTCTCTAAATGCATTATGCTTTATTGCCAAGACATTTTTCATTAAATGCTTCTATATAAAGTACATGATTGTTTTTTTGAAAAAAAAGCTCTTTAGTTAAACTTGATGCCCTGTAGCCAAGATTCAAGAACAGCTTGTTGTTTTTGATGGTATCTATTAGTATTAAGAATATGTTTGTGGTTCTCTAGCTGCAGTTTGTTCACACTCAGCTAAATCAATAAGCAATTTCCTCCATATGTATGTTATATACAGTAGCTGTGACAAGGTCCAGATGGCTTATTCTATTCTGTAATTGAGTTTAAGCCTTTTACAGAAATATAATAATATTGAAAATAAGCCAATTGAATTTCACATATATATCCATGTCCTTAATGTTATGCCTCTCAGAATCCTTAATCAAAAGCAAAAGTCCATAAGCCAGTCATAAAAACTAAAATAAAAAAGTGTAACAAAAACCAATATGCAGCTAGAAATGTCATACAAATAACTGTTCAGTGATGTGTGTAAGCATAAAACACAGTGAAAATGCTCATCTTACAACTGAGTAACTTTTGGAGAATGTTCACGGATGAACCAAAGCTCCACCTCCAAATAAGAAGACATTTTAGTTCTCTAAAATATTAAACATTAAATATGGTTTTCTAAATGTTTTGATGGATATCTTCTGTTAGCTCTTCCCAGCATAGTCAATGGTAAAAAACTACAATTTATAGTCCAAAACATCTGGGGCCCATTCACACAGCAGAAATGTAGCTTTGTAGTTTGGTGAGGTACTGGAACTCTCTGGCTGAGAATTCTCAATGTCCCTTTCTAAACTACCAATCCCAGGACTTCATTGTAGCAGTTAAAGTGAAATTTTTGTTGTTAACTGTTTCCAAGTTTATCTCGACTCATGGCGGCCCTGTGGTCAAGACATCTCCAAGACTCCCAATCTTCCACTGTTTTGCTTAGGTCCTGCAAATAATACTGCTACTATTATGTAGCGTGTACTGCGAATGAGCAGGCCTGCACTGTGATACTATGAAATTGATTGAGGAATATGAGTAAGGCAAAGTTGTGGTAAAGTGGTAGCTAGTCCTTTTGTTCCTCTCATTTGGATAAGGTGTCTGTTTTTTGAAGATCATCATATTATCTTATGAGTTTCCTTAATTCTGTTTGTTAATCATGCTGGCATCCTTTTGGCATTGGACACAATATTCCTGATCTGCGGTATATATTCTAGTTGAGGTTCTTTTGTTGGCTGTTCGTCACATACATATAAATTGATTTTGAAAGAATTGTGCTCTTTCAATCAGTGCAATTTACATCATGTCATGAACTATTCCAGATGTACCTCTCCACTGGACAATTCAATAGCCATCTAGTCTTGAGCATAGTCACTTCATGCATCTATAGATTTCAAATCCCTCTCCTTGTCTGAACAATCATACTCAGACTATTCTCATATTATGAGTTGTCTACATGATTATAGTATGACACCATACTACTAATGGAAAACATCATGAATTTGGAAGAATTAATAAGGAAGGTCAAGGAAAAAAGTACAAAGGCAGGCTTGTTGCTGAACATAAGGAAAACAAAAATAATGACCATGGAGGAGCTACATAAATTCAACATAGACAATGAAGAAATTGAAAAAGTTAAAAGTTTTCCCATAACTTTGATCAAACAATGATCAGAAAGGAGATTGCAGACTGCTAGAAATAGCGAAAATTGAGTCCGCTTTAAGGGTTAGGGTTAGGGTTAGGGTTAGGGAATCATGGGAACTGTATTTTATTGTAGCACCAGAGCTCTCTGACAGAGAAGGCTCAACGTCTCAGAAAAAAAACAAAAAAACATTTTCTATGACTCCCTAGCACTAACCCTAACCCTTAAAGTGGACACAATTTGCACTATTTCTGGCAGTCTGCAAAGGCCCAAAAAGAAAATAACCTTATTTGAGATGTAGTGGTAGAGAAGAGTGCTAATGATACTGTGGACAGCCAAAAAGACAATAAATGGGTCCTTGAACTGATCAACCAGAAAGTCAAGATGATCAAACTGAGGCTGTCATACTTTGCCCACATGAAGCATTAGAAAAGACAATAATACTAGGGAAGTTGGAAGGCAATAGAGAGATAAGAAGACCACATACTAGATAGATAGATTCTATTAGGGAGGTCACAGATATGAATTTGCAGCAGAACAGTAGAGAATAGAGAGTCTTGGAGAGGTCTCATCCATAGGGTCACCATTAGCTCAAGGGCAGCTAGCAAGAACGGCATGATTAAAATACTCCTCGTTCAAGTCAAGTAGAATGTGATCTGGCAACATGTAATTCATAGGAGTTTGGGCTTTTTACAGGAGGTGAAGTGTGTGTGAAAACTCCTTAAACACTGCAGGAAAAGGTTTAATGGTTTTTAACCAGTGTATCTATGAAAATCTGCAGAAATGCATATTATTGCATGTGTGGCCATCTGGAGGCTTCACAAGGATTTGAATGGCTGCCACTTTTGGCCCAAGGAGGGTGAACAGATGTGAACAGATGTGAATTTGGACAGGAAAGAGAAAATTAAATATTGATGTGAATGTGTGAAAATGTGCACCAATGCACATAACACACTTGTGTACACTAGCCCTATGTATAGATAAATAAACTCATCCATTACTATAACACTGTTGTATTTCACAAACTGTCTACAAAATGAACACTGTAAATTGAGATACTCAAGGACATACTCCTACAGTTAATTGTTTGCTTAAGTTCACCATAAACATCATTGGGTTTTTTTTTTTAAAGACAGCCTTTAAGTTATTTTATTAAACATTAAGGGAAATGAGATCTAGCCAATTAAAGTACATTGGCCATTACTTACAAGTAGGGCAAAGTCCTTCATAAAGCAAGTTTTGAAAGAGCTGGCTCAGAATCATAAATGAGGTAGAAAATAAAACAAAAAAGTGAAAAGAAAGCAAGAATATGAACATGATTATTCTCCTAGAAGGAATTCCATCCAGTAAAACTGAATTGATTTAAGACATGCTTTTGAGTTATTTCCAAGAAGCTGTTTATCAGCTTGGTCAAAGTTGAGCCTACTAATATTGCCAATTTCCTCTTGTTCCTTCAATGTTAATGGCATAGATTACTGGCAGGGGATAAGCTTCTTCAAATACAGCATTAGACATAGGGCAAAGTCCAACCCAGGCACGTTTCCCTTTGCTTTACAACTCCATTCTGGACATTACGCAGAATATGTACAGCAGAGGTGTTTCATATATGTCAGTACTCTTCTAACACAGTGGGAAAGCTGAAATCACATCCCTTAGCATGCTGAATATCTCTACGCAAAAGAGACAAAACCTAATTGAAGATGTGTGGATTTTATAATCTGTTCAGGAAGTCTGGCAGACTGGAACAGATTCCTACCTGGTATAATTCTAAAGATGTTTACTCTTCATTGAATTGCTTCCAGAGCTCAGAGGCAATTCTGAATCATGTTGTAGTTTCTAGCCAGGCTGAAACATACAATTGGCAGTTAGACCACCACAACATACTCTACAATTTTGCTTATTTACCAGGAGCAGTTTCTTGTTGTTGATGGTGGTGGAGGTTTATGTTTGTGTACAGACTTTGAGGATCATTACAGTGTCCTCTATAACTGAGCTTATTTACCAGGAACAGAACCTATTGCTCATGGTGGCAATGCTACTCTTAACATGTTGCCTTCAGTGCTTGTGAACTCTTCATTATTCATGCTTGGCTTTTTAAGAAGTTACACCTTTGATTGGGTGGGTGGGTACATTATTTTATTGCTCACATATGGGGCAGTTTGATTGCCTCCATGAATAGAGGTCAGAATCCCCTGCCCTTGGCACCTGGCACCAAGCACTGGTCATATGAAGGGAGTGGATGCAAAAACTATTTAACACCCCCCTTTATATATCCTCTTTGCTCTTTTCACTACAACCTACCCACTCACCCTCAGTGCTGGGTGAGCTAAGAGGCTCGCTTCAAGGCCAGGTAGCATTTTGTCTCCCTTATCAGGTTTTTTTGCTTACCCAATGCTGCATCTCATGGGACTTGGAGAACTGGTTATTGGTTATGTTTAAAACAGGTTCTCACTTGGGAGGTTACGGGGGTAGAATTTATTAGATTGATGTACATGCTGGTATTCTTTTGGTGAATAGTTGGGCTCTGGAACTGCCTCTATGGTTCATGGGACTGGGCAGAGGAAATAGAGAAGATGTCTGCCCTTGGGACCAACCTAGGAGTTGACTCTCTTTTATATAGTTTACAACTGGGAGGGGGGACACTTGGGTTTGCTTTCCAGTAAAAAAAAAAATCTCCAGGCATTAATCAACAGTTTTTGGATTTCCCTTGGAGTCTGATGTTTCACACAAGGGAAGTTTGGGGAGGCTGGTCAAAGGATACTTCCCCCTGCTTTGCTTATCCCCTGGTCCAAATTCAGTTAAATAGGGTATAAGTCAATAAAGTTTCCCTTATTAGACCCATTTACCTGGCCTCATTATTTCATGGTTGGTCATCAATTAGTCTATATCCAAGTCCATTGCACACAAGTTCCACTGAGCTAGCAGTTGTGTCTTTTCAGATTTAATGCAAAGCTGATATCCCAAATATTTCTACAAGCATTGTGTAAGCATCTCTGTAAGGTGTTGCATAAAATGTTGAGCAAGGAGTTTTGCAAGCATTTGCACAACCACTTGTATATCCTCATGTACAACTGTTTCCACAATGGTATAATCCCATGGTAAAATCCTGCTAGTTTTATGTTGGATTTAGGCCTTGGACTATGCATTTTCCAACTTGCAGTCTTAGCTATCAGGCTGTGTATGTTTTATTCTCCACAGCTTTCCTCCAAGGGGCTGAAGGGATGGCATGCATTAACTCTTCAAGTAAGCCTGTGAGTTACATTAAAAAAACAAACAGAGAAATAGGTTTTCCCAATACTCATCTAATACTCTAATCATGTACCACATTAACCCTCACCAGTTTCCAATATATTGAGATCTGTAATAATTTCTTTAAAACACAATTATAATGTACACAAACCATCTTTGTCCTTTTTTGCAGATATTATGGTGGCATGACTATGTGATTATATTACATATATGTTTTAGTACTGGGAAGATCATGTATGTTTTGTTGTCATGTGTTGTTGTTGAACAGCCAGTTTTCAATTTGGCCCTGCTCTCCCTGGCACAATTCACCCCTATGATGATCAGAGAGAAGGGATAATCTCTAAAACTGGCACATTTCAGTTTCCACCAGGGTGTGCTAATTAAGAGGATTCAATACCAACCCCTGCTGTCTGCATACTTCAAGGAATGTCTGAGCACAGACATGGGCTCAACAGTAGGCAGTGAGTGGCCAAGACTGTATTAAGCAAACAAATTAATTCAGGGAGGTCTTGGGAGAGACACACCTTTGGAGACTTTGCAGAAGGGTGGATGGGTGAGGTGAACATGCTACTTTACAAATCCTTTGAGAATAGAAGTCAAGAGTATTTGAACGTTTAAACATGATTTTTCATATCTTTTGACTTTCAGTTCTTCCTACTCACCTAAAACTAAATGTTAATTTCCTCTCATGGTTGCTCATTTTGGTAATATTCTATGAACTATTGAACACTTAAAAAAATAAAAACACCCTCTGTGAACTAATATGAAAAGGGAGAATCAAGAGATGACTTTCTGATGTCCTACATACATCTGTGAAGAATCCAACCTCTAAATCAGGATTGGAATGGGAAAGGAATCATGTAAGAATGACCAAATGTTACTGGACTGCAACTCTCATCCTGCCTCACTATTGTCCATGATCTCTGGAGGTGATAGGAGCCTCAGCAATGTCTGCTTGTTGTTGCTGTTGTGTGCCTTCAAGTCATTTCTGAGTTCTAGTGACCCTTAGGTGAACCTATTATGCAATTTTCTTGGCAAGGTTTGTTCAGAGGAGGTTTACCATTGCCTTCCCCTGAGACTGAGAGCATGTGACTTGGCCAAGATCACCCAGTGAGTTTCATGGCTGAACAGGGAATGGAACCCTGGTCTCCAGAGTTGTAGTTCAACACTCAAATCACTATGATATAGCGGAAGAACACAATTTCCTCTGTAAGTGGAACAATCTTGGGGTTCCATTGAGCATATAAGAACCTGCTGTAATTCGGTACTCTGCAATATCTCTGGGATTTAACTTTCCTCTTTCAGTAGGGAGGTGTTGAAAAATCATCAACAAAAATTAAAGCACATTGTTTCTACCTAATGAGGGCATGTCAACTTGACTTCAAACATCACTGTTTTAAGATCTAGCACTTTTGATCCTTTTCTTTTCAACCCTTTGCTGAAATGAAGAGCTAACTGCCTTTTATTCAACACAAGTTATGTACCTGCTAGCATTATTATTATCTTGTGGATTTACCTTGATATTTATGGCCAAGTTCTGCTTCTATATTCAAAGTATAGTTTTTGCTCATAATATCCAAGACACCTGAGCTTTAGATTAATTGTATTCTTATTTATCATTGCTTGAACCACATTTACACCATCATTTTAAAATGTTTGAGCAGACAACTAATATTTCCATATTTGCACTTCCTTTGAAACATATTAATATAGCTTTTATATATATATATATATATATATCTAGAGCAGACACACTGAACACACCTCAATACAAGTCAGGTATAAACAAAATCATTTACTATGTTTTGCACAATGTCAAGTAGTTTGCAATGCAGATCCAAACCTTTAGATTTGCATAAAATGTCAATTAGCAACATGAATCTTTCCTTATGCATTCCTGTTA
The DNA here is from genome assembly GCA_020142125.1 of Phrynosoma platyrhinos. Classification (NCBI taxonomy): domain Eukaryota; kingdom Metazoa; phylum Chordata; class Lepidosauria; order Squamata; family Phrynosomatidae; genus Phrynosoma; species Phrynosoma platyrhinos. The sequence goes on from CM034702.1 coordinate 6,958,400, forward strand.
ATAGCATCAAAGACCTGAGGAAGTACTTGGAGTGCTGCAAATGTAGGATTTGTGACACTTGGCTTGATAACAATACCCTGAAAAAGATCTATGGGTCTTCATAATCCACAAGCTAACCATGAGTCAACAATGTAATATGGTGGCTAAAAAGGTGAATGGAATTCTAGGCTGTGTCTACAAGAGTACAGTTTCCAAATCAAGGGAAGGAGTTTTTTCACTCTATTCTGCTTTGTTCAGATCTCACCTGGAATATGGTGTCCTGCTTTATACTTCACAGTTCAAGAAGGGTGTGGACAAGATATAATGTCTTCAGAGAAGGAAGACCAGGTTGATCAGAAGCCTGAAAATCAAATCCTATGAGGAATAAGTTAAGTAGCTGGGTTTCTTTAGCCTTAAGAAGAGAAGCCTGAGAGATGATAGGATCCCTCTTTAAATATCAGAAGGGATATCATCAGAAGATGGATCAAGTTTGTTTTCTCCTGCTCCTGTGATTAGAAAATCAACCAATGGATTCAAATGATAAGCAAAGAGATTCCATCTAAACATTATGAAGAAAGTCTTTATTGAATAGCCTTTTTCACCGTGGACTAGGATGATGACTTAGAGTGTGGTATGAGGTCTTTAAACTGGTTGAATAGTCATATCTCAGGATGCAAACTACATCCTTAACCACAGTTCATGATCAGAGGTCTTGGAAGACTCTCAGTCATGTGTAGGTTTGTGTCTTCAAATCACTTTTTGGCTTATGGAAAGACCATGTATTTCATAGTGTGTTCTTAGACAAGGAATACTTAAAGGTGGTTTTGTCAGTTCCTTCCTCTGAAATATAGCCCATAGCACCTTGTATTTGATGGTGGTCTCCCATTCAAGTACTAACCAGGACTGATTCTGTTTAACTTCCAAGATCAGAGAGGATCTGGTACCTTTAGGGTATTTAGGCCCTCTCTAAGAGGATCACCATAAGTCTAAACTGACTTGATAGAAAATAAGATCAACAACACACACACAACTCATTTTCCAAAAAAAGAGCATGAGTGATAAGACTGGCCCTGAGTTGTTATGAAATTCTTCTTGTGATTGAAATACCTTTATTTAGGCAAGACAACAAGACTTTAAATAAGGGATACATTATGAGTAAACAAAAGAATTAAACCCAGCACTATTCTCAACAGGACTGCAGTCCTAAAGAAAGCTTATCAGACAGTAGCAGATGGGAAAAGCAAAAGGATTGAGTGTTTAATTGGATGTGAATGAACATAACCCAGCTTCTGTAGGACTCTAATTAGAGGATGGGGGAAAACACCTTAAATTAATTACTTCAGTGGAGTCAGGATCACATCTTCCTCTGTTATCATCAAGGTTCCAAGTATCACAGAAGATTTTTGGTCCTGAACTGTGTATATTACACAAAGTATCATGTCTTATAAGTAAAAACCAAGGGTCTGGTTTATATATGGCCTTAGCTTATAGTAGAGATGTAACTCTTAACTAATTTTCTTAAGTCAATCAATCTTTATTTATAGTCAACAGATTCAGCTTGACATGCTATAACTTAACCATATAAAACAAAAAGAGTTACATAAAGATACAAACACTCTAGCAATAGTGATAGCAAGTACATTTCTACACCGCTTATCAGTGAATTAGCACCCCCTAAGCTGTTTACAGTGTGTAAGCCATATGCCTCCCACAATCTGGGTACACATTCTACTGACCTACAAAAGGATGGAAGGCTGAGTGGACCTTGGAGCCCTCCTCTAGGATTGAACTTACAACATTGTGGCTGCAGTACCAGCATTTAACCACTGTCATGCCAGGAGACCCTAAATAAAAAGACACATGAAAACAAACTGTGTAATACTGTTTCAACTACTTGCTGTCCATGAGGGCAAAAGCTAGTGGAGATAGGCAGCCCAGCATATCTACCAAAAAAAGGTAAGTTTTAAGGAAAAACATTATATCTCACCTTAGTAACAAGATATGATACCTTGGAATCATTAAGCTAATTGTCTTTTCTAAGGAAGGAATGAGTAATTTTAACAATTTGCTTCTCCCTTCAAGAAAATCTTCAAAAACTGTGCAATTTTAAAAGACAATTCACAATTTGGAACTCACTCAGTGGACAAAATTGCACATGTTTGTGAGATACAATGTTTATACAGAAAACAGTATTTTCTACACAGGAAACCATCTTTTCTGTGCAGAAAACAGTATTTTCTGTTCAAAAAAAACATGCAGCCCCAGAAAGGCCTATAATAGGTCTGCTTTAGGGTAGTCATAAATCAGAAATGACTTGAAGATACAGAACAACAACAACAACAACACCTCTAAGATAGTGCCCAACACAGTATTATTTGGATAAAAGAAAGACACATGGCATTTAAAAGAAGGAAAAGGACTGTGATTGATGAAGACATACAAATACATATTTTTAAACAGACATCCTATCTTCCATGAATTTGTCCAATCTGCTTTGAAAGCATTTCAATGTAGTGGCCAACAGCATGCACTGAGGACTAGAATTCCTTCAAATTTATAGGGTGCATGAAAAAGCACTTCCCTTTGTCCTCCTGTATCTCTAACCATTTAACCTTACTGGATAACCTTTGATTTTGACATTGTGAAGGAAGCCAATACCCCACCTCTTATAACTGTATACATCTCTGTCATGCTCCGCTCACCAAAATAGCCCCAAATGCTGCAATTTTTTTCTGATGGAAAAAGCTTTAGGTTCTTCACATCACATACAGAAGCATGGTCTGAGCTAGTCAGGGAATTCTGTAGCGCAAGTGCTCTGTCAGAAAGTTTAAAGCCCTCTTTAGGTATTGTCAAGCTGAATATGCAGGATATTGAACGAATGAATGAATGAATTATCACAGCAGGAGGTTAATGAACTCCTTCTGACTACATTTCTGTTTTCCTTTACACAACTAGGGTTGTCCTTTTGAAAGATAGAACCTCCAGTATCCATGCTGAGGTTCTCCATGTGGTTTCAAATATCTGGTTCCCTCCTGCTACTTTGCTCTAGTAACCATCTACTGCCCATTAGCTTTACTCATTTGGATTTGTCAAATCTTCTTTCTGAATGCTTAAAAAAGAAAGGCCAAAAGAAAATCCTTGAGAAAAGAACACTTGAAACCTCCTGTAAGATATATAAAAAGAGCTTCCAGGGCATGGAGGAAGGTTCCTCACATCACTAGTTCAAGACATTTGACAGTTTTCTCCAAGCTGAATGTCAATTCCTATTTTTGAACTATTGGGCACAACTGCTCCAAAACTAACTTCAGTTTTAAATTGTGGTATTTTCTCCCTTTCTTCTAGGCATTAAATGGGGCGATCAAAACTGGAATCAGTGAAAGAGCATAAACAACCATGGGCAAGATGTTAGGTTCATTCTTCAGTTCTCTTTTGGACTGATTTAACCCTGGCAGACTGAGTTTACTGTTTTATAGAAAAGCACAGTAAATTTTGAGAAAGTTTTAGCAAGGTTCTGTTGCTAAGGGCTGAATCATACATTTGAAAGAACCAGGGATTATGGATGGGTTAGTCCCTTGTGGTTCTCACACTGCAGTTCTGGCATAACATGTGGAGACTTACATCTACTGTCGTGGTAAGAAACCATAAACCTCTTGGTCATAAAAATTTCATAAGTATCTGCATTAATCCCAGACTCACTGCTCAGTTTCTTTTGGCTTCAGCACCTCTTTTTTCTTATAAGCTATTGATACTTGTGAATTTTGGCTCCCATTTTGGAAAGCTTTGATCCAAAAACTGATCCAGACAAAATTCTTATTGACCCCATCAGGGATACATTATTGATTCTTATGATTCTAGACAATCATCACCCCTTTTTGTGTAAGAGGATTATGCCACATCTCCAAATGGAATTCTATGAATGCAAATAATTTTTATTATCAGTTTCTTACAGAGGAAACTTGACTTTTGGCCTATATATTGATCATAAAATGTTTGAGTTGGGATTCATTGTCACTGGGACTCAACCTACTATAAGAAGACACAAGGAGAAAGATCAGTGGGAGAAGCAATTTCTACCTAGTGAGAAAGTGTGGAAAGAGAGACAAACTTATCTCTATAGTTGGAATCCTGTTGGTGATGTACACAGGTGTAACAGACTGACTTTTAAAGACCTTGCAGATGAAGGTATCCAATACCTCCTTCCACAAGTCTCCATGAAACCACAGCTGGGAGGCTGCCAGGCACAGTCCTGCCTCTTTCTGAAGGAGTGGCTGTGGGGTGCACTTATTATTGTCTACCAGATAGAAAAAATCAAGTAAAGGAAGCTTCCACCCTTCTTCTCACATTCTTTCTTTTTATACTTTTTATGCTTCTTTTTAATAGCCAGATTTAGTCCCATTTGGGGCATGAGGCAGGAAGAAAAGAAGGAAAGAAAGAAAGATGGGAAGATACTGGGGGTAAATATCAACTCTGTTCCCACTATTACAACATTGTGTGTGTGTGTATGTCTGTGTGTGTTGTGTGCCTTCAAGTAATTTCTGATGGCGATCCTAAGAAGCCCTGGTGGTGTAGTGGTTAAATACAGGTACTGCAGCTAAAACATTGTGAGTTGGATCCTGCAGGGCTCTAGGTTGGCTCAGACTTCCATCCTTTTGTAGATGAGTAAAAAGATTAATAATAATAATAATAATATTTTTTTATTTATACCCCACCTTTTGCTGTAGCAGTCAAGGCAGCTTACATCTAAAACAATGCATTGTACCAGTTTGTTGGAAGTAATTGACTAACTCGTAAACTGCTTATAGAATGCTGAGCACTATAAAGTGGTATAGAAATGTAAGTGCTATTGCTATTGCTATTGCTATCATGTGGTTTTCTTGGCAAGATTTGTTCAGAGGAGGTTTGTCATTGCCTTCCCCTGAGGCTAAGAACATGTGACTTGCCCAAGATCACCCATTGGGTTTCACAGCTAAGCTGGGAATTGAAACCTGGTCTTCATAATTGTAGTCCAATGCTCAAACTACTATGCCATGCTGGCTCTCACTAAACCAAACTGGCAGGATTTATATTAAGACTTCAGAGATAAAACATTTTTCCAGGCTCTGCCCCTTTACTTGGTACCAATATGGGTATTTACTGCTCTAGTCCTGTTTTATTACCAATTTTCTTCTCACAAAGCAACTCTATTAATAACTCTATTATTTATATTCCAGTAAAATGCCCCTTCTGTCATTACCTATTATTAACAATTAGAAGCCATCTAATTCTTGCATGTACAGTGTGACTACAATTATCTATTTAAGAGGCCCTTGACAGAAAAGCCAAGACGACCAGAAGTAAACTATTTCTGTCCTCTTTAAAATTTCCAGCCATAAAAACTTTTTTTTACTGCCTAGGATAACAAATACCTAATGAAAATATCAATAAAAACTAATATGCTGACCTAGCTCTTCTAGCTTATATATATATATATATATATATATATATATATATATGGGAAATAAATATGTTCATGGGGCAAATAATTAAGACTAAAAGGGTTAATCATTTCTTTAGACTGCCAGTTTCCCCTCTAGTTTGCTTGTGGAGCCTGTGGAGGAATCTGACAAATAAAGAAAAGAGGAGGGGGGAAGCAAACGTAGAATGTGTTTCCATAGGCAAATTGCTGCTAATTTAAAATTGCCAGCAACTTGGTTCTTGGTTTGATTTCTGCAGTTTGTGTTCCTACTGTGAGAACACAAGAGCTGTCTTCATTTCTACATTTTTATTTCATGTGTGACATTGACAAGGCTTTTGAATTGGAAGGCGCCTAATGTATGATTTAGAGGCTCTGGGAAGGGGGAAATGATGATAATGTTGGAGGCAGGAAGAAAAGATAAGAAATGTACATTAAAATCGTGCAGTTTTGCTGCACTGCAGAAAATCACTGGGATGAAGCAGTACCTGAGGAGCTGCAGGCAATTCTCTGTTACATATGGATATAGTGTAGGTATTTTTAAAAGACCAAGAGGGAAAGAGAGAGATGGCGGGGGGACCCTGCTTGTGTTAGAATGAAACAAAATAGTGAAAAACTGGTGTGTTCAGTCAGAGCTTTAGATGACACTTCTATGTAAAGCCATCTTTATGTATGAAAATATTTAAATTTCCCAGCTGATTATTCTTAAGGCCCAAATGAAATTATGAACCATATAGATTGTACATGTCTATAAAGTTACCAGGTGCACCTGCACTGTAGAAATAATGCAGTTTGCCAATACCTTCACTAGCATAGTTCCACCTTACAGAATCCCAGGATTTGTAGTTTTATGAGGTGCCAGCACTCTTTGGCAGAGGAAGTTAAAACACCTTTAAAACTATAAATCCAGGATTCCACAGAAGGAAGCTAGAGTACTTTGACTGGTGTGACACTGAATTATTTCTACATTGTAGATGCACCCTCATCTTGCAAACCTTCCTGTTTTCTCATCTCCTCATACCCCCCCTACTGTTTCAATTTGGCAGAAACAGTCCTGATAGTCAGATGATTGACTATCTTTATTTGCATCTGCTACAAGCCATTCCAATAGAAATATATCCTCTGTCATCCCACTTTTTGCTGCTTTTAAAACAGCCCAGCTTCTCTCTCTTCTTTGCACTTTCTCCCTTTGTCTTCACCTTAGTTCATCTGCTCAAAAACTGAGTTTAGAATGCAAAAGTAGGCTCTGGCAAATTTGAAGGGGCACAGGCAGTCATTAAAATAATCTGGTCTCAAATCATTTAGAGCTTTTAGCAAGTCAACATTATTGCTAACTGCCCTCTAGTCAATCCTGATTCATGGTGATCCTGTGGATGAGACTTCTCCAAGACACTCTATCCTCTACTGCTCTGCTGCAAATTCATATCTGTGACCTCACTAATAGAGTCTATCCATCTAGTTTGTGGTCTTCCTCTCTTTTTATTTCCCTCCACCTTTCCTAGCATTATTGTCTTTTCCCATGAGTCAGGATATTGCCAAAGTATGACAGCCTCAACTTGATCATCTTGGCTTCCAGGGACCGTTCAGGTTTGATCTGTTCTAAGGTTTGTTTCTCTTCTTGGCCATTCATGGTATTCTCAGCACTGCTCTCCAGTACCACACCTCAAATGAATTGATTTTCTTCTTATCTTTCTTCCCTGTCCAGCTCTCAGATCTGTACATGGCAATGGGGAATACAATGGCTTGTACAATTCTAACTTAAGTACTTAGCTGTATATTTCTACTTTTTAAGAAGTTTTCTAGTTCTTTCATAGCTCCCTTCTCATTCCTAGCCTTCTTCTGAGTTCTTGACTTCAGTCTCCTTCCTGATTCAAATTTGATCCAAGGTATAGGAATTATTTTACTATATCAATTTCCTCATAGTCTAAGTTGAATGTGTGCAAAATGAATGTTTTTAAAAAATCTGGCTAGAATTCATTTGGGGACTTAGGTCTTTGTAAGTGGACTAACATCTGCAAGAAGCAGGACTTAGCGATCCATAATATCCATATTCAGCAAGGGGCTGCTGTGACATTACTACTACACAAAGGAGCCAGCAATGTGACTGTTGTGCATCAGAATAAATGCACTCTGGGGGACAATGGCTAGGGAGTGCTGATGCACATTGGTAGATCCCAATGAGCATTGGGACACACGTACTGGAATTCCATAATGCATCTTTGCAGCTCACTAGTAGGGGTCTGTAGCACTTCTTCTATGTAACAAAGTATCTTTAAAGTCTACATGATGTAAACCATGATTCCAGCCACTGTTTAGGAACAAATATGCAGCCCATGCTACTAGTTCAATATTAAGGACATATGTTGTGTTACCTCCTTCCCATAAGCATAGTTCCAGTTGCATCAGGTGAATTTTTGACACCGTTTTGAAAAGCAGCTCTGTAAATAAGTCATTGCAGTAGTCTCACTTCATTACACTAGTCTCTGGTTAGACTGCCATTACATTAAACTTATTAGGAACTGAATGATGAAGCTGTTCAAGTACATTTCCATGAAGTATTAGTATTCTTCCACTTAACCTCTAGGGAACAGGCAGGAAAGAAACATTCTGGATGAAAGCACTAGGCTGCCCTGGTTTCAGAATTAATCACTGAAATATAGAGAAAACATGCCAAAGCTCCCTGGTTTCCTAGATATATTTATGAAAATCAGTAACTTCAGAACATTTCTGCCAGATTTCCTTTAAGAGACAAATTAAGTTAAGAGACAGAAGACCTGATAGTTCATCTGCCTTTAATTTTAGCATGGACAAGGAATCCAAACTATGGTTTGTTATGGACTTTCATGTGTGCCAAGCATCTTGCCACAAATGCTTCTATATGGGAAGTGAACACCACTTACAGGTGACTTGCTTCATATTGAAATTCTCCATGGCTGGTAATCACATCTCCCAGCAGATGCAAAGAAGTGGAAAATTCTGCTTCTTTGTACACAGTTGGAGAAAAGCATTGGTAATTGAACTAAGAGAATTGGTGCTTACACTCATTGCTTTCTCCTGGTAGGCAAATAGAAGTAGGCAGTCACCCTGAAATTGAACCTGTAAGGTGGGATACATGAGGAGAAAGAAGCAGATTTCCTGTGTACAGTCAATATACTAGACATCCATATGAATTTACATCATGTTCTGAACCACTGAACTGGCCAAATGTATCTTCTGATGCAGATGGAGACAAGGATCTGGGATGCTATTTGCTGTGTATGACTAATTCCAGCAGCTGGGAGACTTATTTGTGTGGCATACACTTCCCAGAATATCACTGATGGCTGGAGAATTCTGGGACTTATAGTCCATAGAAGTAACCTTCCCAGACTTCCCATATATAACTAGTACTGCATCTGCACTGCAGAAACAATGCCGTCTGACACCCCTTTAACTGCCATGGCTCAATGCTATGGAATCCTGGGATTTGCTGTGGCACCAGAGCTCTCTGACAGAGAGACTTCTCACAAAACTACACAACCCAGAATTCCACAGCAGTGAGTCATGGTAGTTACTCCTGGGTCTGGTAGTTTTGTGAGGCACTACAGATCTCTGGCTGAGAATTCTAAATACTTCTCCCTAAAGTGTAAAGCTCCAGATTCCATGGGATGTTGTCATGGGAGATAAAGTAGAATATAGCACATAATTGTATACTGGAGTGGGCCCAGATCTCAGCTGAAGAAGCGCTGCAGGTGGAGAAAATTTGTTTTCTGTATGTGTAGTGTGGTATCAGTGTTTTGAGTAGGATTCTAGGCCTCTGGGAGACATAGGGCCTCGGCAGACGACTAATTGAGTTGTCTTCCGGACCCAGAAGAGGAGGGGCAGCCACACGTTCTGCGCCGCTTCCTCTTCCTGAGGTCACCCCCGGAAGCGCCGGCCATCCGCACGGATGGTGCTTCCGAGTTGACCTCACGCCGCGGCGACCGGACGCGCCACGGTGTTTGAGTCAGGGAAAGTGCGCCCGCTGCTTTTAGGGCGCACTTTCCCTGAAATCTAAAAGGAGTGCCAATTTGGCGCTCCTTTTAGATTCGCCGGAGGAGCGCCGCGGTGAGGCTGCCATGGCCCCACGGCACTCCGGACCAAGGCGTCCTGGATGCCCTGGTCTGCAGAGGCCCTAAGATTCAAATATGAAGGAGCACCACTATCACCACCACCTCCCTAATGTGAGTGGTTTTAAAGCTTAGGCACCCATTACCACTGATTTCTCTTGATACTACCACCATCACAGCCTTGCCTGGTGGGGAGAGGAGAGAACCTTCTTGGTGACTACTCCCACGCAACGAGATTCTCTTCCATGGTAGGCTAGGCCTCTCTAATTTAATTTTGCTTACAGGTAAAGACCCTTCTATTTAAATTGGAATAGGCAATTGGTTACACAATTGGTTATTGGTAGTAGGGAATTATTATTTTGGAAGGGGTCCTTTATTTTTAAATTTATTCTTATAGTGTTGTTGTTTTTTTAAATGAAATTTTAGTATGATAAATTTCCATTTGGTTTCTGTTCTCTGGTTCCAAGATAAATCAGCTTTTCAATTACTTATCATCCTCTACAACCACATCCAAAAGAAAGAAGTTGAAATACTGTTGTTTTTGATGATGATCTGTTTTTTTTTTAAAAAAAAAAATCTAAAAGAGTATGTCAGAATATAAAAAAAAAAACACCAATCCTTTGTGCAAGAGAAAATAAAACAATGGATTGTGTAAAACAGTGGATTTTCAGTATAATTTCATTTTCCTGCCTCATGGAAGGAGCACTTGTTCAATTTGTCATAGTAACACCATTGAAACCAATGGCCATAAAATCAATCCATAGACATAAATTCTACATGTGAATCCTAGCGGATCCATTGAGCCAATCAGCATTGGGAAATTAAATTTTGCATGTTCCGTAATGGCCAATAGTGTCAACTGCCCTTTGCATTAAAACTGAGGAAGTGATGCATCATCTAAACCAAGTTAGTCTCTATTAGTACTATCCCCAGATCTACAACCTCCCTACTCTGCAATGTTGATCAATAAGGAGGACTTTTAGGGAACTTTCCTGCCTTACTTTATTTTTTTTAATCTTTATTAATTTTTTTTTTTTAAAATAACACAAAAATCAAACATACAAATTCCACACATTCAATGCAAACAAAATAAGCAAACATTACAAACATTCCTTAATTACATTTTATCACTTATACTTACGTACATCATAATCTACTCATACATTCTCTAACCTAATTGTACATTCCATCTTCTCTTTCAAAACTATGACCTCCTGAACTCTTGCCAAGTAATTTTCTTATCCCTTTAAGTAAATCCCTAACCCTAACCCTAACCCTGCCTTACTTTATGAAGTGGAAGAGAATTCTTGGAGAGAAATATAGCTTTTCCCAAAAATTCTCAAAAAAGATTAAAACAACAACATAGTAATGATGAACTGAATCAGGGAATTCACTCATGATTTCTGCTGACATGCAACATGATGGTGGAGCTATATGCATCAAAGACCCTAAGCAGTGACTGGTTGCTGCCATCTGCATGCTTCTCTAGAGATCACTGGAATAAGCAGGCAGCCCCCCAAAATGACTCTCTAAATGTCCAGTTGGGAATCAAGAACATAATATGAATATTTGTTGCCTGATCTACCCCCATTAATTGAACCTAGCAGGTAGAAAAAGAACATTCTCCCTTCTTTCTTGAGCCAGTTGACTGTCTGATATATATTCAATGAAGAAGGCAAGAAAAATAATAGGACAGGGTGGTTCTGTAAGTTTATTTCTTCCATCCTTCCACAAAATTTCATTTGTCACCTGTAATTCAATAGAAATTTCCAGTTCAGTGCCTGGATTCAGTTCCTGATAAGGGTTTTAGCTTCTCTAATATGGACTATGTGTTTGGCTATGTGTTGCTCTTGTTGAAATTATTGTTGTTCTCTAACATTGGTGGGTAGTGGCCAAAGAAAATTGCATAGATATCATGAAGCCTCTTGCTGAGAGATTTCTGACTTTTCAAGCAGAGGTGACTAAGGTATGCAATGTAACACATAACCATTATTTTTTCCCTTCAACCTTATACCTTCCAACTTAGGCTAAAACTAGTCATTACCTTTTTTTCAGCAGGTAGCAGCGTAAAATAAAAACAACTCTGTAGGTAAAATGAGCAGGTTGTTCCACCTCACATCCTTTCCTCTCAGGAAAAGCAATGAGACATTTACAGGAAAGGTCAACATTACAGAAGGTTCTGGACCTATCTTCACAGCACAGTCATTCATTTTCTAAATAGTTTTAGAGCATTAAGATATAAGTGTGTACCAAGGATTTTATGTTTCTCTGTGTTCCATCTTGTGAAGAAGACTCTTGCTATGGAAATCTGGCTTTTAAAAGAACACAGGAGCTATTGGGACTATTTACTTTCTGTCAGCGTTTCTCTGCTCAGTGAATTCAGAGTTGGAATGGATCAGTGGATAGGACTACATCCAAACATGTGAAGAATATATTTTTGCTAAAAACAACAACAACACCCTTCTATTTATTTATTTAGAATGGCTGGAATTCAATATGGGACTTAGGATGCATCTAATGCAATGTGACACTATTTTAAGTGTTGTAGCTCTATCCTCTAGACTCCTGGGATTTGTAGTTTCACAAGGCCTTTAGCCTTCTCTTCCAAAATGTTCATTTGCCTCACAAAACTACAAGTCCCACTATTCTACAGTAAAAAAGTAGTGTCAAACTGCATTATTGCTACAGTGTAGGTACACCTTAGGTCTTCTATTTGCAGGAGTTAGAAGTGAGTAGTTTCCAGTATCTGTATTCACTGATTGGGCTGTCATGATGTTACATTGCATAAGTGTCTGTTGCACAATGGTAGCCAGTG
>CM034702.1:7005700-7028523 GCA_020142125.1 Phrynosoma platyrhinos
GGGAGGGGGATGGCTTCTCCTTTCTCCCAGTTATGGTTACATGCTGCATAGGTATCCTCCACCCTCACCTCAGTCATTAAATGACCAAGGAGGTGCATGCCTCCCCTTTGCATCAGGTTTGTGGGTTGGAGTGGGGGTCCCCACTATATGTGAATCATATAGTATACAACATGCATGCATGCACCAGCAGGATTCTGCCCCTATCTTGTCCTTGATAAAGGCAAAATGAGAGGTGGCACCTAGAAGATAAAATGCATTATACTTTTAACCACAAAAAAGTCAAAAATGTCATTTCTAGAGATGCTTGGACTCCTTTTATGATATCGTTTTCAATGTAACATAATGGGGATTTTGCCTGCTACTCATTCTTCCAACTCAGTCTGAATGATGGGAGGGCAAGGAAGAAGGGCCATATGGACTCCTTATGAAGTGTTGTGTTGCTAGTGAGGAGGGGAAGGAGATACACTGAAAATATGAGCCACACTAGAGACTTTTGGGTTAGTCTTTATTATTCCTAGAACACTATCAATGAAACACTAAACTCTACTGATCAGGGCAATGGGCTGCCAATTGATTATGTCATCATTTATCCATGGATTATAGAGAGGTAAACCCTCAGTTCATCCAAACTAATTAATCTCTTGGCCACATAAATCCCCAAAGACTGAAGCACTTTCAATTACTGTTATCTCTAGGTAATTGGGTGTACACATCTGGCTATACTTCTGGCTTCATTTTTATTGCAGTTCCTAGGAAATGTTAAGCTTAAATAAAGAAATATATCTAAGGGGGCGATCCTTGTCAAACTTGCTACTGAGAGGAGAAAAACTGACATAACACATACAGAGTTATGCTAGCAAATTTAATTAAGGAGAGCCTTTTCAGTGGCTGCTCCCACTCTATGGAACTCTCCCTCACTGCTGGCCTTTTGTTGGCAAGTAAAAACATTTTTATTCCAGCAAGCTTTTTAAAATCTTGCAGGCCTGGTTTTATTGGCTGGGTTGGTTTAGATTATTTATTAATCTTTGTATGTTTTAAATTTTGTATGTTAAAAAATTAATTTTTTACTGCTTTAATTAGGCTATTGTAATTGTTTTTTTAAAAAAATGGTGTTTTAATGCATTTTTATATTGTGAGCCGCCTTGGATCCCTTTTTGGGGAAAAGGTGGGATAAAAATAAATAAATGAATAAATAAATAAATTCTCATATATATTTATATTTAATCTGCCAGCTAAACAAAACAAAACAACAGCTTATATTGCAATCTAGTAGATGATATACACCCATTAGATTTGCTTGCTTGTCGTTTTTAAATATTTGCTGTGGGATATGGGGGAAAAAATTGAACAGATCAAAGAACAAGTTGGTTGATACACTGTTTCCATTTCATAACAAATTTGTTTGGATTTGCTTTGAAACATTCCCACTTGCTAAACACTTCCTTTGATTAAATAAGTGTTTGCATTGTACTCAGAAAACATGTGCATGCTTTGATGCCTATTGTCCCAAGGCAGACAACCCTAAATTTAGCATTGGCAAATTGTTTTTGGCAAATAGCCCAGTTACACAAACAAATATGGTAAGAATGGGGAGGGATGGAAAGAAGGAGGGAGGGAACAGACCTGTTGAGAGATGAACGCTTGGTAATCAAAGAAGGGTGTGATTGTTTTCAAGCATGCTTAGATCACATATTGAAATGGATTGGACTGTGTTGTTAAAGGACCACCTTCTTCCATTCATCCCTGCCTAATATTTTGCTATCCTTTCTCCATATTCCCCATTTGCAGAGGTTATGTGTATGATTTTAACAGGTTTATTTCTGTATTTTTTTTAAAAAATATGCATCAGTATTGTCTTTGTAGTGGTCACAAATAGAAAATTTTGACTCAATCAATGCATATAAATTCCATCTAATGTTATTAATGATAATAAAAGTTATCTTGATTGTCCTCACACTGTCCTCACATGGAATATTTTTTCTCATATTTGAATGGAAAACTGAGGCTGAGTAATAATGAGTCACCCAAGGCCACTGAGCCAGCATGGTGTAGTGGTTTGAGCATTGGATTATGACTCTGGAGACCAGAGTTGGAATCCTAGTTCAGCCATGTAAACCCAAGGGTGACCTTGGGAAAGTCACACATTCTCGGCCTCAAAGGATGGCAATGGCAAACCCTCTCTGAAAAAAAAATGTCAAGAAAACCCCAAGATAGGGTTGCCTTCAGCTATAAATCGGAAATGACTTGAAGGCACACAATAACAAAGACTGCTGATATATATATATATATATATATATATATATATATATATATATATATATATATATATGCTAGATCAGACCTAAATCTAACCATTCTACCTAGATCCATGCTATTTTGAACATGCAAGCATAGGCTTCTCATATTCCATTCTAAGTGGCCTATAATTTAACATGTCCAGCGATTTCAATCTATTTTCAAGTTAGTCTCTCCCTCCTAGTTATTTCTTTGGCTTCTGTATCCTTGGCTCTTTCCCCAAGGTTGAGAGAACATGATCTATAACCAGAGTGTGCAAGTAAGTATCTACGTAAAGGGCTGTTTAATGGAGACCTTGGGTTTTCTTCCTCTTATGGTAAGTTATGAATAGATTAGCAATTGGAGTGAAATAACTTGGATGACCTCATTAATACACTGTCAGCCTTAGCAGAGGGGAAATTGTGGTTTAAAAGTACTGTGAATTCTTTAATATATTCTTGGTCATCTATATATCCAGACTCAAGACACGGACAAGAAACATTTAAATCTACTGCAAAATTTAAGAGAAAGCATCCCTCATCAGATTTTATTTCATTCACAAGAGCCCAGGAAGTTAAATCAATAAAGTTTACACTTTCTACCCATAGAATACTGTTAAACACTAAAACTTAGCAGCATTTGGAGATTTTGAAACTAGCCATTTGAGAACATAACAAATATCATACATTACAAAGATAAAACATCATTGTCAACACTGAGAAAAACAAAACAGAATCAAGAAATGGTGGGGTTATGTTTGTGGAAATACCTCATTCCACATCAAAAACCACTGAACAATTGAATATACATATATATATATATATATATATATATATATATATATATATATATTAGATAAGAATCTTCTAATTCCACCATCCATGGGTAAAGATAGGAAGTATATTCAAAAAAAATATTTCGGGAAAAATAATCTAAAATGTGCTTATTGAGTGTTTAGAAAATCTGGCTAGAAGAGTCTTCAGTAGAGAAATTCAAATTTTTAACAGCATTTTGACAGGGCCACTTCACTTTGTTGACGGCCTGTATCTCAACATCCCCCTCCCTCCATAAATTGCAAGATTTCTTCACATCTCCTTCAGTGCTATTACATGGAATTACAGTTTGCTGCCTGGAAAGCTGTTGCAATAGTGCCTCTTCTTGGGTAGACATGCAAATCATTTTTCACTGTGATTTGCATGACTGAAAACTGTTTTACTGAAATTTTGTACCTGCATAGAACTGGACTGACTTTGTGCATCCTCGGTGGCTGAACTAGTAAGAATTATGGCTGAATTGATTTGGTAGCAGGATTCAGCAGCTGTTTCTGGTTTTTGCTTCATTAACTCCTCTTCCCTAGTTGCACAACCAACTGGAACAATGCTGGAGAATTATATATATATATATATATATATATATATATATATATATATATATATATATATATCTGCCTTCAGTCTATACACTGAAGCTGGTAACAGGTGCCTGTGCAGGCCCAAGTTAAAGAGCATGAAATCCTAGGATGCTCACTTTCTTTCATGTGGAGCAATTAGAAACACCCCTGTGAACAATATGCTTGATATCATTACTTTGCTGCTTTTTACGAGCAACTATCTGTACATGTATTGTGCTTTGAATCCTTTTCAGGGAAAACCAGTGGCTAAAAAAAAAATTGCTTATGGCAAAAATAATTACCAAAACTTCTTCTAAGGAGCTCAGAGCAGCATTCATGGTTTTCTCCCTCAAGTGTAGCTTTACAACAAACCTGTGAGATAGGCTAGACTGGGAGATAACAACTGACTTAAGATCACTCACCAAGATTCAGAACTAAACCAAAGCTAGATAAGAACTCCACTGTCCCTTATCCAAAACTAACTATGTGCCATGCATTCAGGTTTCTGCCCCTTTGTGGCTTCAGTTTGCCAACATATGTAGTTTTAGATGCTACCTGTGTGCAACTAAAGGCTTTGAGTAATTGGGACTGTCTTCTGTTACATACTGGAATCAAGTATTACATGGAAGCCTTTATAAACTGCTGTCACACTGTGCCAACCATATCTCAAGTCTGAAGTAAAGATGTGGCCAAAGATGAAACAGTGACCATATTCCTTTCTTTTGAGACTAATGTGTGAATGAAGTTGGAGCATACGCTTTCGAAGACTTTGTCTACTTCCTCAGATGAATGGAAGATGCATGCATCCAAGGTGCATGAAGGATGCATGCATCTTTATTCCAAATAAAGAGACCAGTTAGTTTTTGGTCTTTAGTTATTGAAGAAGTAAAAAGTGATTTGAACAAATAAAGGAAACAAAAGGCTAGAGTACATAGACCAAAGAAAGATACCAAGAGGAGAACCAAAGAGCAGGGGTTATCTAGACATCCCTCTCTCATTAATTGCTTTATACAAGTGTTGATGACCCTTTGCTTCCAACACTTCATACCTAGAGAGAACTGCTCTTCTGTTCTCTGTCATAACTCTTTTGTCATTTTGAGCCTTCAAGTTGTTTTCAACTTATGGTGACCCTAAGGTGACACTATTACAGGGTTTTCTTAGAAAGATTTGTTCAGAGGGAATTTGCCTTTGCTATTCTCCAAGGCTGATAGAATATGATTTGCCCAAAGTCACCCAGTGGGTTTCCATTGCAGAACAGGGAATTGAATTCTGGCCTACAACACTTAAACTACTGCACCTTGTTGGTTCTTTTGTCATAATTAATACTTGAAATCTAACTTCCCCATAATAATTCTAACTCTGGTTCTTTTCTTGTAGTTATTATTTACCAACCACAGTGTAGATTTACATTGGACCTGCTTTGTTTGTGAGACTTAATAGGATCAAATCAATAGGAGGGCTAACAGCAGGTTCCTAATAAATATGTGCAATATGTATGCTGCTATTTGTATCCCATAGTCTGTGTGTGTGTGTGTGTGTGTGTGTGTGTGTGTGTGTGTGTGTGTATTTTTAAAAGGTTTTTTTTTTCTTCCTTCCTGTAAGTCCTTAAATGGAAATGTTAAGTATGGGTCTTAGTGAGATGGATAATCCTCCATCTGTATCTTAACAGCTAGCCATAATTATGATGTCAAAGAAAGAGAATTATTATCCAGGGACTCAATTATTACCACAGTGATTCCCTGTGGCATCCACAGGGACAAAAATACTAGGCTGAATCTGCACTGCAGAAATAATGTAGTTTAACACTGCTTTACTGCCATGGCTCAATATAATTGTATTCTCAGTTTTGTAGTTTTGTGAATTATTTAGCCTTTTCTGTTAGACAGCTTTGGTGCCCCAACAAATTAAAAATCTCACAGGATGGAGACATGGCAGTTAATGTGGTATCAAACTGCATTATTTCTGCAGTGCAGACACAGCCTTAGATTTTGAAAGAATTGCCCATAAGTCTGAGCCTGGATGGGCAAATCTTTCAGGTTTGGTTTCTCTTTTAACCAAGATAGTTTCTTTCATATACACACACACAAACACACACACACACATGAGATGACAGGATGGAATCAGTTATCCCTACTGAACAATTAAATGTACCCATTTTACACACTGGATATTGAAAATGTGATGGAAAGTATTTAGAATGAAAGCCATAATGTTTGTGTGTGTGTGTGTGTGTGTGTGTGTGTGTGAAAGAAAGAGAGAGAGAGAGAATTTTGGCTTCGGTAATTTCTGTAGCTGCTAGAAGATATTCTTTGCTATTCAAAAATGATGGGTAATTGACCATGCAATTTCATCCTCCAGAACAGAGGCTGGCACTAAACTAAACTGCTGGTTGTAGAGAACTATATGTAGTTAGGAAATAGTGTCTCTTTAGTGTCCTGCTGTGTGTTCTTGTTTGGCATGAAAGCAAACTATCCGATAGTCCAACAGATCTTCATGGAGGAACCCTGAAGCAGCAATTTAACAGAAAGAAACAATGTGATTTATTTGATTTGTGTATTCACCCTCACATCTTCTATCTAACAAATTCCAGTACCTTAAAAAAATAAGGAAAAAAATTACAGTGGATACATGTTGCATGGCCTAGAAAAGAAAACTTCTGTTCTTGTTGCCTCAAACCCTTTCCCATTTTTCATTGCAATCATGGCCTCGCTTAAAACACAAACAAGTCAAACATAAGCATGTCTCGCAGGCAAAGATGATTACAGGATAATTTGTGTTTGCAGGACTAAACAAAATCAATCAGTATTGTTTGGGGACAAATGGCATCAAGTGTCTGTGAAAGGGTATTTGCTTGGACTTCTGCAGAATAGGTTTCTCAGCATGCTAAAGGAGAAGGCTTGCTAATCCCTTCATTCAATGGCTATAACTTCCTAATTTCTGCATTCTGAACAATCGGAGAAGTAGGACTTCCCTGTAGTGACTGGTAGTTCTGCTTTGTGTTGTGTAATTTATTTATTCATTTTAAAAAATGAAGTGGGGATATTAGAGAGTGGTTTTCTATGCTTCTTTTCACTCAACTCTCAGGAATGCAATCCACTGTTAGAACAGCTATGAAGCTTGCTGACATTTTTTGAAAGGATACATTAAATCTTGTACAGACATAGTGGGTTAGGTCAGCTATATTCCATACCTATCCTTGCCTGTTTTTTTCACTCCATCTCCTGAGCTTTTTCATAAAAATGTTAGGAAGTATCTATTCTTTATGGGCATGTGAAGTCTTCCAAAGTAGATGTGACCAGTATTTAAACCATGGATTGCATACAGCCCCATGCCATATGTGAACCCCCAGAACACATGGCTGCTTCTCTGTTTTCATTGGAAAAATACATTTCTGGATCATAGAACCATTGAATTCTGTGGGCTTTTAGTCCAAACCTAAGCTGTTCATGAGAGGTGTCAATTCAGCTTCAGTTTAAAAACCTTCAAAGAGGGACACACCTTCCAAGCTAGTCCATCCTAATATCAATCAGTTTATCCAGTCAGGAGGTTCTTCCTAATGTTTAGCCAAAATCTCTTTCTCATATGAATCCATTGTTTTGGGCTCTAACATCTGGAACCTCTGGAACAGCAGAAAGAAAAAAGCTCACTCCCTTTTCTATGACAACTCTTCAGATATTTAATGTTGGCTAGCATATGACCTTTCATTCTCCTTTTCTCCAGGCTAAACATGCACAATCCTCTCAAATATTCTTCATAGGACTTAGTTTTGAGAATCTCTACCGTCACCCTTGCCCTCCAAAAGTGTGATTCTCTCTTACAATGTTCCTGCTCTATACATCTTGTTTTGACCCAAAATAATATTTTTAGGAAACCAGAAGTGGACTTCCAGTCATGTCTGATTTGGTGGCAAAGATGAAGCCCATGTCTGGCCAACCTAGCCATTATCGGATAAAAGGTGGGATACAAATGAATAAAACAACAGCAACAATAAGCAAAGTGGAATGCATTTTATTTATTTTTTTTTTAAAAAAACTGACAGATTGCCTTCAAAACATTTGAAAATCATATTGTAAAAAGAGGAATGAGGAGAAAGGGAAGGGTAGAAAAAAAACAGGACTTTATTTAGTGACAACTCTAGCTTTCAATATATATATAATGTGTTCTGAGTCTGCCACAAAACAGTATTGCTATATGGGACTGTATGCTATTTCAGCTGAAGTCTGAAGACTAAAAGTGCTGGGTACAATCTATCTTCAAATGAATATCACTGGGAGTATGGCCACTGATTTAAAATGCATGCATGCATGTATATATGTAAGTACTTAATCTTGTTTTAAGGGGTGGGAGGGTAGATTATGGGAGGAGGGAATGTTTTTTTATCTTGTCATGTTTTAAATGCTGTAACCCGCCTCGATTGCCATGCAGAGAGGTGGGCTATAAATAAAACTTATTATTATTATTATTATTATTATTATTATTATTATTATATCTGATAAAATTCTGTTTCTAGAATGGAATCCTTCCAATCTTTTGATTAATCATTACCTGAATGACTGTAAGCATCATTAACCTCAATACCTCTCCACCGTTTAAATCCAAGTAGCTGGTGAACTTGTTCATTGTCTTAGCATTCACAAGTAGAGAACTGGAATGGTTCATTTGGAATGTCTAAGAAATTAGAGATCATGCACAAATAATATGTACGATTTAATTATATGTGGTAAAGTTTGATGCTCTCATTTACAGGGTCATGGCTGACCTCTGGGATAGAGGCTTCATCTTTCTAAATTAATAAGCTATTGTGACACAGATAACTTTGGCAATTATTCATTGCTCAATACCACTGAGAATATGATTTCTTTCCTAAAAGATATAGGTTATTTATAAGACTCATAAATACCCTCTAAAGAGGTTCATTCTTATACTCAAGAGACCAATTATTGTTTTATTGCTGTTTTCCTTTCCTTTTCTTTTAAAATTCTTGTTCCTCTATTATGGAATTGGAGGAAACTACAACTAACTGAAAAACTCACATGCAGAGACTTGTCAGGAGGGGCCTCTTGTTGCACCGGCCATTTCAGGAGGCTGGCATCGTGAATGGTGGAGGCCATAGGAAGTCAATGATGTTATCATTGTTATATATCATTATACTACTATTTTAAATGTGCTGCTCACATGGAGATGGTATGTTTACTAATGTTGTTATTACTGCAATTCTTATTTATTTGTTTATATATATATATATATATATATATATATATATATACATATACATATATACGTGTGTGTGTGTGTGTGTGTAGATATAGACAGAAATAGATGATATAGATATAGATTGCCATTATTACTTGGTATATCATTAATGTATAAAATGGTACCTGGCACATTTGGAATGAGATGTCATTCGGATGACAATGGTGTTAATAATATTAACAGTTGCCACCTGAGCATTCAGCCAGTACCAGAGTGAGATGTGAGGAGGATCCTGTGGCCCATTTGGCACAGCTGGGCTGCATGATTGCAGCCTGCATAGCTACATGCAAAAAAATTGGACAGATGGTGTGTGCCCAGGTGGAGTCACAGTGCCTGGCCAGGAGCTATGAGTGAAGCAGCCATCAAAGCAGCTCATCGCTGGGTGAACAGGGGCTTTCTAAAGAGGCTGCACTGCATGAGGGCTTTGTCTGCTAGAAATGATCAAATTAGGTTTGGGTTGCCACATCTGTACATGGGTTCATCTCTCTCCTGCAGGCTAAATCTGGACCCCATTGTCCAACACCTTAAGCGAGTCACAGGGGGGGGGGGATGCCAAACTAGGCTGGCCCTCTCCTGTGGTAGGACGTGGACCTCCTCATGGATTAAAATAGCAATTTATCAATGTATTGCAATTTATGATGGAAGCCTGATTTATGATGTCACCTTGTGATTTATGATGTCACCTTGTGATTAACTGATATGACTGATTACAGGTATTGACCTATGAATGATTTATGACATGATTTATGGCTTGATTTATGACCTTGACCTATGATTGATTTATGGCATGATTTATGGCTGGATGTATGACTTGAGTATTGACATATGATTGATTTATGGCTGGATTTATATCATGATTTATGGTTTGATTTACAGCATGATTTATGATATGGGTGTATATACATATGCCAGTTGGATAATTGTCCTGGCTCAATGCTAGAAAGTCATGAGAATTGTAGTTTTTTTCTGTCAGAGAGCTCTAGTACCACAATAAACTGCAGTTCCCATGATTCCCTAGCATTGAGCCAGGGTAGTTAAGGTGGTCTAAAGCTGGATTATTTCTGGTAGTCTGTTCAGGCCTTTAGTCACTAAGTATTACCTAAGTAACGAAGTAATTAAGTATCATCCGGCCCAATACCACAACTTACCTTAACAGTCTGGAGTCAATCTGAGTGATGGAGGTGTGTTTTGCTGGTGCAGCAGGATGAGTAGTGCCCAGAAATCCACAGGCAGCCAATGGAGCTGCTGCAACAAGGGAGTTGTGAGTTCCTTGTGGCCAGGCCCAGTTAGCAACCTGGCCACAACTCTTTGGAACAAGTAAAATTTCTGAGTAATTTTCAAAAGCAGGTCCATTACAGTAATACAATGGGATCCAACCAACCTTAATTCCCCATTTCCACGTGGAGAAACCTGTAAAATGCCAGAGGACATATAGATTAACTGCAGACCTCATGTTTTAAATACACAGCCAAAATAGTGGATTTTTTGTGCCTCTTGTCCCACTTTTTTCTATCTAGTTTGATGAAGGGTTCTAAAGAACCTGAAATCTGCTACACTACATTGGAATTATACTTGGTCCTAATAATGATATAGAATCATAGAGCTGTAAGAGACCACAAGGCCATCCAGTCCAGCTCCCTGCCATGCAGGAAGACACAATCAAAGCACTCCCAACTGATGGTCATCCAGACTCGGTTCACAAACCTCCATAGAAGGAAACTCCACCACATTCTAAAACAGAGTGTTTAATTGTCAAACAGCTCTTACCATCAGGATGTTCTTCCTAATATTTTGGTACAATCTCTTTTCCTCTAGTATGAATCCGTTACTCCATGTTCTAGTCTCTGAAGCAGCAGAAAACAAGCTTGCTCCATCCTCAGTGTGGCACCCCTTCTCTTTTCCAGGCTAAACACACCCAGTTTCCATAATCTACCTGTGGTTGTCCAAAATGACAACTTCTAATTTTGTACCCAAATATAAATCCATTTTCTCTATTTATTTTCAGTATTATGGTATCAGTGGATTTAAAACATATATGTGTGGCATATATCCTGGTGCTTATATTCTTAGGAAATGGATACTCGTAGGGGAAGGAGATGTTCTATGACAACCAAGTTCTGCTCAGATGTCTTAAGGAGCAGCTAAAATGTATTAATTATGATGTACGAGTGCCCATCTGGAATAGCAGTCTTTTGAATACTTCAGGGAAGCCATATGATAGTGCAAAGTGGGGAGGTTAATGAGCATCCCTTCTGGATTCTCAAGTTTCCTGCAGCCTCTCCATACGGCAGCATCTGTGAATTCTGGAGCAGGAACCACTGAACGGTGGCTGATCGAAAATGTGTTTTTTATTGTGTATTTTGTTTTGTTTTGTATTAAAATCACCAGTGCTTCTATTTGAGCTTCACGGGTGGGGACTAGAATTGACTAAAGTAGTTGCCTAGCAACCACCATGTTCCTTTTCCTTCCTTGGAACATGCCTGAGGGAGACCAAGAGGTCCATAAGGGTAAGTGACATTTAGAGCATCAAAAAGTTTCTTGGAGAAAGAAGAGTGGGTTTAATCCTCATAGAATATATTTTACAATGTTTTCTCTGTGTGTATGTATGAAAGGGCGGGGAGAGCTTCTTATCACTGGGAAGTCAATTTGTTCAAGCAGTTCCATTTTCTTGGTCGGCTTGCATCTGATGTCTGAAGAGAGAGCTTCCCCTTCTCTTCAAATATTCCTCTACAAGCTCAGGCTGCTGTTATTTTATCTCAGTGTGAAGATTCTGGAGGAAGGCCCAGTTGAGGGGTGCAGCATACCTGCTTATTTCTGTTTAAAGGTTGTAAGGATGGATTCTGACAGTTTGCAAACAAATGCTGAGAAAATTGGATTTCTGCTAGATATATTTTAGACTGAGATCCCACCTGATGACAGGTGACACTTGGCTGAAGTGTGTATGAGAGCAGGTAGAAAGTGTGATAAATTGAGATTGTGTAACAGACAGGTACAATCAGTACTAGTAGAGATAGGGAAATCTGACAGTTTCGCTTTCCCACACATCTGAATTCCTTAAACCAAACTGAACAAGGAGGGGGAAAAATTATTTCTAGTAAATTCTTCAAAAATGAACAGGAACAAAACTGCTTTCTTTATGCCAGTCAGTTTCAACAGATGCACTTATTCACAGCATAGAGCAAACTTGATGTGCTTGCATATTATATAGGAGTTAAAGATGTTGGCTTGTATTCCATATTGTCTGCATAGTTACATAAGTGTAACTAACATCTCCTGATGCAACAGCACCTTCAGATCTACTTTACTAGCCAGCTGCTGTTCCAAGAGATGGACATTTGTTCTGCTGATGATTGGGGCACAATATGGATAGTGTTTCCACCTCCCTTCCACCAATTACTGAGGTTACGACAAAGAATTGCTACAGGACTCCTGCTTTTGATTGTTACAGCCCTGTTGCAATTCCTTGTTGCAGTCTTACTTTCTGATGGGAAGGGAGTGAAAACATCCTCCTTTTGCCCCAATTGCCAGCAGGAACAGACCTCCATCCTTCAGAGTGGCTGCTTGCTTTTAAGGTGGACTGGAGATAGTGACTCTTAAAAATGGTTATTATAACATAGGATTAGTGAATACAGAGCAGTTACAGATCTAGCTTATGGATCCATAACTGCTGTACTGAATGCCAGCTGAAGATTTTTCCTGCAAAAGAGACATTACACAATTACAAAAACTTCATAGTGCTTTGTATACTACTTCAATAGTCATAGTGCTAACTTATGATGGCAGAGCATTTTATTCAACAAAAATCAGGGTGGCTGAAGAATTCTGTTACTACTACTTTCATTTTTTTTTTTTAATGTTTGACACTTTGTTCCAGGAAAGTATCAACTAAAGCTTCAGTATCGCTTGGGGGTTTATAGTAGATTTCCAGTATGTTGTTTTTGTTCTCTTCCTGCTTTGGGTCCTTCATAAAAAGAATAAGAAAATTGTTCCCATATGGATTAGAAAGAAGGAGAATTATAAATAGGCTTGATGAGTCCAGTCAAATGATGTTACATCATGGATCTTAATCCCAGGAGACAACACAACTCTTGAGACATCAGGCCCATACACCACTGCTTCAGTTCTATTGAATAGAGAGGCAGCCCACTGAATACCTCTTCTTCATCAGGGAATTTGGAGGAGTGCATCCATAGAAGCCTCCAAGGGCATGCCCATGCTCTAGAAGGACTGAGGCTCCTGTTCCCACCCCTGATATATCACTGATTAAGGGGAAAACTTTGTATTTATTGTGCAGGTTTAAGATGGGAGCATCGTATAACAGTCTTCCAAGTAACTGCCTCCTACATTTGGGATCCCCCCCTCCCCACACATCCTGCATGTTTTCAAGGAAAGTCTGATCTGCTTTGACCAAAACCCTTTAACTTCCCTGATCATTTTGAGTTGTAGATACACAGACCTCAAGCTGCCATGCCTTTTCTTCCAGCAGGACAACTAGTTTACACTTGCTGTAGGTAGAAGCCCTACATCATTGGACAAGAAAACAAACATGACACTGATGTAGCAGATAATCTCCTGCACCATCCATGTTTAGTTGACCTATATAGATAGATATACACTGCTCCAGTTCTCCCCCTCAAGCTCTCCCATGAAATATCCACAAAAAATGCCTGTTTTACTCTTCCTGTTTGACAAGCTGCAGAAACAAAGACAGCAGCAATATAGAGCTAGCAGCTGGTAGCTCAGTCCCCAGTCAGGTCAGTGACTCAGTTTCTTTCAGCAGAAGTTCCAACCTCTTAGACTCTGTGCTCTAGGGGAGTACAATGCTCCAAACACACAATAACACAAGCCTCCAAACAGCACAGCCAAACAATAAACTTTGCCTCCTAAAGTACAAGCTGCTTGTCTTCTTTCTCTGCAGAGGCTGAATTCAGCACCTTAGATAGCTCCTGTAATGTACAACTGTATTGGGAAAAAAAATCACCTACACATTGTCATGTAAGCAAGTAGCTACCACTACTAGAAGTGCATAGGACTGTACTCTGATTTTTTTCTCAGTTTCTCAGTGGTTTTGTTTGTTCCTTCCTCTGAAATATAACCCACAGTACCTGGTATTCATTGGTGGCTTCCCATTCAAGTACGGTACTAACCATAGCTGACCCTGTTTAGATTCAACAATCAGACAGGATCTGGTGCCTTTAGGTTATTTTGGCTAATGTTGTATTCAGAATATGTGTAAACCAACTGCATTTATTGCATAGCATAATGCAGCACACAACAATAGCAACAACAGCAACAACAACACAACTCTATGATTAGGGTATCTGGCAAAGATGGGGAGAAAAGTTGAAAGAGGGAAGTTTTTATGAGCACCCAGAAAAGAGAGGGAAAGACTAGTAAGCAAAAAGTAGTGTTTGGGGATAGAGAGAGCTGGAAAACAGCACTTGGGTGAGGACACCGATAAAAGCTTCTCAGAGATGATAAATGCTATGCAAGTCCTGGGGTGAAGGAGGAGGAAGAAAGAAAAGGAAAAGGTGGTGAGAGAAAGCATTAGGATGGTGCTAAACCTAGGTGAAGCCAGAGAACATCCACTTGTGTGTTAATGAATATCAGCTAAATAGGCAGAATAAAACAATACACACCTCACCTCTCCCAAACCTCTCTGACTTTGGATAGAAACAAGTTCAGCTTCCACATATGAGAAGCCAAAGTCAGCAATGACCCTGAAAAGATTTTG
The DNA here is from genome assembly GCA_020142125.1 of Phrynosoma platyrhinos. NCBI lineage: Eukaryota > Metazoa > Chordata > Lepidosauria > Squamata > Phrynosomatidae > Phrynosoma > Phrynosoma platyrhinos. The sequence goes on from CM034702.1 coordinate 7,020,352, forward strand.
TAAACTTCATGGCATTCTGGACTACAAGCTCCAGCATTCCTAAAAATTGACCATGGCAGCCAGGGATTTGTAGTCCAAATAAACAGAGAGAATTACACTGGGGAGTTTTTTCCATCTTCCTCTCCCCTCTCCACGATTTCTCTTACAGTAAAATTGCATGTCCAAATTCATTTTTCATTTACAAACACTCAAGGGCAATGAATGAAGCAGACCCATGCTCTTACTTACCAAGATAATAACTGGCCCACAAAACTACAATGTGCTGAGAGTGTTCAAAGCCAATAAACCAATCCTAACTTTAATGATAGTTAAGCACAGACTCCAAAATTGCTCCCATGGTCCTGTTTTGATCTGTCTTCTATAAAGGATGTGTGCTGAAGTATAAATTGCTTGAGAGACCTGCTGTTACAAAAACAAGGCATTAAATGGTACATGGGGGTCTGTTTACACAACATATTGGAAACACAATACCACCAGCAACTGGGGAATCAAGATAAACTAGCAGAGAAGCCAGAAGAGTAACTGTAAATTAATCAAGGATCAAACACTTTGTTACTAGGCAGCTTGTCCAATAACACTTATCTGCTTAAAATACCAGGGTTTTTGTTATCTTTTGTTTGGTTGGTTGCTTGTTTGTCTCACACAAAGCTTTTTTCAAAGGCTGACAAACTGACTGCAAAGGTAGCTATGACTTTGAGGTATTCTACAAAACTTTGAGGATGGCTTTTCTGTGGCTGGTTGTCATCCACTGGTGGATCACAGATAGATAAATGGGGTCTGCATATATAAATTATATATTATTATTATTTATATAAATTGTATAAATAAATAAATAAATAAATAAATAAATGCAAACTGTTGGTTTTATTTTTTTACTTGTTTAAACACACACACACACACTGTTTCCCACAAATTTATGAAGACATCTGAAAATGTTGGAAATTTTTTGCAAACAATAAATCAAACAAACTCAAGTATTTCCCCTAGCCAAATTCAATTGGCACAGCAATGCTCTACATGGAGAGTTGTACCTACTTCCCCTATAGTTATTTAAGATGAGTAGACTATTAAAAAATAAAGGTAACATAATAGAGGTCATTCAACATCATGACCATGTTAAGTGCATAGGGATTCAAAGCCATACTTTTAAGTGAAAAAACTGAACATCAAGCAAAGAAAAGTTCCCAGTCTTAGAAGACAAAATAAATTATGACAAGACTCAGGATCTAATAAGGTAAAAGTCAAACAATGCAGAGATAAGGTTCTGAAATTATAAAGTCCAAGCTACATTCAGGTTAGTACATCTGAAATTCAGGATAGAATAAAATTCACCAAAAGTACTTTTCTGACAACATGCAAAACCAGATTGAGGCTTTAGGAGAGTTCACTAGCCCTACCTCTAGTAAACGCCTTCCCTTCAATTATGATAAGGTCTCTATAAGTGATGATGACTAAGTATTAGCTCAAGTAGCTATGATGGTATGTCTCTGAATACCAGCTGCTTGTGAACTATGACAAGTGGATACTATTGTGCTTATATGCTGGTTATAGGCTTCTCATGGGTTTCTCATGGGTTGGTCACAATGGGAACAGATTGCTGGACAAAAAGAACTGCTATAGCTATTATAATCTTCTCAAATAAATTGTACTGGTCCAATTAACAGTACATTCAGTATATTAGTGATTTAATAGCATAACAGTCACACACACATCTTGTGAAAATTAATTCTGTTTCATAATATAATACCTCACTGTTAGAAAATCATTTTGTGGTGAAGGGACCCAACAACAAGAGAAGTCATATATGTTACAAGATCACATGTCTTCGGATTGTTCCATTGACGTATATTTTCTTTCAGTTTGATCATATGATCAAGGGCTTGAACAAAGAGAAGCCAGAAATGACTGGATAATTTTGTGATGTTAGAGTAAGTAATTAGAGGATTTTGGAACAGGGTATGGAGTGAGTTATCAGAATAATAAATGGTATAAATAAATGTTGTGGACTTTTATGCCACCAAGATGCAGACATTCCACTAAGATAGTTTTTGTAGGTTTTTCGGGCTGTGTGGCCATGTTCTAGAAGAGTTTCTTTCTGACCACAGATGCTAGTGAAACATCAGAAAGAAACTCTTTTAGAACATGGCCACACAACCCAAAAAACTCACAAAAAACTATGGATGCCAGCCATGAAAGTCTACAACTTCACATTCCACTAAGAGTCAGCATGCTGTAGTGGTTTGAGTGTTGACTGGGACACTGGGAAATGAAGGTATAAATCCCTGCTCAACCATGAAAACACACTGGGTGACCTTGAGAAAGTCACATATTCTCAGCCTTAGAGGAAGACTGAACAAATTCTGCCAAGTAAATCCCATGATATGGTCCCCATAAGTCACTTGAAGGGACCCAACAACAAGAGTAACAAGCTACAAATAATTGGGCTAATATTGATGAGATGAATTGTGTATGTGAGTAAAAGAAAAAATGTTCGGAGTACAATCCTGACATCTGCTATTATATACATGACTCTATGAAGGATCATAGCTAGTACGGGGCACAGATCTAATCAGGGAAGGTCCATGGAGATATTGACAAGCTGGAATTTGTCTAGAGAAGGGCAACCAAAATAGTAAAAGGTCTATGGAAGGAAGGTTAGGCAGATGGGTACATTTAGTCTGGAGAAGAGAAGGTTGAGATGAGACATGATAGCCATGTTTAAATATTTGAAGGGATGACATATTGAAGATAGAGCAAGCTTGTTTCCTATGTGGACCATGAGATTCTCAAATCTCAGCTGATGCTGTTGGGTATTGATCCTAGCTCTAATTACAGTCTAGAACTTTTAGTAACCGAGGAGATTAATTTAAAATACCCTGAGTATTTTTCTTCCAGTGGTTGAATCTTCCAGTCTCTCAGGAACGTAGCAACAAAACCCCTCATTCTAAACAATAAAGGATGATAAAATAGTTTTCAATTAAAGCTCATACAACACCACCCAAAAGATCATGCCTGGTTCTTTCCCCTCTGGTGTAGTTTCAGTCACTTTATCCTTCATCCACTCCTTTTCAGAAGCATCTCATTTCTGACCACCAAATTCTCAACATATTCTCTTTGAAAAACTTATCTGATAATATGAGTCTTCTGTCAGCAAGCAGAGCAAAGCATCTATTCCATAAATTCTTTTGGATTTTGTCATCTGGGATGATTATTTCAAATAAAGGAGTGTAAAGCTCAGGAGTCTAAATCCTATAAAGTTATTTATTTCCTAGCATGATAACCCTCTATGAGCCAAATCCGGCTAAGTTGCTATTTTCATCCTGCTTTCTCTGAATGAGGATGGTATCTGAAAGTTGTGATTACAAGGACTTTAAAACTATGAATTCACAGGTTCATGATGGGTACCACCTTTAGTAGTTTTCTAGGTAACCAGTTGAACTGTCACTTGGAATCAGTTTTCCAGTTTTATCCCCATCACTCAATCTGAAAAAAATAAATAAATTAAACATGTGCACCATTGTGACTTAAAATACTCACTAGTTTGATATTTGTACATCACTGCCAGTGAAGCAGGGTTAGAGCTTCAAACATTACTTTTAAAAAGTAATTTGTTGAATTGTAGTGTTCAGAACTGAACACAGTATTCCAGGTAATGTCTGACCAAAGCAGAATAGAGTGGTACTTTTACTTCCCTCAATCTAGACAAATAAGAATTTACAGCAGAAGTTTGAAAATGTGAACATGTGAATTAGAAAAATAAAAATCAGGATCATTCTAAGACATCTGTGTGTGTGTGTATTGTGTGCCTTCAAGTCATTTCTGATTGATGCTGACCCTAAAGCAAACCTCTAATTGGGTTTTCATGGCAGGATTTATTCAGAGGAAATTTGTCATTGCCTTCCCATGAGGCTGAGACAGTGTGCCCTGCCTAGTGGATTTCATGACCATGCTGGGAATTGAATCATGGTTTCCAGAGCTGTAGTCCAACACTTAAACCACTATGACACACTGTAGGCATAGCAGAGAAGATTGACCTGTTGAAGTATGGTTTAATGGTTGGTTTCTATACTTAAAGGGCTACATTATTTTCTATTTATGGCAGGAGAATGTTGAGGAGGAGCCAAGATCCATTCCTAAGAACTTCACTGAGGCTATCAAAATTCCTCAATTTGTAACCCAACCTAAAGGGGGATAATCATTGGGAATCTCCAACTGAGTTGCCATACATGTTTAAGTATCACTGGTGTTCCTTTAAAAGGTAAAAAAAGAAAAAGAAATACAACAATCCATGACATGCCTACAAAAGTCTCTGAACTCATTTCATATATCCATCTGTTCCAGAGTGCTTCTCTTTTCTCTTCCCCACCCTGCACATCCCAGTTTCAAACCTGCCAAGCCAAATCAGTTGCACTGGGAATTTAGAGACTGAAGGGAAGCTCAAGTAACTCTGGATTAAACTTATTTTAGCAAATACAGCATTTATTTCCCTAATCCTTTTGTTTTTTTGGAATGGAAAAGAGTATCATACATTTAAGCTCAGTTTTGTAACATGCAATCCCCTGAATTGCAGGCATATAACAACACAAATGAAGGACTTTTGATTTGTTGCACCAGACTTTGACTAGCCTATACTTCCCAAGGCCTTCAAAACACAACATATTTCATGTCATGTTCCTTGTCCCTTGTATAAGTGGAGAAGTGGTTGGGTAGAAATTTGACTACATTTAACCCCCTCAACCATTAATAAGGAATATGAGATTTGGCCGCTGTATAGACATGATGAATGCCCAATGTTTATATGTAGATCTTTGCACTAATTGTACAACCCGTAAACCTAATGATCTAATTTAGTTTCAATTATTTTAAACGTTGATAGTTTGATTAATTATTTTATTTAGGTAGATAATAATTCTTAGATGATATTGTTTTAGCTTATCATATCATGATGTTTGTAATAATACATATTGGTGTTTTTACCATTACTACATTTAACAATACAATCATAGCATATATTTTAGTTTTGTATGTTATATTTTAAATTATATGTTCGATATATAATATGTTAAAAAAAATTTAAAATACTTTTGTCAAAAACATAGAGAAGCAAATGGCAGATAGCTATACTGACCATTGTAGGATTGCCTAAACTTAATGGTTATCACTTTTGAACAAAAATATTTTGAAGATAGTACTACATGCCTATAGTCTGCAGATTTATATAAAATTATATAATTCTACATCTATCATAAGTTTTTACATCTACCATAAGTTCTTATATATATCATAAGTTGGGTAGAAATATCAGGATGGTCCAAGTAAGGGAAGGACTTTTTTAATCAGTCTCTTGTCCACTGTCTAGGAAACTGCTAATAAAAATTTTATGAATGCCCTCTGGAATTATCAAAGAGATAAGAAACTTATTCACATTTAAAGACTGAAAGCAAACTATGACACAAAGGAAGAAGCTTTGAAAGGAAGAAATAAAAATTTATACACACTCAACTTGGCGTGCAGAAACAGCTTATTTCCTTTAGTTTCAAAAAATAGTATAGAAATTCCTGAATCAGTATGAAGATCTTCCAACCTCTAAATCACTTTTTTTACCCAAGGGTAAAATGTCCCAAAAGTGTTTTAATTATCTGGCTTCCATTTTGCTCACATGCATTTAATCCATACAACATAAAGAGTTGCCTCCAGTTTTACAAGAGTTTTCTTCAGACAAAACACCTTTAAAAATAGATGTCTTTTATTTAGTTTGTGGACCTAGTACTGAGAGGCTGGGCCAGGTGGAGGGAGCCATAGACACTTATCTTATGCTTGGAGAACAAAGTGTCACAATTTTATAATATTTTCAGCTGTATAATGTTGACATGGCTGAGGCACAGATCCAGGAATAAATTAATGAATGTTAACCAATCATCTTCATAACTCCAGTCAACCTGCCATAGGGCAAGTAGGAGAGACATCTGAGAAATCCATGTGGGTACACTGCCACATTGTGATTTTTTGGTATTGAGGAATACTACCAATACAGATCCAGACAAAATCAATTGAAAACATCTGCACAGAACTTGGTAAAATAAATGAGATATTGTTCTTCATTCATTTTTGATGGGACTTACACAACTGGTATTCCTGATGAAATCTCTAGCTGGGACATAACTGGGAATGGACAGTCTATTTCCACTGCATGCTATTTTTTCAAAGTTTAATTCTTACATCTAAACTGTCTTGCTTCTATATTAATCAGCACTTCTTGAAAAGTCAGGTTAATGTATTTAAATACAAATTTAGATTTTTTTTCCATGGAATATTCATTCTGAAAGCTGTGTTCAGCTTTTTTGATGAGAGATGTAGAACAGTATATCACAGCATGACTTTTATTTTATTTTTAAATGATTCCTGCTCTAGTTAATAGGATTAGCTTCTCAGCGTTGATGTGAAACATGTGGAACTGTTTATTCCCAAAAGCTGAACTGTTCACTTAGAACTACTAAATAGGAAATGTAAATATATTTGTTGGAAACTTGTGGGTGACACATGAAAGTATAATTGGTGTGGTAGAATTAGCACCATTATTCACATTGACCCTCTCCTTGTTCCATTTCCCTTTCTTTTGGCTGAGTGCCCTTCCAATTCAGTGGTCAAGAGAGAACAGGGAGAAGATAAGAGTTGGCTAGGCACTGGATAGCCATGTTCCTGCAGCTGGCTGCAGAAAAGAACAGGCATCTTCCTGGACCTCCTAAATATCCTCTTGCAGTCCAGGAGTCTGATGTTGTGTTTCCCCTTCTGGGTACAGGGACACATCATATTTTGCCTGGACACCTCTGACCTTCAAAGACCAATGGATGACAGTGATGGGTATATCTTTGCCCAGACTGACTACACACAAGTTGAGTACATAGGGAGTTGGGAGAACACATACTTACATTTGGCTGGGCATTATGAGCCATCACTGCAGTGTAGCATTTTGGCTGTGATTTTATTTTTCAAAACCATTAGATGCCTTTAATTTCCCCCAAATCAATCATACATTCCCTCCTACATCCTCCTTGACTTCACCATATGCCCTCAGAGTTCTTCCCTCCTTTGTGTTATTTTCTCACCTAGATAACAACTTACTTATTTTAAAATGAATGACTGGAATACAGGCCAAGATGTAGTTCAAAAGGGCACCAGGTGGCATTCCTAGAATCTGGGTGAAATGTGGCCAACCAGGCATTATGGAAACTTTAACCCTTCTCTAGTCACTACTTTTGAATAGGTCAATGAGAATTAATATTCATCTTTATGTTCCCTCTTCCTCATCTGAAACCAGTATAGGTTTCAGGCTAAGTCATTTGTAAAGGGTACTTGGAAAAAACATTATGTAATGGCCAGGGAAGACCTACATCAATTTAGCCTAGACAATGAGGAAATCAAAATAGTTAAAGATTTCTCATATCTTGGATCAAACATTGATCAAAATGGAGACTGCAGGCAAGAGATAGGAAGGAGACTAGGAATGGAAAGGGCAGCAATGACAGAACTAGACAATATATTTAAAAAAACAAAACAAGGATGTACAATTGAGCACTAAAGTTAGAATCATCCAAGTCATCACTATGCATGGATATGAGACCTGCACAGTGAAAATTGCAGATAAAAAGAAAATCAATTCATTTGAAATGTGGTGCTGGAGAAGAGTGCTGAGGATACAATGGACAACCAAAAAGACAAACAAATGGATCCTTGAACAGATGAAGCCTAAAATACCCCTAGAAGCCAAGATGATCAAATTGAGTCTATTTGGCTTCATCATAGGAATGCGCAATTCATTAGAAAATACAATAATGCTAGGAAAGGTTGATGGTAATAGAAAGAGAGGAACACCGCATGCCAAAAGACTAGACTCAAATGGGGAGGTCACCAGCCTGAATCCACAAGACTTAAGCAGCGCAGGGGAAGATAGGGGGTCTTTGAGGTTTCTCATCCACAGAGTTTCCATGAGCCAAGGTCACTTGAGGGCAGTTAACAAAAAACAACAAATATAAAAAAGTATATAAGTACTCTTACAATTACATATATGCAATGTCTTTGTATCAGTAAGATGCTGCAAAAGAGTGTATAACAATATGTACATGTTAATTAAACTGAGGGTAAAGAATGCAGGTTGGCAGTTCAAGGCCTGAG
>CM034702.1:7031246-7043521 GCA_020142125.1 Phrynosoma platyrhinos
TAACTTTTGTGCTGAGTTGTATATCTTTGCATTTTAGAATCTTTTCTCTCTCCACCCTCCCCATTCTTAATCTTCTGATTTTCTGACTGCAGTCATCATTTCTATCAATGTTTGATCCCAGGTATGGGAATTATTTTACTATTTCTATTTCTTTATTGTCTAGGTTGAACTTATGAAAGTCCTCAATGTTCATTATTTTTGTTTTCTTTTTGTTCAACATTAAGCCTACCTTAGCACTTTCTTCTTTGATCTTCCTTAGTAGGTGTTCAAGGTCTGTGAGGTTTCCTGCTAGTACTATGGTGTCATCAGCATATCTTAGATCATTGATATTCCTTCCTCCTATTTTTCACTCCTCCTTCTTCTGTGTCCAAGACTGATTTTCTTATAATGTGTTCTGCATACAAGTTGAACAGATAGGGTGAAAGGATACAGCCTTGTCAGACTCCTTTGCAAATTGGGAACCATTCTGTTGCACTTTGTTCATTTTGACAGTAGCCACTTGTCCTGAGCACAGATTCCTCATCAGGACTATCAGATGTGTTGGCACTCCCATGTATACATGTACATAAATAAGAGGAAAAAGATACCAACCTAACACAATATAATAAAACTACCCCAACCCCTACTCCTAATCTCTTTAACTCTCTTACCCATTTAAGACTATAAATATATAACTATAAAACTATACACACCATCAACACAATCTAAATAAAACAACAATCAATCAAAATGGACTTCCTCTTCATCATCTAAGAATGTTCATGCTCAATATATATATTTTCTCAAAATACTAACATTTTTTTTCTATATTTGACCTAAACAAAGCTACTTCAAAAGTCCAAGGGTGGAACAAGAATCTTCCCTTCTTCATAAACAGCAAAAAGAATTCACAGTCTTTTAGAAAATTTTCCACTGATTTTTCTTTATCCAACATCTCCAATCTGTCTATTTCAGTCAACTCGAAAATTTTAACCATCAATTCCTAAGAGTATGAAGAAATGTGATGATTTTGTTCTTGTTTTTATGCTCATTGTATGAAGAAAAATACCATGTGCTATTGTTGTTGTTGTTTTCAATGCTCTCAGTGACAAGAAATCATCAGCCTTCATGGGGATTATCACCTCTAGGGCAAGAATAAGTAAAGAAATGTTTTGCTTTTCAGTTAGGGTTCTATAACGTGTATGTGTGTGTAATTCTAGAGAAAATGACTATACTTTCCCTTTTTGCAGCACAACACACACACCAAACACAAAATCATTCTGGGGAACGCACAAACCCTTCAGCCTGACAGTAAAGTCTTGTCCACCTTGCAGGTGGGGAGATTAATTTTGCAGTTTTCTTGCACAGTTGAATGAGACAAGGCCTGATTGGCATTGCTGAGACCATAGTCAATGGTTTGCATGTGTGAACACTTTCCTCACAATGCTGCATTCCCTCCCACATCCAATTTATATGAACTACAGTGGGGATTTTTCAATGACTTCAGTACAATTTTCCTTGCAGGAGCTCTGCAGAAGTGTGTGTGTTTGCATGTGTCTCTCTCTGTGTGTTTGGGGAAGGTAGGTATGGGCAGATTTACTATGTATGGCAAAAAGGGTATTATTATTATTTTAATGTGCATGTTGCATACTTATATTTATTTGACATCACATGTAGTTTACCTGTTAGCCTCAATTTCAGTAGTTTACCACCAAGGAAACACTTGCCACAACCTGAATGCTATCTTTTAAAAAAGGCACGATGTGGTTTTAATACAATGTGTCCATGGCTGCTGCATCTGCCCTGCAGAAATAGTTCAATTTGACACTGCTTTAACTGCTATGACTCTGTCCTTTGGAAAACTCTGGCTATCTGTCATAGAAGGTTAAATCTCTGACAAAACTACAAATCTCAGAATTCCATAGTATTGAGCCATGGTAGTTAAAGCAGTGTCAACCTGGATTATTTCTTCTGTGTGGATGCAGCTGTTGTCAACTCTGGAGGTCCCAGGTTTACAAGTCCAGGTTCCTTTGTGGACCTCATGAACTCCCAAAATGGCAGAAAGTTCAAAATAATTCCAGACATAAGTGGCTTGCAATAGAGTTATTCTTTCTTTGGTATCATAACCTCCAAGTGATGCAATGTGACAAGAACAGTGACAAATAATCATCTGCTGATCCATTTTTTCCAGTTGCTTTTACAATGTCCCAGTTTTTCTCTCTTCCTCCAACATTCCCCCTTTGTCCTCAGATTACCTCAGTTGATGTAAACTGGGTTCAGAATGTAAAAAAACAAACAAAAAAAAACTGCACTTAACACAGTGGGAGGGAGAGAGCACAGGATAGAATTTTCCCCTTTCCAGTAAGCCAAACAAAGGCAAACAGCTGCATCCTCTCTTAGCTTGTGTGTTCTTCCTCATTAACAATTGTTGGCATCTTGACCACACTATGATGTTGCTTGGACATGCATGTTTTCATTGGTTAAACTTTGGCAGTTATGTGATATGTATGCATATGGAGAGTTTACAATCAACATAAATAGCCTACCTATTTAATTCAGAAATGCACATCCATCCCATCCCTCCCCCTTTCTCTAAAAGGTGACCTTATAGGAAATTAGCTTTATATCCATCTCCATCCCCTGAGAATATTTGATTCAAAGATATATTTTTAATCCCCAGAGGGATGTAGGCTGTGTTTGTTTTCAGTTATTTAGTTTTGCTAACAGTTCAATCTCAGAAAGATCAAAGTGAGCCTTTCTATTTAGGTCAAACGTTTGGATTTATTATTTATTTTCTTATCTGAAACGAATGAACGAAAGCATACTTAAACTCATAGCCCCAACTATGACCCTACCTGCATAGAAACATGCCTAAGCCAGTGGGGAAGAGTCACACCATTTTGATCAAGTGCTCATTTAAAAAAAAACAACATGAATATATTAGGGGAAAATGCATAGAATTTGCACACTGTTCGGTTCAGGGAGAATATTTCTTAAAACAAAAACTTTGCAGGAAGTGTGCATCGACTCTTGTATATGCTTTCTTCTACATGGGCATTTTACATGGAATTTCCCTATTGTATACTTTTTGGTTCATCATTTTTGAACTAAGAGTTATTTTGTAGAATCTAGTGAAGTGGATAATCACTTCTTGTTCACTTTTCCTTTTGATCTCCTAACAAGCAATGCACTTCCACTGACCCTTCCAAATACCTTTATTTTTTTGCCATATATCAGAAATCTAGCAACTGAAAGTGATGAAATGTCACTTCTGCTAACCATATTGTCCAATAGATGACCAAAAGTGAAGTTTTGGGTGAGAATGAGGGGTTTTTTTGAAGGGAGAATTAGGGACAGTGAGTCGGTGTTTAAATGAGTCCCATTTTGTGAGAAAGGTAGAGTATAAATCAAATAAATCAGTGGTTCTCAAATTTGGGTGATGAGAGTTGCTCAAAGGAAAGAAATACTTGGAGGCCCTGATCCCTCCTCCACCTCCACCTTCTCTTCCTAAATTTTTAATGTACAAAATTTACACATTTGTTGAGTTAAATATTGAATTTACTTAAATAAATCTGTTTTAATTTGTTTTACCTTCAATTTATCCTGTTTTACCCTTGACGTATCCATCAGTCATATCAAAATCCAAAGTTTTGGCCCCCAAACTTGCCTTGACATATACATGTAGTTAACTTATACTCGAGTATATATAGTAACCTTATATACTCAGCTATAAGTTGAACCTATGTATAAGTCAAGGGCAGATTTGGGGGCCAAAATTTTGGATTTTGATATGACCTATTGCTAAATTGAGAGTGAAAGGGGTATGCAATGAAGGAAGTAAAGGATGAAGCAAAGGAAAATGGTGCCAAAGAAATTACAAAATTTCAGCAGGCATAACTGTTTTTGCTCATACTAAAGGCTGGATGGATAAGAAAATATGGGGTGATCAGTCCTTCCATGACAGATTACATTCTTGCCTTTCACCAGGGGATGTTTTTAGTTTTTGATTAAAATTCTAGACTTATACATGAGTATATACAGTATTTCCTTATAAAACATGAATATACATGAATGTATGAAGGAAAATATGCACACTGAATAAAGAAAACATGTGGGGCTTTGTACAGAAAAAAAAACATGGCTGAGAGACTGGCATTAGGAAAAACAACAGTTGCCTTAGATGGTAACAGATTCTCTGTCTTTGGAGGTCTTCATGCAGAGGTTGGAAAGGCATCTTTTAAGTGTGCTTTAGGGTGCATCTAGACTGTAGAAATAATGCAGTTTGACATCACTATAACTTCCATGGCTCATCCTATAGACTCCTGGGATTTGTAGTTTCATAAGACACCAGCATTCTTTGGCAGAGAAGGCTAAAGACCTTGTAAAACCAAAAATCCCAGAATTCCATAGAACTGAGCTACAGCACTTCAAATGGTGTCAAACTGCATTATTTCCACAATGTAGGTGCAAACTGAGTTATTCTTAGTTGTATTATTCTCATTGTGAGAATGTAAACTTTAGTTCAAAATACAAACAAACAACCTTTTAATATAATTGTTTAAGGTTTTTTTTTTTAAATCCAAAAGATGGGGTACAAACAAATATATTTTGAAAGGCTGGGTTACCCCCTGATTTTCTAGAAGCCTTGCCAGAAAGCTTTCATTGTTAATACAATGCCTATCTTCTTTTATTCACAGCTCTATATACTCTGGTTTCCCTTCAGATCGTATTGCAGATTGTACATGCTGCTCTTTTCTTCAATATTTGAATTGTTTTGCAGTGTTCATTTTTATAATCAAAAATAATGTGTATGACATCAACAAGATTCCAGTCAGTTGCTATGGTAATAATTAATTTCACATCAAGACATTTAAAAAAACACAAAGAGTATATGAAAATGATTGCAGGTTCATTCATATTTGCTTTTCACATTCTTTTTTATTTTATTACCTATAAAAAGATGGACTGTTTGATTAATATCTCTGCTATTTTCCAGGATCTGATACCCTGGGGCAGCAGGTGAACATCTTGGACTGTATCCTGTGAGATCAATATGCTAGCAGAAGGTTTCTGGATTTAAATTTTCAGAGCAAATACAAAAAGGGCATCCAATAGACTTTTTGTTGCACAAGTGAGTGAACAAGAAACTGTGCAACTGTTTGCAGAATCATGATTAAGCACCAGGATAACTGTGCTAAAAAGCAAATCTGGTGTAATGGTTTGCATATAAGATTAGAATGTCAGGAAAATAGAGATTGAAAACCCAGTTTCTAGTTCCAAAATGGTTTAACAAAGATGGTATAGAGGTGTGAGTGTTGGACTAAGACTAAGATCAGGGTTCAAATCCCCACTTGGCCATGGAACTTCACTACAGCTGCATTTGCACTACTGAAACAATCCAGTTTGACACCACTTTAACTGCTGTGGCTCAATGCTAAGGAATTCTGGGAATCGTAGTTTTGTGAGACATTTAGTCTTCTCTATCAGAAAGCTCTGGTGCCACAACAAGCTATAATTCCCAGAATTTCATAGCATTCAGACAGGGCAGTTAAAGTGGTGTCAATTTGGATTATTTCTGAAGTCTGGACACAGCCTAGATAAGCTCTGGCAAGACATACTCTCTCAGCCAAAGAAGAAAGCAATGACAATTCCCCTTCAAACAAATCTTGCCAAGGAATCATTGTGATAGTTTCACTTTAGAGTTGCCATAAATCAGAAACAACTTGAAGGCATGCAACAACAAGAAGAAATAATTGTGCTAGATCACATGAAAGTAAGGTGACTTTAAAAATGAATATAGAAAACAAAACTCCCTCCTCCACCATCGTATACCATCGATCAGAGCCTATAGTAGTAATCTAACTATAGTGGATGCTGGATGGGACTTTATAAAAGTAGGAACTTCTTTTACATCTCCTGTTTTTGTGTGGGGTCTATTATTCAGCTAAAGCTGTGTTCAGAATTTAAATGACCCTAGCTGTCTGAAGTAAATGGATATATTGCTGTCCATTGATAGCTACTTTAAACGTTGAATTTACATTCTGCCTTTCACTGTAAAACAGTGTTAAATAACAGCCACCAAGATTAAAAAACACATGAGAGCATAAGGAGTTTATCACATGTCATTTAATTCGACTTACCCCAGTCACGTTTAATTCTGAAGCCAGATTCTATTGCACACACCAGGAGCCAGATGAGTGCAACCTGGCTGCATCCTGGACCCCAGTCACGCTTAGCCAGCATCTTTTCAAAACTGGGCATTTGCTGATTTTGAAAAGATGCTAGCTAAGCGTGGCTAGGGTCTGGGATGAAGCTGGGTTGCACTCGCCTGGCTCCTGGTGCATGCTATAGAATCCAGCTTCAGAATTAAAATGTGACTGGGGTACATCAATTTAAATAATGTGTGATAAACAGACAGACAGCAGATGAAGTGAAAAAGAAGGGAAGCTGTACATTCATTCAAAGCATTTCAAGCACTACTAAAAGTCCAAGAGAAGAGGATTCCCCACTAGAAATAATGAGACTGGGAAAAGGAGGGAGTTGAACAACTTCAACACTTTAATAAACTGTTCTGAAAATAAATAAATAAATCCCAAGAGGGTTTATACAATGTAGGCTGCTTCTTGATCTCCTCCTAAATTATTTTTGGTGACCAACATAAGCACTGGATCGGTTGCATGTGGCCAGCCATCAGTGGTATGTCTCAAAGGCATTGACATATCACAGGTTGCCACAAATGTCATCTTCTTTCTCCTTTTGTTCTTCTGTACAGTACATGACAATGTGACCAACTATTTCATCCAGCACCTCTCAAACCCAACCATTACATGATGCCTTCCAGTTCAGTGTATTATACATTAGTCTCTCTCTCTCTTACACACGCAGTGATATTTGTAAAGATGACAAATATTTCTAGCAGTCTTGTTGTACTGACTTGCACTGAGTTCCAGAACAGGCAGGTATGTAGCCCAAGTTGAAGAAAAAGAGAAAGCTCAGGGGTGGAGGGAACCTTTAGATCTATGTCAGCTCTGTCCTCACGCTTCAGCACTTTGACACAATTGTCATACCTCCTTTTCTCATTCTATTGCTGCAAGAAATTGGTCTCTCCCAGGGCTTATGTAGGTGTGGGATAGAGCAGGATCAAAGTCTGGGAGAATTTTCTCTATCTAGCAGTTACCTTTAGAATAACTTAAGAACCTAGAACAGGGGTCGGCAAGGTTTACTTACCTGGGGCTGGTCACTGGTCCACAGTTCTTCCCCCAGGCCGGGGGGAATGGTGGCACGTGCACTCATGTGTGCATGCACCGCCCCCACCGACTGCTGCCGCTGCCGACAACTACCACCACTGACCCCCATGCTATTTTGGCAAACAAAATGGCGGCCGTGATGTGTGTGGCGGCAGCGCAGTGATGGTGTGCACAACGGCAGGGGGGTTGGTGGCGGCAGCAGGGGCCGGTTGCCGGGGGTCGGTGGGCCGGATGTGACCCGCGGACCATAGATTGTCGACTCCTGACCTAGAACATTAGAACATTAGTGACACCTAGAACACTTATGAACACTGTTGTTGTTGTTGTTGTTGTTATTGTGAGTCTTCAGGTCATTTCTGACTTATGGTGACCCTAAGGTGAACCTATCACAGAGTTTTCTTGGCATATTTCCTCAGATGGGGTTTGCCATTGCCATCCTCTAAGGCTAACAGACTGTGACCTGCCCAAAGTCAATCAGTGGAATTTGAACCCTGGTCTCTAGAGTTACATTCCAACGCTGAAACCACTTCACCACCCTGGGTCTCCCTCTGAACATTACACCCTTAAACTATGATGACTAGATTCTGAATTGATGAATTCTATGGATGAACTCTGCAAAGAAAAAAAGTTATTCAGCCTCATTGTGGTGTAGAAGACTGAAGTGTGATTACAATTCTAGACCAAAAGATTTGGATTCAAGTCTCAGTTATGTTAGAAAGCTCACTGGCCTTGGACAAGACACTATCACTTTAACTATTTCATAGGCTTTATGTGAAGCTAAAATCTAAAATACCTCTGAGCTGTTTGAGACAATTGTTATTACTGCATCTATAAAATTCTGGGATGGAATGCAATATAGAACTGTCACCTGACCTTTTGTAGATGTTCAGAAACTTATACTGCCAACCATAATATTCTTGTTTCAAATTTATTTCTATCTCTCCAATGAGTAGGATGATTTAATCATTGGATAGTTGACACAGGAAGAATTCCTTAAACATTTCCCTTGTAGCAAAGAAAATGAAATTCAGTCCATTCATGGACTTAAAAACCCTCTGGTAATAGTGTTCACAGAAATAAACTCATTGGGTTTCAATTAAATGCTATAGCTGACTGGAATCTATCTAGTGATACAAGCTGAGGTTGCTCAGCATCTTAAAGAATGAAGCTATCACACACTTGAACCATGTGTCGTTCCCACTTTGACACAGAAATAACCCATTTAACTTGCCACCTTGGTCTACATGAAGGAGGAAGAAGAGGAAGAGAGGAAGAGGAAGTAATAGGAGGGCAGCACAACTAAATACTTGGCATCTTTGAGAAAGCAATTTAATAGATTATCCTAATGCTAAATTGTACCTCCAAGAGAAAATAAGCATATGTAGACTTTCCAAAAATAATCTGATGGTTTATCAAAAGTGTCAGGAGCTGCCCTGTGTCGTCAGCATAATGTCTAAGAAGATATAAACCATATATCACCAATACAAGTGGTTGGCCCTACTGGAAAAGAAAGGGAAGAGAAAAGGTGAAAAGGGAAAGTGGGGGGAAAGGATGAATGATCATCAGTACTAATTAGCATGCAATGCCAGTGGTACCTGGATTAGTGAAGTTGTGGAATACTAATGCAATTGGAACAACAGAAGTTTCTACTTAAAGTGGCTCTCCGCTTAAAGCTTTGCCAGCAACCAAAGATATTGCCAACCCTGCTATAACCAAATGCTTGATTGCACTGTGAAAATATTGACAAGCATTCATCTTTGAAAGAAAAAAAAATCATATGTTTCCCTTTCCAAGTAATAGGAATAGGTGCCCAGTTTTTCTCTCCTTATTCTTTTGCAAACAATAAACAGTTTTCCATTATTGTGGTCCAAGTGGATTTCCATCCATTTGAGCCAGACAAATGCTTATCAGAATCATAAGCCTGCTTTTCTGCTGACTATCTGAAACATTAAAGCTAAGGGTGGGCTCATTATAGTTAGCAAAGGTATAGATGTATCACTCGGGGGGGCAGAGATTTAGGGGGGTTGCAGACTGCCAGAAATAGTGCAAATTGAGTCCACTTTTAGGGTTAGGGTTAGAGTTAGGGAATCATGGGAACTGTATTTTATTGTGGCACCAGAGCTCTCTGACAGAGAAGGCTCAATGCCTCAGAAAAAAAAAAAAATTCCCACGATTCCCTAGCACTAACCCTAACCCTAAAAGTGGACTCAATTTGCACTATTTCTGGCAGTCTGCAACCCCTCTTAGTTTACTGTGATAGTATAGGAAGTGAGTTGAGATTTCTACCAGTCAAAATGTGTAAGGCTATGAACCACACTGACTAGAATGAGGAAAAATCCAATTGTTGGTTCTTAACTAGAGTTTGCCTATTCAGTCAATTGCAAACTTGACAAGTCAACACTTATGACATTCTGGTTGGATCTATTGTAGTTGGAATTTAGGCCTATAATTTCACTACCCTTCACAGCCATCTTAAAAAAAAAACTGGTTTTGCAGAGATATTCAGTACCGCATAACTAAAAATCAGCTATCAGATCAGAGCCTGTTTGTTTCCATCACAAAAATGGCAAAGCAAATGTACATATGGAAAGAGGTTGGGTGGCATATTGGCAGCTTTTGAACCAGTGTGGCACTCTTCTCAGATTAATAGTTTGAGATTACCTACCTGCCCATTTGGAGTCTGAACAGGGGGTTTTGGGAGGGAAGGGGATATAGATCATTCACTTGTTGTTATGGAACCCTTTCCCCTCCCAAAAGATTACATTATTTATCATTATTAGGAGAATAGTATTTGCTAATTTGATTTGTTGGCCACTGGTGATATTTTGATCAGAAATTGGGTAAGAAATTAGCAGGTATTACAGGTGTGCTGGGATCTATGTTAGTCTATATTTTGCATCTGAATATACTGAGGGCCTTTACAGACTGCCAGAAATAGTGCAAATTGAGGCCACTTTAACTGTCCTGGCTCAGTGCTAAGGAATCATGGGAACTGTAGTTTATTGTGGCACCAGAACTCTCTGGCAGAGAAGGCTCAATGTCCCAGAAAAAAAAATACAATTCCCATGATTCCCTAACACTGAGCCAGGACAGTTAAAGTGGCCTCAATTTGCACTATTTCTGGCAGTCTGTAAAGGCCCTAAGTCATCTAGAGAATAAATATGGCCTATTTCTGTCTTTTACTGCTGGCCAGCTGGTGCCACCTACTTCTCATTGTTGACCTCTCTTGATTCCTGGGTTGTTTTTTAACCCATTGAAGGCAGTGGCAGGGGGAGCAAGAACAGATAGGACATACTATTTGAGAATCAATTCAATGGGTCTATTGTAGCTGGGAGTAATCATGGGAATTCAGCCCAGTGTTTTAATCATATGTAGGTTAGTTAATGCTCTCTCTCTCTCCTTTCTTATATTCATGTATATGGCATTATTGGCATTTTCTGTTTCTTATTAAATCTTATAATCATGGGCATATGCATCCACACTGTATAAACATGCAACCTCTTTGTCTCAGTGGCATATGTTACTGTATAAGGCTATGATTCTGGACACCACATTTTGAATCATGGTTGGCCATGTAAACCCACAGGGTGATCTTGGACAATTTACACTCTTAGCCTCAGAGGATGGCAACAGCAAACCCCCTCTGAAGAAACTTGACCAGAAAACCCTGTGATAAGTTCACCTTAAGTTAAAAATGACTTGATGACACACAACAACAACAACAACAACAACAACAACAACAACAACAACAACAACAACAGGCTGTGGTGGGATACAACAGTGATGGAATAACTGGTTATTTTGGGTTCAGGGCATTTACCTTCCAGAGAATGCAGCACTGAATTACCATAGCAAAGAGGTCCTACTAAAAGAAAGTTTGCTTATATTGTGAGCAACAAAGAATGTCTCCCGCTCCAGCTCCAATGAAAGTTATTGACAGCTCAGCACTGACTGATGTGTTTCAGGAGAACAGATCACTGTTTGATTAAACCCACCCAAATAGCTTTCTTGACAGTGATAGGAGTCAGACAGAAATAGCAGCCAGGATGAAGATGGCAGAGAGACTCATATTGACAAAAAAGAAAGAGCCAAGGAGTGAAAAGGGCACTTTTATCATTCCTCAAAGCTGTGATAAAAGCAAACTTGTCATCTTATTACAACAGCAATCAATGTTGCAGGTTTACTTGCTTTCATGTCATAATCTGTGTTGGAGGAGAAATTACACTGATTGCTTTGCCAATGTTTCAAAAGTCTTTGTGCAGAGTAAGACAGGCTTCCAATACGAAGGTACACTTTTCCAGAAACTTTTAAAGGAACTGGACATATTGGTCCTTGGCTGATAATACAGTTAAGTGCAAGGGAGTAGTAGATGGGCCTTAAAGCAAATAACATGAGACATTTTTCTGAACTTTTCTCCTGCCCCGAAGCAGCCTCTTCAACCTGAATAGTGGTCATGAGGACTTTCTAATGTCAATGTGGAAAGGACCAAAAGCAAAGGGGCTCAGCCTGCTGCACTTGCCAACTGCTATTTCATACAGTAAGGGAATCAGTGTATTGGTTTATGTATTAAATTTATATTCCACATTTCTGCCTTTCACCCTGAAGAACCTTAGGAAAAGAAGGACCAAAGAATAGAAAGGGTTCATTAATCTTGTACCCTCTACCTTGTACCAAACTTCAGAGTTACAATGAAGCTGATGCCAAGTTCATTCTTATTAATAAAATACCAAATAACTCCACAAACAGTGAATACAAAGTTCATTCCAGTTGCATCAGACCGCAGTAGGGATGCATTTTTTTTTCTTTATCTTGTTCTCATTTGTGAAGATACAAACTCATTTGTTCTTCCCTCCATGCTGGATGAAATGATGAGAATTTTGTTCCTTTCTGAAATACTTTTTCTACATTTATTAGAATTTTTCACATGGATTTTTTTTTTAACAAAAAATGGGGAAACTGACAAAACTATGTGGTGTGTGAGAGAGCATGTGCATGTATGTAAACTACTATTCCTGCTGCTTTGCTTAGAAATATTTTAAAAGAATTTAA
>CM034702.1:7049586-7060074 GCA_020142125.1 Phrynosoma platyrhinos
AGGTCCTCACCACTAAGGAGGATGAGGCATCACAAAACAAAGGACACTTTAGTTAAAAAGGTAGGGACATGACAAGAGTGAAAGTTAAAACATTCCTAGAAATATCAATCAATGCTTCTTAGTTGTGCTCCAAAGGGAGAACCTTTTGGAATTCCCTCTGGACAGAAGGATGGAATGGAGGGCACATCATGGAAAAAGGAGGATGCCTGGCTACTCTGCTGGGAGGGATCTGCAGTTCAGCTTCTGGAGAACCACAGGGTGCCTCCCACCCATCCCAATCTCTGGATGAAGGAGAGGGAGTGGGTCTCCCTCTGGGTTCCACAGTGGGACTGACTTCTGGGAAGAGCACCTACATGGGAAGTTTGGGGCACTTTCCCTTAGGGGCCAAACCTGGCTTGTTGGCTGGGCTCCCGGGCTCCCATCCCTCTGCCTTGCCTCCTTCCCTGCAGGGCCAATGGAGGAAGAAGACCCATTTATTCGAGGATGTGTGTGTTTGTGTCTGTGTCAGGAGAAAGAGGAGAGCTGAAATCCCAATAAGCCCACCATTCCACCTCCTTCTCAGGAGCATAATTGCCCAGACTAGCAGCCAGCCTTTTCAAGCCTTTCTAAGCTCCAAGGGACTGATGAAAAACCAGTCTGCTTTCTGCTTCTGTCCCTCAGAGTTCAGCCACTGGGAACCCCAGGTATCCCCTCATTCCATGGACAGAGAGCTATATCTAGAAAAAGAAATGGCTATTTACCCAGGACTGGCTGGATCATCTAGATTCATGTCTAAACAGGCAGGGTCAGGTATTATGCTGTCCCAGGTATTTAGGCCTGTGTCATCTAAATTAGATGACATGAGGGTTGGGGGAAGCTGGCCCATTTGACCTGTGTGGATAACTGAGATTGGGAAGTGGTCACATCCCCGTGTGTATGCATGCGCATGCACACACATGTGTCTGCATGTTGACTTATGGTGATCCCATGAATTTCATAGGGTTTTCAGAGGTGGGTTGTCATTGCCTTATTCTGAAATATAGTCTATGGAACTGAGTATTTCTTGACTGAGGAATTTAAAAATATAGTCTATGGCACCATCCAAGTACTAACCATGCCTGACCCTTCTTAGTTTCCATGTCAAGAGAGCACCTTGTGTTTGCAAAATATTTAGGCCCTATTTCACATCTCTACTGGTTGACAAATGCAGAAATACCTGTTTGATTAATGATGTACTCTTGTGAAAAAAGTTATTTGTGACATTCCTTATAAAAGACCAATTCCATTGTTAACCCCAATGGCCTGCATCTGTGCTCAGGTTGGAAGGCTCAAGCTTCAAATCCTTCATTTCTCAGCACAATGCCTTTGCACCATCTCCTACTCTTGTTAATCCCCTGGTTCCTTAACTGATTACTGGTTCTATTGTTACACACTGCTTGACTCAGTACAGTGATTCTCCCCACATTTCTCTACCCAAAAAGGAGGAGGGGTGTATCAGATGATCCCTGTACACCTCACTAAAATAGTTATGAAGATGGTTGATTTTCCAGTGGCAGTCTCTCGTGCTTTTTCATCAAAAGTAAGCTAAACCTAGCTGTGCCATTGCTGGACATCTTGCTGCTCAGGGAAGTGGGATGTGTGAATAAGGATATCAGTTGAGACAACAAATACAAACATTGGTGGGGAGTGGGTGATCACTCTCTGCCCTTCTGCTTCTTCCCTCCCCGATGCAGCAGATGCTGTGGCTATTCTCAATCATAACTGAGGCATCTGTTTGAAATAAGAGAAGCCCATTGGGCTCTGCTGGAAATCATAATTTAGCCTAATTATCCTAGGGAGGATTTCAGTTTACACTCAGTTGGCCTTTACTGAAAAATTGTGTGTGTATATATATATATACATGGAAAGAGGAAACAAGAGAATATAAATGAATAGAGTGTCATTTATGGCCTCAGTGTGGGTGTCTAAGCCCAGTTACTGTTGGAAAAAATCATGGATGGTAAATAAGCAACTAGCACTAATTGGTCCCTTTGCTGTTATTCTTGCCATATGAGCAAAGGAGCAAATGGGAGTTTTGAGACTTCTGCCCTATGTGTCGTATTAGAATTGTTTCCAGCAAAGATGCAAGTATATGGGCAACCTTAGTGATGTCTTGGCTGCAGGTGGCCAAAAACAACTAGAGTGGGGATTTAGAACTATGTAATATACCAAATAGCTAATGCATAATTTTTAGAAAGAATGATGCTAGCACCATGGAAACAACAAGATATATTTGTCCGCTAGCATTTCATGGGCACTACAATTTATTTGGACATTCAGCATGTGTACAACAAATATGGGTGTGATGGGAAACATGATGCCTTATTCCAGTTATTTCTTCTTCTTTTTGAAATTGATGACTTGATTTGTTTTTTCCTTAATTTTTCATTAAATAAAAATGATTTATTAGTTTGTAAAAAAAAAATCAATAATTTCACTGCTTACAATTAATTTAGTCAAGACATTTCTTACACAAATTTTAATTTAAAAACACTTAATTCCCAAAGTAGTTCACAATATTAGAAATCAGAATAATAAAAGCAGAGTGAGGTTCTGGGGAAATGATAAAAAATAGTATCTCCGTCAAATTATAATATATTTCATTAAACCTGCTGTTGAGGCTGGGAATTTAAGCAAATAGGATTTGTTATCTATTTTAATTTTAGATTTTCTCTGTATTTATGTAGGGCACGCACAATAGCCATCTTCCAAAATTCTTCTGATTGCTCTTGGGAGGTGAAATTGGGAAAAGGAATTATTGTGCTGAATGTTTGGTATGGAAATAAGAATTTCTCTAATGGTTTCTTGTGAAAGAAGCTCACAATTCTTGGCACTGGAGCATCTTCTTTCTCTTCCCCTCTCACTAAGCTTTTTTTCTTTCTTTCTGCCACTGCAAGTGGCAACAACAATTTTAACAGTCTGGTTACCATTCTGCATCCTTCACACTGCCCAGTCTAGAATTGCACAAGATCATGTGGTGAGAAGAGAGGAATGGCAGCCACTAACAATCGTAGGGAAACTTTAGAAAACATTTTGCACAATTACCCTTCTTTCAAAGTGGGGAGGGATGTCAAGGACCAACTCCTGCCATGCAGGAATACAAACTAAAGCACTCCTGAGAGGTAGATACCCACCCTCTGCCTAAAGAGCTCTAAAACCTTTTGAGACAGTCAATTCTACTCTCAAACAGCTCTTACAGTAAATATGTTCTTCCTAACATTAAGGTGGAATCTCTTATTATTTCACATCTTCCAATTTTCTGAATTTTTTTTTTACAAAAATCTTCCAAGATATTCAAAGAACAATTACAAAACTGCTCCAAGTAGTTTGAAACCAGCCCTCTTCATAGGTTCTTTTTAACAACTCTCCCCCCTAAAAAAAAAAAAAAAAATGAAGGGATAAAGAAAGGACCATCCAGAAAATTATAGAAAAGAACAGTGACTGGTGGAATTGACTATTGAGTATAGCTATACCATCACTGAAGACAGCTAAACACATGCCACTCTTGAATTATATAAATGGGCATGAGCATATGTAACCCCCAAAAAATTGGTTGTTCATAAACCTTTATTACTCTCTGTGTTAGTTTTTTTGTGTTAATGAATGAGAATGGAATCTATCCTTTCATTTTGAATGCATGCACATGCCCATAGCAGCCATCAATTTTTTTGGCAATGTACGATGCAATGAGAAAGTACTCAAGCAGTGATAATTGGGATGAGAACACATGTGCTACACAACAGAATAATACTTTCATGTGGAGTGGTGTATGGTTTGCATAAACATACAAGCTCTACCATCATACACTTTCCCCCCTTTTTTATTAAGACATTAGATCTTTAAAACATATAAAAATACCATCCCTTCGACACACAGTATGCCACATATCCATATTTAAAACAACAATAACAGTGAAAACAAACAAATAAATGAGTTTCCCTTCGGTGCTGTTTTCAGGAACACAACATATGCATTACTTTCACTGCTTTGAGACCCTAAATGGACTTTGTTGTGGGACAAAATTATAGTGTATCTGAGATTAGAGACCACCAAAGAGAAAATACCAATAAAGTGTTTTATAATCCATTCTGACTATAAAATACTAAAGGGGAGGAAGATTCTGGTAACAACGTATAATATGCTTTAAGCATTCAGTAGAGTGAACACTAAATGCAGGTTGAACCTTGTTTCAGAAAGACAGATTAAGTTTAGGTTGTTGCTGAATTTCACAGAGGGACATATATGAATTAAGGGACGTATGATTTTGAAGAATTACATCTACCTTATTTTCTTGGGTTTTTTTTTCAGATTGATACTGTTTAGAGAATCTACCATTTCATAATCTCTTTACAGGAGATTTATCTGGGATTTGCAATATGGCCAAAGAAAGAATGGCAGCCGAAATTACATGATGGGTGGATGGGTGAGATATCTTTAAATTGCTATCTATCTGCTGTGTATCTTAAATTTAATATTGATTATTCTAGGTCAGGGTTTGTTTAAAATCCGATCAAGAGTTGTGAATAAAATTCAAGAGAACAGTAAAGTATCCTATGCCTTGTGTTTCCTTTAAAAGAAGGTTATTTCCAGGTGTCCAAGATCAGCTAGTGAGTTTCAGGGCTGATCTTGAAATCAAAACCTAGTCTTTAGACTCCTAGTCCAATGCACAAACCACTACACCACCACTTCAGTCCTATTTATCTGAATTTGACAGGCTTTAGACCTTTGGCTTGAGATAGGCTGCTACTGGACACCAGTTCCTCTCTATTAATAATTCTTATTGTATTTTATAAATTGTGGTCCTAGTTCAACCAAACCTTTATGTTTGCCTCATTTTTCCTCTCTCTTTCTGCAGTTTGAAAAGAAAAGATCTGAGTAACAACTGAGTTACAGAGGGAAATGTTCTCTCTCTCTCTCTCTTCTTTTTCCTTTCTCTTAAAAGCTATCCCTCTCCAGAAATCAAGAAAAGTTTCCCCCACCTCCACAGTGATCCTGTATTCTATTTATTTATGCAGAAGAAATAAGGACTTAAGTCTTTCATGAGAGATAAACAGGCCTAATGTTTTACCTTCTGATTTTCTATGAGCCAGCAAAACATGCAATTTATTCATTTATAAGGGCCAACATGACATTTTACCACAGGAACAGAGTAAACTTTAAAATATAACAGGCCTAAGAGACTGGTACAAAACAAAATTTGTGGGTAGCTAGGGCTGTCAGAATCCATACTTTCTGCTGGATTCAATAGGTGAATTTGGGATGAAATTTGGGATGGACAGATCCATCAAGGTTCTCATTTTCCACACTCCAACTTGGTTCCATGTGGATTTATATTTTTTGCATATAATTTTCAATTGCACATACTTTGGGATGCATCCAACCATGGGCCAAATAAGGAATGAGTAGAGTGAGGTCCTGAAAACATATGTGGCCTTCCAGGGCTAGTCTGATGGGGGTTGCAGACTGCCAGAAATAGTGCAAATTGAGTCCACTTTTAGGGTTAGGGTTAGGGTTAAGGAATCATGGGAACAGTATTTCATTGTGGCACCAGAGCTCTCTGACAGAGAAGGCTCAATGTCTCAGAAAAAAAAAACCAATTCCCATGATTCCCTAGCACTAACCCTAACCCTAAAAGTGGACTCAATTTGCACTATTTCTGGCAGTCTGCAACCCCCCTGACAGACTTTTGTAAGTCCAGACTTCTCAGTGCACCCAAAAATGCTCCCAATGAAAAAAAAAAAACCCTATCCTGAAAGCCTCTAAGTAGGCAATTCACCTTTTATATCCCACACTCTACACTGCTTAACATTTAAACAGTCAAAAATTTAAAGCCAGATGTAGACATCTGGCCATTTTTGTCTTCTCCCCTCCCATTTCTGGCAGTCTGTGTGGTTCTAGGGCAGTCCCAGAGGCATGAGAAAGGCACCCAGACCCATCTCAGTACCTTCTTCATGAACTAAAGCATGTTTCTGTGCACTTTAGAAATGTGCACGAATGGCAGAGAATGCTATTGTTTTGTTTTGTTTCATGGAAACATCAGAAACATACATTTCCAACTACAGATTACACTCAGCTTTGTACTCTGTTTAGGAATATAAATTTTAAATTATTGCATTTTAAAAAAAAATCAAGGTAGGAGATTTCTCAAACATCCACAGATGAAACCTGTCCAACAAAATGATATCAACTTATGGAATTCAGACTTCAGGCTTCTAATATGTTGCAAGGTTTTGTAGGCATGTTATGGTTTATGAAAAAATCTATCTGTCTATCTATCTATCTATCTATCTGCAGATTGGACTGATTAGTAAGTACATTCATATTTTGTTTTCTAAAAAGTCACAGGCTGGTTTTCCAAATACTTTTCTGCTGAACTTATATGTAAATCAGCTGTACAAAGAAACAAAAAGGGAAAACATAAAATTGTATTGAGTTCTCTCTGGCAGCAGGAAGATGCACAACTGAAGAATATATTTAAAAGTGTTTTAATTATTGTTATTAATTTGATCAGCAGCTCCATTTTCAGCAATCATTCTCTGGTTCCAGCTCCTATGTAGACAGAACATTAAGGTCAAAGTGTGATATCCAGCTTCTTCTTCTTTTTTTTTTTTAATTTAATTTTATTTTTATTTGAAGTATTTTTGAATTGCCTCTCATCTCATAAGGACTCCTCAGGCAATGCACAACAAATAAAAGCATTTTTAAAAATTTTTTTTTAAAAAAAAAATATTAAAATACTCTTTACTCTTTGTTCTTGGGCATCTGTTTCTTCCCCTTTTTTTCCTCCTTGCCTTTTAAAATATTATGTGATGTTGGGGAAATCAAGACAAGAGAATGAAAGGAGGGAGGTAACCCTTTCTTTCTGCATTATTGTCTGTATAAAAATGAAAGATGCCACTTGGCATGGAAAAGAAGCTACCAACTGATGCCAGTGTACATGCAAATTGAAAGAGACAGGAGAGCCACTTGCAGATCTTTGATGTGCCTCATTTTGTTTCAGGCACTTGAGTTAACTCATCTGAGCATCCCTCTATATTTCTGTCACCATTCTATTGCTCCCACTTGGATATAGACTACTGGGCCTTCAAAGATTTTGATACAGGCATAGGATTTGGGGCAACACAACCTTCAGTTCTACAAATTGACTCCACATTGCATGTGTCCTCCATGTTGTTAGGTCCATATTGGGTATGTTCTAGTCAGATCCCCAAAAAGCAAAGTAAAGTGATTTAGTGGGTCTACTCTAGGCAAGAACTAACAATAGCATTTAGGCATACATTTTCTCATTCTGTTTGCAACAAGTTCCACTGCACTGAAAGTTTAGCTTTCATTTAATAATTCTTCTGTCCCTATAATTAACAAATGGAGAGGATACAGGACTGCTACCCATCCCAGCCATGTTATCACTCTCATTTGATCTCATATTGAGTGGGATATCTTAACGGTGTCCACTGAGTGAGATATCTTCAGCCTTGTGCCAACAGCATCCCTCTGGGCCCCATTTCACCACCTTGAATTACAGGCCCAGATCAGAATTATGCCAGGAATACTCAGCAGTGGACAAAGAATAAATAAGCTATTCAAATCTCTTCTGTCTATTGCTCATCATACATGTAGCTAGTTCTCTAGGGGAATTTTTAATTAGTTCAATTATCAATGGGCTGAGTTACAAACAGCCCTTTTGGAGTCATTTCCACTTGTATACCAAGAGAAGTGGATAAAGAATCATAGAGTCAGAATTTTTATTATTAACTGTATTTTATTAAAGGGGAAAACACACAACCAGACAATCATACACACATGTGTATGCACAAAAGAAATGAGCATTGTAATAGACAAGAGGCTCCACATATGTCAATACTTACTATCATCATGTTGACTCCAAATGTTGTATCTTGCTATTTGGCCAACATAGCTACCCCTAGACATGTTTGGAGGGTCACAAGTTCCCAATCCCTGCTTTACATCCAATTCTTGAGTTGCAATAACCAGAAAGAGGGGAGAAAACACCCAGTATATTTCCCCTGTATTCATGCAGTAAAAGTCTTAGCAGCCCTTGTCAGGAGAATAGAATTGGCAATTCTACCTTGGCCTAATACAATAAAAAGTAGCTCTTTAATGTTTTGTTTTCAGAGGTTTTTCATGAACAGCAATTTTTATTATGTTATTAAATATGACATAGAAAGAGTGTATAATGACAGGCAAATTTTGTTGAAGCCAGTAGCTAATTTATCCTCAGCTTTCCTTAGTAAACGGAGGATCTTTACCTGTCCTTTCAAGTTATTCTCCAGAGGTTTTATTTCAATTCTAGAGACAATGATATAGTCTTCTAAAGTAACTGTTTTATCCTCTTTGGGAGGCAATTAGCAAGTAAGAAAAAATTACCACCTTGTGCTTCTATTCTTGCCATGGATGGATTTTTTTTTCTTCTTTTCACTATCATCTAAGTTATCTTTTTAAAAAGAACTTTAATGCAAATGTGGGATCAAAATGTCTCTCCTATTGAAGTGCTAATAGTGGGCATTTTTGTACATGTAACACTAGCACGAGCATTTTATTTTTCTTTTCATAATGTGGCTAGCTCAGTGTAGCATTTAAATGAGGCCAATTAGAACCTTTAAAACAAAACAGAAGAAGAAAAGAAAATCCAACAAAATGTTTAGAAATAAAAGTATTAAAATATTCAAAATATTCATTTTATAATTAGTTTTATTGTTAGTAAACATTGTGTGAGTCAGAAAAATAGAGAGAGGTGCCTAAATACGATTAAATTTATGTCAACACAAATAACCTGTCACATCTATTCTGTGTATAATGATGCACAACATAGATGATACATAAATGTATGTTGTATTATTTTATTCCAGAAACCTCTGGTCAATATGATAAAATAGCTCCTCATTCACATTTCAGTTTTCCATATTGATTCATAATTCTTAATTTCTGCAGTGTACCACCTTCCTGCTTGTTTTATTCTTGAAGACACAGAACTTGATTCCCAATGATTTATAAAGCAATTGTTGCAGGTAACAAATTTCATAATATCTGTTAAGTAAAAGTAAACTGAGGTTGCCCAGCTGGCAAAATGGTCCAGGTTCCCTTTGGCCTCACATCACTTAGTGCAGATGGCACAGCTCAAAACACCTGGGACAGGAATGAGCCTGATCCTGCCTGTTCATATGTGGAACCAGAGGATCCAGCCTGAGCCTGGAGTAAAGAGTCTTTTTTTGTTGCTGTTAACTGCCCTTGAGCCATCCCCAACTCATGATGACCCTGTGGATGAGACACTTCCAAGACTCCCTAACCTCCACTGCTCTGCTCAATCTCTGCAAACCCATGCCTGTGACTCCTCTGATTTAGTCCATTCATCTTGCTTGTGGTTTTCTTTTCCTCCTTCTTCGCCCCTCTACCATTCCTAGCATTACTGTTTTTTTCTAGCAATCCATGTTTTCTCATGATGTGGCCAAAGTACAACAGCCTCAGTTTGATCATCTTGGCTTCCATGGAGATTTCTCACTCAATCTGTTCAAGGACCCAATTGTTTGACTTTTTGGCTATTCATGGTATCCTAAGCATGCATTTCCAGCACCACGTCTCAAATATGTTAATTTTCTTTCTGCCTGCATCCATACATGGCAATGGAAAATATTACTGCCTGAAGGATTCTAACTGTAGTGCTCTGTTATATATCTTTGCTTCTCAGGATCTTGTCTAGTTCTTTCATAGCTGCTCTGCCCATTCCTAGTCATCTTATTATTTCTTGACTGTAGTCTCCACACTGGTCAATGCTTGATCTTAAGTATGGGAATTCTTTGACTATTTCAAGTTGTAGTCATTATTTTTGCTTTCTTTATGTTCAGCATTAACATTTGCACTTTCATCTTTTTCCTTCCTCAGCAACTGTTCCAAGTCTATGATATCTTCTGTGATATCTTCTGCCAGTATTATTTAGCTGTGGTTTCTAGGAGAGTCTGCAGCAAAAATTGCACACAAGCGCCTCTGTGTTCCTTACCTTTCTAGTGGTTGATTCATCTGAGAAATCCCCAAGTTGCCCTGTCTTATGCAGAAAAGGAGTGCCTGGCCATAAGGAGTGGTGTGCCGGTCCTGGGTCCTGAGTCAGTGTCAAGGCAGTGTGTAAATACTCTCTTGTCCCCAAACTAATCCAGAGATCACCAGAGTGAGCACCAGGGCCAGGATAGCATGGGTTCAGTTATCCTGGTCCATCATCTCAGAACTTCAGAGGGATTGCTTCTGAGTAGACAGAGCAAATCCCCAAACACAGTAGACCAATAGAAATAAATAGGATTTTAAAGTCACCACTTATTAAAGTCTTATTGATTTCAGTGATCCTGCTCTAGTTCAAACTTATCTATAGGATGGAGGGATGAAAATATAGACCACATGTAACTCCTGAAACCACTTGACCCATTCCTTTTTGGAGAGCTATTTTTCAGCCCCCAAATGCTTGCA
>CM034702.1:7060174-7071807 GCA_020142125.1 Phrynosoma platyrhinos
TGCACATCCTGTGCTTTTGAGAAACAATAACTCATATTTCACAATTTGCTATGATACAATGTGGGATACTGGATTTTGAAGGGACATTTATACAAAGCCAGAAGCAAAAGAACAGAAAAAGGGCTGTATATGAAGAGAGAAGGTGCAGATTGTCATTCTCTATCTATCTATCTATCTATCTATCTATCTATCTATCTATCTATCTATCTATCATTCATTCAATTTATAGTCTCTTTTTCCTAGCATGAGAACCAACTAAGCTTAAAATAATTTAAAATAAACATTTAGTTAAAATCTTATTTTAGAAAAGCTTTTTTAAGATTAAACAAAGTTCTATTTAAAAGCACATGGTTAAAATAATTTAAAATATATTTAAAACGTAATTGAAAAAATACAAGATAAAAATGTAGCATGCCACATTCCAGCATCTCTTAGGAATCCTTTAGTGGTGTTATACTAAGGTGGGCCCTTTAGTCCCTTCCAGCACTACTATTCTATACACTTCCTGCCTTGTGATTACAAATCAAAGGCTAAATAGAAAGGTTTTTGCTTGCCAACAAAAATAGAAACAGGCCTCCCATGAAACAATGTTCCACAGCTTGGGGTCAGCCACTGGGAAGGTTCTCTCCCATGTCTTCACCAGCATACCTGGGATGGTGGTGGGACCAAGATAAAGCCCTCCCCTGCAGATCTTAAAACTCAGTCTGGCTCATACAGGGATATATATGGCAAGACTGGAAGTTTATTGTGACAGCCACTTTATATGATAGGCTTGGAGGATGCTACTGCTTCTCTTGATGTTTGCTTCTTTTGATGTCTCCCATTCATGGAATCACAGAATCATAGAATCATAGAGTTGGAAGAGACCTCAACGGCCATGCTGGAATACACAATCAAAGCACCCCCAACAGATGGCCTTCTAGCCTCTGTATAAAAACCTACAAAGAAGGAGCCTCTACCACACTCTGAGGGAATGTGTTCCATTGTCAAACAGCTCTTACTGTCAGGAAGTTCTTCCTAAAGTCGAGATGGAATTTCTTTTCCTGTAGTTTGCATCCATTGTTATGTGACCTAGTCTCTGGAGCAGCAGAAAACAAGCTTGCTCCATCCTCAATATTACATCCTTTTAAATATTTAAACAAGGATATCATATTGCCTCATAACTTTCTTTTCTCCAGGGTAAACATATCCAGCTCCCTAAGTCGCTCTCATGGGGCAAGGCTTCCAGGCTCTTCACCATTTTGGTGGTCCTCCTCTGGACATGGTCCAATGTTTCAACATCATTTTTGTATTGTGGTGCCCAAAACAGGATGCAATATTACAGGCCGGACTTGACCAAGGCATTAGCTCTCACCATTGGCTACAATGACTAGTATCTCTGATGTGTTGCAGTCCACCGATCAAAAATTTCTGTCAGTTTCACTTTCTTTCACTTTCTTTTCATCTCTGAATTATTTCTGTGGTCTTTAATAAGAAATAAGAAATATATTTTTAAAAGGAACCAAATGAAATGATTGTCCATATGTGGACATACACACATATGAAGATGCAGTACAGTGACCCTTTGGTATTCACCGGGGTTTGGTTCCAGAACCACAGTGTATATCAAAATCTGAGGAAGGTCAAGTCTCATTATGTACAATAGCACAGTAGGATGGGGCCCCTAACATAAAATGGCAAGAAGGTTTACTTGTTTGGTTTTTGGGGTAAGGAGGGTATTTTCAGGCTGTGGAAGGCTGAATCTGTGGATGCAGAATCCATGGATATGAAGGGTGAACTGTAATTGTCTAAAAAGTTAATATGGAATTGTAGTGAATCTCCATTGCCTTGGCTTACCAGATCTTCACGCTACCCATTAAAAAAGCCGGTCTCTTGTTTCCATGCTCCTAATTTGACAAATTGATGGATGGGATAGATAGCAGGCTCTCAGCTGTTGATTTTAACTGTCAGAGGTAAACTCTTTCACAAGATTCTCTTTCTCTATATACATATATATTGAGAGAGAGAGAGAATTTCAAATTCTATCCTCCTTCAGCTGCTATTTTATGTTGCTTAATAATTGCCCTGCCTTCATTAATTCAAAAGGAGGCTGAGCAGTTTGCAGAAAGTTGAAAGTGAATGCAAAATCAAGACACAACACAGATCACATTGCATTTTCAAATCACAGTTTGACAAAAACCTTGCATGTTTCACATTTGATCTGCCTGATTGGTTCAATGTCTCTTGGGTTTCAAGACATTTACCCAGATTAGGAAAAGGTTAAAAAGAAAGCAATGAATTACCAATTCATGAACATGGTTCAGACCCTGCCCTCATCTGTTTAGGAAGGTGAAAATGATGTTAAACTCATAGTTCTAAATCAAGACTCTTTAGCAGTCAGCATCCGTACCAGCAAAGGTAAGTTTTTCTCAGTTTTCCCTCCCTTCCCCCACCCCTTTTTTCCTTTCCTCTTTTCTTTCAGAGTAACTTTTCAAAAGAACACTTTGGAAATACTCAACTTTGTTTCCCTTTATGTTAGGGAACCAAACCAAAGGCTGCCCACTCTATCTGCTACTCAACAAGGATTAAGTACATCAGCAAAAGCAGCTTCCATTTCTATCCTTTCCTTCCAAAAATGGCTTCCTGTCAGAAGGAGAAATGAATACTGTCTGCTCTAGGCGATACTTATTCTGCCCGAACAATGAACACAGTGCCAGATAGATAGATCTAGTTGGCCTTAAATATTCTGACAATGCCTTCAAATCTATCATTATAGTTTATTGTGAAATTAACAATTTGTAATAAATGTATTTAGCTGAAGGGAGGGGTATTGTCAGAATTTCAGTCCCACAGCCTACATGCCATAGTTTATAGAGATTAGCTATGCTTTCTTCCATTACATTATATTAATACTGGATGATTGGGCATGTAGTTGTTAACTGCTAGATTGTTGCCTACAATCCTTTGCTGGTTAATTACTAGATTTGAGGGGAAACTGTGCTGGTCAGTCTCATGAAAACAAATGGTACAGGGTTGGAAGGGGGGTGATGGTGGGAAAGAGGTGAAATAAGAGTTTTATGGATGAATGCCCAAAATTTGAATTACTATATAAGATAATGATACTGTACTAACTCAGTCTAGACAACATATGTCTATGGTGAATGTCTTTGGTTTCTGAATTAAGTTTGTGAGTTTTAGTAATGAGGCTTGGATTTATGAACTGAAATGATCCTGTACTTGACAAATATAAATACTCCTGATGATGTTGATGCTGATGATAGCAGCAGCAAAAACAACAACAGCAATTACAATGGAAAAGTAAAAAGTCGTTAAATCCATTGACTCAACACCATTTGAATCATTGCCACTACAGCTGGGCTAGCCGTAATGGCTACATATAGGCCTAGAGCCATTCCCATCAAATAAACTTGGAAGTCAGCCTTGATGAGATAGGCAAGTAAGATAACCTGGTTAAAAGTAACAGCCATTTGGCTCTTTCTTTCCCAGTGCTTCCTCTGACAGTGGTCATTTCAACAAACAGCAGGATAGATAAATTCCCCTCTATTGGCTTGACTCAGATCAACTACAATTTTGCTGCCCTCCCAAAGTGTCTCATGCCTGGCATTTGAGATGTTTTCTTTTTCTTGAGTTACATCTCAACCTGGTGCCTGTGAGATATTTTGGACCATAATCCTCATCCCTTACCAGACACTATGTACACAACTCAGTGTAAAGCATCATTCTTCGATCTTTTTTGTTTGTCCAGGTTATTTCCTACAATTTTCCATGCCGGTATAACTTCAGCAAAGACTCCACATGCCATTTCAGAATCAACTGCTCAATGTCTTCCTTGTCTCATCAGTGCGAGATTTACTTTTTTGATAGCTAGCTTGCTGCATGCTGAGTATCTGCATTCTACTGAGCAGTGAGTAGCGATGAGCTCATGGAAAGCACAGGTAAACAAACAAATCCCTGACTTTCAGGTTGTCCAGCAAGATAAGGGAAACTGCAGTTGTGGGGGATTAGCTACTTGGTACACTTTCCTTCGTCTGATATTGCAAAACTTTGTTTTGCTTGCATACCTCAGTCATTATTTCCTCCACCTGATGTAAAATGGCTAAAGCAGCCAGAGCTTTTCACCTATCTTGCCTGCCATATTTTTAGTGCCTGAATTGTCACCCTTGAAGTCCATGATAAGGAAATTTAAGCTACTTACCAAATGTGCATATAGCTACTGACTATGGAATGGCAGAATGAGGGAAAAATACGTGGCGGAGGCAGTGGTATGGTGCTGCAATGACAAAACAGAGGCAAGAGTGTGTGTGAAAAGGATGAGGGAATGAAACCAAAAACTTTACAAGAATGTTGGATAATGAAATTTAGGATTTCACCTTTAGTAGTGTTACAATGAGAGCTTGAACTATTATTTTTAAAAATGAATTTGATGTATTGCTTATTAGGCTTTGAAAGAAAATAATCTGTTATTGTTGTTGTTGTGGGTTGTGTGCCTTCCAGTTGTTTCTGACTTATGGTGATCCTAAGGTGAACTTATCATGTTATTGTTAGCATTTACTTTTTTTTTAAATGATATTTATTGCTGATTACATTGAGTGTGGTATAATGGTTTAAGTGTTGGACTGGCACTCTGGGAAACAAGGGTTCAAATTCCCACTCAGCCATGGAAATCTAGGAGTGGCCTTGGACTAAGTCACTCTCTCTCATCCTAAATGGAAGACAATGACAAAACCACCAGAAGAAATCCTGCCTTAGCTTCACATATGCTGGAAACCATTTGATGACACAATAAAAACATTATTCTTTACTTTATGAATTAGCATGCTGAGCAGAGGACCCTTTTATTGTTTTTCAAGCAATCAACTTTACTGTGGGTTATATAATTCCCTATAAGCATTAAGAGAAGTGATACAGATGGTCACCCATGCTTTCTAGAGTTCTTGCCACTTCATACTTCGATGTGGGCAGCTAACACCCATACTTCCCATAGCAGCCAGAAAGTCCCACATCACTGCAAAGCATTTGATAAGGTCCCCCATAATATTTTGATTAGCAAATTGATTAAATGTGGAATGGATGAGAACACTATCAGATAGCTCCATAATTAGTTGGGAAATCTTGCTTAAAGCACCTTGAATACTAGCTTTAAAATTCAGATTAAAACCTGTCCATATTGACCTCTCAACTGGAGCCACCACTAAGGCAGCATCTCCAGTGCAGAAACAATGGAATTTGACATCACTTTAACTGCCATGGATCAATGTTACAGAATACTTGGATTTGTAGTTCGTTGTGGCATCAGAGCTCTCTGAGAGAAAAGGCTAAATATCTCACAAAACTACAAATCCCAGAATTCCATAGCAAAGAGCCATGGCAGTTAAAGCAATGTCAAACTTCATTGATTCTGCAGTCTCTAATTCTAACCACTACCCTAATACATCTGTATAATTAAGTGCAATTTGGGAAGGAAGGAAGGAAGGAAGGAAGGAAGGAAGGAAGGAAGGAAGGAAATACATGGTCTCTGGTTGTTTATGTGCCATCAAAATGAATGCAATTTAAGTTGGTTGCAAATAAAGTTTATTCCATTCCTTTAAATATGACTTACTACTATGTTTTTTTCTGAGTTACATCTGAAAAGTCTTTCTACCATTATTTTATTTTCTTTGCTATCACCTTTTCTGCTTTCTAAAGTACCTGTATTTGTTATCTCCGGGCCTAAATCTTGACAAGAAAGCAGAAAGAAATATTCTTTTTAGGGATGCAATAACACAAACACTTCCATGAGAGTGCCAGATTTTCACTGCAATGTAATGCTTAAAGGGCAGAAAATGAAATTTGGTTTCCTTGGCAATTCAAAAGATTTTGAAGAATGTGCCATCTACATTTCTCTGTCTGTCCATTACTATGGGAGCCAGTAGCACTCAGGAGACTCTGACAGCATTTTTCCCAAAGTTTTGAAAAGTGATATAGTGTGATAACAACATGCAATTGTTATCATGATACGAGTAGTGTTAATCTCCTCTAATCATCCAGTACCAGGATTATTTTGCAATAATATTTTTTCTCCTCTTTTTGTCCATATGAAAAATATAGGTTTCATTGTTTTTTTCTTTAAATGGCAGTTGCATTCTCATCCTCCATCCATTTCTTTGGTATCAGATTATGGAGACTTAGGTTTTCACTGACTACATGGGCAGTTATACACCTGTTTCCTAGTGCACTCATATTTCTATGTGTTTTCTTCATTGAGTAAACCATACATGTGCTCCACCACCCACCCCCCACTTACATAAATCTTAAGTTATTCACATTTTAAAATTGTTATATATTTTTTCTTCTTCTCTGAAACAACCTACTCAGTTGTGGAAAGCAGAAGATCTCATAAATGAAGAGCTTCCTTGTCAAAAGCAAAGTTTTTGAATGGGATTGGATTGTATATGGAATCGAACCTTGGTAGGAAAACTTTTGGGCACATTTCTAGCAAGGTTTTTTTAAAAAAAAACACCATTGACAAGATACTAGTTCAGACAGGATATCTTGACATGGTAGAGGATTCTCCAAGCCTTGTGAGAGATCTCCAGAATGAAAATGAAATGTCAAGATTTTGCCTTCTCTGAGATTTCCACAATTTTTCAGAATTATCTCTGTGTAAAAATTCTTTGTGAGCTAAGCATACACATAGGGTCATTCTGAAGCCACATGCAATTTGATACAAGTGTCCAAATATTCTGGACCAACTTCTGCTGCCTCAGGCAAGGCAGTCAATGGTCATCCTCCTAAATTAGGAGGCCTTCCAGATGTTGAATAGAAATTCCCAGAGGCCTCAATCAGTATAAAGTAAGGAATGCTGAGAGATGCAGTCCAAAAACAACTGGAGGGCAAGATAAATAAATCACTTGTCCTGCTAATGGTAGGTCAGTCCATCCTGGACTATTCTGAGAATTTCTATCAATTCATGGTATTTAATGATCACCCCTGAACTCACCAGGGCCCTAAAGTCCCATCTAGGTCCAGATTTTAGGAGCTGAGAGCTCATGAGAGTTTGAGAGATCAGTGGTCATAATGCCTATTATCACAGTACAGTGAGTACTGTTTAAAATGCTGGATGAAATCTCTACTGAACCATTAAACACACTTGGTGACCTCAGGTCATTCCCTGTTTCTCAAATTCAGAAATTTCTCTATTTGTTCTTTATTTGTATATTGAGATATTTCAATGAGAAAGAGTGCCCCAAAAATGTAACATAGGAAATGCATAATCTAGGCTGTGACTACACTGCAAAATTAGTCCATTTTGACACCACTTTAACTGCCATGGCTCAATGCTATAGAATTCTGGGAATTATATTTTGTTGTGGCACCTGACCTCTCTAAACGTTTCACAAATTACAATTCCCAGAATGCCATAGCACTGAGCCATAACAGTTAAAGTGGTGTCAACCTGGATTATTTCTGCAATGTGGATGCATTGCTAGTATTTTCTCCATTATGTTTTGTTGGTCTCTCTCTCTTTCTCTCTCTCTCACACACATGCACACACACACACATACATTCTCTCTGTGGAGAGAAAGAGAAAGATTATATATGAAGAGCCTGAAATATTTGAGGCATAGTTTGTCACTACAGTGAAAAGTACAAATAAATAAATGTTAAACAGTAGTAATTATAGAATTTTCTCTCTGTCTGGTCTTGACACAAACAAACTTCCTGTCCTTCACTGAGATGTGGGTAAGAAATGGTCTGTGATTTTCTTAAAAAATCTTTTCCCTCACACTCTTTAGCTTGTACTGCAACTGAAAATATCAGTTTTCAAAAACTGTTTTCACAGTTTCTCCAGAAGGCACTGAAGCACAAAGCAAGGGAAATATTTGAAGCAATGTCATTCTTTTGAATTCCCCTTTCCAAGTTTTGTAGTCTCAGGAGAACATCATCCCTTGTGCCTCACCAGACTTTCTCAAATGTCCCCAGGAGATAAGTCAAAAAGCTTTTTGTATAGTTGTATAAAGGCTGACTCGTTGCCTTCAGGATTTATACATGTTCTATACAATAACATCCCATTTGCTAGATTTCTCTGTGAGAAAGAAAGAAACTTGTGAATATAGAGTAAATGATGCAGTGGGGGGGAGTGTAGTCCCTCAAACGAAAAAGTAGAGGTACAGGAACACAGTTTGTTTAAACAAATTCACATCTCCAAGACCAGATAAACTGCATCTGGGGTTTAAAAAAAAGTCTTGATGCATACTCTTTTGAGAATTCTTGGAGAAAATGTGAGGTGCTTGCACACTGAAGGACTGCCACTGGACACTAGCAGTCCTATTTTGCCTACAGTTTCCAAGTTTGTCTATAAGAATATCACATGGGAATCTTGTCTGAAGATGTCAACAACAACATCAACAGGAAGGAGGAGGGCATGAACAATCACTGTCTAGTCATCTTGATGCTATTACCATTAATGTTTCTAGAACAAATACAGTAACTGGACAATTGGTCGGGAAACACATGGAAAAGAATGCTGTGATTCTTCGGAGTGAGCATAGCTTCTTGAAAAGGCAAATCATACCACATAAAATTTAATCTATCTTTGACACAAGCTTGGCAGAACTGGATTCTGTGGATCTAGTGCATCTCGCCACCAATAACACTGTCTTTCCATGGTGATGGGATTGCATACTCCTGGGAGGCAAGAGGCTATGCTGAGGGCAGAACTGATGCTAGTAGGGCCTCCTATGTCAAACAGGCTTTTGCTGAAGAACCAGACTGAATGTGCCAAACAGCTACTGGGTGACTGCAGAAGTGGAGGGTAACAATGACAGAGGTCCTTTTGGATACAACAGCATAATCTTCTTTTCAATGTCTTTCATGACAAAAACCCTATGATGAGAAAATCAAAAATGAAGCAAGAGATAGTACCAGAAGATGAAACTCTTGGTTAGATGGCACACAACAAGCTTCTTGGATTCAGCAGCAAACAAATACTAGTAGTCCTGGGGCTACTAGTACTTGAACTCAAAAGCTTGACTATCCCCAGCTGACCATGGGAAATTGATCAATACTGTTATTGTAAATAAAGTGCTCTTTGAGGAAAAAGAATCTATGAATCTCTGTGGAATTTGGTATTTCTCTGCCCCAGCTCCTCGCTGCCCACACATTGCCTCTTGAAACTGCAAAGCCTTGTAATATATGAGTCATGACTAACTGACTCATGTTAATAGTTGTGGTAAACAGTTTTTTCTGTTGCAGAAGCTCTCTTCTTTATTCAAGGGGTTTATACATAATTTTCACTGTGTGTGGAAACAAATCACAATAAATATCTCCTTCCTCAGAAAATCTTTCATTTCAAATTACAAGTGCAAAATTGGGGGAGATTTTTTTACAAAAATATATCACATTCATAGAAGAAGGAAAGGAGGAAGTGATAAGGAAAGGAGGTAGAAAGAAAGGATGGGAGGAGGTTAAAGGAAGGGGAAAGAAAGAAAGAAAGAAAGGGGAAAAAGAAGGTGTGATGGACAGGAAAATATAAAGTAGAGAGGAAAAGAAGGGTAGTTGTATGTTACTTGTGAAGGTAAACGATTGTGTGGTATGGAATGGATATAGTATTCAAGAAATTAAACTGTTTAAGAAAATAACTCTAGTAAGATTGGCAACAACTAATTCATTTGATAGATTGGTAGGATCTTTGTTATATATTCTGAATGTATTTTGCAAGCAGCCACATTTGTATTGTTAGTAGTATAAGCAGTGTATGGGTTTGTAGGGTTGTATGTTTGAATATATTGCTTGTGTAAATGTTTTGTTTTTTATCAATAAAATTTATTTAAAAATGTCACATTCTGAAATTGATAATTGTGTATCTTTTTATCATCAATTTAGGACTGAGTTTTGCATTTTCAAATTGCTACACCTCTATTTTATTGAATACTACAGATTCCTTAGAGCAATTATGAAAAGGACTGTACAGCTCTGTCTTCTTGCTATCTCACTAAAGTACAGATCCCAGGATTTCATAGAATTAAATTTTATGTTAACATGGTATAAAACTGACTTAGCTGTTTAATGTGGAGATATCCCTAATTGCAGTTAGTTGTGTAGAATTGCAATCTCACTTTGAGTTTTAAAAGTTTATTTGATGATAGCATAAAAGTAGTTGAAAAATCCCACAGCCAGATGAAAGTATTTCCAGAGTATTGTGTTTTCTCAGATGGAGCAACCATATTTTCTATCTTTGAGGCACCAAGTTAAGACTTGTAATCTGATAGCAAAGCCAAGATTAGATGTGGTAAGATCACAATAGTCAGGTCAAGCTCAGCTCTCTGTGGTTCAGGTGATGAAAGGTCCACACAATCATTTTAGAGCATTATGAAATTTGTCATGGCTCAAATCAGAACTATTTCTCCTGCTAGGATGCTCCAGCTCATCTCATTTCTGCCCATTATAGAACAGAAGCATGACACAGGGAATAGGCCATGCACTCATATACCCATACATTATTATTATCCCAAAACAAGTCTAAGGTTAGTGGAGCAAACCAAAAGAATGGACTTTACGTGTGTGTTTTTTACACACAGAGAGATACAGAACATGAGGGTTATATTTATATATTTGCTAGTCTTCTGTTTTGGTTTCTTCACTCTGAGAAACTTTTGAATTCAGTTTTGTTTCTTGCCTCTCTGCTTTTGTAGGAAGGCATCAAGGACATATTCTCAGAGGGACTGGAAACCTCTGACTGCCAAAGCAACAAGGCAAATTTGAATCTGGCTTTACTGATTTCTGCAGTTAGTGTCCTCAAAGAATTATCCAGCAGCTAGCTTCTTCTATCCAAAATTCAATTTTAGAGAAAATATTGTTCTCCAATTGGTTTTGGTTGAAATGGTAGCTGCTGAAGTTTACTTTTAAATACTAAGTGGTAATCTCAACACAGATAGGTATTTCAATCACAAATATTATTGATATGTTATACTGGTCAAAAACCAAATAAATTTTATTACTATTACTATTACTATTGATATCTATCACTGGATGGTGGTGGTGGTGGTGATGATGATGATGATGATGATGATGATAACTAGGTGACCATAGACATGATTTCATCCTTGTCCAGAAAATATCTTAGGGGTGCAGATTTTATGACATACCTTTTCTGCCTTGCACACCAAGATCTACCAACCAGACCCAGGTGCAAAATAACTATTATTTTATTTTTAATATTCATGGGTCAGTTCACAACAGGCTTTATTTGAAATGTGTCTGCTGGACACATGGATACATGTCTAGGATGCAACTGAAGGGGACTTTCTTTCCCCTGTAGCTCTAGAAGAAATTAGAAGACCAGACCTGGTGAATTAAAGAGTCATTTTTAATTAGGAGAAGAAACACATTTCTGACTCTTACCTTGGCAAACCAGAATCTATAGAGAATCTATAGAGAATGGGAGCCCTAAGTTGCCAAGTTGTTATTACAAAACACATGTGCTGGGGAAATTCTGAGAAGCTAATAAATTCAGTAAAGTTCAAACATCTAGACATCACTTGCTCATGCAGCCTCTTGTAAGGTAAACGACCATTACCTGGTCCTTACTACATAAACAATCCCCCAGTTTCTTAGGACCTTATCCCACGCTGCTCTCAAAAGTGGCAAGAAAG
>CM034702.1:7071907-7088382 GCA_020142125.1 Phrynosoma platyrhinos
ACTACTCTATGATCATGTGGCCAGCATAATTGCACAGAATGCTGTTTATCTTTCCACTGAAGTGGTACTTGTTTATCAATTTGCATTGGCATGCTTTCAAACTGCTAGGTTAGCAGAAGCTGGGACTAGTGACAGGAGCTCACTCCATCATTCAGCACCCGTGCCTCGAATTGCCAACCTGCCAATCTTGCAATCAACAGTGTCATTGGGGTTAAAAATCTAAAACTACAGGACACACAAGGGAAAATGAAGGGTAAGAGGAGGGATCAAGTGCTGGCTGCTGTTCTTTTCCTAGATGCCAGAGTTGTGGCTATTGGAATGGATGGAGTGCCTCTCATCAGCTACTGGGGACAAAGCAGGATGGATCTGCCTTCTCATTATATATTTCATATGTATGGATAATATGGGAACCAGTGTGGTGTAATGGTTTGAGTGTTGGACTATGGAGACCAGGATTTCAATCTCAGCTTGGCCACAAAAC
Source organism: Phrynosoma platyrhinos (assembly GCA_020142125.1). Taxonomy (NCBI): domain Eukaryota; kingdom Metazoa; phylum Chordata; class Lepidosauria; order Squamata; family Phrynosomatidae; genus Phrynosoma; species Phrynosoma platyrhinos. Next base: position 7,072,389 of record CM034702.1, read on the forward strand.
CCATTTGAATTTGTTTTTGCATGTCCCATTGGCTGCTGTGGTGCAGATTCTTGAAGCTAATAAAGTTTTGGCTTTATTTCTCCAACTCTTGTATCTGGCTTTGTCATTTTAATAAGAGGGAAATTAGAAGCTGGAGTTGGCCTTTGATGATGGGATACCAATTAGATGAAAGTCATGAAAGGATGAGGCACATCTTATAGCTTGACAAACGATGAAAGTATGGAGATAAGACAATACCAACACTGGAGCATTTCTCCACATTTAAAATACTTGTGGGGGACATAATAAGAGTTTGTCTAAGCTGTCTTTGTTTGGCTATAGAATAATGCAAAGATCATCCAACAGTCAAGTAATGACTTTTTAAGTGTTTTGGGGATATAATTGGATTTTATTACAGCCTTTACTGTCTTATAATTGTTTCTATCAAATAATAATAAAAGCTAGGACTCTTCCATAAGAGGATAATTTGGCAACTTCAGCTCGGTATATTGCTTATTTTCACATCTTTGCAAATCCATACTCTTATCCTTACACTTTTAAACAATAGTGAATGATATTGTTCAGTATTTACCTGTTATTTAGTATCTGTTTTGTGCATTGTTGTTGGTTTTTTAAAAAAAAAACAAATGGCTTTATATTTGGACAATGATATTTTTGTGTCTTTATTAAAAGCTGGTGATAGATTCAAGGAGTGTCAAAATGATGGCATACCCACTCAGTGTTCCAATGAACTACCTACTTCATTTTTTTTACTGTCTTTATCATCCAGCAGTCTTTACTTTTACATTATATTATGTGTGTTAGATTTAATTATACTGTTTACTTTCTTTCTATTGCAGAAAAATCTGATCAATCAGTAATTTTTCCAACTGCGAAATTAAGCTTGTGTGGTAATCAAGGTATTGATTTTGTAAAAGCAAGATGTTTGACAAATCGAGGCAGAATGAATCACAAGGTTTTTTTGAGCAGATGTGGGTTTTCTTGGTACCATTAAAGTTGTCTGAAGTGCTTTAGGGAGCTGGGCATTTTTAGGCTGGAGAAGGAAAGGTTATGAGATGATACCATAGCCATGTTTAAATATTGAAGGGATGTCATATTGAGGATGGAGCAAGCTTCTTTTCTGCGGCTTCAGAGATTAGGATATGGAGCAATGGATTCAAAGTACACAAAGTACACCTAAACATTAGGAAGAACTTCCTGACATTAAGAACTGTTTGACAGTAGAATAAACTGCCTTAGAGTCTCCTTCTTTGGAAGTTCTTAAACAGAGGCTGTATCCGTCAGGAGTGCTTTGATTATGTTTTCCTGCATGGCAAAATGAGAGTGAACTGTATACTCCTTGTGGTCTCTTCCAGCTATATAATTCTATGTAATGTTATGCATTTTAACCACTTTTGTAATACCGGTACACATATTATTATTTTCTTATAGGAATCCACATTAGGTTTGATCTTTTACGTTCAAAACTTGAAAGATAATCTTAGCTACAGAATACATCTGTTTTATGAAACATTTTAGGTGAGCATTTTAAAATAGTGAGACAACAAAACATATTAAGCTAAACATTCACCTTTCCATGGCATGTAGGTGTGAAGATACCTGGATAGCTTTGCCTTTGTCTCTTGAGGGATATCTCATGAGGTTGAGAGAGAGGTATGATATTAGGTGTAGTTACATAAAATGTGAACTAAAAGAAATTCCATCTCTAGCCCCCAAGTTATGATGCTCTTACACTATGTTTGGGCTGAAGCTTTCCTTTAGGCTCAAATTCCCAAAACATGTAGACCTTTTTAGGATACACAGCATACCTGTTCCTTATCATCTCTTTAAAATCTTCATTGTGAGTGTGGAGCCACAAGAAGTCATTTTACTGAGGACATAGAATTTGACAGAAATAATAATAATAATAATAATAATAATAATAAATCCCACCTTTCTCCCAATATAGTGCCTCAAGGCAGAGAAATGGTTTGGTTACTTCTCAGTTGGAACGTGTTTCATCAAACGGATAGATAAACTGACTACAGTTTTTAAAACAGTTAAAAAGGAGATGTAAGGATGGATTTCTGTGTTGATATGCCATTCTTCATGGTTAGGACCAAAAGGAAAATATATAGAAATCAGAAAAAAAAATAAAAAAAAATCCCTTAAGCAATGTAGCTACTCTTTATTGGTTCAAACTTGGGATGTGAATTTTTGCTTATTTTGTTCTTGCATTAAAGAATGAAGAAATGGGTAAGAGTTTTTGCAGTTTTTTCCCCCCAATGATTCTTCACATTTTGCAAAGAAATGTGGAAGGGGAAGGCAAAAGCAAACCCTCTCTAAACAAATCTTGCCAAGAAAACCCAAAGATTGATTCACCTTAGTGTTGCCATAAGTCAGAAATTACTTGTAGACACACAACAACACTTTATTGTAATCTCAAACATGCAGTAATTGTACATTGGTTTGAACTGGAGTGGAAACAAAGAGACAACCCAAAAATATTCAATATGCATACCCCTTGATTGTGTGGAAGCAAGTCACCATAATTAATCATACAGCTAGCACTAACAATGGAATGCAGATGAAGACAAAGGCAAACCATACTTGAATAAATCTTCCCAAGAAAACCCCTTGTTAGGTTCACCTTAGGGTCACCATAAGTCAGAAACTATTTGAAGACACACAACAACAATGAAATAATCCTCATCTATAGGTTTCATTTTTTTTTCTTCTGCTTTCTATATTCTTTTAGAATGCTTTTGTGCCTTTGTAATGCCACTTCACACACACAAAGGAAAATGATATATTAATTTCAGTATTCACAGGTGCATTTGGAATATAGGGAAGATATATGGCTGGCCTTCTCTTGTGCATTTTTTTCTGGCTTAGAGTTTTACTTGTAAGCATATTCTAAACCATTGAGTTGATATATGATCTTCTGCTTCACTCTTAAAGTGAAACAGGTGATTAAGATGATACATAGTACTAGATTTTAAAAATTGTAAGACATGTAAAAAACCTTGTTGAATGATGCTCTGTTTGTGTGTATGTTTGTGTGAGATATTTTAGACAAGTTAGATTGGCAAGAATACATCTTGATTTCTCTGAGGTTTGAAAGGGGGAAAAGAACATTGAAAATATTTGATGGGAGAGCTTCAGATTTTAAAAATAGTATTAGCTAGATATTACATTTATTTCTGATTTTTAAATATTTCTTTCCACTTTCTGTCATGAGATCTCAGACTGACATACAATTAGAATAATAAGAAGAGAATAACTTAAATGGGATCAATAATAATAATAATAATAATAATAATAATAATAATAATAATATTTTTTATTTATATCCCGCCCCTCTGCTAGGCAATCGGGGTGGCGTACAGCATTTCGAAACATCAAAACAAACTGGGTGGTCCTGGGCTTAGTTAGTGTCTCTCCCCCAGATGTTAAATATATTAGCAGATAAAACAGCAGCCAAGACTACAACACTTTAAAGCATCTACATGTACACTTTAAGAAGTAATAAAATTAGACTTTAAAGTCTTTAATAAAAATATCTGTTTCAACCTGGCACCTAAAAGAGATCAACTGGGCCTCCAGGGGAGGACAGTCCATAAATTTGGTGTCATCGTTGAAAAGGCCCCTAGGGTTGCCAGAGTAAAAACTGGAGAAGTTTTTTTGTGTGTCTTTAATGGTTGTGTAGAAGAAAGAATTTCAGTATTTGCTGCTTCTCATACAACTAGGTAACAAGCAACATCTGCTGAAATCCACTCCTCTGCACGACTATTAAAGCTACAGGAGCCTTATCCAGTTTGGCTTTTACAATCCTTCTGGCCTCTCTTATGTGTCTCAGTGTGAGATATCACAGGTTTTTTTAGTAGGGAGAGGGAGAGGTGTTTCTTAAATTATTGAGGTCCTATGATATTTACGGTCTTGAATGTCATCACCAGCATCCTGAATTCAAACTAGAAGCAAATTGTCAGGCAGTGGAGATTCTTTAAGACCGGTGTTTTGTATATAAGTGTATATGGTACAAAGAATTAGAGAAAGATTTTATTGAATTCACAAGGATTTTACTTGGGGTTTGTGAATAAAAAGATATGTCAGTAAGAAACAAAATGTGTTCTGTCAAAATATGCAACATGTATACTGATAGCAAGAAATGGGAATTATGTTTCCTTGCCAGCTTTTCATCACTGAAGAAAGAATATAAAGAATGAAGCAATAATGAATAAAATCACAGCTTATAAGCATCTATGGGAAAGAAGAAATTTTTACTTGGAACATTTCCACAAAACTGGATCTTTATTTATTCCTTTTTGAAGTATATGTGTAATATTTCTAGTTTAGCACCAATGGATATTTTGTGAAAGTGAGGTTATAATATATAGAATAGGAAGGTGAGATAACATTATTTTCCTGTCTTTGTTTCACTCTGTGGGAATTGAAGTTATTGAACATTTATTTCTTTTAGGTTCATATCACTGCAAATATTAGGAGTGAGAGTTGTATGCCCATGGTGATTTTGCTGAAATGAAAATCCCAACAACTATACCCATTATAACCAATGGCCAGGAATGCTGGGAGCTGCAGTACAACATCTAGAAGTCCATGCAGTTCCCATCTTTAGTATATAAGAAATGTATGATAGGAAAATATTATAAAGTTAAACAACAAGAAGATAGAGTTTGATAATCTAATTCTGCAGGTTAATTTGGCTAATTCTGGATTATTGATGGTGTTGTATTGCAATACTAGCCCTCTTGTTGGTTGCTCCTTGGCTCTGGAACTCCCTTACTAGTGTTATCCTAAAAGGTGGGGGAAGTTGGTGGTCACCATCTACAACAAGAGCATTTTCTTGAAATTTGGGGAAATTATGGCTCAAAGGAGGCCTGTGAAAGGATGATAAGTGAGGGGATCTTTTCATCTATATATACTGTCAATAACTGCAGAGAGTTGTCCAATTTTAGTAAATAAAAAGTTTAATTTAGAAATATGCAATGGTGCAAACAGATAAACAAGGACTGAGGCAATGTTAAGAATAATGCAAGGCTATTGGTAAGAAAGGTATGGAAAATAAGATAGAGAAAAGTCGGGGGTTAAAGAAGGCAACAATTACTGGTTCTGAAGAGAGGTCTGTGGAAAATGCAGTGCTACATCCAGCATTGTCAGAGGGGTTTGCAAGGGTTTGAGTGGCTCAGACTGCATCTGAGTGTTACACAGAAGGAGCCCTGGTCTGTGAGCAATGTGGCTAAGACTGGTGTGTGTGTGTGTGTGTGTGTGTGTACATACATATATATATAAGGGCTGCATTGTGTTATATTTGGTATGGCAAAGGCCTCAATGGCTTTCCCAGGGAACTAAAAAAATGGCTGGTGGCTTTAGTTCCAGAGTGACAATGCAGTTCCAGAGTGACAATGATCAGATTTTAGATAATGTCTTCATGATTTGGCAGGAAGGGTGTATAGGAACATCATCATAATGTGGGATAAAGGGCATGGTCACTGATTGATTTTCGAAACAACTCCCTTTGCTTCCATTGTATGTGGAAATGCAACAAGCTGGTGGGGGAGCAAAGTGATCAGCAAACCCATTTAGCTTCCCCCCACCCCAGGCCTCCACATGTCCTTCAGTCATTGTGACTCCTACACATGTATAACTTCTAGCTTCTGCAGGTCATCATGACCCCCAAATGTGCTCCACTGTAAATATTAGTCATGAAACTGCATATCTGGTGGGGAAAGGGGTATAGGGTATGCTAACACTAGAAAGGTTAGACTGGTGCCCTTTTTTCATCCTTCTTGGTGTCTGTAGACATTGAAGACTGTATTTTTTTCCAGCAAGCTTTGAGGGCTGATTGCTCAGAAAGAAAAGACATTTCATAATATGTTCTATTGTCCCTATTTGTTGTTTTCCTTTATAATGGTCTTGCTTTTTACTGCTTTTAATTATAGCAAAAGTTGAATTATCTTTTAAATTTTGCTTGATATGAACTTTTAGCAGATCTCTTTTAACATTTATTTATTTCATACCAATAACATTTTGCAGATGAAACTGAGACATATGTGGCCAAGCAATATCAGGTTGTGATCAAGTTATTAATAAAGAAGAATACACAAACTAGGAGAGGCTGTAGCCTTTTCCCCCGTTTCCTGGGAATAGAAAGATTTTGAACTAGCTTTTCCTTTTCCTTCCATGAAATTAATTGAAAGCAAACTACTTTTGCCCTTTAAACTCAATTTACAGCCATTGAAGTGAGCTGAGGACAATGGAAGAAAGTGGAAGGGAAAAAGTGGGATATTTTTAAAGCAGCTGAAATAAAAATTGCCATGACTGTTGTGACTGTATCCTTCCTCATTATCTTTGGGTATCTAAAGGGTCAGGATTGCAATCTGTCCACCCTATATAGCTGGGGTGATGAACAGATAGTCCTCTTGATGATACTATACTCACAATGCCATCAGTTGCATCCTGAGTGGTGGATGGTCAAGAATAAAGGGACTTGAAGAACAAGAATAACATCTGGAAACATCCCTACCTTCTTGCAGTACTGTACTGAGGTTTTGATGTGACAAAGTAAAGTTCAATATAGCTAAAAGAAAATGGGGGAAGATGAAATGGAAGGAAGCACTGCAAAGTAAATATTGAGAGAACCAAGCTGTACTTTGGATTAAAATAAATTAGTCCTTTAAAATTCTACCAGTGACCCTCATTGTTATTAGTCACACAGCCATGCACGCCAGTCACCACTTTGTCCCAGCAGGTAAAAGAGGAGTGTTTGCAGCAGCTGGAGCTTGAGTAACATGACCATCCACCTTTAAATAAATGAATAATGAACAAGTTCAGATTTCTAAAATTAAAATGAACCTTTAATCCAATAATTAAAGTTCACGTTGAGAGGATTTTTTTAATTTTCTTTTTTTGATCCTCTCATTTCTCCTTAAATCAGCCAGGTTATAAGGGTACTCGCTTAGTCTTTAAATCCATTTTTATGACTCTGAGAATCTGTACTGTCAATCATTTCTGGCAGATTGCAACTCAAACTAGATATGACACACAGTGAAATGTAGGGGCTTTTTTCATGTGTGTGTGTGTGTGTGTGTGTGTGTGTGTGTGTGTGTGTGTTAAATCCAAAATCAGTGTAGGGAAGAATAGAGTTTGAACAGAGGAAAGGTAAAAAGAAATTTCTCTCTCTCTCTCTCTCTCTCTCTCTTTTCTTTCCTCTCAAAATCATCTTTCTGTCTCACATCCTATAGGGGAAAAGTAGCTTTTGGGAGGAAAAATGGGTAGAGGAAAAAGCTTCAAAGCCTGGAAAATTGATTTTAAAAAGTAACTAGTTACTGTTCTAAGGCTCATGTAATAGATATTTTCTGTAATTGTGCCCATATTTAAAAATAAATGCTTCTCATTCCAAAATAACTAAAAGAGGGCACATCTACATGGATCAAATGAAACAGTTTCATCTAGAGTTCACAGCAAACTGTCCAAACAACTTATGGGATAATTGGGAACAAATTTGGACCTTTTGATCACCTTAGGGCTTTAATTGGGAGGTGAAAAAGTGGGGACTTATTCCTGTTTTGAGAAGAAATCCAGATACTTGTGCATGCATGTGGACTGTGCTCTATAGCAACATCAGTGTGAGGTTGGGGAAAGGAGTTCAAAACTGCATACATTTGTGTGGATAGGAGTGGAGGAAAAACAGCCATGTGGCCATGCATACTGAGATTTTTCAGGCCAGAGTGAATTCAGAAGGGAGAACTGTCTGTGGACAACTCTGCTGAACCTGCCTTGGTGTGTGTAGTCAAGCCCATGGTCACTACAGATCAGGGTAGCCTGAAGGTAAACTGGATTTTCCTATCAGTGCAGACACACCCAGACTTACCATTTATTTATTTATTAAAAATCAGAATGCCTCAAGTGCTGGCTTGGAATACAAGAATAACTCCTGTAACTACTAAAAGTAACTAAACACAATTACCATTACACCAAAAGAAGGAATTAAGACATCCTTCATTATGTTGTAATTGCAATTTGACTTTGTTATTCCTTAATTACTGCAAAGGTGAATTACAAATTACAATTGATATAATGGCTGAGATCCTGAATTTTGAGATGTGCATGTCTCATATGGGACTATCTTCTAATGCTACCCCCCCCCCCCATCATGTAAAGACTGCAGCTTTCACCTCCTTACACAGCCATTCCCTTGCTGTCAGAGACCCAGGAGATGAGTGGGGATTTATCAGGACATTTTCCTCTAGTTTTAAACATCCTGCAAAAGGCATGTCCAGAGATCTCAGTGGTTTTCATAGAATCATAGAATCATAGAGTTGGAAAAGACCACAAGGGCCATCCAGTCCAACCCCCCTGCCATGCAGGAACTCCCAATCAAAGCATCCCTGACAGATGGCCATCCAGTTTTCTTGGAGTTCTATCCAGATTATGTCTTTGCAGCATGTTTAGCTCCAGAAAAATATCTGCACATGTCCTAATAGCTGCTCAATCCAATCTCTGACAACATAGAAATGACTATGTTGTAGGGAGGGGCTGTGCTATTTACAAGGCAATTATTTGGGGGAGGTCTCATTGTTTTATAGTTGGAACAGACTTTTGTTTTTTGAAAGGAGAAAGTATGATGGAGGGAAAGGCAGACATTATATTGGTGGCTGATTCAGTTGCCCAGATGGGTAGGATTTTCCAGATTCTGGACCATACAGGGTTCAGGTTAACATTGTATGTATTTCCTTCTGGACTGGTGTGGTCTTCCTGGTCTCTTTTGCTTCTTCTCTTCCTCTGTTTCTGTTCTCCTTTTGAATAATCTGCTTAAGTTCTTCTCCCATCCCTCAGGGCAAAATGGTACATCAGAAGCCCTTACTGTATGAAGGCAATTAGGGAATGTAGAGTGCATCACTGGAAGGCCACTGACCAAGTTATGTCTTCTCCTTTTCCTATTTCTTCATGGCAAGGTGGTTTCTCATAGCTAGGGGCACAACTGAGAACTGGATGGGAACCATTCATCAATCTGTTTATTATGCTTCTTCTCTTATCCTTCCATGGCAAGATTTTTCCTCAGATGCCTTGCTGGTGGCATCTGGGGTGAGATGGTAGCAGCTTATCAAGTTGTGTTTATTTCTTTTTCCATCACCTTAAGGCTTGTTGGTCCTCTAAATCACATTATCTATCATTTCCTTTCCAAGAAAGGTCTAGACTAAGGCCAGAAGGTCTAGGATTGCCATTTATCTGTATTGTACATTAAGGGCTCCCTGTTTCCAGCCAGTGCAGTCTCATTAGCACTTCAGATGAGAAAATCCACATTTTTGCTCAGCAAGATACCAACTTTATTAATAACCCTCATATTTGTATATCTCTTCCCCTTTTTATGAGCCCATTGTATGAAAGCAAATGAACAGTTATTGCTCTGGGGCTTAGTATATTCCATAAATAACTTCTGTGGTGAAAAAGGATAAATCTTTCCCAAATGCTGTTGCACTGTATAGTCATGAATATATTTTTTTTCACATTAAGAATAAAGGAAAGCACTATCTGGTTTGACAGGAAAGAAGTAAACATACTGGTGGAGGGGGACTCATCCATAAACACATGCAAATGCTGGTTGTGTTTGGCACTGAAAGTGCAATTATCCAATTTGCTGCATTTATAAAGCCATAGCCTTTGTACAGTGGAAATCGTGGGAAGAGCATTGTATGAGGAGGCTTAGGTGCCATGTCTGGCTTTTGCTATTATACCTATACCTTGGCATGTTTCTCCCAGAAAACTTGGTACTTTCACACCTTGGCTGATTTTGCTCATATCCTTGGTATGAAAGGAGAAAATTGTACTAGAACTCTAGTGAGGCACACTGCAGAATGATATGGTCCTTCTGTTATCTATGTAGTAAAGGTTGTTTAGATGAATAGACAACACATGTGTAATGAATTAATTGCACATGTCCAATACGGGACAGGTGTGATTTAGTGGGAGTGGAGAGTAGCAAGTAGTCCAGTGTGACTTTGCCTATAAAACTCCTGAAGAATTGTCCTAGGAGACCTTGGTGTTCAGTAATGGAAAACATAGTATGAACTTCATTCCAGATCAAATCAATTTTGCAATCCTGCATCAATTTTACCCAATTACCGGGTTTTCTGCAAGTGTGAATGAGGCCTAGGATAGCTGGCATGGGTGCTGCATGGGTGTTGTTCCATAGGGCTCCCAACAGCCGACTGGAGAAATAAGTCTGCTTGTTAGGGCTTCTAACTTTCATAATTGTATCATTTTTATTAGACTGCTATATCAAAAAATTTGCTAAAGAGTGCTAAATTTCCTAAAGAATGTTCATTGTTTTCAAATCCCAAAAGAACCATTTGCCCTTGGCCAGATACTGGGTCAGTGACATTCAACTTATGACAGAATTTTAGCAAGTGAATTTGCATAACCATTTGGTTCTTTCTTTGGGTAAAAAAATACTAGTTCCACTGGTCTACTGTTGAAGGATCTGTGAAGTTCAACCTCTTCTGCAGTTACAAAAGACTGAAGGACAGCTGCCTCAGTCCCACATTGCAAGGAAGCATTTCTGACCCACTAGATTGTCCTATGGATCACTTTGTGAAGCTGAGACTAGGGACAGGTTTTGATAACAACTTTTCCAGAATTCACTTCCTCATAAACCCAATGGAGAGAGCCTAAGGTTTGACAAATCTAAATGTGGGAAAATGCAAAACTAATAGATTTGTCCATCCTTGTGTGCATGCTTTGAGTGCTTAGCTTTTAAAAATCTAACTTTGAATCCTTCTCAATTAAGTTACGTTTCTTGTGCTTAATTAGGATTATCTATTCTGTCCTGCTTTGTCTTTTCTTGAGAGGCTATTCATCGTTAACAACCAGAAAAATGACAAGTGGGATGAGGGGGGGGGGAAATTTTCTGAAAATGTTATACAAGCAGGTATCTATTTACTATAGTTTTATCCTGGTTATCAGAATATTAAATATACATATATAACTCTTTATATTGGAAAGTGGGAAAGAAATTTGCTGAAACTCCTTCTCTGGTCAATGGATGGGTTAGATTAGCCTTCCTTTAGCTTGGTATGATATGATAAATAAGATGGTCCATGGGTGAAAATGTCTCATGTTTAACTGTTTGCTAAAAAGAAAATAATATCCAAACAAAAATAAAATCATAGAGAGCTTGGGAGATAGGCAAAAGCAAAGAATTCTAAAGATAAGACAGTGTGATATTTTTGGTCCTGGGACAAGGACTAGGCCAAAACAAGTTTGCTGTCTTAAGAAGGACAAGAAAAGGTGCTCCCTACCCACTTAGGTCAAGGTACATAACAGCTAAATTATTTTAAGACAGGAAAAAAACACTTCTTCCCAATTTGTTTTTTGAGGTCAATTTTTGACTAAAATGTTGACTTATACATGAGTATATCCTGAAAATCTTTTCCCCCTTCATGACACAGAAAAACATCTGCCTTAGGTGAATGCTTCTAATAGTAGGGTAGTTTCTGATCATAACCTCAGAAAGCAGCTGAACATCTCTTTAAACCAGCTGAGAAAGGGAGGGCATAGTAATTAGGGCCTCTAGTGAAAATCTTCAAAGTATACTCTGAGATATTTTTATCATTATAGTTTAGCAGATTGGATCAATAACCTCTTAATCCCCAGGGACCAATCATTTGAAAAAAATGAATCATATGGGAAATAGCCTTGACCACCCTCCACCTATTTTCTGCCTCCTGAATATGGGAATGGGTTATTGCTTCCTTTCTCTTCCAGTTCTGATAGATTTGTCATTGTGCTAATTAGACCCTACTGAACAAACAACTAATAAAATTGGCTGGGTGTGCGTGTTAATTTTTCTAATTTAAACTTTAACAATGGCAATATATGCTTATCATATTCTTTCCATTTCATTATTGTAATGACTGTCCTCCCTTAAAGTTTTCCTCCTCATTTAACAATGTTTGTTATTTGCATAATGGGGAGAAAAACAAATTCATGCAGGCGAGAGAGAAAAAGAGATGGCCAGTTTTGGAGATTATTATACAATTTTCAGAGAGCCACCACAGTGTAGTGGCTTGAATGTTAATCTAGGACTCTTTGAGTCTGGGGTTCAAATACTCACTCAATCATGAAAACCCAGAGTGACCTTGGGGAAGTCTCATTCTCTCAGCCACAGAAGAAGACAAAGGCAAACCTTACTTAAACAAATCTTGCCAAGAATTCTGACAGGGTTTGTTCTAAATCAGAAACAACTTGAGAGGCACATAACAACAATGTCATACTGACCATTTCCAGATGTATTTTTGGCCTGTTTTACTTCTCTTCCAATAAGACAACAGACAACAACAACAGCAGTTTTCAATTGTTCTTAAATGTATCTTATCTACCTTCCTACAGATGTTTCAGTTGCAAGACAATGTATATTTGTCTGAGAACTCTCAGATCAATTTTTCCTATAAACTAGGATTCTGTAGGAGAAGAACAACTGTTGCAATACTTAAGACCTCATTGTGTTCACTGATTTTATTTATTTATTAAAAGCCAAATGTGTTTAAGGCCTGAGTTTTGGCCATCTCCCCTTGTTTCTGGCTGGTTTGCTGAGCAATCTTATGTTAGCTGTTTCACACTATTTCTTTCAAGGTTTGGTGTAGTAGGTGTATATGAAACATAAATGAATTTCATGTTTAGTCTTGGGTCCCATCTTTAAGATATTTCATCATAAATACACAACTATTTAAAAGAGAAGATAGAGAGAGAAACCAATATCTGAAATCCAAGACATTTCTGGTCCCAAGCATTTTGGATAAGGGGCACTCAACCTCTATCATCTATTCCATAAGAATATTACTGAAGATGAAACTACTTCATAATGTAGCATCACTTGAAGGAACATTTTGTCCCCTAGAATGCTCCTGGGGTACTAATGAGGCTCCTGAAATACCTAAGAGGACAGACAAGGGATGTTGGAAATTGGAACCAAAAAATTCTGGGGAACCTCAGTTTGGCTACACCTTGATTTTTTAAAAAGAAATAATGCCAAACTGATTGAAAGAAATAAAATTACTTAATTTTTATACTTAACATTTTAAATAATTTTGTGCATGAAGGAAAGATTGTGTAAACTGAACAATCAGAAAAGAAAAGTGTCACTATTTCAATTACCCATGCGGACAATTATGGATTTTGGAGTATTTTGGATTACTTAATTTCAAATAAGGTAGACTCAACCTGTATAAGTCAGGATAAGTTGAGTCTCCCTTATCTGAAATTATCAAGGGTCCATAAAGAGCCTCCACCATAACATCCTGCTTGTGCATTGACCTGCTCATTCTGTCCAGGAGGGCTGAATGAACAAATATCAGTGATGAGGTAAACAGTAGAAGTTGCCATTCTTTGCTTTCTCACTGCTGCTGCTTGTCAAAAAATGGGTGATAAAAATGATGGAGAAGAGGAGGAGAAGCAGTTGGTGACAATAGGAGTGAGGGAAAAGGTGAACCAAGAGAAGGAGTGTCATTGGGGGTGTCTTGACAAACAACTCCCAAAATCTTGTGTTTTGTGGATTTTATTTTAGAAATCTGAAGGCAGAAGCTGCCATATGGCTATCAATAACTATCAGTCTCTCTCTCTCTCTCTCTCTCTGTATATATCCTCCAGTGTCAGAGATGTCTTTGACAATTACTGCTGAAGAATATTAATAAGAAGGTGCTATTGCATTCAAGTCCTGCCTTCAGGCTTCCCATCATCATCATCAGACTGGCCACTGTGGGAATAGAACATTATATAAGGTTTAGTCTGATCCACCAGTCTTATTCCTTTATTCATGTGTTCTTATTATTGTTGATTACCATTGAGTCATCTTACATGTAGGGCAACCCTATAAATGAGATATCTCCAAGACATCCTGTCACCAACAGCCCTATCCTAGTCCTACAAGCTCAGGGTTTTCTGGCCTGAGTATGTCCATTCACATACATTCCATTTCTTGCTTTACAATGTCTAGCTTCCCTTGATTTATATTTGTATAGTGTTGCTTTGGACTTTTCTTTGACATCTGAGAATGCTAGTAGCTTAACATTCTTTCAGCTTGAGTCTGGTGTCACCATTGGATGCAGTGCCACAGAGAAATCCCTGCCCTGATCTCCAACCACGAGATTTGTCAGAACAGGTGAACTCTGTTCCCAATGGACAGAAAAACATCTTACTGTGATAGAAAACATCAGGGCAGAAGTTACCAGTAAAGTGTCTGTTGGAACTAACTAGTCCCTTCACCCTACAGTAATATTAACCCTCAAACTATCCAGCCCCACCCTTGAGCCACCAGCACACAAACTTTGTCAAACAAAGAAATTCTAACAGTCACCTTCATGCCCATTTGTCCCCTTACACAGCATCCCTAGTTCTGCCATTCTACTGCAATAAAAGAAAGAAAAATAAGCATCCCTCACATACCTGAACCATGACAGGAAGAACAAGCACCCTCTCCAGAATCATAAAGCCATAAATCCCTTCACTCTACATGCCATTTGGCCAGCTGCCATTTGTCTAAGCCCCTTCTAACGGCATGCTATCAGACCCACAACCCAGGCTTCTGTATGTTCCTCATATACTTAACCCATACATGATCAATATATACACCATCTCCAGTATTCAGTAACAATCATAACAGAACCATGCCCATGGATTCTGACAAGATTTTGTTTAGTTTTCCATACATACCTAGGTAGCTGTCTGAATATTCATTTTTTTTAAAAGGTGAACAATCTTGTATTTAATATCTGCATGAAAATGTGAGTGAAGGACAGACATAGGGAAAATGTATAAATCTAAGCACAGAGCTCCTGCAAACAAACCTCTCCCAGATAAATGTTAGCCTGTACACCATGAGATTGCTTACACGTCAAGTCATTTTGTGTGAAGGTTATGTAGGGAGTTGATCTAATAATAGAAATATCCTTCTCTTGGGACTCATTGATTTTCATATTAGGATGGGTGGAACATTATTAAGGACTATCAAGTTCAGTCAGACTCACACATACACAAGAGAGAAGCATTGTTAGCTGAGAACATGATACAAAACCAGAATCTTCCTATTTCATAATATAGAAGAGAAGTAAAAATACTAGTTCTGTATTGATTTCCTCTATACCACTATTTTATTCTTCAGGGCTTTATTCCACTATAAGAACATTCAGTAAAAGAGACCTTATGGTCTCAGTTCAGATTGAATGTGTATCTAGTCAAGAGTGGCCACTCGGATACCTATGGGAAGCCCAAAAGTGAAGCATGAAATCACCCTTCAACTAGAGATAATAAAGATTCCTCAGAACACTGTTTTCTTCTGATAAAAGCTTTCACCCATATTTCCTACTCCTGAACTAAAAATGGTCATTTTACAGCTTCTCTTCAAATATTTTCCACCATTTTTTTGGTGGCTGCCAATCTCTACTAATGTTGAGGTAAAGAATATTACTTTGCAAACTTAAGTTTCTTGGTGATGCAGGAGTTCAGTATAAAGATACAAATTTCACTTCCTGTGTGAATAAAGCCATTTTCTGCGTTGGTACCTGGAATGAAGATGTAGTTTGAGATTACTACAGCCAGATCATGGCCTTCTGCTACCACTGAACCTACACAAATAGACCCTACCTTCCAAATAAATGGTCTATGCCTATTGTAAGGCCTTGGCATGAATCCAGACATGGAGCTTGCAGTAAAAAGGCTAAGGTGGATGGCAAGTAACCAACAGTAGGATTCTGAGGAACCACCTTGAAGAGGTGTTTTGTCCCATCACTAGTTCCATGGTTCTTGACATATGGAAGAGGAACAAGAGAACCTCCTTAATCTGTGGAAGGTCTCCATGTTTGTTTGTTTTTTAAATTCAGAAGTGTGTTCTCAATATCTGTAGGTAACAAAATCTAAAAAACTTTATTGAATGTCCTTTTAGAATTCCTGATGATGATGATAATGATTATGATATTTATTTATTTAGTTCCATCAGTGTACA
>CM034702.1:7096934-7125362 GCA_020142125.1 Phrynosoma platyrhinos
CCCGCTACAAGGCTTCTGCCCTGGACTTAGCTTTGGGGGCAGAGGCTGGAGCCCCATCAGTCACAGGGAGCAGGCACATGGGATTGGATCTCAGAGTCTCTGCCCCCAATCCCAAACCCCTGCACCAAACTGACCCCCTGCAGCTGATGGGGCTGCAGCCTCCATCCCCAAAGCAAAACCCAGGGAAGCCTGGCAGGGGAAAGAAGGAAGGAAAGGAGAGAGGGAAGGTAGGGAGTGAGGGAGGGAGTGAGGGAGGATTTGTCCCATTTTCCCTAATGGTGGCATGGCTGCATGCATGCACCACCATTGGGGACAGTGCAGGTTTGCCATCTGTGAATGATCGAATCCATGAATGGTAAATCCATGGATACCGAGTGATGACTGTACCTAAATTTGGAAATTCCAAGACCTGAATTAGAATAAATTCTTTCTCACTTTTAGAAACCCATTCCCAGCATTCAGGAGGAACAATGCTGAAAAGGCTTTTTTGGTATGTGCAGTTTTAAACACCTGCATCATTTGAATTCCAATGTCAGCAACCTCTAAATTCATAAAACACAGATGTGTAAGAAAGGGGGGTGTCACATATTTGAAATGATGCTTGCTTGAACATTACCTTCCTCGGTGTGAATCACCTGTGTTGGGGTGAAGTGGGTGCTTTTCAGCAGCGTCTACAGGTGGGAAAAGCCATTTCAATTAGCTGTAACTCCAGAGGGAGACCATATGGAGTGGAGCAGCAACAAGAATAATGAGATTTTGGTGACAGAGGTATATGTCTTCTTTCTTTCTTTTTGTGCAAAATGTTGAGAGGAATATGAAATCCTGGGAAACTGCAGGAACATTTTAATCTCTGCCTTCTCTGTGACTGTTCCTAAGAAAAATAGAACTGCAGAGAGAGAATAACGCATTGTACATCAGAAGCATTTTTCTTTCTAAATGTATTGAGCATCCCTATGCAACTGAGGGTCTTAACAATTATTATTAATGGGCATATTCTACAGACCTGTTGAACATCAGTAAAAAGTGTGACATTTAAAGGGCATTCACACTTTCCAC
The DNA here is from genome assembly GCA_020142125.1 of Phrynosoma platyrhinos. Lineage (NCBI taxonomy): Eukaryota > Metazoa > Chordata > Lepidosauria > Squamata > Phrynosomatidae > Phrynosoma > Phrynosoma platyrhinos. Next base: position 7,097,991 of record CM034702.1, read on the forward strand.
CCTGTATGTATTTGATTGTTCGGAGCCAGTATGGTGTAATAGTTTGAGATTGGACTATAACTCTGGCAACCAGGATTCAGATCCCTGTTCAGTCAAGGAATTCAATGGTAAGTGACACTTTCTCAGTCTCAGAAGAAGGCAAAGACAAAAATCCCTTTGAAGAAATCTGAACAAGCCCAGAAACCTCTGTGATAGGTTTAACTTAGGATTGCCATAAGTCATAAATTACTTGATGGCACACAGCAACAGCACATATCACATTGGCTTAGAACAAAATGGATTCCACTTTTTTATCTCAAGCTCTGTAATGTGTAAGGAGATTGTTTTGTATCTAGCACTGTTAGAGAGGCATGACATCTAGACATGTGGTGTAGGGCTTCATAGATACTATTTTTTAAATAAAAAGCCACTCCCTATTGGCCTTGATGGAATTGTATCACTCCCACAGTCCAAGCACAACCTGCTTATAAGGGGACAATAGATGTTTTTTGTACCTTACCCATACTGACACGAACTCATACATAATGCCATTAAATAGCTCAGAGTATTTTGTACCAATAGGAGATAATGTTTCAGAGGTGTTTTTTTTTTAATCAGAATTGAACAAAAAAAAAAGGAAAAAATGAATGTAAGAAAAATACAAGATTTGTTTAGTCTCAGGAACACATTAAAATTTCAATTTAGATTTTTTTTTTTAACAAACAGAATTTGCCAAAACTCACAACATTCTGGTGTAGGTAAATACAGAATTCAGATTCACATATCCATAATATTTGGTTACTTGTATGCAAAGGGATCTTGTAGCACCTTTGAGACTAACGGCATGAAGGACATTATAGCATAAGCAATAATAGCAGCAATAGTAGCTACATTTCTATACCACTTCATATTGAACTAAGCAGCCTCTAAGCCAGGGGAAGGCAACCTTTCCCCTTTAATGGCCGAGGGACTTCAGCTCCCAGAAGCCTCAGCCATGTTGGCCAATAGTCCCATGTTGGCCAATAGCTCCTGGGATTCTGGGAGCTAAAGTCCCTCTGCCCTTAAAGGGGAAAGATTGCCTATCCCTGCTCTAAGCAGTTTACAACAAGTAATGTAATTGCCACCAACAAAGTGGATAGTATAATGACTTGTACAGAGTTTTTGAAAGTGGACTGGTTCAGGAATTTCTCTGAGCAGTGATCTAAAACAGATCAAAACCATCAATGATCTTTACACCACTAACATGTCAAATGTTTTATTACAGTTTGACTTTTCAGATCTTTTGCTACTATCCTGCTTCAGAGGAGTGTATTCTTCTTTTCTTCTTAGCTGTGGTTTGCTGTAATGTGCCTTCGTGTCATTTCCAACTTATGCCGGCCCTAAGGCAAATGTGCATATCTTAGATTGTTGATATTCCTTCCTCTTATTTTCACTCCTCCTCCTTCTGTGTCCAAGCCTGCTTTTTGTTATAATATATTCTGCTGACAAGTTGAATAGATAGGGTGAAAGGATGCAGCCTTGTCTGACACCTTTGCCAATTGGGAACCATTCTGTTTCGCTGTCTTCTGTTCTGACAATAGCCCCTTGTCCCAAGTACAGATTCCTCATCAGGACTATCAGATGTGTTGGCACTCCCATGTCTTTAAGGGCATTCCATAGCCTTTCATGAGCCACAGCTCTAAGTTTGCAAGATGTGAGTGGATCTTTTGATAACAGGGTGACCTGAAGGTCTCTTATTCATGGAATCACCATAACTCAAAGTCAACTTAATAATATTCATGAACAAATCATAGTTTCTCTGAATAACCTCACATAGACAAAACAGTAGTTTGTCAAAATCTGTCTTCCTGTGGTTGTTGTTGTTGTCATTGTCCTCCTCCTCCTCCTCCTCCTCTTCCTCCTCCTCCTTTCCGTCCTCATAGAAGAGACTTTTTGTCCTTTTGCCTTATGTTCATGACTCTCCATTATTATCATTGTCACTGTTGCTGTTGTTAGTGGTGGTGTATCCTGTATTTGTGAAGTGGTTGGTTGTGCTGTGCTTTTCTTTTTGTTACACATGCATACAAAATAATCACTTTTGTTTGCATCCACTGAAGCAGTTCTTTTTCTGTGAAGCTGAGTGAGAATGGTTTGAAACAACTGCAAATATAATTCTTGGCACAGCTTCCATTGAAGAGCAACAGCAGATATGGTTAGCAGCCCATGGATGACATAATTCTTGAAGGCACAACAGAGGGCAGTTTTGTAGGAACAGCTTTGTATCTGATACTGACCTGCTGTTCCCTTTCAAACTAGACATACAAATATGGACTCATCCTGACATTGAAACACAAACTGCTTCTAACTGACTATATTTAAAAAGAGAAAAAAGAGCACTCCTCATGAAAGCAGCACAGGTGGAGGTACACTATAATACCTCCAAAACAGCTTCCCCTTTTGCTGAATTCAAATGTAGCACATAAATGCCAGTTAGAGCACATGGGAAGCTACCATCTGGAAGAGCACTGACATTATCAGGATGTTCTTTGTTCAAAATTACAGGTATGAGTATTGGGGATATTCAGTGGAGTAATGTAGTCATGGTGGACCTCTATTTACTACAGCAAAACTGGAATACTGTTCTCCTTTGGGGCACAAAAGACATAACCATATATACAAAGTGGGATGGAAGGCTCTTTGCACTGGTATTTATGGCTAAGTTCCAATGACTTGTAATTTTTGAGATTACTACAGAAGTATGAAAACATGAACGTCATCTGGTATTCAATCTACATACATAAGGACTTAGTTTTGGGGACAGATCCTCCCCCATTCTTTAAGTTCCTTGGGTTAATTGTATGCTAATGAATGCCAAATAAATTAGACAGCAGCTAACTCATGAAAGATGTATGAAGATACTTAAAAGGGGGCTTTTTCTTAACAGGAAGCCTGTTTTGAAATATACCAGGAAAAGAAGCTGCTTCAAATCATGCCACACAAGAGGAATTTATTTTAAGCTTTCAGAATTCTAACTATTATCACTGTTAATTCTTTCTCTCCCACCTAGGGGTTTAGGTAATGCAGAGACATATGTTCTTCCATTGGCCATAGTAGTTCCCAGACACTAACCTACAGGGATCCCTAAAAATAAAGTTTGCTTTGTTTGAAGGATGAACTGAGGTCACAATCCTAGAACCTAAGAAGAAAACAACAATTCCAGCAAGTTGACAGCCTATGAATTTTGTAACCAGTCATACATTGTTCTGGTTGCACATTTTGTCCTGGTTTTCAGGCATGAAACAGAGGGCTTTCTACTGGGACCCTCACTACTTGGGTCAGTAAGACAAAAGGCAATGCTTTATTTACTGAAGTTTTGATCTAGCAACCTTTTCTGAAATAAATTTCTCATCTTTCCTTTTACTGTCTCAAAAGCCATGCTCCCAGTCAATAACAAGCAAACAAAAAGAAAACATTTTTTCTGTCATTATACTGGCAATAGCACTGTTTGTGCTCACTGCACATTATTTTGTTCCTATACAAAGGATAAAATGACAGCTGAAAGTTCACCACCCACCTTCTTCTCAATACCATCCTTGTCATTTCTGTACCAGGGAGGAAAAAAACATACACATTTTAAGAAACTGCACATACTTTAGGAACCTATGTGTAAAAAAACATGTAATCATGTTTTAAAAGCTGGATGGATCTAAAACCTTTGTTTCATATCCAGTGTGGGTACATTATGTACTTTTAAGATAATTTTAAACTATAGTAACCCTATGAATCCTGTTCTGTTATTCTGTAGCCCCAAAGGAGGTGAGTAAGTCTGTGTAGCCCTGACGTAGGTGAGTAGGATGTGCCCTTTTGTTGTGTTATCCTTATGAGTGAGGTACACCACAGAGATGAGTTTCCTTGTGACAGTACCAAGTTAAGAAATCATAATGCCTAATGATATGTCAGATTTTCATTGGCCAAATTTGTCCCACAAAAGCCTGGAGAAGCCTATATAAGAACCTATCATAAGTCTTTGGCCATTCTCGACTGGTACCTATCTAGTCTCCAAAAAGTCAGGATTACCCCAGGCTGGTGCTGGTGGACACCCTTTGGGTTTTGGGAGATTTTTTTCATGCTAAGTATAGAATTGAAACTTGGAGTTTTCTCAGCTTTCCTAGGATATGACCTTTTTCATATGTTTATGAGTAAAGACTGTAATTATAAGTGACTCTAGTGCAACTCAATACTATCATTTCATCTGATGAACCCCGTTCATGAGTCTGCAGACAATTGCAATCCATTACAACTCAAGACAGAAACATGCTTTCTTCTTGCTGCCTAATTCTGTGATATCTTGTCAGATTTGAATATCTCAGTTAAATTTTGTACTTTTTTGGTTGGCTTAATAAAGGTATTATCACAATATTCATTTAGGAATTGACAAAATATGTTACAGTTAACACTACTATTTTTCTGTTCTCATGACTAGTTTTAGTACAGAGCTGTAGAAAATTGTCACAATGTCATATTCCAGCAGCAGACTACTATTCAACTGAGGGATGGAAAATTAAGGCTCAGAAACTGACAAAATAAACTACAAATAAAGGGAGAGGTTAGAGTGGCAGGGGACCTATCCAGAAAATCTACAGAAGGATTAACCTGACAATGCCACTAAATTGGCAGTTGAGGACCTCAGGTGTCGGGATAATGGTTGGGACAGTTACATGGCACAACATGATACTTCCAAGGCAACCTTCTTGGTCATGAGCAATTGCTGGACAGTAGCATACAAGTGATCTCACTCTCTAACCGTTTTGATTTATATATGTTCAGAGTTGCAATTAAATGTTTATTCCAAATGAACAGTGTCTGGCACCACATTTTAAAATACTATTAGATTGTATATATACACACACACACACACACATGAGTGACTGCAGTCACTGGTGTCCTTTTTCCTGGTGATTAAAATGTATATTGACCGTTTCAAAAGTGTAGGTTATTGTTTGAATTTCCATATTTGTTAGCAGATTTTATCCAGAATTTGATATCCATAGAATCTGGATCTATAGCTTGAAACAGTTCTCTTGGTGTGCCATCTGTTCTTGGTGATTCATCTCTCCCAAGTGCTTTGAATACAGCTTACATTTCACTTTCTGTAATTGTAGATTCATCTTAAAATGATTGTTCCTTGAATGAATCTGCCATATCATTATATCTTGTATTATATTTCTTCAGTATCCTGTTTCTTTTACCTTTTTATTTTTTGTTTATCATAATTTGTATTCTCCTGCTGTTCATATAGCATCTCCACTCTTGGTTTAAAGTTTCCTTTGATTTCTCAGATTTTGAAGATGAGGACTTTTGTTCTACCTTTTTGGCTATCATCTTCTATTTCTCTGTATTGATTAATGTAGTAGTTCTCCTTGTTCCTGTGTACAAGTTGCTAACAGTTGTGTTCACTGTTATGACCTTATTTCTGTCACCTTTTCCTTTTCCTTTTTTGTCTGTTTAACTGTTAAAAGAGTTTGCAGTACCATCCACTGAATGTTCTCTTTCTTATGGGTTGAAAATAATATCTTTCTTGGGCCTGATATTGTGCAGCAAAACCTAGCGGTGGGGAAATGCTTTTTTCAGAATAATATGCTCATTCTGACACGTTACTCTAGATAGAGTGCAAACCTTCTACAGGTGTACCATGTTTTTTGACGCCTCACTTTTTGACAACTCACTGTCAGCTTTTTTAAATTAGACCCAGAACCCATATATTTGATGCATAGGCTGCTTTTTTGATCACACATCAAATTAATATATTCTGGTTATACAGTACTGTAATTCAAAAGGGTCAAAAGAACAGAAGCTCCAATGCAGCTGTTCTTCAAAACTTCTTCACCTTTCTGCCATCAATAAATGAGACCTTTCTCACAAGTAGGAACCACAGCTAAGGCAGGCACAAATCATATCATAACACCACTTCTCAAAATGGTGACACAGGGGTCCCTCATTTATTCAACAAGTTAGGAACCAGAGCACATATCAGCCCTGGTGGCACATCAGCCCTGGTGGCGCAGTGGTTAAATGCCTGTATTGCAGCCACTCACTCATAGACTACAAGGTTGCGAGTTCAATGCCAGCCAGGGCTGAGGCTCGACTCAGGCCTGCATCCTTCCGAGGTTGCTAAAATGAGTACCCAGCTTGTTGGGGGGCAATCAGCTCACAGTTGTAAACCGCTTAGACATCCCATAGCATGATATGAAGTGGTATATAAATAAGCTGCTTTGCTTTGCTTTACATAATTGTAATGCATTTTGACAGTGCTCTGGTCCCTAACCTGTCAATTTAGGTTTCCTGTGGCCTGCTCTGCCTCTGCACTCTTGCTATCTTTGTTTCTTTTTGGTGAGAGACACAAAGCAGTCATATGATTTCCTTGCTCACTAAGAAAGGTGCTTGGAGAGAAGGGATGGTGGCAGTTGGTCTCCCTGCTCCAGAGGAGCTCTCAGCAATGGTCACAGCAGTGTTTTGCATCCTTGCTTCAGCAAAACTCTAGGAAGAAGCAGTGGTAGGAACAACTGGTTTCTTGGATACAGAAGTGTTCATTGCCACATCGCCAGCTGTTCTTGAAGCTTTTGGTGATTCAGCTGATAAGGAGAGCACTATAATCTCCTGCATACAAGTAGACTGCACTTGGTGGTTGGGAAGCAGAAAGACTGTGGAGGCCTGTGTGAGGGTGGTGGGCATTAATGAGTAATCTTACAGAAGCCATTTGGAGGCACCCTCTGGTTCTGGCTTGGGTAAGCCTGTTACTTGCACCTGAGAATCTATTGAGTCCTTGTGTCCCACTACACTGTTGCTGTTGTGTGTCTACAAATAATTTTTAACCTATGGTAACCTTAAGATGAAACTATCATAGGGCTTTCTTGGCAAGTTTAGTCAGAGGAGGTTTGCCATTGCCATGCTCTGAGGCTGAAGTGTGACTTGCCCAAAGGCACCCAGTGAGTTTTTACACCTGAGCGGGAAACTGAACTCTGATCTTCAGAGTCATAGACCAACACTTAAACCACTACACCACGCTTGTTCTTCCCTGAACCACATATAGCTTTAAATTTGAGGATATTTGGACTTTACTCCCTAGTCTTGCCCTCCCACTTCTGTCTTTTATCTGGCTGGGTGTTTTAGAAAGGGGTTGGTGAAGGTTAGCACACAGCCACACAACTTTCCCTTGCCCCTTGGACCAAATTAATAGCTTTCATTTTTGGCTTTTACCTGGGAAGGATTGCCTGGGTGATTATTTTCAAAATGCAGCTCCACTTTTGTCGATTGGCTGTTTTTCCCAGCACTTTGGCCACTGGTAATTTCAGCTCATGTCAAGTTGCTAGGCAGATTAGGGTAACCTAAGAAAACCATCTTTGGCTTTGAGCTGCCTTTGTTGCTATGCAACAGCACAACTGAGCTGCTGAATATTTTCTGGCATTCAGACCTAGCTAGACTGATTCTTTTGCTCTCCCTGACTCCAGTAGGATAGGGTTGAAACTTATTTTGTTGGAGTTGTTTTTGCTTTTGTTTTTCCACGGCACATTGTGGTGCCTGGGTGAGATCATCATCATCACTATCATTATCACCACCAACAACAGCAATAACAATATATAGTAATGTGAACAGCAGCAGCAATAAAAACAATATATAATAATGTAGAAATTACTCTAGCAATAGCAGCTAAAGTGGATGGTAGTCTGAAGGACATATATCACAATTAGATGGGCACAGACATAGGTGGGTGCACATGTGCCTTTGTGGACAATTCAATATTTCATTTCATTGGTTGGTGACTCTGCATGCTTAGGAAATCAGATATAACATTGCTGACTCAGTAGCCTGCAGGCCCAATCAGGGTACTGCCAGTTGCTTCTAGATCAATGATTCCCAAACTCTGGCTTTCAAGGTGTTTTGGACTTCAGTTCCCAGAGTCCAAGAACATTGACAAAGATGGCCAAGGCTTCTGGGAGCTGAAGTACAAAGCACCCGCAGGACAAGAGTTTGGGAATCACTGTTCTAGATGATTTCTTTCAGCTCACATGAGATTTACTGGTCCCTTTCAGGAGAAGACTGAAAATCCATCCACTTGGCTTACCTTTTTAAATGTTAATAATGATATGGTAGGACAATGTTGTTGTTTCCCAGACAGCAAATTAAAGATCTAAGAGACAGAGTTGATCTTTTTTTTCCCCCTCATTAAACAAGTCACCCTTCATGAACAGCAGGAGCTAGTTGGACATTTTTATTTTGCCTGCCAGGTGGTGGCCGCAAGTAGAGTCTTTATGCATTGTCTATGCAATGCAAAGCAATGCCTGCATCATAGGCTTAGGGTTTCAGGGGAGATGTGGAAGTGTGGAAATAATTTTAGAACATTTCAGCAGGGTGTCATTATGATGGAAAGAGCTTAAACTGAGAGGTGAAGTGTAAGTGGCTTCTGAGGCATCCAGGGCTATTGGTTTCTACGTGTACTTCATAAGAAAATGTTGCCAGGGTTTTGGCCTCATGAATGGGAAGTGGCTAGAATTACAGCTGACCTTTATTCCCCCTCCCCATTACCATGGCTGTCTGACTTTAGGCTGATGAATTTGTCAATTTGTCAGTCCTTTTTGATGTGACAACATGACCACCATAGCTGTCATCAACTAGATCACCTTGAGTCACATGTCTTGTCCAGATCTTTTACATCTAGATCATCTAAACTCATGCACCTTGTCCAGGCCTTTACTTTGAGATGCCTGCAGTACAATATCTTGTTCTCTGTAAGGCACATAGTTGGATTATTTAATGGCATTGCTGATGCTCTCTCCCCTAATCAGATCGAGCACTTTCAGAAGTTGGCATGTGCAGCTCAAGGACTTTCAGAACAAATCTCAGTTGAACTCTGGTCATTTGGCAAGGTGAGACTCTAAAAGCCATAGAGTTATATTTGGCTTCATGCTCCAAAATCAGTCAGATAGAGAGTTTTCCCTGTTTAGGAAGTGCAACAGGTTGCAAGAATCCTAGCCCATCCCATCATCTATTTGATACAATTCTCTGTGGGATCAAGGGCTAGGGGTCTTCAAGCTAGTTCCATGCAGAGGCAATTGTCTGCCCTTGCATTCATGGCCATGAATCATCCTGTGACTTTCATTTAAGGAAGATGCTGAAGGGCAGGACCAAAGAAACTTGTCATGACGCAGCCTATATCACCAACTGTCTTGAAGAGAATAAAGGGAATCTGAGGTCCTATTTGAAATACAATTTCTGAAACATTGTTATTTTATGCAGCCAGTCTTACTGACTTTTTGGCACACTGTGGTGTCATTAAAAACAGATCAGTATAATAGGGATGTATGCTTTCAGTCTAACTGTGTTTTATTATCAATTCACCAATTAAAACTTCATTTATTTTTTTGAACTTATTTACAACAAATCTAAAACTCACAATAAATGCATGCCTTCTTCAATGAGCATCTATCTATCAATGCATTTATCTATCCTTTATCTTTCTCTCATCTCCTCTCCATCAGAGAGCATCCAGTTCATCTTCCAAGAAGCCTGGGGAAAACACAACAGAGTTTACATTTCCCCCACTGGAAACCCTACAGTGATTGCCATGTCTTTGCAGTGTGTGCTGGTATGCTTATAGCTTGTTAGAAAGAAAAAAAAACAGTTCTGGTTTTTTGTGGGTTTTTGGGGCTACAGCTCTGGTCTTTGTTCAGACCATAGACCATAAAATTGCAACATTCATTGGGAAACTTTGGATAACAAAGGCATTGCTCCCCCAGGAAAAGAGGGATCTCATTTTCTACAGTCTATCTCTGCTTCCAAATGGGTTACAGTCCTTTTAAAAAATGAAAGCCTGATTTATATTTTACCATGAGCTTTTGTGGATACCAGTGCAATTCCTCATCATTGCACATATGCAAGTGGATTGATATCTACAAATGCCCCCACTAAAATATAGATTAGTTAGTCTTAAACAGGCTACTAGATCTTGTTTCCCTCCCCTCCTGATTTTTTTCCAGATTTCAGTTTCAAAAGCAAGCTGCAGTTATCTTTGCTACATACCCTCTCCTCCCTCCTTTGTTGCTTTACTCAAAGAAATTCCAAGGTTAGGGAAAGGGGGAGGAGGCAGACTTGACTTGATGTGGATTGTGAATGTCTCCTGCCCAGCGTGTATTCCTGGAAGCCAATCTCTGCTTCCCTTTTTTGGAGCCCTAGAATGCATCTGCACTGTAGAAATAATGCAGTTTGACACAGCTTTAACTGCCATGGCTCCATTTTACAGAATCTTGAAATTTTCCTGCAAATTTTGATTCTGCTCTGTTTCTTATTTTTGCATTCCAGTCACCTGTAATTAACAAGAAGTTCTGTTTTGGTGTGTGATCAGTTTCTTTCAATTTCTTCTTTTGCCTCTGTAGATGGAACATAAACTTGGATGAAGGTTATGCTGATGGGTTTTCCCTGAAGAATTATTGACTTGTTTCAGACTTTGCATTGTATTGACTGCTTTTGTGACATCTCTTCTAGTATAAATGCCACCCCATTTCTTCTTGGATTTACATTCCCTGAGTAAAACACTGTGTAATTATCTGACTCAAAATGTCCCATTCCTGCCCACTTTAGTTCACTCACCCAAAGTTTTACAATGTTTATATGTTAATTTTCTTGTTTAACCATGTCTAGCTTCCCAGATTCATACGTTGCACATTCCAAGTTCCTATAATATGTGTTGTGCTGCTTCAGATGTTTCTTTCACCTCTGAACACATCAACAGCTGAAGTCCAGTTATATCATTAGCCACAGTACTACTCATAGCCATCCTCTTCTATGCCCCACTAGCTGGTTGACCACTATCCTACCTGGGAGCCTCATCTTCAGGCAGTATCTCTTGTTTCATTTTGAATTGTCTTGTCATAGGGTTTTCATGGTAAAAGATTTGCAAAAGGAGGTTAATTATGCCTCCCTCTGTGCAATACTAACAAGCATTAGCTATGGTACCACTGCTCTTGTCTCTGAGAGAGCCTCCACCAGTATCAACCTCTACTATTGTGGCTGCTTAGTAGCTGTTTGGCACATTTAGTCTGACTCTTCTGTCTGATATGAGAGATCCTATGACCGGCACTGCTTCCATCAGCATAGGCTCTTGCCTCACAGGAATACACAATCCCACCATTGTGGAAAGTAGTGTCCTTGTTAGGACATTCAGTTATAGAGTATACAATTATTTATGTACTTATTTATTGGACTTATATCTCATTTTTCTCCAAAAATGATAGATAAGCCCAATAACTTAACTGTTTGGCAATCTTTCACAAGTGCAATCCACTACAGGATGTCACTGAGCAAAGAGGTGCTGAATACCATCTAATTTTTTATGTAATAAATTTGTTTTAGATTATTGCACTTTGTGAACTTCATATTGTTTTTCCAGACTTTAAATTGGAAATTATGCAAATACATGTCACAAAAAGAATTCCAGTAAAAAAAAAAGAGATAATAAAAATTATTTGAGAGAGCATTTGGATTTGGCCTTTTTAACTTCACATTCTGAGGACAGATATATTGTTTCATGCTACCCTGTATTAAGAAAGGTACTGTCAATCAGCTGGCACAGAAATTGTTCTTCAGTATAAAGGAAGGGGAAATGAAGAGAAGGATATAATTTCAATGGTGAGAAAATGATGGATGGGACATACATTAAAGAATGGGGGGGGGAATTAAAATACCACAACTTTTGTAAAAGCATTAACATAATTCTTCTGTCTGTATTTCTCTCTGGGGATTTTTTCTATTTGTCTAAAAAAATTATGGGTGCCCCATAAAATCCTAATATTATATGGTATTCCTTTTGTCAGAATGTCAGAATTTCATTGCCAAAATGATAAATTCAGATTTCTCTGGCATCCCAAATGATTATTTTGTGGCTTCTGCAATGAAATAATGGTAGTGTGTCTTTCCATGCATCCTAGTCAGATTGTTCTTTTTCAGCTAACAGATTATTCCCTCTTTGAACATACTATAAGCTGAAGAGGACTCATAGCCCTTTCCATAGTTTGCTGTGTTTCCAAATGTCAATAAACATCCTTTAACTATTAAACATGTTCAGTCTGAACTGTGCTCACCCCTCGCCACCCTTTGTTGGAAGTAGGATTCCAGGGTTTTGTTTTGATTTAAACCACAGGAGAGAAAATATTTTATTGCACTTCTGCAAACCTGAGCAATCTACTGCTTCAGTCCTGTTTACATGACATTTATGTTCACTGTAAAAAGAAATGATTACTTCACCATTCTACCAGAGACTTTTCACAACAAACCCCAAACCAAACACTACATTTCACCAACTTTTTTTGAGCTGTATAACAACTTTTGGGTCATTCATATGCTTTATTTTAGCATGACTATGCAAATAATCTCATGCATTCTGGGCTTGTCATTCACACTATGGAACCACATCTATGTGCATGTCTGTGAGTTCGGTTGCTCATACATGTCAACACTTGAATAAAGATAGAGTCAATGATGTGAAAGTACTTGAAGTATGTTCAAGGCATGCAGAGTTTTATCCCACATTGAGATAAATTCACATCAATCTATTCACATTGGTTATTTACACAGCTAAGAATTTGAATCTTTCAGAATAACTTGTGCCCTATTCACATGATGAAAAGAATCCAGATTAAATTTGGGTTATATCCCTGTTGTTCACACACACTCTGAATGTTGTTTTTTTGGGGGGGAGAAGGCTCTACCAAAAAAAAAACTTAACCCAGAATATTCAACATCAGGTCTTTTCCTGAGTCTTTTTAAAAAAAGTTTTGCATCATCAGCCATGTGAATAACAATGTGAATAAACCCAGATTAAACAGCTTAACTTGAATGGGTTTGAAATGACACTGATCTGCATCTCTTTGGGATTTTATCAGGAGCCAGTGGCTAAGGAATGGGGAGCACCATCACTGGTCCATCACTTTCCTCCCTGGAATCCCCTGGAAGTCAGCCATAGCATGGATATGCAGGGAAAGAGGAAGAGGAGGAACATGTCCTCACAAAGCCTGCCAGGCAGAAACTCACACCACCAATGAGTCAATGATGCTAAACATCTAGAAGGCTATGCAAGCACTTGCTCCATCTATGCTCCCCCCCCCTCACTGTTCAATTTCCTTTCAATAATTATGGAGCAAAGTATTTTCACATAGTTGATATTGTTTTCTCTATCTGAGGTCTTTGTGCCATAATGGTATATTAAAATGTTGACAGTCTCTCCTGGGACTTTTAGCTAAAGCTGTTATAAAAATAAATTATTCATACTGTAGAATGCAAGTCAAAGGCACACAGCCCCATAATGGCCCTGTTAACATCTCCTTTAAAGTTAATACTTTATTTAAGAATGTTAAAATCACAGCCATTAGCTTGTTAGTTAAGAATCAGAGGGAGAAGGATGCCAAAAATCCTGTTTCCTACCACAGTGCTACAGAGATGGAGGAAAATCATAAATATCCCCTCAGGTGGCACTTTGGAAGATACAAGGTTCCTCTAGGATAGGCTATGTGAAGTCCTTCCATGTTTTTTGAGGCTCACTGTGTACCAATATTTTACTTATTCATTCATTTCCAGATGTTTGACACACTGCCTACTAATAAAAATTAGATATCTTAACAACAACACTGACTTATAAACAACATCAATAAAAAAATTAGAGGGACCACATGTAAAAATTAAGCCTACAAAAAAATAGAATAATTTTATTCTGAAAGTAGTCCCATAAAAAGGGCCAGTGTGATGTAAGGGTTTGAGCATTGGACTAGGACTCTGGGGATCAGAGTTCAATTCCCCATTCAACCATGGAAACCCACTGGGTGACCTTGGGCAAGTCACACTCTTTCAGCCTCAGAGGATAGCAATAACAATCCTGAGTTAAAGAAACTTGCCAAGAAAACTCTGTGATACAGTTGCCTTAGGGTCACCATAAATTGGAAATGATGTGAAGGCACACAACAACAACAACAACAACAACAACAACAACAACAACAACAACACCCAGCTGGAAGGTCACCCAGCTGGCTGCTTCCTTGCACTCTCTTCCTCCACCTGGAAAGAGCCCTTCCCAGCTCCCTTTGGTGAGAGAGAGGAGGTTCCTCTCAGGCAGCAGCTTCTGGGAGCTGAAGGAATCCCAGGAAGGCAGACAGAGGGGCAAGTTAGGTAGCTGCTGACTAGCTGGTGAGGGCACGACTTGTCCTGGTATGCCCTTGGCTCTCCTTCCTTCCCTTCTAGCTCTGAGGAGGAGAAAGAAAGAAAGAGGAGGGGGGTGTTGGTGGCTGCAGTATCAGCAAAGGGACTGAGGTGGGGACAAAAAGAGAGAGAGGGAGAGCGAGAGAGAGAGAGCGGAAAGGGGAAAGGGCTTTCCTTCTCCCCAGTCTGTTGCTTAGGGGCACAGGGGTGGGGGTGGGGGTGGAAGACTTGCCATGGCAGCCTTGGATGCGGAGCTGGCTGCACACAGCCTAGCCGGGCCTTTGTGATGGGGCATATTTATCTTAGGCTCAGATTCTTTGCCTGGCACAGGAGGTTGCATTGATCCTTCTCCCAGTCCCTGATATTTTTAAATTTGCCATTTTAAGGGCCCCAGCGCTCTGTCCTCCTCCTCCTCCTGCAGCTGCAGTAAGTTGGCACTCAGCTTATTCCATATTGCTAATGGGAATGGCATGGAACAAGGACATAATTCACATCCATAGTGGGAACAATTCATTGGCCTCGATTGAATCCACAACCCAGTGTCAACATATTTCGCAAACCAGGTTTAATGTAAGTGGGAATGCACCCTTAGACACCCTGAAGGTTTAGAACCTGTGAAATGATGTACATGTTTCTAATCCTATTACATTGTGATCCTATTCTCCATAACCTTGTTAATGTAGATACCTGTGATTGTATTCCAGCTGCATCTGAAGTTGTTTGATTTTTACAAAACAACATGCTGAAATGAAACAGTTAGTTTCAAAGTTGCTGCTCGATTCTTCCACACTATACACACACACTTCCAATTGTATGCAGAAAAAAAAATAGATCTCCAGATTGTCTATTATTTATTTATTTATTTATGTCCTGCTCTTTACCCAGAACTGGGACTCAGAGCACCTTCACAACATTAAAAAAAAAAAGTGACACATTAAAACATAATTAAATTGTTACAATATTAAAATATATTACTTATTAAAAATAAAAATACGATTAAAACGATAAAATTCTAAAATATTTTAAATGATACAACACCCTGGCTGGTCTTTTAAGACATTATGGCTATCAGGCATCCTGGGGACTGATAGATCATTGTTTCTACAGTGAGGCAGGGTTTAAGGAAATGTTGTATAAAGTAGGTTGAAGAGGCCTCAGTGGGTTTTTAAAAACAAAGGAATTTGCTTGTAAGGATGCCATTGCACTAACATAGCCAAGAATGCAAGATCAGATAAACAGTATACATCTGAAAATGAAAAGTATGTAATATGAAATCATACATTTATACATCATCCTCTTCCAAGAAAAGATGAAAGTGTATGTACATATTTGTGTGTGTGTGTGTATATATAATTTTTAGAAATCATTACTGTTATTCCAATAGAAATATAATAGTATGATTTATAAAAGCTACATTGGTAGAATCTTCCTTTTCCCACTTCCAACTCTGTGTCTGGTTCTATTAATTATGGGGCTTTTTTGTATTGTTGTTGTTGTTACATTAACATGGCTGAATCCACCCTTTCTTTTTATCTTTTTTTTTTTGTTTGTTTTTTGTTTAATCTCTCCATAAGCATATGCAAGGAGATGCAAGGAAATGTTAGATGTTGTTCACTGCAAATTGACTAGGGACATTGGGGACATGATTCCTTCATTAGAAAGCTGGTGGATCCAGCATAATGACATCTTGACAATTGGATGTTGCTAATTAATTGTTGTAATTGTTTTTTGCTTTAATTGACTTTTATTATTTTACCTATTGTTTGTATTTTAGATTGTATGCTTTTGGCAGATTTTTATGTTATGTTATGCTTGATTGTCTCTTTGTACAGCGCTGTGTACATTGACAGATCTTTAGAAATTAATAATAATAATAATAATAATAATAATAATAATAATAATAATGGGGTTCATCTGTTGGGGGGGCAAGACACTTGGCTATATGTCATTCTCTATTAAGATATACTTTGGGTTGCAGTTGCACTAGGTGGGAGGAGGAGGGATGCCCTCCTTTTATGGTGGTGTGCATGGAATCTGGATCCAAGATTCTGGAGTGATGGTGTTGGCTGGTCCAACTTATTGGTAGGGGGTTTCATTCTGGAACTTCGAAAGAATAATAGTTGGGATCATACCCAGCTCTGGGTGATATTGAATGGCCACACCTGCTAGTGACAGGGGATCTACACAGTGGCTTCCACCCGTGTGTTACCCTGGGTCTTTCATCCCTGGGGTCACCAAGCAAGTGGGCAAAGCTTTTGTTCATCAACTAACAGGAGGGTTGTTTGATGCCTGGAATTGGACCCATATCAATGCCAGCCTCTTACCATTGTAACCAATAAAAGCTATGGCCTTATTTTCTCCTTGTGTCTTGATGTTTTATATTTTGATAGAGTAACTGGCCCCTTGGACAAGCAAGTGAGTGGAGGTCAATTCTGGTTCACTTTTTTTTCTGGGCCTAAATTGAACCAGAGGGGGAAAATGTGGCAAAATGCCATCCAAATCTCCTAGAGCCCATTTAAAAATGCTCTTCCTCAAGTCCATTGTTTGGGTATTATGACCCCAGGGGGCCATGGGTGCCACATGCAACCAGAGGGCCACATTATGCCCACCCATGCCTTGGAATGTGATTTTTCCAAGCTCTGAATGGTAGCATATAATTTCATTGAGCAAAACTATGAGCCACTCATGACAGATGAAGCGTGCTTAAACAAGTCCCCCTGATCTGAAGAGGACCTGTTCCCTAGTAAATCTACTTTGAATTGCAAATTCTGTAATGGCTGTGCCTTAAACACTCCTGTTCAGGTATACAGAGCTGTATTCTCAGAATCAAGAGTTCAGACTCCCAAGATAACCTCTGAATTTTGATTCTGTATGAAAAGCTTTTGACTGAAAAGTTCCTCTGAGATTTTGCACAGCTTATTTCCAAACAAATGTGTTTAGAAACATGAGGTAAGATTGCTCTTGGCTGTCTTTTCTGATTGACTGAATTTCAGCACAGGAAAAGAACTTGGTGTCAAATATTGTATAGAATTAAATAAAACATTTGTAAAGCTCAAACTGGGATTTTAAAACCATAGATTTACAAAGCCTTCTGGGACACAGCCATTCGTACAGTTAAGCCTCAGAATTTATTTAGGCCTTTCTTGTATGTCCCAGTGAGTTTTTCAACATTATCTGATAAACATAACAGCATTAACCTCTTTTTCATTACCCATAAAATATGAATGAAAGGATCAAGCTACTGCCATCCAGGGCTCCTTCAAAGGAATCAATAAACTTACTCTTCCTAAACTTGCCTGTTTTTTTTTATTATTTTTATTTTTTGCTTAAAAAGAGCTTTTTTATTAAAAAGTGGCGAGGGAGGCCTTTGAAGAAAAGTTGTCACAGTTTCAGATCTTCTCTAGCCTCCAGAATGCTGAGAAGGGAGGGGAGAACCCTCCATTATGTATTGTCTGTCAGATTTTAAAAGTATTTAAAGTCTTCAGCCAATTGCTTCAGCTTTAATGCTTCAGCCAGTTGGGATAAGTTGCATAAATTAGATAAATTGCAAAGATCAGGGGGAAATTCATTTTTAAATTATATGTCAATTTCAGTGTGTTCCATGGTCCTTCACCTTCCTACTCCCATCCCCACAGTCCCTTACAATGTATTGAAGGCTATATCTTGCAAAATCTTTGGTTCCCATGTGGATCAGAAGGAAGAAGTATTGGAAAGTGGGGTTGGAGTGTCTTCTCAGCCTCTCTGTTACATCACAGATCACTGCAAGCATCTAGAGAAGTACACCAAGTCTACAAGAGCTTATGCCACGATTTCTTTCACTCAATCTCAAAAGTGCTAAAAATCCTTTTACATGCTAATATTTCAGACTAACATAGCTATGTCTCTGAATACAAACTAACAGTTAGTGACTAGGGGCATTCAAAGGTTGATGACTCTGCATAATTTTAACATTTCTTTCAATGATTAACCCTAGAACCCACAGAGGGACTTTCTATATCCAGTGGTTTCCCTAGGGTTGGTGTCACCTGGTACAGTAACTCATGATGTCACCCCCTCCATTGACCTCTTCCCATTTCATACCATACATCCTTAGTAATGCTTTTTTCCACTAATGTTACTCATAAATCCTAATTCCCATATATAATTGGAATGTAATGCTAATAGTTGTGACACAAACAACTAGCAAAACTAAAACTATACCCTCAAATTACAATATTATACTCAAAACCTAAATGTATTTACATATATGTAGTGAAGATTTTTGTTAAAATGTGATGTTTTTAAAAAATAAAATAAAAAGAATTTCATTTTTTTAAAAAAATATATATTTTAATTTTTGTAATTTTTAAAAATTCTGGGGCCTCTCCTTTCTCCTCCCATTGAGCTTCACACCACTCCCACCATCTCTTAAAGCATTTTGACGGGAAATGCTAAATGATAGGTATTTGAGGAGCAGTGGTGTCACCCCTTTAGGGTGTCACCTGGTGCAGTCTGAATGCCCTGAACCCCCTAGTGATACCACTATCTATGTATGACTCTTAACATAGTACTCCACCAGCCTAAAACAGCTGTTTGGAAACACTCACACAAAAATATCCTGGAAAAATTTCCCCTCTCCACAACTGTTAGACAACACAGGGAGCCTTTTCAGTAACAGAAAATGGAAACAGGTTTGATGTTGATCTGCACTGGGACCACTGGGGAAACACATGAAGCTCTTGTGTTTTATTTGTCCTACCCCTATCCAGTACAGACATTGGATCTGCTCTTATTTTTGTCCATCCTATTTTGTCTTCAACTTAACCTACCACTGATCTGTGGCCACGGGTGGCTTACTTCTGAGGCGACATAGTCCAAGAGAGAGAAAATATGTCCCACCATTAAATTAAACAATCAAAATGGCTTCCTATGGCTTGTGACAGATTATAAGAACATGTTGCTGAATGATTAATACATAAAGTCATTTTTTTCTTCTTTTTAAAAAGGAACTTGTGTATACATTTTACCTTGAAGGCACTGGAGATCTAAAGGCTCTGTGTGCATGTCTCTCTGTGTGTGCATGCATGTGTTTTAAATCAAAGGTGGAATTCTCATCTGGGATAAGACAGAATAAGTCCTCTGAAAGTCAATAGAGCTATTCAGATTTATGCCAGTTAAGGATCAGTCTTAAAAGCTTCCAAGTCTTAATTAACTTTGTGCACCATTCTTAACACATAATATTCTCAGATGAATTAATGTTTAAGCTGTTATCACCTGTGAGCTGGAGAGTATGTATTTGAATAGACAATTATCCTCTCTCTTTTCTTGTGCAGTATTATTTAGCTTCTATAAAATAGTTGATATTTCTTCCTTCCCCCATCTTCAGTGAAAGCAACACCAGTTTTAGGTTCTGTAAGGAATTTAGAAGTATGTGCTACAAGAATTGTCGGTTCCACTAGAAGAGAAGCTTCTTTCTTTCTTTCTTCTTAAACAAAAACAATCCAGCAATCTTCTGAATGTAGAAGACAAGGTGTCAGGATCAGTGGACTCAGTTCCCAATAACCAAGAGAACATCTTAGTGTGATTAAAACAAAAGATGTTATTCCAGAAATTAAGACAGAAGTTCCTCTGTCCAGAGTTCGTGTTGGAACTGAAAAATTTCCCCCCTGGATCATACTTAAGAGTTCCCATCATCCAGCCCCCCTCCCTGGCTGCAATCCCACACTTTTGATCTGGATCAAAGTGACCTTTCATGTTTCCTCTTCCTTTTTCTGCATTATCCTGCATTCAATTACACTTAAGAAAAGAGAGAATCCCTGGTTACAGCCCTGATCTGCTAAAGGAACAACAGGGTCATAAAACCACAAATCTATCTTACTTTTGGCCATTTCCCCCCTCCTGTTGTTTCTCAAGCTTGGCTTCCCCCATGATTACCATTTCCCTTTCAATAAACCAGCATTTTATCATAACACTATATCACCATATCATCTTATCATCATATCATCATTGCATCATATCATCATGACATAACCACGTATATGGATCTGACACAAGGTACAAAGCATAAACCTGGCAATTGCCAGTAAAGCCAGAAAATACTTTATTGAAAGTAATGGTAGACTCTGTAATTTCAATGGGGCATTTTCATGGTTCATATATATGTGGTTTTTTTTCTCTTCATTTTTCCCTTTATTATTAAGTGATGGATAAATACTGTAATTCTCATTATTGACTATTTTTTATTGATTAGAGTCAAGTGTTGGATAAATTTCACATTTTGAAATTAAGACTGTTGTATCACTCATACTTTGCAAGTTTGTTTAAAGAAATGCATGTAAGAACTTACTGAAGAAAGATTATTTTAAACCAATTTCTTTTTTTTAAAAAAAATATTTTATTAATTCTTCAATAGTTAAACTAAACACATAGATTCCATACACCCCTTACATCAACATCAACAATTAGCCATATACAATAACATATAAATGAATAAAAGTAAAACAAAACAAAAAACTAAACTATGCATATACTACATATTACACCATGTCAACACAACACATATTTCAGTCATTACTTCCTAATTGTTTGTATTCACCTTATTCAGTTAATATCCTTGATTTTCTTACCAATGTATTTAATCTTGCGGTCACTGTACCTATATTTATATTTTTCTTTCTGTCATTTTCATAGTTAGTTTTCCTTTTTTTGTTGTTGTTTTTGGTCCAATACTTTTCAAATCTGTATGAAATTATCACTTAGATGTTTCTTGAATTCTCTTAATTGTGATAGTTCCAAATTCCAAATTGTTGCTTCTGCCATTTATTTTTCAATGTTCTTTAAATCTAGCCATTTTGTTTTCCATTTTTTTTATCGGTTCCCATTCTTCTTCTATTTTATCTGTTGCTTTATCATTCATTAACACTTTCAAAATATCTAAATCCATTGCTTCTTTAAGTTTTACTAACCATTCTTCATTAGGTGGAGGGGTTTTTTCCCCTACATTTTTCCAGTATTTACTGTAGAGAGTTCTAGCAAATGTTATCATACACAGTAGTATTCTTTTGTATTTCTTTTTCTATGTTCTACATCATGTTTAGCAAGAAGTGCTCTGGATTTAATGTTATATTTATCTGTAATATCTTTGAGATCATACTATGTATTTATTTCCAGTATTTTATTGCCCTCAGGCATTTCCACCACATGTGATAGAATGATCCAGTACTCTCTTGACATTTCCAACAATTTATTTTGCCTGTATTGTATATTACATTTTGTTTTGTTGAGGAGAGATACCAACGATACCAATGATACATAATTTTTATGAAAATTTCTTTGTAGTTTTGACATAGAGTGAATTTATTTGTATCTTTCCATGTTTTCACCCATGCTTGGAATTCAATATTTTACCTATATATTTATCCCATGTAATCATTGTTTGTTTGACTGTTTTGACTATTTTGAACCAAATTCATATTTTCCAGACTGATAGCAACAATTTTCTTTTTGATTTATCATTCATGCAACATTTTCTGTGTTCTTTATATCTGGGCATGCTCCATTTGTAAATTTAGTATGGTGAAAACTGCATATAAAAAGTTTGTTACAATCTTGATTATCATTTTTTTTGTTATATCTGTAATCCATTTGTGAATCATCATATTGTTGATAAAATGTATGTTCTAGTATATTTTATTGTCAACTGTTAAGTTATTTACCTGGATGTTACATGTTTTTGATACAACTACATGGTGTATTTATTGCCATACATTGTACTAATATATTGGTAGGATCTTGAAGCAATATTACCTTTCTTCAGGAAAACTGTCCAACATTGAAATCAAAGAGTCATGCACCCACAGGTTTGTTTTTTTTTAGTTGAAATGATAAAGTTTTTAGTTGTCCAGCTGTGTTGTAGCCTATTGACTGGGTTATGCATATCTAGTTCACACTCTGATTGTTTGATACAAATGTGTCATAAGAAAGCATAGTTCAGATTTATTTTTAAACTGAACAGAGATGGAATTTGCCTAGTTGCCAGTATATACAAGTTTTGAACCTCCATTACTTGCTGAACAAACATCTCCAGTAGTAAGTTATTCTGGTGGTTCCAGCACCATAAATGCAAATATAAAAGAGGAACAGTTTTTTATTGCTCCCTCTTATAAACTTTAATTGTTTATTGTCTTCAAAGGCAGATGCATAAAAAAGTTCAATCTATTTTGAATAGGGGTAAAAAGTCTCTTGGAAAGAATTTATAACTAACTCTTGAACATTACATTGACATAGAAGACTATATTTTTAAGAAAATGTTGTAGTTGGAGATCCTTTCTCCCTGTTTAACATTACATTCACTTTGCCACTGCATCTAGAATAAACAGCTGTTCTAATCCTGAGCCTAAACTCAAGGAATGTTGAATAGTGTTGTACAAAATTGCCTATTTTATTTCTACAGATATTTATGCCTGGCTGACAAGTGACACTATACATTTGGGATATTCATCTGGAAAAGCAGGTGTATAATTTTTCCAAGAATATAATTTTTGTGAATGATCATGTTGCATGCTTGTTCATATCCAAGCACAAAAATACATTGTTATCTATTGGAATCTTTTCATTTCAGGAACATCCTACAAGGCAGTAAGGAATGCTCTCCTTCTCTTCAGGTCCTTGTTAATGCTTGAAATTTTTTGAAATGTAGAAAGGGAGATAGAAAATTTTATTCCTTCCTCTTCTTTTCAGCCACCATGAAGATTTCTGTGGTGTCTTCCATTCACAGGTTAGAACATACATTAGAGAGACAACAAAAAAAGTTGAACTTTACCAGTTAAAGTGCTATCAAACTACATGATTACTTCAGTGAAGATGCAGTGTAAATGAGTCAGCATGGTGTAGTGGTTCCACGTTGGATTATGACACCGGAGACCAGGGTTCAAATCCTGGCTTGACCATGTAAATTCATTGGCTAACCTTGGGCATGTCACACTCTCTCAGCCTCAGAGGATGGCAATGGCAAACCTCTTTGAAGAAACTTGCCAAGAAAACCAAGTTTGCCTTAGGGTTGCCATAAGTTGGAAACCACTTGAAGGCATACAACAACAGAATTACCACAGGTGGCCTCATTAACTTGACATAGGAATTTATCACATGGGGGAAATCCCATGCAGAAATGGGTTTTAAATAGTAAAAAACACACAAAAGTGGGTAGATTTTCAGACAATGTCACTGAACAATAAGTAGTCAAAAGCTGCTTCTTTTTACTTTCGGAAAATCCCGAAAGTTAAAAGGAGCGGCTTTTGACTACTTTCCATTTGGGTTAACCCAACTTTAACAGCAATGTGTGTGAAAATCAACCTGTTTTTGCAGGTTTTCCCCAGCTTTTAAATCCCATTTCTGCATGGGATTTCCCGAGTATGATAACTTAAGTTGGAAAACAGTGTTTCTGATATTTCTGTTCCTGACGTTTAAATTGTTGACTTATGATAGAGTTCAGAGACTCAGTTTCCACCTTCACATCTGCAAGCACAGCTCTGTTTCTGTCACAGTAAAGCTGCCAGTCTCCTGGTGTTCTTCTTCTCCTTCTTCAACCAGGGAGGTCTCCTCCAGCTAAGAGGTCATGGCTCTCATTGCCTCTGTTCTTCTGACATTAGCAGCAACAGAGGACCTACATTTGTCTGCCCCCTGCCCCCCACATTAGCCACTAAAATACTCATGCTGGGTGAGTGGGGTAGCGAAAGTGAGGATTGCCACTGCTGCCTATTTCAGAAAAGGTGAGATTGAGGTAAAAATCCCATTCACACAATTGTTCCCTTGTCTCCTTTTCCATTGGCCACTACAAGGGCAATGTAGAACAATGAGGAACACCCAAAAGAGGAACACTGTTTTGTGGGTGGAAACTTTCTCCACCCCTTTATAGTACTTGGACATGTGATTACAGTATGAAAGAGAAAATGATTCAATTGCTCATTCTTCTTTGTGGGAATAAATAATTTAAAGAAGCACATCACTAACACATGGGTAGACACAACAGGAAATAAGGACAGTGAGGAATGGTCATCAAGAATAACCCTGGAAATTCTGTATTGGAGATCCATGGAATAGAAATCGCCCAGACATTAGCATCACCTGGGTACTTGAGCCTTTTCTATGGAAAAACTTGATCATGTATAACATTGGCTTCCGCATTCACAATGGAACCCATTTGCACATGTGGTTCATTCCATTAAGACTTCTGAATACTAGCAAAAGTTCAAGAAGTGTGCTAATTCTGCTTATCCTTGCCATAGTTTCCTGTGGATAATAGCACAAATGGCATTAACTAATGCAAAGAATATTTTCATCTGCATTGCTGTGCTATGCTCATATCTTTCACCATCTGCTACACGTTGTGACATTGGGCCAGGGCATTTTGATTGGTCCCCACACAATACTGGAGGGGGGGGGGGATGACATTACAATTGAATGCAATGTACAGCAAAAATGTTCTGCTATTTCCAGATTGTTCTTTAGTGCTCCAGCTTTGTTGAATAGATTCTGAAAATAAGATTTTCAAAACCCCGATATGGTATAATGATAGAGAAAATAATGTGATTGACTGCTTGTCCACTGTAGGTATGGAATATCTTCATACTAGCTGTATCTGCAGAAGTCATCTGAAGTTATCTCTGTGTGACCCTAATCTTTGAGAACATTTCCTTGCCAGCTGGAGAGGATAGTGGGACAGCAGTATTTCAAAGACATTACCTTAAGGAGTTTTTGCTGTTGTTGTTGCTGTTGTTGTTTGTTCTGTGATTTGCTCTCCTGCTGCTCAGGGGAGTCCAACAATTAAAGCAGCAGCGAGTTAATTTTGGAAAACCAAATCTCCTGACACAGTGTTTCTTGGAAGGTAGTAACATCTTGTAAAATTGTACTTTTGAAATGGCATTGTAGGGGGGTTCTACATCTGTGGTCTGTCAATATTTCATACTGCAAACATAATCAGTTTGCACAAGCTAAAGAATGAAAAATACCGAGGCACTCATGGGCATTGCTGTCATGTCAAAAGAACCTGTACAAACAAAGAGGATTTTTTTCAGATGAATCTCACTTGGAGGATTGGGAATTTTGTTTCAGCACTTTCAACAATCTCATTCCCTACCTTTTATAATGATCTAATTCAGAATATGATCTTGTTCAAATTTTGGTTTGGCTGTATTATGAATCATACCCCCTCTCTCCCACCCCCGTCAGCTTGTTGAGAAAGAGAGAGAATGAGAGAGAATATTTATACACTTGCTTTTTGTTGTTGTTGTGTGCCTTCAAGTTGTTTCCAACTTATAACAACCTTAAGGTGAACCTATCATGGGGTTTTCTGGGGCTGAGAGTATGTAACTTGCCCAAGGTTACCCAGTGAGTTTCCATGGCTAAGAGGAGAATTGAACCCTGATCTCCAAAGTCATACTCCAATGCTCAAACAACTACACTATGTTAGCTTTCTATACACTTGCTTGTTTTATTTATTAGGTGGATTTATTAGGTGGATCCACAAACAGTCATACACAAAAAGAGGAAAATGCTTTGTTCTCATAGAAATCCTCAGTATTTACCATGAAAGCTTTTCCCCACCAAAATAATAATAATAATAATAATAATAATAATAATAATAAAGCAGGATGTTCTTTTGAATCTCTTTCCCTGAAGTCAGTGTGGAGTAGTGGCCAGAGTGCTGAACTGGCATCAAGAAATCAAGATTCTAGTCCCCATTCTGCCAGAAAGTACTCTAGGTGACTAAAGTTTCTCAGCAGGTTATTGTGAAGATAAAATGGAGAGGTAGAGGAGTATTATCTAAATTGTTTTGGGAAGCTTGGAGGGGAAAAGGAAGTTTATAATATCAAATTTTAGAAAGTCTAGCTGTATGAAATAAGTGTTTTGCTCAAGTGTCAAGCAGCAGTTGTTGAGATGGTTGTTAAGTTATGAAAAATTTTGTATGGGCATTTTGGTGAGTTTTTAACTGGAGTTCAGTTTACTGTTGTATTCTCTCAGCGTGGTTTTACATACTCTTCAACTGTCGTAAATTGACAGGGACAGTCCCAGTTAATCTTCTGTGGTCTCAATTTTCCAACTGCTTATGAAACCCTCCAGTTTCTTTCTCTTCCTTCCACCTTCCCTTTTTGGCCTCAACTTACTTCACTTGCTATAAACTGGATTCAAAGTGCAAAATAGTTCACACTCAGTGAACTCAGAAAGGAGGAGAGAAGATGGGGAGAAGAATCTTGCACTTCCCAGTAGGCTCAGACAAAAGCAAACCACTTCAGCTTCTCCTAGCTTGGCTGTTCTTCATTAAGAACTTCTATCATCTTGACCACACTCAGATGTTGCTTGGACATATGTCCCCCTTATCATTTGTAAAATATTGGATGATGATGGATTATGTCATTATTTAAACTCTTATTTCAGGCTGACTTGTAAAAAGAATGAGAAAACTGTATAAAATCAATTACTCTGCTACTGGCTACTGAAGATAGTGAGGTAAATTGAAAAATGCCTTGCATTTTTTCAATGTATTTGTCTGCACTATTTGTTGTCAATCTTCCATTAGTGTAGACATTCAAATTGAACTGATTTAAACGTATAAAGGATTGCATTTAATACTTTGGATTTTATTACAAACAATATGTAGAATGTGTTTTTCATGAACAATGCAGCAATGACAATGTTGATGGGGGTCCCTTCTGTGCAAATCTCCCTAGGTAGCCTCATGTATACAATTAGCTTTACGCTAAACCTTCAGCCACTATTCTGTCACTGTCTTACACATCCATACATTCCTCTGTAAAAATCTGGAGCAGCTCCAATCACTTCAAGGATGCAGAATGGAGTTGTACATGTGGCATTGTTGTGCATGGATGCACATGACACATGCATGTGCATTTTGCATTGTTCATGGATTTTATTCAGTTGCACATTTGATGTCTTGTCTCAGTTGTGTATAGTCAATCAGTAAAAGAGTTGTAGTCTGCCATTAATACGTAACTATACGAAAGACTGACATCACAGAACTCTGATGGAGGGTCTTATCTATTCAAGAGCAATACCTTTATTGTCCAAACAAAATGCCAAAATAATCATGTCAGATTTCAAAATTCCAGTGGCTTCTTCAAAATCTTGTATGATGTATTTTGTGCATTTTGGTTGAACAATAAAGTACTGCTCTTATGT
>CM034702.1:7125462-7143533 GCA_020142125.1 Phrynosoma platyrhinos
TGGTTCACTGTCCAACATGACTAACCCTGAATATGTTTCCTGATCTTAGTTAATGATTACTATAAATTGTGTTATCAAACCCACCTAGCTAAACAGCCTTTCATTTTGTAACTGTCTTTTTTATTTGAACAAAGAAACTATCTTCCTGATTGTTTCTTGCAAATGCTTGCATGGTTGGTATTTCCCATTGAAAAAGAAAACTCTGCTCTTTTCCTCTACCTAACGTATTTATTTTGAGAAGACAGATACTGGAACTCCAAGGTGTTTAGCACCATGGATTATGCTGGGAATGACAGATACTGGTGCAGAATGTACCATCAGCTGACATTTGTCTTCCTTACAAGTCAAGACAAAACATTCCTTAGTTGATTTCCTCTTGGAAAGGAGATGAATTTTCCCCCAAATGTCTTACCAAGATAGCTTGTAAGTCACTTGGTAAATTTTAAAATAAGTTTATACCCTAAATTTTAGGCGCCTTTCCCCCATAATTTTGTCCAAACAATATTCAAGTGTTGTTGTTTTTTTTCCACTAAAGTGACAATGTTTGTTCTGTTGACGATCATCTTTCAGGGAGTAATCTATCAAAGGCCAGTAGACAGAGTTGAAATAAATGGAAGGTGGCACCAGAAACAAGAGCGGTCAGGACTATTCCTGTTTAATTACTTTCTGCTACCACCATATCAGATTCTCTCTTTCTGTTTCTGACACCTAGGGACCAGCACAGGGCAGTAACCTCTGAAGTGATTCCCAAAATTTGGTCCTTCAGAAGTTTGGCACTTCAGCTCCAAATATTCCTGAATGTTTACCAAGCTGGCTGTTTTTTTGTTTTTTGGGGGGGGAGCTAAAGTTCAAAATCAAAGGACCAAAGTTTGAGAATCCCTGGCTTATAGTATCTATCATGACACTAGAAACCAGGAGTTCCCAAACTTTGGTCCTTTGGGTGGGGGATACAGAGATACCTGCAAGCTTTTACACAATCCCACATGTATACACAGAATCAACCAAATTCCTTGTAAGCTGCCTTGGGTCTCTTTTTGGAAAAGATGGAATAAATAAATAAATAAATAAATAAATGGATATGAAGCCCCTGTGTAGTATGAATTTTTTTCATTGCTAAGAGACAGGAAAAGAAGTGACATTTAGCTTGGGACCCTTGTTGCAGGGGTTGTCATTGTCTTCCCTTGAGGCTGAGAAAATATGACCTGACCAAGATCACACCCATTGTCCAAGTGGGTTTTCATGGCCGCACAGGGTTTTGAACTCTGTTTTTTCTGCACCCTAGACCAACACTCAAACCACTACAGCATGTTGGCTTTCATCTGGGACCTTAGTTAGCTGACTCTAGGTTTGGACCTTGTTGTTGTTGTATGCCTTTAAGTTGTTTCAAAATTATGGCAACCCTAGCTAGGTGCCTGCAAAAGCAGCTTAGGGATGACACCAGTCATTGATCCTTAGTTTATAAAGGTATAAAACAGGGAGTAGCATATCATTCATGTAATTCCATCCACATCTTTTGCTGAAACCCAGTTGAAGACTTTCAAGTCCATGTCACCTTTCAAATTTGTTGTTTAATAGCATAATAACTTGTTTTGTTCAATTTGTTGTTTGATAAAAAAATTATTCAAATGCACATTTTTCATAAATAGAATTGGCCTTGAATCCCATTTTGGGACAAATGCAGGATAGAAATCCAATAAATAAATAAATAGATGGAAAGTGGAAATATGAAGAATCCTTAACAACATCCAATTTCTCAATTGAGACAGGCTGCCAACGTGGCATAATGGGCTATTAAGAATTCACCAGCACTCATGAGAATTTATGCCTCTAGAGCAAAAGCAAGGTAACCATTTTTTGGCCATGTTTTCCAGTCTGTACAAAATGTTGCAGCAAAGAAGTTTATGTTCCTTTAGCATATGCACACACATGCTGAAAAGAAAATACTTGCTGAGTGCTAATTAAGATACAGTTCAATACTTCTACATTTTAAAAGTCCAAGGCATTGCTTCATATTTTATGCAATTGTGGAAAAGGGGGAATTGTGGAAAAAGGGCATTGCAGGTGTGCTATTCTGAGACTAAATAATATACTCACAACTTGCAAAAAGGAAAAAAAAGTATGGTTTCTCCATTCTCATAAACATTGTGTTGATGAGGCAAGCTAGGAACAAGAAGAACTTGAAAGAAGCAGATTTTTAAAAAAAATATGTGGGGGCAATAGTAAAACCTTTAGAGTCATCTATTAACACTGTTTCTGCTGCTGTTGATATATTTATTTTATACATATCCTACTTTTCCTCGAGCCTTGGACTCAAATGTGATTTAGAAAAATTAAAACAGATATAGCAGGGGGTGGGAGTGGGGATCCCCATCACACCAAAGTTAAAATATATTTAACCCAATGCAGATGAGGGGATATATCTGTTTTGTTTTCTTCTGCATCAGGATATAATGAATTTTGGTAAATTCTGATAAAAAGCAGACTGAAACAAGATTCACCACACAACAGAGATGGCAACATAGATTTAAAAGATCATTTATATGCCTAATACAGGAGTGTGGCAGCTCAAGTGGTTGAGATGCTGACTCTTTTAATTGCAAAATTGACAGGTTGGCAGTTCAAGGCCCGGGTGCTGCATGGTGGAGTGAGTTCCCATCACTAGTCCCAGCTTCTGCCAACTTAGCAGTTTGAAAGCATGCAAATGCAAGTAGCTAAACAGGTATCACTTTGGTGGGAAGGTAAACAGTGTTCTATGCAATCATGCTGGCCCCATGATCACAGAGTAGCCTTTGATAACGCTGGCTCTTTGGCTTAGTAATGGAAATGAACACTGCCCCCTGCAGTTGGACACAACTTGACAACCTTGTAAATGGGGAACACCTTTACTTTTAATACAGGAACAGCACACACCTGTTAGAAAGCCAAGGGAAAGGGTGGATTCTAGGTGAATGAAGAGGACCTGTGTAACATTTATATTTAAAGACCGTAAGATTAGGGAGACCACCAATTAATACTAGGTGCTATAGGATACATTTCAAAAGAAGGAATTGGCTAAACGACTTCTGAATGCTCATTGCCTAAGAAAACCCCAGGAAATTTGCTGGGGTTTGCTGAGTCTAAATTCACTCCCCCCTCCCATTTTGGCAAGCCTAAAAATAAAATTACATCAAAAGATGTGAAAATTGTTCATAGTTCAGTTGAAATACTGTCATGTTCAGAAAGAAAAGTCATTATTAATATCTTTTCATTTCTTTATTTTTTGGAGTGGGAGATTCATTTTTTTTAAATTTTCCTTAGCAGTTTGAATACATTATAAGAAAGATTTAATTTTTTTAAAAAAGGTTCTTTCTTGATTTTACATCCATGTGCCTTTTTTGCATGATTACCTAATATACTTTGTGGCATCTAATTTAATCAACCTCTTTCCACATCTTCTTTATTTATCATAAAGCTACTTTACACCATAAGGACTAAAAAAGACATAAGATCATGGCATTACATTGATCAAGAATATAATTTATTTAAGCCAAAATACTGATTTAAATACTAATGAGGCTGAATGTTATAGAGTGGCAGAATGAGAGCAAGACATTAATATATAGCAGTATATTTGCAATACCGCAAGCCTTTTGAACAAAAAGACTGTGAAATCAGTTAACGCACAACATATGAAGTAGTTGTATTCTGAGTTAGACCATAAGATTATTGAGACCATTACAATAAGTACTCAGACTGGTGCTCTCTCTCTGCATCTTGTCAGTTAATAAGAAAGTATAATATGTGGACAGTATTAGTAGCAATATACATCAAAGATATGTATATCTGTAAGGAGATCTATGGCTTTGTACATGGAAGAGGTTGAGAGCATTTGAGTAACAATTAAAAAGGAAGGAAATAATAGTAATTTCATTGAGGATAGGTTTACTAGGCTCCAACCCAGATTGCATATTTGGAGGATGTCTTCCTAGAACAAATGAAAAGATTTTTTTAAAAAAAGTAGAGAGATAGTAGCAATGAGAGGTGTTGACCATCCAAAAAGTGGAGAAGCAAACAAAGAGGAAGTTTATTTTGAATTTGATCCTAACCAACAGAGATGAATTAGTCAATGAAGTGGGAGCAGTGGGACCCTTGGGTGGAAGTGACCATGTACTCTTATATAAGAAATGCAAGACTGGGAAAGTCAAAGAGGAAACCAAATGAAGAGCCATAGAAAATTCAGAGAAGTGCTTTTATTGAAACATAATTGTACCATTGTATAGGTAGTGAAAATCCAATAATTTTTCACTAAAATGTCAACAAAAGCAATATCTCTTCCCTCTCCAGCTCTCTTATGCTCTTTTCAAGACTATGAATCAAATTCAGAAATAAACCAACAAAGCCGAGCAATGTTCTATTTTGTAATATGGTGCTCATATGTCTCACTTCACAATGGACAGTCCCCTATCTGAAGGACCATCTCATCCAAATCTCATTCATAAATAAATAAACCTTAGAAGAAAGAGCAAGAGTAAAGAAGCTGTCTATCATCAACTTGGATTAGAACTACAAGCATAAAAATAATATTGTCACGGTTTCATTGTGAATGGTGAATGTTGTAGCATTTCTAATTAAAATATACAAGTCATTACTAAATTATAATCTATATCAGCAAGTGTAATTTGTAGGTGAATGTATGTTTATATATTGCAGAGCTAAAACAAATCTGAGAGCAAACTCATCTACCCTTAGCCCCCTGTGCCCATACCAAATAAAAATGGCATGAATCTCATATTCCAACAGTGTACTGAAAGTTCTGGATGGTGCACTTTTTGGAATATGCAGACAGGTAAAATCTAGCAAACACACATGCAGAGATGAAGTAAATAGACAGAAACACTCAGAAGATGGTCTTCTGTGAAAAATTTTGCTTCAGACGTCACAGGAAAAATCCTCCCACATGCAGCTGCTGCTTTCAGCTTGGAGAAATGAATAGCTGGACAGTGAGGCTTCACTCAGTGAGGGCTTTAATCTTTGTTACAAATATTTACAAAGGAACACAGAGTATCAGACATCCATCTTGAATACTCACAGCTATAAAGACCAACAAAGTGCTTCACCAACCACCAACCATAACTAACCAACAACAGAGATTCTAACTCTCTCCCATATATAGGTGGTCTTCTTGGTAACAAGTGACATCCATGCACTAATGAAAGTTGCCTAGTTTCATTCCCAGTGCCCGTTGCTTCAGACCTCCCATGATGCATACCTGGCTTGTCTCATCCACTGTACATATTGCATCAGGCGTCCCATGATGCACTCCTGCCACCTGAAGTATAGTAACCCTGGAACCATTGCTCCAGTTCCTTTCAGTGGCCACATCCATGTCATTTTCCAGACCAGGGTGCCATATGGTCTTGAGCACTATGATCATGCACCATGAACAATTCAAAATCCATTGAGTGCACAGGGAATAGGAAATATGTTGGTTTAATACTGTATTTTACCAGCTTTCTCCTCTGATCTTCAATCTATGGGAACAACCTTATCAGATGATGCATATATCAACAGGCAAAGGTTAGCTGAATCAGCATTGTTGGTAGACTCCACCTAGGGGAAAGAAAATGGTGAATCAATATAAATGCAGCAAGAGATCATGTAGCTACCACACCAGTTGGAATAGAGAATCTTGAACGTATGCCACTGGAGAATCGGAATAATGACTGCCTACCATTTCATCATACTGAAGCCAGAACAACTCTATGAGCAATGTTCCAAAACAAAAATCCTGTGAACAATGTTGAGGTACTGATAAGGCTCTCCAGGCTTACAACCTGATTATGATTCCAGGGAGCCAATTGTCCCATTTATGATTAGCTTTGTGCTTCCTTAATTGTTCCTTGTTTTTCTCATCAAGCTTGTCTTTAACCTTCTTCTGTAGTTCCCTGAAAAGGAGAAGAAAGATACCTCTTTATTTGACACTCTAGAATTTATTCCTGATGTCCATAGGAAAGTTCTGTTCCACAGGAGGGAGTGTCTTTCATAACCCCCTTTCCCTGTCTGTGCCTGGGGAAGATATGACAAGGTCCCTGATAATGATTAGCCTGTGCTTCTAGCTTATTTACACCACCAGAGATGCTCACATACTCCCCAAAGCCCAAAGCTCTGTGGAGTGAGGGGCTCAACAGATGGCCCCAAAGGAGCAACATCGAACTGACCCTTTCCTCACCAGATTGGGGCCATGGCAACCGCACACCGTGGAACCAATCTGGTGCTTTGCCACACCAAAAAGAAACAGCAAAATGCTGCTCCTTTTTAGAGTGGCAAAAAGCTACCCTTGCTGCCGCCATGGCAGCTTTTCAGCATTTCTTTGGCACAGTGTGTCTAAATGTTGCACCAAAGAAATGCCGTGGTACTGCCCGCCACATAGGCAGGTGGGCAGCATGACACCAGCATCGGGGGGGGGATCAGGCCATGCAGCGCACAGTCACTATGCTCCCACTCCACCCTGATGCCAGTGTGTCATGCCAATCTGTAGAGGCCCTGAGTCTGCTATTACCTGTGTTCTGTTGTATAAAGGGACACATTGGGGAAGAGTGGATTGTATCAAAGGACCCACAACTAACTAGGCAGCTCAGCTATGCCAGTGTATGATCTAGAGCAATTATTTTTAACCTTTGGTCCTCCAGATGAGTTGAGCTTCACTTTCCAGAAACACTAGCCTGCATGGCACATAGTAAGGAATTCTGGGAGCTTAAGTCTAAACACATCTAGAATCAAAGTTTGAAAATCTCTGATCTAGAAGACTCATTCTGTGGTACATAAATTTTCTTATCAGTCTTAAAGTCTGGTTCTTTTTCGCTGCCTTCTTCCTGAGCAGACTGCTTCCCTCCTCAAACTTCTCTTCTTTTACAATTCTTCCAACATCCAGAATTACTTCCTCTTATCTGCAGTAAAAAAGGGTTGGTTTCCATAGGTGGGAAACACCCCTATTCCTTCTGCTATTAACTGTGTCCATACTATTAGGTTTTCTCTGATCTTTCTTCTCTCTGTCAGCCCCATCAATATTAGTCCCAGAAACTGCATTTTTCTCCAGAACT
Organism: Phrynosoma platyrhinos; assembly: GCA_020142125.1. Taxonomy (NCBI): domain Eukaryota; kingdom Metazoa; phylum Chordata; class Lepidosauria; order Squamata; family Phrynosomatidae; genus Phrynosoma; species Phrynosoma platyrhinos. Next base: position 7,132,542 of record CM034702.1, read on the forward strand.
CTCCTCCTCCTTCCATGCTATCAGCCCCACCACTGTTAATATCTAAAGCTACATTTTTGGGTTGATAAGCTACTATTTCCTCATCTCCAGATTGCTTAGATTCTCCCTCAGTATTCCCTTCAGCATTCCCTTTCCAACATAACTTCCTCCTTCTCCTTATTTGGATATCTCTGAATTAACTTTTGCTTTCTCAGAAAATCTCTTCCTTCCTTCCACATTCTCAGAAAACTGTATACTTCCAGTGAATATGTTTGGTCTTCCACATTTTCTGTAGATTCTCCCGAAATATCTCCTTCATTTCTTTCATAATTGTCATTTTTAAAACCATCCTGTCCATAAAACCCATACTGTTATGCAACCACCATTTTGATACATCACCCTTCCTTCATCTCAGCACAACAAACTGACCTTGTTCTTATCACAGTCATGCACAAACACTTTTTCATGCTCAGTTTTAGAATTCTTAGTACTTTTAGTTCTTAATATCATGGATACTTCACTTTTCCTTTCTTTCAGGAAAGGAAAGTCTTATTGTTGTTTAAAAAAATATTGAGTCAAATTAATCTCAGTTTCTTAGTTTTATGTAGAAGCAAAGCTGTAAGTTAAATCTCCCCATCAGAATCAGAAAGTTTCCTTAAGACATTCTAGCACATCTGCTTAGGTACTTTAATAAAGTTGATTTTATGGAACTTGTGTCCATTGTCAGCCAACTAATGACACAATGGGGCAACATTATGATCTCAGATCTTTTCCACTCATACTTGTTCATCACCAGGGTTGGAGTGAAATAGGTTTAAGTAGTTGATCCTCTGTTCCTTCTCTACCAAGGAGAAACTTTTCCACTGGTCAAGAATTATGATCATCAACCAATGCATGTAGCATCTTGCCCTGCCACAGGTCATTTGCAGGGCTTGACCTTACTCTGCCATTTCAGCCTGGAAGTCCCAAACGACAAGTCTGGATTGAACACAGCACAGGAAAAATGTCTACCTACAAAGATAGCACTAAATCTCTTATCCAAAATACTGTTCCTAAATAGTGATTTATTAATAATGAATGTTTATTTCCTGTTTGGAGTTTACTTTGGCTTCTGTTGCACAAGCAATGGGACCATAAGACTCTGAAAAACCATTAAGTTGTTTCTTTGTGGTGCTATGTTTTATTTCTTTTAAGGAACTGAACAAAATATACTTCATAACAGCTGCAATAACCTCACATTGACACCTTGGGCTGGCAATAAATGCTTTCAACAGTATGTCAACCACAGCAGCAGTGGTAGAGCCCCAGTAGAGTTTCATCTGAAGCAGCTGATCTCTTCTTATATCATGCAAGGGAGGAATGGCACCAGTGTTATAAAGAGCAGCCTGATATTAAAAAGTGTAAGGTTTTCCTCATTTTATGACAACAACAACAATAGGAAGTGGGGAAGAGAGTGTGAAATAAAGTGGGAGGTCCTATTAATCTGTATTGTTGATTCTAATTTTGATGAGGGTTTAAAATGTAAATGGCAAGTGAGAGAAAGGGGATGAAGCATCTTTAAAGTTGCAACAAATCATTTTATATTGATAGAATCCTGGGCTGCAATCCAAATTGCTTTAATGCAAGCTGATCTCAGGAGACTCTAAAATAGCTCAGATACTATGATGATTGGCAGGTGTGATAGAGTCACCTGCCAAAATCAAATTGATTTTCCCATGCCTGCTTCTTCTTTTGAAAGACTCTGGATCATTTATATGAAGCTAAAAAATAAAATGTGTATGCATGACTTCTAGGTTTCTTAAAATAAAATAAAATTGGGGGGCTCTGTTTGATGTTAAATGGATGATTATTTAAACATTGAAGATAAAGGGGTTTGTGAGTCTCTGTATGTATGTGTTATTGCATGTGTGCTTGTGTGGTTGTATGTGGTATGTTCGTAATAATTTCAATAACAATTGTGGAGAATTTGCAACACTGAATGGCCGTCACATCAGTTCCTTTCCAGCATCCAACATATATAGCCAGCTGTGGTATATGGATCCAACAAAGATGGACTTTAGACTCCTTCTCACAATAATAGTGTTATTAACAGATGGAACTATTTCAAGAATTCACTAGGCAGAAAACTCAATTATACTTGTGTTCTGGTGAGAAAAGTATGACAGTTAAAGATCGCTCCTTTGGATATAGCAGGTTGGAAATGGGATTCACCACTGGGGGACAGCAGAGCAAGATAGAAGTCAAAAGCTGAGCAAAGATGAGGATCCATTAAATGCTAAATGTCCACTCGCAGTAAAAATGGGAAGGGAATGAAGGGGAAGAGATGATGAGAAACCAAAAAAGGAAACTTGGAGCAGGAGGGAAGAGAAGCTTCTTCTAATCCAGTGAGAACTTTCTCTGCCTGCTAATAAATTTCACACATCTGTTGGAGGCTCCAGAGATATGGCTTCCAGCAGCAATATAAAATTAATTCAAACACACATTACAAACATTAATTTTCTGCTGGTGACACTTTAAAAATACTTGTCTAATAATCTTCCTGTCACATGGCATACTGTATGTCTCTCAAGTACTTGTTCTTTCCATAGCAAGGCTTGCACTTATTAGCCTTGGCTTGCTATTGTCTGCTAATATTCTAGAAGGCTATTGATGTTGTTGTTGTTAGCAATATTTATTTTGTTGCTTTCAAAATGACAACAAATGACAACAAAAGAGTTTGTTCATATTTAAACACTTATGATTTCTCCTAGTAGGAGATTTGTGAATTGCAGTGAATGGAACTGATATATTCCTTGTGGTTAGGTACATTAGGGATGCTTCAGAAATTCACAGCTAAATTTCTATCCGGTTTTTGGAGTTTTAAATTGCCAGAGATTATGGAAGGAATATCATGACTTCACTACACTACCACTAGGGACAGCTATTTAAATCACTGAAGGCAAACTGAGCTTATTAAGAATAAAAAGAAAGGTTTCTGCTCTGGTCACATTGGTGATCTAACTGATCAAAAAGATGAACACTAGCAAAGCTTATTCAGTAGACTGCCTTCAGAGCAATTTTACAGTAGACATTTTTTAAAAGTCTCTGAAAGATAGATTGTATCTTTTGATCCTGATAAAGTGGTCTCAAAACACACAAGCACCCTGCCCTGGCATGCATATTCAAGATGAGTTTCAAGAAAGAAATCACTCTTTTACTATAAAAGCCAAATATGAAGCCAAAGGAAATGGCATACAATAGAAACACAACAGACGTACAAAGATAAATATTTATCCATTTGGCAAGGGAAAAGTATGGCAAAAGAACATTATCATCGACTGGTGGAAAACAGTAAAAGGACAGACAACCAGACTTCATTCACAAGAAGTTGCATAGAGAAAAAAAGTTCATTTTCATCCAATGCAATAAATGTCATTTATTGTTAGGGATGGGTAAACAATTTTGCTTTTGTTCTGTTTATCAGGTACCAGTATATATTCTTTCTATTCTATTCGCACATACACTTATCATTTTAAGTACACATTTGAAATTATAAGTTTTGTGTTAATTCCCCTAATCTAATGTTTACTGTGTACACTTTTTCCATAGTATGCATTTACACCAATAGTTTGTACATTTTCATATGTACATTCCACTAATACAAGCATTTTACCTGCACTTTTTCCTAACCAATATTTTTGTATGCTTCCACAATGGGAACGATGACTTCTGTGTGAAACTGTTTCCCAATTTGTGTCAGTGTTCAGGGAATGAGCATTAAGTAAGATCTCATTTAAGTATGAATCAAATGGAATTTTCACTCATGCCTATTCAAAGATGGATGGAGAGAAAAGTCTTTATTATGGTAAGCTTTATCTTACATATCATGGATCCAACCATGAAAAGTTTTAAATGGTTCCCACTACACATAATGCAAGGGTGAGCAACACATGGTCCATGGGTCTCACTTGATTTTGCAGCCCCTGGAATCCTCTACACTACTCTTTAATTAATCACAAAAAGCAAAGATTTGCTCACAGAAACCTCCAGGAAGCAGAACTCTTTTTTAAAACAATGATTTAGGAGCGTATTGCATTACAAAATAAATCATCTTACCTCTGCCATTTTGAATTCTATTACAGGATACAGCCAGGTACTATCACACACAAAATGCTGCTGATGCCACCACCCAGCTGCAGCCCACCTAAAACCCAGATAAAATCCACACTCAGCTGGCCAATTTGCAAAGCCAGGAACTTCCTGACTTTGCAAATCGGCCACCTGAGTGGTGATTTTAGTCAGGTTTTAGGTGGGATGCAACCAGTGATAGTACTTTTTTCCTAACCAACATTTTTGTATGCTTCCACAATGGGAACGATGACTTCTCTGTGAAACTGTTTCCCAATTTGTGTCAATGCAATGTGAAAAGACCCTTAGTGAAAGTAGGAGTGGAATGGAGGATACAATAAACTCACAGTACATTATTTGAATCAGGAAAATACTTATCCTTATATCTTCTTCCTGCTAATTTCAAGGTAATAAAGGTTGGCAAGTAGGAATGAAAGAGAGGTTTCCTGGGTTTCTGCTTTCAGGTATCTGGCATGTAATCAGCCTATGCCTCTTCAGGTGCCCAAGCACTTTGATTCTACTACAAATCTTTAATGAGATGAAGGGAGTGAGGAAGTAGCCTGGATTCACATTATAAATGTTACCATGCCAAATACATTCTTGGTGCAATCACTAAGTAAGATCCCTATTTAAAGGTCAGCTTTGCTCATTCCTCTAAGACCATTAAAGGCTGAACATCCATTACATGTCCTGCCTAGGCTATTAGAAAGGTCAAATGTTGTAAGGAAGCATACCTTTCAGTTATAAATGTAATTACACTTCTGGAAAATCACATTGCTTGCATTCTTTTTAGAAATACATAATGAGTTTTTCATACAGAGGCAGCACAGCAGAACTGATAAACTCTGTAAGATCTGGAGAGAAGATCTCGGCTCCATTCAAAAGCAAGAGTGAAAATTACTGCAGTGTCTATAGAAACACCTGGTGGAACACTTTCTATCAAGGATGCTACAATGATCAGGAATAGGCCTATGATGCATTCACAACTGAAAGACAATAACAAAGGCTGTTAGCTTTATATTATTATGCATCTAAATTGGTGAGATTTTTGTCATTTCACAACTATTTAGAACAGCCGTTCAGAGTCATGGTCTACAAATGAGTAAGACAGGTCTTAATTAGTTTGACACAGTGATTCAGTCATAAACAGTGAACAAAATGATACCCAAATGATTTTTTTTCTAAAAATATCTAGACCATACATTCAACTCAGAAAAGAACTAATTCTTTACCATGATTTAATTATTGTGTTCATAAAAACATAGTAACAGTAAAAGCCCAAGCATTTTCGTTTGAATTTAGATTTCTCTATGCCCATTGGGACTTATTTTTAAGTTACTACATTTGGAATTGCAACCTTGGCATCTGATCTCCCCTACACATTCAGTTTTCAAATAAAATGGCTAGAACACTACACTTAGGATAAATGTCCTCCTTCTGCTTTCATGATAAAAGCAACACACAAATGTGAATTCATTGATTCAATATATTTATACCATGTAGTTTTCAGATAGAATTGTTTCTTGGATTGTCTTTCAACAATTAAAACAAAAAAAATAATAGTGACACATTGGTGTGTCAAAGGTAGATTCTACTAATTCCAAGATTTACACTTCACTCCAGAGAAGGACCACCTATTGTAACCAGACAGTAGATGAAGGAGAATTTTCTTCAATATGTAATGATTTGGCAGAGCATGGCTAGTGGTTTTTGGCTTCAGAAAAGGAACATTACCATCATCACAGATCCATCAAGTGAGGGCATGAGCCTTCTTTGCAGCTACCCTTTATGCTGTGATAATTCCACAGGAGGTCTGGTTAGCCTTTTCCCTGCTCCCTTTCTTGGGTCTTTAAAAAATGATATACTAGCAGGGCATTTGAAGCTGATGTGCTATGTTTATAACTATTTTGAACTGTTTAAACTGTGGCATTTAAATACAACTGTGATTTTAAAAAAAAGGAAAAAAAGGAAAAAAAAGCTTTTGTAAAATAAGTTTTTAGCTAAACTTCTATTGTATCATTTGTAAGCTACTTTAGATCCCACTCCAGGAGAAAAGTGAAATGTAAAATGAATGAATGAATAAACAAAATTGCAAGCATGTCCCTATTAAGAATTTGAAATGAAATATTATCTTTGCATTGGAACATTGTTCTGTCCCTTCAACTAGTTTCTGACTTATGAGGACTGTAACACAAGCCTATCAAGGAGTTTTCTTGGCAAGATTTGTTTAGAGGGGTCTTGCCATTGCCTTTCTCTAAGGCTGAGAGGGTGTTACTTGTCCAAGGTCATCCAGTTGTTTCCATGGCCAATTGATGATTTCAACCCTAGTCTCCAGAGTCATAGTCCAACAGTGAAACCACTACATCATGCTGATTCTAATACTAAAATATTCACCCATTAGAATATCTAGTGATTTTTAGGGTGAGCACTGAATTTCATTTCATGTCTTTTCAAACACTGATGCACAGAATCTAGCATAAATGAGACTGGAATAACAGAAAAGGTTCCTTTTAAATCCTTCAGAATATTGATTATATTATTTCAATGAGTAAGTAAAGGACTGTTTCTGGCCTTTACGTTAATGAACCTTTTCAGCTTAGGTATTAGCAAAAAAGATGCTAGAAGGATTATAATTTCCCTCTACTGAGATCTTAGAAACATACTTAGCCATTGTGGCAAACTTAGCCTGACATAATGATAATTTCAGGATGTTTTGTTCATCATTTGATATGTATATTCATCCTTATACTTAGCTGAGCCTGCTTGACCTTTTCCCTGTATAGCATGGAAGACTATCACATTAATATAAAGTCTAATGCAATTTAAATGGATTCTAGCATTCATGGAACATTAATGGAATGAACCCAATTCTCTCTAAATCACATGCACCTGTGCCAATCTCTAGTGATATTTCCTGCCGAGGTAGCTACATGCCACAGAAAATGAGACCCTATTGGAAACAAATGAGAGAATACTAAAGTACATCATAGGCAGCTCACAGGTAGTATATAGGTCTTACTAATGGTCCCCACCCTAATTAATTTACTGCTATGCTGCCAAATTTGGGTAGACAAAAATGTGCTGCAATTTAAAACAAGTTCTATGGAGAGCATGCACCTTCTGTCCAAACTGTGCATATTATTCCCTATGATACCAAACAAAAACAGGTATGCAATGATATAGATTATCTAAATTGTACTGCTGAATAAACAATGCATGAGGCTCTATGCTAAGAAGCAAGCTGGGTTGGTATATTGTTTAAAACCCAACAAGAAACATACAAAAAGCAACTTGCAAACAATTAGTAGGACATATCCCATAGAACATACCACGTGAAGCTGTCTTGGGGAGTCCTTGTATTTTTAAGCAGATATTGCTTCACCCTTGTTGTCAAGCTCCAAATTCTTGCTTGCTGCCCAGAAAGGGACAGGCAGCCAGTGGAGCTCTTGCAACAAGGGAATTGCGTGTTTTCTGTTGCCAGCCCCAGTTAACAATCTGGCTGCTGCTCTTTCAACTAGCTGAAGTTTCCAAATGCTCTTCAAAGGCAGCCCCACAAAGAGCATGTTGCAGTTGTTACGATTTATGCTCAACAAACATGCAGTATTAGACTTTGTTGCTAAGGCAGGCAGCAGCCTGCAGAAAGAGTCTGCACACACTATAAGAAGGCATGCTGGGCAAGAGAGCCTGAATCGAGAGTCTCAGTTCAGAAGTGCAAACTGGAATTTCCCTCCAACCCTTCTCCTCCTGATAACAAAGAAATGATTTCACTGGGGAGAACAATCAGTGCTTAACTGTCTTGACTACTCCAGAGACTGTAGGCCAGCCAAACTGGTTCAGATCAGTACATTCCCCATTGTGAGGTATTGTGAAGCTTTAAGAGAAGTTGGACAAGCCTATCGGGATTTGAAAGAGGATAGATGTCTATACTTAATTGGCTTTGCCTCGTATATGCAGCTCCATTGTTCTTTACCACCCAAACAATCTAACAGCAATACTATATTACACTGTTACAGCACTATTACTCCATTTTTACTGCTATGGCTGTCTCCTGTGGCATTCTGGAACTGTAGTTTAATGAGGTCTAAGAGTCCTCTGGCTGAGAATACTAAGTGCCCCTCCCTAAATTGTCAATCCCAAAATTCCATGGGAGGCAACCATAGTAGTAAAAGTGGAATAATGGCACTGTAACAAGGTAGTGCAGTAGTGTCTGAAAAGTCATTATCAGTGGCTGAAGGGTATGCTCATCTCTGTGCTTTACAAGCACACAGTTTTGTTTTTGAATTTTCCATAGAAGAACACTGAGGTCATATTTTGTCCCATCCAGAGACATTTCCTTCACTTAAGGAGACAACTCCCAAGTCAGGAAGAGAATAAATAAGGAGAGAGAGAGACTCTGAGACAAGCTTCCCTGCTTTTTGCTCCTTTAATTTCTAGTTATAACCATACTCCTCTTCATATTGGAGTGTGAGAAATGCCATACATGTGTTTTAGTCGGTATTCTCATAGATTGGTCAGGAGTAGCTTCTAGCTCCCATGCCATTCCTCCCTCCAACTTGTATAGATTGTTATTTTGCATTCTGCTGTTGGCTTTTTCTGTCCTGTTGATTTAAAAAAATATTTTTGGTTGCAAAAACAGCTTGTCATCATTGTGATTTCTTGTCTTCTCCCTCATTTTCACTTGGATTCACTTTGGTTAATTGTCCATTTTTAAAACCTTCAGTTTATAAGATCCTGTAAAGCCTGGGGGAGTAGTTAAATTCTCCCACAGATAATCCTCATAAATTATGCTGCTTAAAAATATGCTGCTATTTCTGGTCATTTAGCTGTGCCTGGAAAATAAATGTATATTGAGTATATCTAAGTTACACATAGAAGTTTGGTAACCTGTAGATTCCATGTGATGGATATGTGGAATTTGTAGCTTGGTCAAGTGTTTTGAATTCTCTACTGGAAAATTCTAATATGTAGCTCCAGGAGGTTGTACTTATAAGCTCTCTATCAGAGAATTCATCATACCACACCAAACTACAACTCCCAATATCCTGTAAGATGAAATCATAACTCTTAAAGTGGTATCAGATGGCTATAACTGCACAGTGTATCCACAATCATTGTATGCGGAGGTGAAAATTATTTCTCTGTCCTTAATGTTGTCAATCAATTGTAACTTGCAAAAGTGTAAATCAGCAAAAAATGACACATTTAGTCAATATAATCAATTTTCCTTCTTCATTATTCATTAAAAATGCCTAGTCCTGTTACAAGAGGAAAGAAACAATAGAAACATTATACAGATATGACACATTTGTGAAACATCTGTTGTGGATTTGTGTGATTAGGCAACTTGGAGTGTACTAGTGTATTAAAAGGCTGTTTGATAATTGACATTAAAACAACAGCCAACACATGCATCCCTCCCCAAGACACAAGAGCTTCTGTTTCTTTACTTCAAGTTGAACCATTGTGGGTCAGCTATCATTTTAAAAGTAATAATATTGCAGCCATGAAGATTGTTTCTCCTCAATTGCTTACATTTCAGTAGTTTTCTCATGTTCTTTGATGCCATTTTAGCTTCACATCTTCAAATTCATACTTTCTCAAGAACATCTGTGCTTTTCATCCTTTTTGGGGGAAAGTACTTAACTCCACTGCTATGAAAGATATGCAAAATCATAGTGGGGAATAAACAATCTCATTAGCATTTGTTTGTCAGTGATGTGTCATTTTCATTGAGAAATTCATATTACAGCAGAATGGACTTAACATTTGCATTTAAATGAAGACCACTGGAGAATGATAGAGAACTCAGTTTTATTAGACTGGTAAATTGGAGCAACCAGGATTCCACTTTATGGTCCAAAATCATCCAGAGCTTACCATTTGTTTCAATCCCTGCAAGTTACATTGAATTTCAAAATATAACAAACAGAACCACTGATCATGCATGCTAGGGAGAAAATGTGGCTTCTTTTATCACCGTCTTGTAGTTTCCAGGCTAGTAGTACACAAATGTCAGCAGCTCAGGCTCCATTACTCATGCAGCTGAATTTTGTGCCATGAAAGTATTCATTTCATGGATGTGCAAGTGGAGTTCTGCATGTATAACCTTTGTAGGGGTAGCTGTGCTTCTTAAACAGATTAAGGAATAACTCCCTTATCTGTAGATTCGTTTAATGTCTAGCTACAGTCCACACTTGCCATTGCACAGTGGGAATGTGCATTGGTATCATACCAGATACACAGTTGCTTGGAGGTACATGGTTCCCATCCACTATAAAGGTAACATTGCACCACCACTGCATAACTTTGTCAATATTTAAACCCTCCTTTCTTTTCCCTCTTACTCAATGAATTAAGTACAAACTACTTTTGCACTTTGAAGTCCATTTGCCTTGATGGACATGTGTGTCTGTTTTGCTTTCCCCATCTATTTAAAAAGAACAACCTCAAGTTATTTCTGTGATACCTATCAAGACATTTGAGAACTTTGAGAATTCCTGATGAAGAAAATAATTATCACCCATACTTTGTTAAAAACTGATGGCCTTGCTTTGTTAGAAAGGATGCTCAAGAATTTTGTTCATTCACTTAAAAAAACAATAACAGCTGACATGATCTGTACCTCCCAGACTTTTGAGGTTGAACCTTCACTGAAGAAATAATGTAGTTTGTCACTACTTTAATTGCCATGGCTCTATGCCATGGTATTCTGGGATTTGTAGTTTGCTGTGGCACCAGAACTGTCTAGCAGAGAAGACTAAATATCTCAAACAAGTATAAATCTTAGAATTCTATAGCATTGAGCTATGGCAATTAAAGCAGTGTCAAACTGCATTATTTCTGCAGTACAGATGCAGCCTAAGGACCTTTGCAGACTGCCAAAAATAGTGCAAATTGAGTCCACTT
>CM034702.1:7143633-7154378 GCA_020142125.1 Phrynosoma platyrhinos
ACTCAATTTGCACTATTTCTGGCAGTCTGCAAAGGCCCTAAGTCCTTAAGAAAGAATTATAATTCACCCTGTATAAGGGAAACAATTGTAAAATAAATATTCTAAAATCCAGACTCTGCCAGCCATTCATTGTCTTAGACATATACCTGAAAGGAGAATATACATATATTTGATGCAAAGATCAGTCATAGGTTGTATACAATTTCAACAGATTTTTGGATTAATCTTGTATGGTTATTGCCTTGGTTAGGCTCTAGTCCATAGCTGCCACTGGGCCTTTGCAGACTGCCAGAAATAGTGCAAATTGAGTCCACTTTAAGGGTTAGGGTTAGGGTTAGGGAATCATGGGAACAGTATTTTATTGTGGCACCAGAGCTCTCTGACAAAGAAGGCTCAATGTCTCAGAAAGAAAGAAAAAAACAATTCCCATGACTCCCTAGCACTAACACTAATTCTTAAAGTGGACTCAATTTGCATTATTTCTGGCAGCCTGCAAAGGCCCACTGTTAGCTAAAGAATATTTGTTGATATCAAGGTCAAATCAAGTTAACTTGCAACATGAATTAATATTTCTAGATCACAGTTTCTAGTTCCCCCTTGTGCCTCTGCATACTAAAACAGAGTCTTAAAAATTAAACCTACTGGTTGTACTGCATTAACAATAATGGATTGTAGAAACTTTTTTAACAAGATATCTAGCAGTCTTCATCTGCTTCACTTTAATAAGGGTTTTACCACTCTTATAAGGTTAAATGTTTGCCACAGTGATGCATTAATAACTCAAAACCTTTAATTATGTCACTGCCCCATTTAATTAAACCCAACATGATAAACTGTCAGCACTTGCATTATGAACCCTTATTTTGATTGGCTTATAATGCAGTGATAAAAATTCATTTCATGCTCCAAAATGACATACAAGGTCTCCACTTGAGAGTGACGATGATGGTTATTACTGTTATATATAAACAGCTGTATCTATTTGGCATTTACAAGCAATGTACTGTTTAAAGGATGGAAGCATTAAGTATGGTCATGTGTTGTGTTTTAAAAGGGCAAATCTTTCAAAAAATATTTGGAGGGCACTCTCTTTCCACTAAATATGCACCTGTTTTCCATTCTTCACCAAACTAGCTTGTTCTGGCTTACATGTGCCGAAACAACATTCCTTCTTGTTTTCAGAAGTCTTACAAAAGTAGATTAAAATACAGCCACTTTTTTTTTTTTTGGTACAGTAATCTTTTCATTCTGAGGTTTAAATAAGAATTAATTTTTTATCTTATTTAGATCCTCCAAAGTGTTTTTGGAGCTAGAAATACAGATAATCATTCATTGTGAACTTTACAGTGTTTGTACATGAAAAGCTGGAGGAAAAACATTATGTCATTATGGGATTTGGGAAGAGAACCCTTTACTTGCTTGAGTCGATGAGACTTTTGCCATTGGTGCTGCTTATTTATAGAAGTTACCTTGTTGTTCCATTCCTATCATGCAAAATAGAATAATAAAATCATATAATTGTAGAGTTGAAAGAGGCCCTTTGGGTCATTGGGTGCAACACCTGCTCAACGCAGGATCTTCAACTACAGCATCCCTAGCAAGTAGCTGTAGAGTCTATCTTTTCTGAAGATAGTCAGAAAAGGAGAACCCACTACTTCTCTAATGAATTGGTTCCATTGCTGAAACCACTCTCAGTCTCAAATGTTCCTTGTTTTGTTTGATTGAAATCTACCTTCCTGTAACTTAAATCCATTAAACCTAGTTCTACTTTCTGAGGCAGCAGAGAACAAGCCTGCACCTTCCTCTTTATGGTAGCTCTTGAGGTAGTAAAAGAGTGAAATCATGTCCCCACTCACTTATATTCAGTAAGCTGGCCATGCTCATTTTCCTTCAAACCCTCCTCATATGTTCTCTGTACCTCCTATCATTATCATTGTCCTTTGTTGAACTTGCTCTAACTTGTCCTTCTTAAAATAGGCTTCTTAAAATTAGGTGCCGACAACTGAATGCAGTACTCCACATGAGGTCTGATCAGTGCAGGAAACAGTGGATCTATCACTTCCCTAAACTATGGTTCTATTAATTCAGGCTAAGATGGCATTTGCCTTCTTTGCTTTAACATCACACAGTTGGCTCGTATTCAACTAACAATAATTCTAAGATATCTCTTATAGAATTGTACAGTTGGAAAATGATCCTGTAAGTCATTGAAGCTAACCTCCACTCAGTGCAGCAACACCAGATAGATCACTTCCAGAAGGTAATTGACCAGCCTCTTTGTGAAGATGTCCAGAGAAGAAGATTCCATCCACCTCTTTAAGTAATTCTTTTCATTGTCAAATAGCTCTCACTGTCAAGAAGTTCCTTCTAGTGTTCAATCAAAATCTATCCTCCTGTAATTTAAAACCATTAGACCTGATCATACCCTCTAGGCAGCACAAAACAACCATCATCATTCTTTAAGGAAACCAAAAGCCTTTTTAGTCACTTAGTTCTTACTAGCTTCCACATTCTTGAGCAAAAAATCATGTCTCATATTTACCACTTACTAACTGGAGTCCACCATCTCGTTTTCCTGTCAGCAATATTTTCCCAGTAATTATATATAATAACATTATTCCACAGGAGGTTAAGGTGAATGAATATGATGACTTGCCTGGAGACCAACTGAAAGAGTTCTTCTACATGGTTTGAATAAGAATGGGAACTTTCAGCCAAAGAAGAAAAGAAGGTAGATGCTCCTGATTAGGCTCCTTGTATGAGACTGACATATCCATATACACTCTAATGAAAATACTATTCTAATTATTCAAATTCAACACATTAATTGTTGTGTGTTTTTCTAACATTCTATTTCTGTCTTTAGTAGCACTGTTCATAGCAATAAATGATCTGAGAGAACCATCACAGTGATATTTAAGCTGCTGGACTTGTAGCAGGGTGAACCAAGTTCAAATCCATGCTTGGTCATGGGCTATGTCACCTTGGCCTATCACTGTCTGTTAGCAAATCTATTTTAAAGGATATTTTTGATAGGGGGGCTAATAGGGAGATCAAAACCATTGAATATGATCACATGGTTTCCAGATTTTGTACAAATTAGATGATGATGATGATACAATAGTGACATTTTGTCATGTGCAGCTACTTACAGATATTTTTCTGAGACCTCTAATAGCAAAAAATAGATACATGATACTAACATGGCAAGTCCTGCAAAATGACTGCTGTCTGGTTCACATGAGGACAGTAAAGATAAAAAACAGTAATTGCAGACAGGAGGGAAAACAATGTGAAACTTCCTCCAGTGAAACAGATTTTATATATATATATATAAATAGAAACTATCTTGTTTAACTTTCTTCATCCATTTTAACTTTTCATAACAAAGCACATACTAACCAGCACAAGATATGTTAGGATGTCTCTATACCCCACAATGTGGTTTTTGTTAATGACTAATTAACACACTGGTCCCTGACCTACGGACCTCAATATTTTTGTGCAAGGGCCATGCTAATCTTCTCCGTATCATTCCAATTTTAGTATATGTGCTGCCGAAGCAAGCATGGACCTCAATATTATTGGACTTCAGCTCCCAGAATTCCTGCCTGTTGATCAAACTGACGGGGGCTTCTGGGAATTGAAGTCCAAAAACTTCTGGTGGACCTAAGTTTGGGAAGAATTGAATTAATGTAATGACAGGCATTTGTACTTTTTATGTTTCTCTTCCTTCTTACTTTGTTGATTATATCCTTCTACCCAAGCACTTGTGTAAAGGCCAGGTCAGGTAATACTCCATTTCATATGATGAAGTGGACTGCAGTCTACCAAATCTTATGCCAAATTAAATTTGTTTGTCTGTAAAGTGCCAGTAGACACTGTTAATTTTGCTGGAACAGTCTAACACAGGTACACATTTACACTGAAAATATCAGCTAGTCTGGAAACTTTGAAAAGTATTCTTGAACAGATGCAAATCTATGTGGCAGATCTGTTCCCCTCCCTTTAACACCACTACCCAAATTTTATATCTAAGTCTCAGTAACAGTTTTCAAAAACAGCTGTGTTAGTCTAAAAAGTAGGAAATGCAAAGGAGCATTGTGATACCATTTAGATTAACTGATTTAAAAATTAACCAATTTACTATTTTTACGTCCTTGCTACTGTTGTTTTGTTTTCCTGAATTTGCAAGCTAACATTACACAAGGTACACATTGCCATCATGGATTAGTGGTTTGAGTGTTGGACTACAACTCTAGAGACCATAGAGTCTAGAGTGTTAGCCATGAAACCCACTGGGTGATCATGGGCAAGTTACAGTCTCTCAACCTAAGAGGAAGGTAGTGACAAACCTCCTCTGAACAAATCCTACCAAGGAAACCCCATTAAAGGTTTCCCTTAGAGTTGCTATATGTTGGAAATTACTGGAAGGCACTCAGCATGCACACACATTGCACACATAAATGGTATATCTAATGAATAAAAGTAGATAAATCTTCTTTACTCATATACTTAGCTGTAAAACCCAATTAGCTAAGCAGAACATACAAACAATTAAAATTGTCCAAATGTCTGTACTGTACTCCCAAGATAAATAAATTGGTCTTTTGTCCTGGCATAGGCTATTTTAGATTATATAGGCCAACAGACTCTGGCCCAACCAGCCCTTAGCTTAGTCTAAGACTGACTGTTTGTAGCAGAATTTCTCAGACCCAATAGCCATGGGCCCACTTACCTGTCACTGCTGTCATCATTCTACAAGCATGCCCTAGTCACAACCTGTGATGTCAGAAGGGGGTGCCTGGCCATTTGGATGAAGCCAGCCCTCCCTCCCCATTTGCACACGGGGGCCATGGTGTGGGCCTATTCTTCTGCCTGTCCACAAATAGCCTGACTTTTCTTTTCTTTTGCTTGCTAGAACTCCCTTCAAATTTCTAATAGAAATTTTATTTTTGACATACTTACTCTGAACCTCCAAGATTATTGATGAATTGCCTGATAACTTGTATAGCCCATGCCCACCCCACCAGATGGTAAGTACCCACATCATTGAATAAATAGTGTTAGAATAAAGTTACACTGAACTGAATGGTGTTAGAATAAAGTTACAAAGTAAATTCTTTACATAAACACAGATATATCTGTGGTTACTGGCCCAAATTATATCATCCTGGGGTGCATCTACACTGCAGAAATAATGCAGTTTGATACCACTTTAAGTGCTGTAGCTCCCTCCTATGACTCATGGTATTTGTAATTTGGCAAGGTCTTTAGTCCTCTCTGCCAAAGAGTGCTGGTGCCTCACAAGGCTACAAATCCCAGGATTCTGAAAAATGGAGCAATGGCAGTTCAAGTGGTGTCAAACTGCATTATTTCTGCAGTGTAGATGCACCCTTCAAATGTAAAATAATGTGATCTTAAAAATTTATTTGAACTATTTGGGTAGAGGATTACTACCTCTAATTGTTTTGTTAATGCTCAAATAGAGCTTCATTCTGCCAATCACAAAAATTCAATAAAATGCCTAGAATATATTATCAGCTTTGGAGGAAATTCCTGTTAAATCAATGATACCCTAAAAGTGGGCCATGCCCTTATGATAAGCCTTTTTCTATACAAACAAAGTGATATAGCCTTTCTGAGAGTGGAAAATCTCTATTGCTACATGTGCTGATTTTGCTTTCAAGCAAGAGCAGGGAGGACAAACCAAGATAAATCATATTGTTTCATGATAATTTATGGAGAGTGGGAAAATGGTTGCACCCATTAACATCTGTCTAAGAAATCTAAACCATCCAAGATGCAATGAGATTTACTGAAATTAGCACCTTCCATTTTCCAAAGAGTCAAACTCTGCAGGCTTCTGATGGATCCACCTCCCCCAGTGGGAATTATTTATGGCTGTACCATCACCAAGGCCATTTAATCAGAAGAATGGAATTGTATTTTTAAAATATAAAATTGAAAAATGACTATGTTTTAGAACATCTTTCAGTATGCACTGGTTGCCTGACAAGATTAGAAGTCAAAGTTTTCTGAAACAAGGCTAAATGCCGGCATTAATTTTGGCTAAGTGTCAAGGAAGCTTGTCCATGAAGACAGCCAGTGGGTACCTATTCATAAACCAGATACAGGCTCCAAGACAATTATATCCAGCAACTGGGGGCCATTTCATGTTTCAATCAAGGTAGCACAGATTCAGTCTTAAGAAGGAACACTTTTTTTTTATTCCAGTTACAACAGTATACATTGTTAACACTACTGCTATGTCTCTGCAACTTTTCAGACATTTGAGGTTGTAATTATTTAACATGTGAAGAGGGAGAATGGGGAACAAGCATATCGACTCCCTTCTCCTCCACTACAGTGGGAAGGGAGGAAGCTTCACTTGACACAACACTGTAGTAGAACAAAAGCTCCCTCTGAGATCCCACAAGAGGTTTTTGAGGAGTCTGTGAGGGGGATTAAAGACATTTGAGAACTCAAGAGATTCAGAAAGGCAGAGCTAGTGACATGAGAAGAAAGAGACAACAGTGATTGTGACCTGAAAGACCCAGACAAAGAAGGCAGGAAGAAGACAATCATAATTTGGCCAAAGGACCTTAGCCAAGCAGTAAAAGACTGAAGCCTGTATTTGGGCCATCTAGCCAAAGACAGGTCTGATGCACACTAGTCCAAATGTGGTGTTACCTCAGGACCAGGACCACAAACACCCTTCTCATATTTGATATCGATCTAATATTAAAAGGGACACTGAGTTGAGTGACCTGTGGGTGATCTCTAAAGGCAACCCAAGCTGCAAATGTGGTCATAATCCAGTTGGCTTTAGCAAGGGAGGAAACAAGGCACCTACCATAATGAGATCACCCAAGATATCTACATAATCCCTTTTGTCTATATATGGCTATAATGGGACACTGCCCGAAGAAGATGGCTGTGCATGCACAGACAAAGGACACATCTCCAGCAGCAAAGGGTTTGCTGAGATATTCACACCAATTGTGTGAACATTTACTACAGCCCCCAACCATTCTTTTCCTTGTGAAAAAACATTTAGCAGAAGTGGAAAACAGACTGGCAAAATGAGGCATTTTCACAGTGGCTTGAGGGCATGGTGTATACATAACACATGCCCCCAAGATGCCAGAAAACGTCCTAAGCAACCACAGGGTGGCAGCATTGCAGCATTAGATGCTGCACACACCCCCAAAAAATGCTGGTATGGCAGCAAAGACACTTTTTTTCTACTCCAAAAAGGAGTGGCATTTTGCTGCTTCTTTTTGGGCTGAAAAATCGCCAGATCAGGGCTGCAGTGTATGATTGCTGTAGGCCTGATCTGGTGCTCAAAGGCCTTTCAGAGCCTTTTGGGGCAGTCTTTTTTGCCCCAGAGAGTTAGTTCATTCAGTCCTTGATTTCTGTCCTGGGACACAATTTTGGGGATGTACATATACCACAGTCTGCACACTAGCAATTTTGTAACCAGGCAGACCCTCTGTCAATTTGACTAGGCACCTCAATAAGCCAGCAAGCCCACTTGCCTCAGCAGTTATTGAGCTTTCTCAATTCTGGACGGCTATTAATTTGAACCATGCTTCAAAAACAGTAAAGTATCACTGATAGCAAGGCCTTCTCTATTCACCTTCTCCCACCTTTGTTCCATTAGTTCTTGTGGGTGAGTGTGTGTGTGTGGTTGTGAGTGTGTTGATTATCCTCTTAATAAAACTACAAAAAGCTATTTGAAATTTCCTCTGGAGTTCTGTGTGGTTTGAAACCATTATACATAGGGTTATGATCTGGCTGTTGCAGCAGCCAAAACATAATGTGAGCTATCCCCCTAAAGCATATTAATTTGTGGGTGCCCTCCTGGGATGCCAGCATTTTGGGTAACAATGGAAAAGCTTATGTTCTACATATGTTTTCATCTATTGTTTCTCTATTCTATGAAATGCCCACAGGTTGATTTCTTACATTTGTTTGAGAAATATAGGGCTCTTGACAGACATCATTCATTCCAGCACTCCATCCATCTAGAGGCACCAATGGGTACAAGCAGTTCCTATTAGAATAAATAACCCCCCAAAGGCAGGAAGAAAAGGGATGGAAAGAATATTTGAAAATATTCTTAAAATTATTTTAAAACCCCACACTTTTAAGTGTCAAGAAATGCTGATGAAAAGTGCCCTGGACGGATGCAAATCTTGAGAGTTCATGACTTAATCTGTGAAAAATATGCACATGGTTACTTTGCCCAGAAAACCAAACTTTCTGCTCAGAAAATAGTTATTTTTCTGCAGAAAAAAAAAAAAAAAAGCTCTGTGATACTGTAATTGCATTCTGCACAAAATCCACACATGATTGATTTGCACATGAAACAACATTTTCTGTGCAGGAAACAGCTTTTTCTGTACACAATTTTTTTCCACATGTAAATATTGTTTTCTGTGCACAGAAATCTGGTTTCTGTGCAGCAAAAAATGCTGTTTCTTGTGAACATACAACATGTGCAACTTTTATACAGAATATGCCCCAAATGAGCTTGGAAAACTCTATGGTTAGTGAAGATTTTCTTCCAACAGGAGGGAAATTCTGAATATTACTGTTGCTTCCATTGAGAACAAAATTAGTAAAGAATTGTACCCCTGAAGCAGGCCATCCCCACATCCTGCAACAGATCACCAAAACATTATGGACCACATACATTTACAAACTAAACTCTCAGCTTCTTGGTTGTTGCTTTGTGTCTCCCATTCAAAACTAATGCAAGGTGTATCCCTTATCCTGACTCACATTTAAAAATCCTTAAACAATATAGCATATTATTTGCAACCTGGCTCTGTAAATGAGTATAATAGCTTGAGTATAATAAGTACATTTCTGTACCGCTTATCAGTGCACTTAATGATAATGCAATTCAGAGTGGGCAAATTTCAGGCTTGCAGTCTCTTTTAAACAAACAAACAAAAACTTAATCTAAAATCCTGAGAACACTAACTAGAGCTTGGGGCAAAAGTAATATACTTAAAATCAAAAAATTCTGAGCTTAGACATTTGTTTTGAGTACTAGAACTGAATGTTGCTGTAAAAATTCTACTTGCAGTTACCCAAAGTTTTCTTAATTTTAGTTATATAATCAGACTGAGGAGAAGTCATTTTCCCCCACCTCTTGTCAAACAATTGGGAATCATAAATTCTTTGTTAGCCAAGGTAAAACTCCCTCCTGTCCATTCCTGGATTAATATCATAAGCTTTAGCAATATCTGATGCATGTACTTTTCTCCAGCTTCCTGAATTTTTCCTCCTTTCACTCATTGTCAGCCTCTGTGCTTAGGGGTGCTGTTTGTCAAATACCTAAAAAAGTAGACGGATTCAAAAGGATAGAAGTTTTCTTTTCTTTCGTTTCTTCCCTTTAGGATAAGGCATATCATAGTTTTCATTTGTGGCCTACATTATGAGAGGAGGAAGTGACATTTTTAAAGTGAGAAAGGTCAGCCTTGTCAACTTAAAAATAATTAGATAGTGCTGTATTATCTGAATTGCATGGTACTTTTCCCCCTTAAAGGTCTCCAGAGTAGCCTGGAAATTATATATATTTTTCTTCCTGCAGGAATGCTTCTTCAAGAGATTAAGGGCAATGCTAGGTAGTTTTCTTTTTCTATTTGCCAGAAAGAAAGCCTCGCCTGGATGAAATGGCCTAGGCTGTGTAATCTCTTCCAACTATTTCTGATAGACAGCATCCATAAGAATGACAGACAGGAGATGGGAGTTCTGCCAGTACCAGTGGGAAGAGACTCCATTATCATCCATCTAACATCTTAATAGCTCCTTAAATGAAGAATCTGACACCAGAGCCCATCTCAGAGAAATTCCAAAGGCATCATGGGTTACTAATCTGGGATGACAATTGTAATGTTGGAGAGGAATGGGACAAATTGCTCACAGAGAGAGAGAGAGAGAGAGAGAGAGATTCAGCAACCTTTCTGATGGCTAATACAGTATTACATTTGCAGTATCTTTTTTGGCTTCCCATTCCTTCACATTCTGATCTAAATGAGATCACACTTCTCCTTATGTTATGGAAGGTTCCATGTGCCTATGATTATCTGAGGCATCTCTGATCTGAATTAATATTGAAGTAAACTTTCATTTTCTTTATACTTCCCATGCCCTTGAATTCACCAATGTTCTAAATTCCCCCCTATTTTAAGTGTGCCTGGCATAGAAGCCTCCTTCAGAAATTCAAGCAATGTGTGGAAATGGACACATGCAGTTGACCTATCACCAGTTCTCTTTGCTGCTTCTGACTCCACATTCGACTTTTGTGTGTTTTGCCTGTAGAACTGAAGAGGGATTCATTGTGTATTCAGCCAGACTTCCCTAAAAAGGGACTGTTTGAGTTTTCAGCCACTTGTGTGTCTGGGAACCCTGCATGATTGAGGCTGGAGTAATGGAAGCACATTCCCCTTAACACATAGTGAATGCTCCTTTACCCTTGCAGTTTCTCAGTGTATAAAAGCCAGTACCTTTCCATCAAGGAAAGAGATATGAAGGTCGGGTTATCATATCTGTGCCCCCAAATTGTTTGATTATGTGGACCAGACGGGTCATAGCATTACTCAGAGTAAAGAGACTATCTCAGGCAGCATTTGCATCAGCAATGGTTTCTTGATTGTTCCTTTTAAACTCCTTAGCTGTTTGCCTCTGTTAAAAAGAAGAGCTGTATATCTCCCATAAATTGTCCTAGT
>CM034702.1:7154478-7178736 GCA_020142125.1 Phrynosoma platyrhinos
AGTGGCAAAAAAGATGATTGGGGGCACAATGTGTGATTGCCACGGCCCTAATCTGGCACTCCCGGGTTGGCACAGAGCCGCCCCTTACAAGCCATCTGCATCTTTGTTTCATGGACAGTATTATATATGGAGTGCCACAACTTTTTTGAACCCCTTTGACACAGCATGTGTGCACACTGCGCCAATGGGGCACCCTGATGCCATGCGCCATGTAGTCAGGCATGTGTGCAGTGTGATGGCAGCATGGGGCGGAGTTGGAGTGGCTGGCATGTGGTCGCCCAACCCCAACTCCACCCCCAGGCCGGCCCTTTAGGCTAGACAGCATAAGTCCAAATTTTTTTTTACACTGAACCATCATAAACCAAAAGTATCACTATCTCAACTATCAAGTGTTTTGATTCTTGGAATATTTTGGAGTTTGGATTTCCAGATAAGGGAGACTCAATCTATATAGGATAAAATTAACCAAGGGGCAGTGAAGTGCACAGGCATCACTTATCACTCATCCTAATATTTATCAGAACCTTATCAACAAGTTGCTAAGAGGAAATTTTACTCTCCACTTCAGGCATGAGTCTATTTGCAGCCTCAAACTGCTAGGCTAAAGTAAAAGTATCTAGCAGGGCCTACAAAACATAAATTAACCCCTTTTTTACCCCTGGACAACTGTTAATATTTGGCCATGCTAGTGCAAGGATTCTAGGGGCCACATCCACTAAATGGTCCAGCCAGCTTCTGAACATGGACCAGAGAAGGGACATTGGCTGCATCCACACTACAGAAATAAAGCAGTTTGATACCACTTTAACTTCCATGCTATGGAATCTTGGGATTTGCAGTTTGGTGGGGTGCCAGAGCTCCCTGACAGAGAAGGTTTGATATCTCACAAAACTACAAATCCCAGAATTCCATAGCATGGAGCCATGGCTGTTAAAGCAGTGTCAAACTGCATGGTTTCTGTAGTACAGATGCAGCCATTGTTTTCAGATTGGCTTCAAACAACTGAAAGTTAGAATAATGTATCTTAGATTGGCTCTTAACCAGTCTGACAAGAAGTGAGACATTTTCTCAAATGGAGAATTGGTGTTTGAATCTGGGGGTTGTTGTACACCCCTGTGGAAGATCTATACTCCATGTATGGGGAACATTACCCAGTGCATACAAACAAAAATAACAACTTAAGAGTCTGTAAAATTTTATGTAAGAACTAGCACCTCCAATGTAACATTAATAACTGTGCCTGCACTTCATACTTTCCACCATTTTAGGTTATCAGTGTGAGAGTTCTATTTAACTCTACATTAATTCCTGCTTAACTGGCAGTTAACAAGTGTAATCCCTGTAAATAAATAAGCCATTCCTTGAATGAGTGTCTTTCATCCTTAAGAACAGAGCCAAAGAAACAACATGACACATCTGAAGTATAATGTAATCATAGCAGTTTGTTCCAGCAGTTAACAATGACTAAAAGAGTGCTCTCCCTTCCCCCCTTTGTTTTTTTTTTAAATTACTTTAATAAAATACATAGTTTTATTTTGGGGTTTAAAGGAACTAGAGGGGCAAAAATGTGAAATAAATTATTTTAATGGAAGTTTTGTTACCAAAAATAAAATAAAAAAAAATTGGCTAGAATTCCATTAGGCTAAAATCCTCTCATTCATGATGTTGCCATGGGTTGAAGTCAACTCAAAGGCAGCTAACAACAAACAACAACACATGTATATTTCCAGGGACCCAGTGTGCTTATTGGTTTGTGTATTGGACTAGGATTCTGGGAAACCAAGGTTCGAATCCCCACTGGATGCACTTAGGCAAGTCACCTCCTTTCAGCCTTAGAGGAAGACAATGCCAAACCCTCTCTGAAGAAATCTTGCCAAGAATGCACCATGATAGATTCAATTTACAGTTGTTGTAAGTCAGAAATGACTTGAAGATACACAACTACACTGCATATTTTCTTATCTCATCTAATTGGTGCAGTTTATACTATTGGTGCAATACGTATCGAAGAAGAAGAAGAAGAAGAACTCTCATAAATATCAGCAGAAAGTATATTGTGAACTCACAGGTGAGTGAAAAGTGTGTGGTGTCTCTCACAAAGAATGACACAAAGATATACACCTATACCTTAGATTAGCTGTGAATATAAATAACACAAAGCCCCCAGGTCTGCCCATTCCATTGATCCCAAACAATGACTTTGTTTAGTTTGGACAAAGAGAGTGAAGAAAACAGGAAAAAATGCTCCTTCCTTGCTGCTTCCCTACATGAGGCCAGCAGGGATACACTTATTTTACATCCTCTTTGGTGAGGTATGTCTGAAGAATAAGGCAGAATTGCTCTGTCAGAAATATGTATTTTTTAAAACAAACACACACACACATTAAAACTACTTATGAGAAAGAGTGGATGAGATATTTGGGATAAGACATGCAATAATGGTGCAGACCATGAATCTCTATTTTTCCTTATTGGCTGCTGGATATTAAAGTCTATGTGTGACTTCCTTTCAAAAAGGGACATTCCTGTAATCCTGTAGAAGTAAATGTACACTTAGTCCTCCAGTCTTGCTATTACTCTCCTTAATGATTCTGGCCACAACTACACAAAGATAACATCTCAGTCTTTCAAGCTTGTACTGAGAAAGCACAGCAGAATCCTCATTTCTCTGGTCTTTTATTAAGCCAAAGCCTAGATGGATGTGAGAGCTAACGGAAAAGGATTAGAAGGGTTTATTCAGTGTTTTCAGAGAAAGAAAATCCCCTCATTCTATGCCAAATGCATTAAACAACTGATCTCACACAATTGCATAAAATTATCACTGACATTAAATCTATGTTAATTCAACCACTACTATGGAAGTTGATTTAACCTGACACCTTTTCCAATGTCATTCATCCACCTTAATTGGTGAGTGAGGAGCATTGCTTCCATTGTGGTTCTGTTATTCTAAGTATTCTTTAAATGCATTTTAAATATTCATTTCCTTAAATAAGTTGGAAGGGATATTGATATTATAAATAAGGGATGTAGCTTTCAGCCAGTCTTGGAAACTAAGCGGGGTCAACCCTGTACTTGGATGGAAGACTGCCAATGAATACCATGTGCTAAAGGCTATGTTTCAAAAGAAGGAACTGACAAAACCACCCCTGAATATTTCTTGCCTTAGAAAACTCTATGAAATGCATAGGGTTATGAAGTTGACAGGTGATTTGAAGGTGCCCATGCACAAGGGCCTATGCACACAAGGGCCTATGTACACATTGTTATATGGTATAAACTACCAATTTCAATATTTTTACTCAGCAGTTGAACAGCTCTAATTGTTAGTTTAAACTTTGTTCCTGTTAGCAAAAAGTACTAGAAACATACACCTGAAAACAGCTTTGAGGGCAAAATAATACAATTTTTTCCACTGTTGCCTGCTACAGTTCCATTCTCTTTCTCAATAACCTCACTTGTGCCTGTTTTAGAGATTGTCCAGGGGAACTGACTTTTCTTACATTTTTCGTCAATCAGCCTACACATATACAAGGAGTATTACTTTAGTTTGGACTAAATGTAAACAGCTGGAATCACAAGAATAAAACTAATGGACACCAAATTGGGTAACTGGAGTCCCCATCCCATCCCTAAACAATGACTAACCTATGAAAATCATGCAATTAACATTAAAAATGTGTGTAAAACAACATTAATGCAACTGCCATTATCCTCACGAACAACCAGGGGATAACTGGGCAAGAAACAGCAAAAAGTCATTCATGAGAAAATTGCGTGAATAAGTTACTGTTGTCTCTTGCCTGGTTCTTCATGGGATAATGGCACTTTAATCACATTTTGTCTCAACACCATGTGAAAACCATTTACACACTTTCAGGTTAATCACAGGTTAATCACCATTGATATTTCCAACTCCCCCCCCCCCGGTGTGATAAACTCCTACTACAGACAATACGGTGGTAGGGGGACAGAATTTGTGAACTGTTTTGATCTAAGTGTGATGTTTACATTTTGGTTGACATTCTGAACATTTTCATTCCAGTTTGTGACTAAATAGGAATGTTTACCTTCCCCTCCTGCCAGATATACCCTTTTAGATCTGCTTTGGACAGAATTTGGCATGAAACAAATGGACTTTATTGAGCAGACAATAAAACCAGCTTATCTGAGCTGGCTTAAAATTTAAAACAGTTGGCATCCTGCTGTTATCAGAAAGCTCTAGCCACTAAATCCACTGCCTGGGTCCATCCTAGGTCCATTCTCATTCCCAGGGGCACTCCACTGGCCATTTCCTTAAGCAGGAAAACTTCCAGCTTTGAAAAGAGGTGCGCTGGCAGCTGGGATGGACCTGGGATGGACCCAGGCATCGGATTTGGCAGCTAGATCCTTCTGATAATGTCAGGATGCCACCAGCTTTAAATTTTAAGCCAGTTCAGGTAAGCCAGCTTTATTATCTGTGCAATAAGCTCCCAATATTAAGAAATGTGGGTGCTCCCCTTCAAATGTTTATTTCAGAAACAAAATCTTCAACATCAGCTGAGAAAACTGTGGATGAATTTCCTAAGAGGGAAAAAGAGGGAAAAAAGGGGGGGCAGAGAGACAGGAAAGCCAGCCCAATCCTGTACCTGATGGGAAGAATCATTGCAGATATTATTATAAATAGTTTGAAAAGTGATGTCCCCAAATTAACTCCAATATCTGTGTCTTGCCTCTGTACTTCTGGATTGCTAGGTACAGAGCAAGGGTAATCCCTGATTATTATTATTTTTTTTAGTTTAGTGGTGTATTGGTTTGAGAGTTGGACTAGGTCTCGTAACATGAGGTCAAATCTCTACTCAGCCATGGAAACCTACTGGATGACCTTGGGCAAGCCACACTCTCTCAGCCTCAGAGAAAAAGCAATGGCAAACCTCATGTGAACAGATCTTACCAAGAAAACCCCATGATAGGTTTGCCTGAGCATCACCATGAGTTGGAAATGACTTGAAGGCACACAATGAGAACAACAATGAAGTCAAAAAATATCAACATGGAGATGTGAACTCAAATCATAAAAATAATCATGAGGACTCAATCATATGATAAAACAAATTATATTTAAAAACCCTCTCAAAAAAATTCATTGCCCAGCACAGTAGAATATATTTTTCTTCTTTTCTAGTGAATAGTCCTGAAGGTTAATTTAAATAAAATAAAATAAGGTATCAGGGGTCCCATAACAAATCTTTCCAATATGTATGCTGAAATCCTGGTGGCTTCAGGCTATCAGATATATTATGTACAAAGGCCATGAATGGCTGTCATATCTCAACAAAGTTGTTTGTCCTAGTTTCCCCTCCAAGAACTTTTCACTTTGCTGTTTACTTTTCATTTAATCCAAAAGCCTCCTCCATTATGCAAGAAGATACATTTCCTTAGTCTGTTTCTATCCCTTAGCTAAAATCATTCTACCCACTAATAACAAAATAGATACCAGGCTTTTTATGACTGTAGTGTTCATTACTATTTATATAAACAGACAATAATAGTAGTTTACCATCATTGCTAATGTCCCAGGATGTAGTTTCACCCATTTACATTCAATATCTGTTTCTCCAAATCTCTTATTTTAGACCAATATAGCCACATATTAAAGATCCTCTTCATTCATATCCTCCCCAACAGGAAAAAAAAGATACATTTTTTGTGAATTAATGACAGTCAGAAAAGAGTAAGATGCATCTATGTTGCCTTTAAGTTAATTTCGACTCCTGGCTGCCCTTAGGTGACATTATCGTGGAATATCCTTGGCAAGATTTGTTCAGAGGAAGTTTATCATTGCCTTCCTCTGATACTGAGATCATGTGACTTTCCCCTAATCATCCAGTGAGTTGGGAATTGAACCATGGTCTCTAGAGTCAGTCTCTCTCATTCCTATATATGTGTGTTTGTGTGTGGGAGAGAGTGTATGTGAGTGTGAAAGTGTGTGTGTTTGTCTTCAAATCATTTCTGACTTATGGCGACCTTAAAGTGAATTTATCATGGGGTTTTCTTGGCAGGTTTCTTCAAAGAGGAGTTGTCATTACCATCCTCTGAGGCTGAATGTGTTTTGCCCAAGATTACCAAGTGAGTTTCCATGACCAAACTAGGAATAGCCCAACACTCAAACCACCATCCATCACTGGCTCTTAGATGCAGAAACCAGTATTGATTGTGGTGTGAGAGTACGACTGTGAATACTGTCTCCAGTCACAGTCCAGCACTCAAACCACTACACGGCACTGGCTTACTGCATCTACGTACTCATACACACTCATGCACACACACACACACACACACACACACACACATTCTTTCAAAGATGTTGAAGTAGCTTTAAAGGAAAACAAGACCAAACTCTATTCCTATCTGAATCTGCAATAGAAAAATCAAGGTCTGTTTCCCAAACAATTTGCACCCCCTGTAAGGTTTTGCATTGATTTTCAAGAGGAGCATTATATATTTTGGATGGGAAACCTTTAGTTGTATTTCTTGACCACTCCTCATTATCAAAACTCTGCTGCATCAGGTCAAACCATGATCTTTTTTTCTGTTCCCACCAACTATATGCCTCTGGGAAGCCCACAGCTATGGTTATATTCTCCAACAACTGGTGCCCAAAAGCATGAAGCTTCTGACATGGATTAATAGTGGAATAATGGTTTGATCATTGGAACATAATAATAATAATAATAAATTTTATTTTTACCCCGCCTTTCCATAGATATGATCAAGGCGGCTTACAGTAAAAAAGTTAAAATTGTTACAATATAAAAGTCAGGAACACATCAGTCAGGGGTCAATAAAAAACACATGGGGCAGAGGGGGAAAAAATAGTACCATTACTTAAGGTGGAAATGCCAGCTGAAATAGATACGTTTTTAAAGTTTTTTTTTTTGAAAGAGATACATTTTTAAAGGTTTTTTTGAACTATGGAGATCAGGGTTTGATTCCCTGCTTGGTCATGTAAACCCACTGACTGACCTTGGGCAAGTCATAAACTCTCAACATCAGATGGCAATGGCAAACCCACTCTGAAGAAACATGCCTAGAAAACCCTGTGACAAGGTCACCTTAGGGTCACCATAAGTTGGAAATGACTTGAAGGCACACAACAAACATACACATACAGTCTAATAGAAGGAGATGGTCATTCAGATAATGTGATCCCCCTCCACCCCAAGCCCCCCCACACATTGATATGTTGATGTGAAAAACCCTCCAAAGAAAGGGATAAGCAGTTCTAAATAAATTTAAATGGGGATTTTGATTGCAGTGTAGGCCTTCCTTTCCTTTCCTTTCCTTTCCTTTCTTTTCCTTTCCTTTCCTTTCCTTTCCTTTCCTTTCCTTTCCTTTCCTTTCTTTCACCCCTCTTGTATTGTAATTGGATTTTATGGGCAACATTTAAGCCACGACTTGAGTTATTATTGAAAGACCTGCTTGAAAGATACTGTAAGCCTGATGCAGGCAAATGAAATATAGCAATACTGATAGATAGAGTGGGTTTATATCCATTATAATTACATCTACAACAGGGTTTTATGAAATACCACAAGTATTATTTAGATGTATGTTGCACATTCTATCTAAAATAAATTGAAATAAAAATATAATGCAAAGCTGGAAAAATATACTCTGTACAAAGTACTGTATCTCTCTGACAAGTACTTAAAAAGGGGCTAAAAGTAATCAAAATTACTGCTAGAAAAATCGAAGTGTTCCATTCCTAGATTTTATGAGGGCCATAAAAAATGAAAAAAGGAGCTCTAGTTAAGCTAGGTTGATGAAGTGATATACTGCCCAAAAAGGCATTGTGTTGAAACAGATTTAAAGTTGATATATATGTATATATCACATAACGGAGCTTATCGCATTACCTTTGAAATCAAAATTAACCTCTTGGGATGCAGCTGGTATGTGGCATGCAGGTGGGAATTATCACATTGTAAATCACCAGTGAATTGTGGGGTGACTGCAGCCCGGGTCCCAGCCACGCTCAGCCGGTGCTTTTTCAAAGTTGGCAAGCTCCAGAGTTTTAAATGGTGACTGGTTGAGTGAGGCTGGGACCTGGGCTTCAGTCGCTCAGCGATTCAGTGGCAAATTACACTGCAATAATTCTTGTCTCCATGCTGTGTCCCAGCTGCATCCCAGGAGACTAATTTCGATTTAAAAGGTAATGTGATAAGTCCCACAATAATTCCAGTGCATATTAAATACAATCTAGATGGAACTTGACTGTAGATGTTCACCATGTGATTACAAATTGCACAAAATACATGTTGCAAGCTTATGAAGGCAAAGATGTTAAAAATTATACAGGAGAAAAAAACATTAACACAATGTTAGTCACAAACCTGTGTTTTGAAGATGCTGCTTTTCTCAGTCCAGGTGTTGTTGAAGGGACATTCATGATCCTTCTGGTTTTATGTGTGTGTGGAGAATTATCCAGGAAAAAAATGAGTTCCATTGGAAGATAAAAAGAGATGCTTCTCTTAAGATCCAAGTTGACTCAGTCCTTTGTGAAGCCACAAGCTCCTTTGATATGTAGAGAGCACTGAATTTCTAAGGAAGTCCTCCATGTTTTTGCATCATAGTGCCATGGTCTCAGGATGATGAAACCTAGCTAGATCATGATTTTTGGTAAAACATGCCAAATGTAGTTCAACTTTTAAAAGTATGGCTGCTGCCTAGTAAAGTAGGTTTGGAGGAGTGTGGTTGGATCCGACTGCTTAGGCACACGTAACTAAGCAGACAATATAACATATGGACTACTGAGATCATTGAAGGTTTACTCTTATGGTTGTTAATACAATTTGGACAGAAATTGAAGCATTATAATGTAGGCATGTGACCTGAATATTCCCATCTAAGAGACCAAATGGATACTAATTTGTTCTGAAGATTTTTTAATTAAACATTTGTAGCTACTAAGGAGTTTGCACTAAAATTGGTATATAAATAGCATTATAATCCATTTTGTCTCAGGCAAAAAAAGTATTTTAACATGTTGTTAGCCACCCCGATTGCTCTCAGAGGGGTGGGGTAAAAATAAATTTTATTATTATTATTATTATTATTATTATTATTATTATTATTATTATTATTATTTATCCTAGTATTTACATTGTTGGAAGTATAAGCAAACAATGGGAACATAGCTGCACATGTAATGGCTTTGTCTTGCTATCAACCCATACTGGAGCTTAGTTTTTGAAGAAATCTCTAAATCTCAAATCAACAGAGAACTTCTCATCTGACTTGAATGCTGTTGCATTTTAATGAGAGAAAATGATAAAGAATTGAATTAAAATGTCTATTCTTACCATTCCCAGCAGCTAGGGTGATTATAGCCAGATTTTGGAAGACTTTGGGCTAAAAGATATTTCAGAATGGTTAAATACACTTACAGTTCTCTTGGAAATGTTGACAGCATATTGCACTGAACCTAGCAACCATCAGACAACTCTTTTTATGGTGTTCCAGTGGAGAAGGCCCTCTCTCTAACTGAAGTTACCCTAGATTTTTTTGGCTGTAGTAGGTTTATCTCCGAGGACCTTAGTGTGTGGGATGGACAATACAGAAGAAGGTGATCCCTTAAGTATTCTGGTCCCAAGCCATGTAGGGCTTTAAAGGCAATAACCAACACCTTGTACCTTGCCTGAAAACTGGCAGCCAGTGAAGGGACTTCAGGACCTGTGTTACATGGTAATTAAGAGAAGTACCTGTAATCAACCTGGCTGCCATATTTTGTATAAACTGAAGTTTCTGAACTTAGCATAAGGGTAGCCCCATGTAGAGCACATTAAAGAAGTCTAATCAAGAGGTTACCACTGTATATATTATTGTTTCAAGGTCTCACTGCTCCAGGAAGGGACCCAGCTGGCATATCAGCTGAAGCTGATAACAGGAAATCCTGATTGGCCCATCCACCTGAGCTGTCAAGTGAAGCGACAAGTCAAGGATCCCCCAAGCTGTGGATAGAGTCCTGCAAGGGAAGTGTGACCCAATCCATAACTAGCTGACATAACTCTGTTCCCGGGTTTGGGTTTCCTATGACAAGTACCTCTGTCTTACCTGGATTCAGCTTGAGTCGGTTTTCTCTCATCCAATCCATTATTGCCCCAAGACAGGCATTCAGAGGAGAGATGCCATCCTTAGTCATTGCATCAGTTTGAGACACTAAGAGTGGTGGTTGAGAAATTATCATGTGGCTTGGGCACAGGCAATCTCTTCTGTGGCTTGGAGCAGTGTCTTTTTTTTGGGATAGACTGATTCCTGAAGCAGAAACCCTGGATTTCTTCTGTACCCCACTCCTGAAGCTGGAGGATCTTGTGTCAATGGAAGACAGAAGCTTTCCTCACACTCACTGGCACCCTGCTTCTCCTGCCTGCTTCTCCCTCTCTCATGGATGGAGCCAGACTATACCAGGAGGGTGGAGGAAACCAGAAATTCCTGCCATGTCTCCTACTCTTCTCCCAGAGTGTATTTGAAACTCAGTGCTGGGAGAACGGAGAGACTTTGTTTGCCCCACATTCTGGCCATATCTTCTCTTCCACTGAGCCCCTTGTGTCTTACAAGCTACGCTAATGCTAAGTCCCATATCTTTTTGTTTAGGGAACAAACAGTGGCATTGCTAGGATGATGGCTGTGGTATCACCCCACTTAAGGTGTCACCCAGTGTGGCCCATACCCTGCATCCCCCTAGTGACACCTCTGCCACAAGGCCAGAACAGGCAAGAGGCTTGTCGGTCACTTCTCAGCCAGTTACTTGGTTTCTGCTCCCAGGGTGATGGTGTGGCAAAGGGGGCAGTGACTAAGATTGTTTTTTTTTTAATGTGCAGTAGAACAGTAGACTTAATATCAAGAAATACATGTTGAGGGGAGATAATAATAATAATAATAATAATAATAATAATAATAATAATAATAATAATTTATACCCCACCCCTCTGTTAAAACAATTGGGGCAGCTTACAACAATTAAAATACATCAAGTAGTGAATCTCCTCCAGATTATAGTTGAAAATTTAAAAGAGCTATCCAAAATACTGAATCCAGAATAGGTTCAACATCTTGGACAACTCCTTGAAGGTTTGGATTAGAACCTAGAGTGGATTCATCACCCTGCTGACATAGGAGTGAGCAGTTAACATGGATGGAAACAACTGATTCAATAAATTTACTATACTTGGTGCTAACAGGAAGGATTTCAATCTGTGCATTTCAAACCACATTTTTATTCTAATTTTAATTAAAAAAACCTTTTGGGGTGAAGACTGTATCACAAAACTCAGATAATTATGAAATATTATTTTTGTTAAAGCCTGTGTTACAATCCATGGATTAATCCAGGAAATTAAAATCTATTTTTCCATTAAAATGTGATCTGAACAAAATCTTCATTTATTTCTTCTGCTGGGACACATAAGAAAAGGGGGAGGAGGGAATCTGGCTGGAATTTAGCCTCACACTCACATTGTTGTAAGTGGACTTATGGGTGGGGAAAATAACATTCAGTTATTGTGCAGCATCAGTGTTCACCTGAAGGCTGTCATGATGTTACAATGTAGGGACATCTGTTGCAGAAGGGTAGGCAGTGGAGTGACAAATGAAATACAGGCTCAATGTCCTATGGGCACCAGTGCACATTTGGGTACACATGATTCACATATGGACACTGGCTCAGAAATTCCAGAGTGCAGCAAGAGTGCTCAATGTACATCAGAAGTGTCAGATGCACATCAGAAATATCATATAAGCCTCAGAAATCCCCAATGAGCATGAGAAATGCCCAACACATATAAAAAATGCCCAATGTACACCAGAAGGGCAATGTGATGCTAATCAGTCCAATGTGATTGGAAACACTCATCTTCCTAATTCACTAGCAGGGTTTTGTTGCACTTCTGCAATGTTGCTAACAACATAGAGCATGATGTAGAATCTTGGCATCTAGTTTTAGTAGTTCAGAAAATACCAGTCTATTCCCACTTTTTCACTATGTATATGTGAGAGATAATTTCTGGTATAAAATGTTTTGTTTTTGTTTTGAATGAACTGGAAATAAGCTAGCACGTTACAATCACTGTATTCAGGATGTCATGAATAATATTTCAGACATGTTGGCTATTAAAATTCAATCTCTTCACACTTGTATCATTTTTATTGTTGTTTTTACTTTAATACAAAATGATATACAAGGCTTGGGTGTTTCCTGTCTTTGGATGACAAAGCAGCTTGTTATGCAGGATGTTTCTTTTCCTTCTTTTTCTCAGTAAGCAAACAGTTATAAATGTGAACATTTCAAATGCAGGCCCTTTACTTTGTCACTGTCAGAGTATACAAGCACCTGTAATAAGCTGGCTGTACAGTTACATTTTCTTAGAGGATAATTGGTGCAGAACACGTACACTATCGGATCCAAGCTTTGTTTATCTTTGACAATAGTTTTGTGTTTGCAGTGTTAGCAAATTGGTTGTGTGCCCTGATATAGATAGATTGGACAATTTTTCAGAATGGACAGGCTGCACTCAGTTGTGATGTTGAAAGGCAAGTGTTGCTTTTGCACTTGGTCTATTCTATGGTGCAGACTTTTCAGACTTTGGTAAACACAATAATTTTGTAAGAATAACAAATCTGTGGCTGATGCCAGAAGCCTCTACATTCAGCTATTGTTAGAATGAGCCTTCATAATTAACTACTTAAAGATACAGGCTGGAATTCTCAATCATAGTTACAAATATGTATCCTAGAGTTATGCCTTCATAACTGACTTGTATGCACAGTTCCTACATAGTCTATATTGTAGGAATGCGTAGGGATCATTTGAAGTCCCAATCCTGATTTACCAGGTATCAGTCACCGAGAGCAATGGAGATCTGTTCTTCTGTTGACTGAGGCCTAGCGGACTGGCATTTTCCACACTTTTACTCCCATAAGCAATCTCCAGAGTGAGAAAAAAATTTGAAGCATCTGAGTGCTGTACTAGAGATTGTTCACAAGAGGAAGTGGTGGAGGTAAACATCAATCTGCTGTGCCCCAATCAACAGAAAAACAGACCTCCTTCATTCTTAGTAGCTGATGTCCAGTAAACTAGGATTGAGTGAGGTTGGGCTAGGAGATACTAGTTAGATAGTATTGACCAAGATTATGGATCAGTTACATAGTTAAGTGTTGTTGTTGTTGTTGTTGTATGCTTTCAAGTCATTTCTGACTTATGGCTACCCTAAGGTGAACCTATCAAAGGGCTTTCATGGCAAATTTCTTCAGAAAAGGGTTTGCCATTGCTATCCTCTGAGGCTGAGAGGGTGTAAGTTGCCAAGGATTATCCAATGGATTTCCATGGCCAAGCAGGGATTTGAATCTTGTTCACCAGAGTCATAGCCCAATGATGAAACATAAGTTTAATTAACTAAGTAATTGATCTAAGATCCCGGTCAATATTTTAGATATATTAATTGGCATATACATTCATCATTTAAGTTAATCAGTCAGAATGCCTGATACTAACTAGGTGGTTAATGGTTATCACAAATCTATAGCACTAAACTATAAGCAGCAGAGTACAGAGTACAGAGGATGCATATTTCTACAGGACTGGAACTGGTCTTCAATCAAAATAGTACCAGAGTGCACAACAAAAGATGTGGAAAATTCTCAGTTTGACTCAGGTTTAAATCCCCACTCAGCAATGAAGCTCAGTTGGTACTGTCACTATTTTATCTTCTAAACAACACTGTTTTACAGCAATAGTTATGTTTTAGAGAACAGATATCATGCATTCTTACACATTATATTCTTGCCCATATCTATGGCAGAAAAAAAAACATTGAAAAATGAAATCCAGGGCTGTTATGAATTGAGGCAAGACAGAATCGATAAGGAGGTAACAATCCATTACAAATCAGACTATATTCCATATGTGTTCTAAATAAAACAGAGACCATATTGTTTCTGAAAATAATTTGCAAAAAAAAGAATTTGGGCACTTCTGTGATAACAGCCCTCCAAACATTTGGACAACAAAGCTGGGGGGCATAGTTTCCCCATCCAAGTAAACAAAGTTACATTTGTTGGGGTCAGCTTCATGAAGGAGTCACAGAGATCATGAGAGACAGTTGTTCATTGAGATCACCACTTGGGATGAAGTGTCAAAGACACTTTGAGATGCTTCCTCAGTGAGGGATATAAAACTTTTCTGCATGAGCTATGACACACAGAGAAGACAAAGAGAGAGAAAGAGGGACAAAGGATTGGGTCTCCTGTCCCACCTGGGAGAAGCTCAATAGAGGCTGGACAAAGGGTCCTCTTCCATAAACATCCAACATCCACATTTCCATCTACATTGTAAGTATTATAGGAAAGTTCAGTAGTCACATTAGAGAACTGTATTTCTTTTAACCTCAGCTGAATATGACCTAGGCTGTTTTTAACTACTTTTAAGCAATAGCTGACAGGAAGTGCCATCATATATAAGATATCTTTTTGCTAATGTAGGTTGCTTGCTTAGAATAAAAGCTTTCCTGTTAAGATCTCTGCTTTCCCATATTTTGTCCTTGCTCAGCATATGTGTGCATACATGCAGATAGGATTCTCATCTCTCACAGGGTAGGAAGGGAAATTTTCTGCAGAGTCAGAGGTGGAGAAAGTGTGAATTAAAGCCCTCAGTAATTTCCAACTGAATTGCTGGATCACATGAGGACTGTGGCAACAAGATGATATTCTTTTTAACTAGGTAGTAGAAGAGGAGCAATTACAACTTCTATTTGCAATGTGAGAATTATTTTCTTGGCTCTAGATCAAGTTGAAACACAGTTGTCTTGTTAGATTTTCCATACACTTTATTCTCAGACAATTTGAAATGGGGACCACAAAATAGGCCAGCTGTGTTTGCACCTTGAACACAGCTTGCAGCAACTGAAGTAAAGACAAAGAGGAGAGATGAGAGGAAGAGAAAGAATCCAGGGCATCTTAAAAGCATCTGAAAAAAGTGAGGTGACAGAGGATTAATTGGGATTATTCCTGCCAAATTGGGACAGTTGGAGAATATGACATTGCAGAACTGGCAGTTTCCCAAAGGTGTCAGGTGCTGATTCTGGGCCTTCTAGAGAGAAGTAGTAAAAAAACAAAACAAAAAAAAACACATTATCTTCATTTTTAAAATTCTTTTTAAAATGCTGACTTCAATACAGTTTTCAGACAGAATTTAGCTGAGAATGTGCTGCTGTGCAGATATTCTTAGATCCCTCATTCCCAACTTATTTTTAAAAATAACCTATGTGGGAATTGAAGCAGAACACATTTGTTCCCTGATGTGCTTATATTACCACCAATTTAGTAAAGGAGGAGGTTAGTGGAATTAATAAACACCTTCATTTAAATGGGAATGCTGGGGCTAAGGGTTAAAAGGTAACTAACATCTGTGGTTGGCAATTTAATACATTTTAAAATCATTTTTTTTTTCTTAACAGAAAAAAGAATTATCAAAAGCATTTCATTTTCTCTGCAATGTGAACCAGTTAATGACTTCTCTGGAAGCTAGATGAATCCAAATATTTTTTTTTCTTTTTGGATATTAGTTTGTATCAATGTTCAAGGTCAGTTATTGGTATGCAAGTCTTTCAGTGAAGTATATTGCTCCATATATAAGAGATTTTGCTCCATCTGCACCGTATACAATGAGTTGGAGCACACTGTGTTTCTTATATTTAAGATAAAGAAGATATGCACCTGATCTAGCCTGTGAGGAATCAATAAGAGGAAGAAAAGAGATACCAGTAGGAATTTGACTGTGGAATAACAGCTGAGCTACACCAACAACGGATTCATCCAATATACAGTGGACAGTACCACTTCAGGTTACAAGTGGGCAATATAAAGTTCATACAGAAGCTATATTTCCACAAAATATGCAAAATATATACAGCATTTATCATTATGATAGGATAGTGATCATTAATTAAGATATTGTTTCAATGGATCATAGTTTAATCATTAGATGAACTAATGGAAAATAAATGTATTGGTAACTATTAAGTGTGTCATAATTAAATATAACTCCCCATATACAGAGAGATTGTGCTTCTGAATTGCATTTGCAGAAGACAAGCAACAGAGGAGGGCCATCATCATCCCACCCTAATACAGCTGTGCACAATGGGCTTCTTAAAATTCACTGTCCAACAGGAATTCAAAGAATATTTGAAAATGTTTTTAAAAGAGTTGAAAAACATGGTTTTCAAATGTTGAAGAAGCCTGGACTGGTCAGAATCTTCACAGTTTGGGATTAATTCTGTGAAAAATGTGCATAACAGCATTTTCTGTACATGAAACAATATTTCTATGCAGAAATATTGCATGCACAGAAAATGGTTGTTTTCTTGGGGAAGGATGACCCATGTGTAAATTTTATCCAGAATTAGTCCTGAGTTGTAAGTAGACTTTGAATACTTCATAGTTTTTGAAGAATGTCTTGCAGAATGAAGAAAATTGCTAAAATTATTCATTTCTTTCTTCAAGAAACTTAAGTCAAAAATTACATCCCTGCTGCTAATCCTGTGTCATACTATAGCTGGGAGGACCTACCACAATAGAGAGTACAAGACCACACCAAGTGATCTACAGACTATCCCAAATGATTCTTAAACATTCAGGGAGAGGGTTGCAGGTTCTCCCACCCCACACACATATATTAGACAAGGGAAGTTCCACTCTGAAATTTGAAGAGAATGCTCCCCTGGGGTGCATTGGCATTTAATATAATAGAACACATGAAGGACTGGTTGCATACTTTCTCTTTCTTCCAAGGGATACTTATGATTTGGACCTCTACTAGAATGTCCTTGATGGACTGTGGCTTGGTGCAGTGTAAATGTATCAACATTCAAGTTTACTGTGTATGCTCATGTACAGTCAGCCCTCCATATCCACAGATTCAAGCATCCGTGGCTTGAACATATTTTTTTAAAATATATATATAATTTCCAAAAAGCAAACCTTGATTTCCCCATTTTATATAAGGGACACCATTTTACTATGCCATTGTATTTAATGGGACTTGAGCATCCATGGGTTTTGGTATCCACGGTGGTCCTGGAACCAAACCCCAGCAGATCCCAAGACTCCACTCTATATGTTTAGAAGTTTTATTCAAAAAATTAACCCCCCAAACCTGGGTCAACTTATCCATGAGTAAATGTAATTCTGTTGTTTGTTGTTAACTGCCTTCAAGTTGACATTGATAAACCTCATAG
This sequence comes from Phrynosoma platyrhinos, assembly GCA_020142125.1. Classification (NCBI taxonomy): domain Eukaryota; kingdom Metazoa; phylum Chordata; class Lepidosauria; order Squamata; family Phrynosomatidae; genus Phrynosoma; species Phrynosoma platyrhinos. Next base: position 7,171,752 of record CM034702.1, read on the forward strand.
CAAGCCTGTGAGTGAGATACCTGCAAAACCCTCTGTCCTCAGCCTTTCTTCTCAGGTCCTGTAGGCCCAGGGTTGTGGCTTCCTTGATGGACTCTATCCATCTAGTATCCATTTAGAAGTCTTCTTTTTTTTTTTTTTTACTACCTTCCACATTTCCTAGCAATATTTGACTTTTCTCATGAGTGATTCCTTGTCATGTGTCTGACATATGACACCCTCAATTTGCTTCCAGTGAAAGTTCAGGCCTGATCTATTCTAAAACCCATTTGTTTGTCATTTTGGCTATCCACAGTATCCTCAGAACTCTTCTCCAGAACCACATTTCAATTGTGCTGATTCTCCTTCTGTCAGGTTTTTTCACTGTCCAGCTCTCACATCCACACATTGTGATGGGGAATATGGTGGCTTGGGATGATCCTAACTTTAGTGTTCACTTTTATGTCTATGCACTTTAGGATCTTGTCTAGTTCTTTCATAGCTGCCCTTCCCAATCCTAGTCTTCTTCTGATTTCTTGACTGCAGTCTTTGTTCTGATTAACAATTGATCCAAGGTAGAGGAACTCTTTTATTATTTCTATTTCTCTGTAATATATCTTAACTCTCATATTTGTTTGTTTGTAGTTGTGTGTCTTCAAGCTACTTCTGACTTATGAAGACACTAAGGTGAACCTATCATAGGGTTTTCTTGGAAAGTTTTGTTCAGAGGAAGTTTTCCATTGGCTTTCCCTGAGGCTGAGAGCATGTGACTTGTCTAAAGTTAACTAGTGGGTTTAATGGCCAAACATGGAATCTAACTCTTATCTCCAGAATTATGGTCCAAACTAAAACCACTGTGCCACTCTGGCTCTTTGAGACCTAAATATTTGCCAGTATAGCTTACCCTCTCTACATTTCACAGATGAAAACTGAGATACTAGTTAAAAAACATGGCAGTGGTCAAACCTTGGGAGTAAATTCCTTTGTTACATGCTCCTAATTTTTACCCTTGACCTATCTATCAAAACTCTATAACTTTAACTATAGAGTTAAAGGGGAGGGGAGGATGAAAAATATACTTTACTGCATCCAAGAAGTCCAGAGCGGCCCAGACTAGATTACAAATCATATTCACATGAAATGAAAAATCAGAACTTTATTACTTATATCTGTACTCAAGCTCTTGTGAGTTTTTTTGGAGCCAATAAAGGTGTAGCCACATACAAAATTAAAGAAGTTTCACACCACTTTAGCTGCCATGACTCTATCCTGTGGAATCCTGTGATTGCTAGTTTGGTAAAGCACCAAAGCTCTTGGGCAGATTAGGCTGAATACCTTACCAAACTATGAATCTCAGGATTCCATAGAATGGAGCCATGACAGTAAACATGGTGTGAAACTACTTTAATTCTGCAATGTGAATACATCCTAAATAGCAGTCTTAGTTGAATCCCTGCAACATGGAATCATAGTTCATACCATATAAGATCAAATCAACCTAATAAAGAGATCCAGCCCTTGACCACTACATTTTATCATATTCAGTACCATGGAGAAAGCAAAAAACAAACAAACCCCTAATTAAATAAATGAAAGTAAAGATTTCTATTCAGCCTTCGTAACACTTGCAAAATATATACTGGGAAGGTTTTGGTGATCCAAGAAGGGTGAAGAACAGACAAAATGAGTTTATAAAACTTTACCAGCTCTGCTAATCATTTTAGCTGGTAAGTGATTAACATCTAAATCACTGACCAGCCTATCTCCTTCCTTCCTACACACATCAATTGGAGGTTCCCAGCAGATGTGATTAGATGTATGACCATCGAGCATTATTTGTGGGGTTTTCCCCCCTTTTGCCTTGGGCTGCTGCCACATTGCAGAAATAAAACAGTTTGATACTACTTTAACTTCCATGGATCAATGCTATGGAATTCTGGACTTTGTAGTTTGATGGGACACCAGAGCACTCTGACAGAGAAGACTAAATATCTCCCCAAACTAAAAACCCCAGAATTCCATAGCCTGGGGTTATAGCCATAAAAGTGGTATCAAACTGCCTTATTTCTGCAGTGTGGATACAACCTTTGTTTATCTTTTTTCCCCTGCATATAACAAAATAGAAAAGAGCAAGCATATGATGCAACTAGAAATTGTGACCCAACTGTATGGTTTACAACACTATACAAAATTGAGAAATTAAAAGAGAGAGACCTGAAACAAAGGAGGATTCCTTCATGTTCTTATGTGCCACTTTAGAATAAAATGAGAACTCCACAATCAGAAAAGAAAATGAGGAAAAGTTCAAGATCATCCCCCAGAGCTATTTACAATCACAAAGCACACTAGAAATAATCAGACTAATAGCAACATGGGAGCAATGAGTTAAAATGATGCTGGCATAATTTTATTCAATATGTTACCTGTAATTACAAACCACAATACAAGAGTCTTTTGACCTTTCAGGTAACTGGCAGAGTAGTTTTTTGAGATGTACAAGCCAATCTCCCCATGAATGCAGGGAAGACAAGGATTAAAGTCAAGTGAGATAATTAACTGTGTGATTATTTTTCAAAATAAATATATGATCTTCACTTCCATGGCAGCATCAGCACACTTCACTATTAACAACCTGTTCTTCAGAGATGTGTGTTTTCCCTCTCATTTCTATACCATTATTGTTATGATGCTGGTTTTCCTCTATCATCCATCCTGCTCCACCTTTGTTCTGGTTTAACTATCATGGAAAAATCAAAAAGGGAATTCTAAAATGAGATTAGAATCACAGTACAATCTTTATTCTGCAATTGTCAAATTCTTCAGTTGATTTCATGTTCTCACCTACTCTTTCTTACTGTTGTGCATGCACATTCTGATAAAACACTGCAAAAAAGTAATGCTGATACAATTGCATGGTGAGCCCCACCAAAAAAATTGTGGTGTTTTATGGATGTGTTCAGGTTCCAATGATGATAGGAGAAATGCCACACAAAAAGGGTCTCTATGCATTCATGTATATAACCCCATGAAACTACGTTTTTGTAGAGTTTTAGCGATGCACATAGTAACACAGAGAATGGACAAACAATAAAGGAACAGAAAGGTGGGATAACCATGTACAGTATGCCTCTCAGAAACTACAAATAAACCATGAATAAATCCTAACAAATCAATAACATCTGCTTTTGGTCTTTCCAAATCTCAGGATGCTTTATAAATGATTGTGTGCAAATGCTTCACTGAAAGAAGCTCAACACAGGCACCTCCTTCAGTTATTACAAATAATATTCAAAGACTCAAGAAAATGAGAAACACTCCAGTGAGGAAGATCCTCTTCAAACTCCTTTCTCTTTTATTTTCCCAGTCTTCAAATAGAGACTAGGACTATTCCTGCTGCCCCAACCTGAAGTTCTAGGAGAGAAGGTGGGGCGACCCAGCAGGGAGGGTGAATAACAATGGCATATGCATCATTATGATTTTTACACACTGGACTTCCACTCACTACCCATAAGCCAAAGCTCATGGAAGCTGAAGGGCATTGTGGAAGGGAATAGCCTTCCTAATCCTTGTAAATCAGAGATGAAAACACATAGTCCTGATATTGTTGGATTGCATGTCCTATCAGCCCTAGTCAACATACTTTAGCATAGCATAGCATAGCATAGTGAGAAATGCTGAGAGCTGTTACCCAGAAACTTCTGGAGGGCAACATGCTTCCCATCCCTAATATGAATCCAGTTGTGACTTTCTAATAGGATAGACCCACTTAATTAAGGAAATCTTGGTATTTGTTGTTGTTGCATGGCTTCTAGTCATTTCCAATTTATGAACCTTTCATTCAACACTTATCTAAGTTCCATTGATATACTGGGACAAATCTACATGGAATTAACATTGAATTTATTTAACACTATGAAAGAGGTCAATGGAACACACAATGTGAAAATCATGTTTGCATGTAGTCTAAGCATAATTTGAACTATTTAATGCAACAAAAAGCTTAATACAAGAACCAATTAATATTTGGAGAATAAGAGAGTTACATAATGAATGTTAAAAAATATCTAGGAATGAGCCATAACATAAGCAGGCTAGGATAAATGAAGCAAAGCCATTTCAAGCTATCATGCACTCATTAAAATGAGTGATTCACTAATTACTTGTGCTTTGCTGGGTTGGTACCATGACCTGTGGGATGCATGGAGCAAGTGGATATTTTTGCAGCCAACATGCTGTGCAATGTCCATAGAGATTAAATGCTACAGAAATAATTATGGTTGGTTATTATTCATTCTAGAAAGCCACAGAGTGTGATGTTCTTAGTCAAATTTTGCTCATAATTCTATACAAATTTAGCAGGGAATATAGGAGCCTAAACAGAGCCAGCATGATATAGTTATTTCAGTGTTGGACTAGAACTCCAGATGACCAGACTTAAGTCCCTGCTTAGCCATGGAAGCCTTCCTTTCCCTTCCCTTCCCTCTCTCTCCAAGAAGCACACATACACATACACACACATATACATGACTCTTTTTACCAGGCAAGGGATTTACTGGCACCATCCAAGCAGCTGGAGGTATCAACATGCAAAAAAGAAAAAAGCATACCCTGAATCAACTCCACTGACATAACTAGAGGACATGAGCATAATGATGCTATTTACATGAATTTACCTTGCCAGAGGCAATGGTGTGTGTGTGTGTGTGTGTTTGTGTGTGTGTGTGTAAAATAAACTGGAGCCCTAGAGATGTAGAGCATTCAGTCCCTTCTCTGATCAGGCAAGTACTCTTCCTTGTGACTAGACACAGAAATGTTTTGGGTGTCCTTCCTCTTAGAAATGAATGCCTTGGAGTTTTATTCTCTGTATCATGTCACTTGGGCTCACAGGCGATGAAACACACACATGAACATCAACATGACCACAAGTTGGCAAGCTTTAAACAGAGGTGAGTGCAATGGTTTGGAATGGGAATTAGGATATGACTTCAGGGGATTCTGATGATTTATTTACTCGGTTTTCCTCCTACATTTCAGAGTTCTCCAAGGACTTTGGAGATTCTCCAAGGGAGAATCAGATGCAGAGAAATCTGTCACTACTAAGCATCAGGTAAAGGGCAGGAAGAATCAATGTCCTTTTCCGTAAGCCAAAATCCACAAAACCATGATACCTTTATTGAGCCAACCAAAATGCACATTATACATGTTGCAAGCTTTTGAAGCTCCACTGGCTTCCTCATCAGGCTACTCCAGAAATGTTTTACATAAGGAATGAGTGAGTTGGGAAGAAGTGGTGCAAACTGGAGTCAGTTAGAAAATAGTAGCTCAGATCAAACATACACCTATTCGAATAAATCAGAACTAGAACACTGAAGTGAAGCCAAGACACTATCAGTGAATAATTTTAAAAAGACACTATGGCTACATCCACACTGCAGAAATAGTCCAGTTTGACACCACTGTGGAATTCTGGGCAGTGTAGTTTGCTGTGGCACCAGGGCTCGCTACCAGAGAAGGTTAAGGGTATCAAAAAACTACCATTCCCATAATTCTATAGTACTGATCCATGGCAATTAAAGCTGTGTCAAAATTGATTATTTCTGAAGTGCAGATGCAGCCTCTGTTTCTTTTTCCATCCAGGGGATCTGTATACTCTTATGTATTGAGTGCATAATCTGGAAAGGCTAAAGGTAGTGTCTCAAATGCACAATTGTTAGGTCACCCTTATAATTATTTTCTTGTTAAATCTGTATCTTGTTCCACCCATAATAAAATTGTCCAGCATTTTCTGCCACTCACTAAATCTTTTTGGGTCTTATGTTATTGGTGTTATTTAGAAACTTTAACAGCAATAATTTTGCCTAATATGAAGATTTTTTTTTCTGCATAAATTCAATTTGTATTTGACCCATTTGCCCAACTGACTATAATTTATTGTATAAACTGATTTATATTTTGGGAGATAATTTATCCAGATATTTAAAATCAGAGTGGACTGGAAATTCACTGCAGTTCTTTTTGTTGATTGAAATGAATATTAAAATAAAGTAATTTAGGTTCTGTAAAATTTATCATTGTCAAATATAACTTATCTATCTTTATTAGTATTAGTGGATTTTTCACAGAGGTTTTAAGCAATGCAGCCCTTTTACAGGTTTTCATGCCAAGCTTTCTGTTATGAGGTATTGTGGCTTCAGTATGGACATGTGTGACCAGGTCTTCCCTTTTAGTTCATAAATGTAAACAGTCAGACACAGTTATAGAAAATAAAACAGCAAATATTTTCCATATTACAAATCACTATTATCAATATGTTTATTGTGCTAGCCAAAGGCCATGACAAAAAGTTCTAAATACACAAACTGTTTAAGATGAAAAGTACAAAGTTACAAAAATACAAAAGGCACCCCATAGTTAAACATGATCTCCATTATGCTATGACCCTTTGGGGAGAAAATGTTTCATTTAGTAGATAAAATATGATAATATGAGAGAGCCAGCATGGTGCAGTGGTTTGAGTGTTGGACTATGATTCTGGAGATCAGGGTTCAATTCTGAGCTCGGCCATGAAACCCACTGGGTGACCTTTGGCAAATCACACACTCTCAGCCTCAGGGAAAGGCAATGGCAAACCTCATCTGAAGAAATCTTGCCAAGAAAATCCCATGATAGATTTGCCTTAGGGTCACCATAAGTTGGAAATGACTTGAAAGCAAACAACCATAACAACAACAGAATGGTAATGTATGTAATATATAGTAGATGTTATGATGTAAGTATCTGATGGAAGGGAGGGAAAGAATGGAATATTGGGAGTGAGAGTGGGTTGATGGAACTTTTTTGGGGATTTTGAAAAGGTGAGTGTGTGAAAGTTGGGAGTGAGAGTGAACTAGTGGGGTCTAGGAGTTTGAGTTGTTAGGAGTCAGAGAAAGAAAAATATTAGAGTTAGGATTAGAGTTCGTTACAATGGACGTTATCATACGGGGCAAATCTGCTGGTTAATCCACACAAA
>CM034702.1:7178836-7189286 GCA_020142125.1 Phrynosoma platyrhinos
ATTTCCACTTTATTATCGCTTTCTGGCCCACATGTGATAACATCCAATATGAGTGAGAGATGTGTGTTTGAGTATGGATTTATATACAGCGTGCTCACCCCATACACTAGTTTGATTCCGTGGCTTTAAGCTTACACAGACAGCAAGTCCAGGATGTTACAATTATGCAAGTGCCCACTGGTGCATGCAGCCATTGAAATGAACGGCACTTGAGGTCCTGCATGTTTCCCATTTGCGGTGTGTATGTGTGTGTGTATCCAGAATGGTTCCCCCACATATACTAATTGCACACTGTATTTAGAACTAATGGGACAGTATCTGATTCCAGCTCATATCCAGCATTCCCTTGAATTCCATCATGATTAATGGACCAAGTTTCTTTGTTGGAAATTAGTTACATATTTGAGTACCATGCTTTTGTCAGACTCTAGAAAGATTCAGTGGTTAGCAATATTTGCTAATTTCTGTACACACATTACTAGCCTCTGTTCAAGATAGCTAATAGGATGTTTCGTGTTTAATTTTCTGCGCAATAAAAAGTATTTAAAACATATTAATGTCGTCAGACTTAATTTATTCAGTCTTTTCCTTCCCTCTACCTATTCCTTGCAATCATTTTTTTTCCACTGGTCTCATACGAGTTAGCTATTATTTTGTAAATGAATGAGTTCATTACATTTGGTTTCAGATTTAATTGTTCCTTATTGGAAATGTCAGCTTTCACAGTTCATTAATAAGGGTGGTAGTATAATGCAAGGAGAGAAACAGAAATGGAATAAAAAAGAAGGAAGGGCTGGTAACAGGAGAGGAAGAAGTAAACCATCAGAGACAATGTGAAGGGCACATAATTGTAGCAAGAGCATTTGAGCCAAGATCTTATACATTGTGAATGTGCCTTTAAGTCATTTGTTGACTTATGACATTACAATGAATTTCATAGGGTTTCTTAAGCAACAAATCCTCAGAGGTGGTTTGGCCAGTTCCTTCCTCTGAAATACAGCTTACAACACCAGGTATTGCAATTAACACTGACTTCCACACTTGCACAGCCAATTGTTAAATACATACCAGGTCCTTGAGTTCACTCACTGCACAACCATCAATTTGCTACCAACCATCTAGTCAAAAGTTCCTTGCACCATCCCTGGAGATGTCCCTTGAGACATTACTGTGCCTGTTCCTTGAGATGTTGGATTTGGTCAGGGTGGAACATGCCTTAGCTACATCCCATCTGGATTGCTATTGTGTAGCCTACTTGGGGATGCCTCTGAAGAGAGTTCAGAAACTTTGGCTAACCCAAACAACTGTATCCAGGCTGTTAATTGCAGTAGGTTACAGAGATCATAATATGCCCCTGTTAATATAGCTCCACTGGCTGCCAGTTTGTCTCTGGGTATAATTCAAAGTGCTGGTTATGACCTATAAAATCCTGTATGGCTCAGGTCCAGGCTATCTGGAAGACCTCATCTCCCTGTTTGAGCCTGCCAGATCATCAGGGCAGGCCCTTCTATCGGTCCTACCATCACAAATATGGTTGGTGGAGGCACCAAAGAGGGCCTTCAGTGACTTCTCCCAGCCTCTGACGTTCCCTCTCCAGGGAGGCTAGAGTGACCCCCTTTTTCCATCAGCTGACTGAAACCTTTTTATTCCAACAAGCTTTTAAAACAGAACTTTTTTTTTTTTTTAAAAAAAAGAATGGGCTAAGGGGTGCTGTAACAGTTTTGTTTTAATAGGTTCATAACTTTTTTAAAAAAAAATGCATTTTATTCCTTTAACTTGAGATTTAAATTGTTTTAATAATATGAATAATTTAATTATATTTTAATATTCTCTTTTTGTTTTTTTTAATTTTCTCATTCTTTTAAACTGTGAGCTGCTTTGAGTTCCAATTTTGAGGAAAAGCAGGATACAAATTAGTAGTAGTAGTAATTGAAAGAGAGGGTGTACACCTATGTTTAAACTAGTGTTGTGCCCCAATGAAATTTTGGTTCATATTATGATTACTGCAAAGCTGTGTTGTAGTGATGTGCAGAGGAGGGCAAAGACTGCATTGCAATCCATTTTGACAGGTTACTTTATATTGGACCATTTGGGAAAATACTTGCTCGCTTTCTGCTTCTTTTTACCTCATTTTCCCCTCCAAGCCTCTGACTATAATGGTGAAATCAACACAATTTCATATTTTTGTTTGGATTAGTGTTTGGGAGAACTGAATGAATTTTGAAGGCAAAAGTAGTTTTGAATGGAATGCCCAGTAGAGGGAATCCCACAAATTCAAATAATTTATATAACTTAGTTACATCCCATCTGGGAAACTGTAATGTGTTCTATGTGGGGCTGTTTTGAACAGTGTCTAGAAACTTCAGCTGGTCCAAAAGCTGCAGCCAGACTTAACTAGAGACGAATAGAGGGAACACACAACTCTTTTGTGGAACAGCTTCACTGGCTAACAACCTCTTTCTAGGCACAGGTCAAACTGGTGGTGTTGACCTAAAAAGCTCTATATGGCTCAAGTCCAAGTTATCTGAAGGAATACATTTCCCTCTATGAGCCTGCTCATGTATTCAGATCATCTAGGGAGAAAATTCTCTCTATCCCACCACCCTCACAGGTACATTGCAAGTAAATCTAGTGGGGACATGGGAGAGGACCTTCTCAGTAGCTGCTCCAAGGCTTTAACTACTTTCCTAGAAATGTTAGACTGGTGCCATGCTTTCATAGACAAGTGAAGAACCTTTTCTTCTAGCAAGCCTTGGAGGCTGACCAATTAGGAGAGCCTTCCATATACTATGTTATGTATACTACTTTTTTTAAACAAAACAAAACAATATTGGCCAGAATCCTGTTGGGGACTTACATCTTCATAGATAGCCTTGAGTCTGCTTGAATCTGAATAGAGCATTTCTATATCATCCATATCCAATCAAGGCTGCTATTAGATTACTACACAAGCGATCCAGTGAAGTGATTGATGCATATTGGTAGAGCCTGATGCACATTGGGACACATTTGCTGGTGTCCCATTACACATTTCCACAATTAACAGAATTTTTCAGCACCTCTCCTATGTAGCTCAGTACACAACAGGTTACATGATCTATTCCATAATAAAGGATCCCAGATGATGTTTCTATCTGCTTTTAATTGTATGTGTAGTTCATATCTTTTGCATGGTGCAATTGTTTTTGGTTGTTGTTTTTTTTAACTGTATCTGTTTTAAATTTTCCAAGCATCTTTGAGATCCAGACTGGGAAAGATGATGATCATCATCATCATAATGACGATGACGCCAATATGGAATCAAAAGTCTTAGAAAGCAGGTATGTTAAACCTCTTCTTTCCCCATTTCTATCACTGCTGCCACAAAGTAAACTTATGGGTAGGAGAGGATAAGAAGGTGAGCAAAATTATTATTCTTTGGATTAAATTAAGGCCCAAGTTGGATAAGAACTCAACATCATATTCAGGCCTCCAGAGTTCTTATTTTAGTCTAGGAATTTATTAACTTGGTTGGCATTTCTGAGAGTCAAAGTATTTTATTAAGTTCAATAACTTATATTCCCATTTACAAAAACAAGCTGAAATGTAAATATTCCAGTCAATTATTATAGCAATCTGAATGTCATTTTAGAGTGAAGAAGTAAAATTAATCAACTTCTAAACATGTAGCAAAAACAGCTACAGGCACTGGCCATCTAATCTTAACGCATACTGACTACACAGGTGCAAAAGTAATGCATAAACTTACATTTTATTTTATTTTTTAATTGTGCATGTAGCAATAACTTCAGGACAACAATATGTGTTAAACAACAAAATCAAATATTAGAACCTGGAGGAAAAAAAATCATATTATAAATAAATTAATTTCAGATTTCTTCATTGTTGCCTTGACATCAAAATGTAAATATAATACAGGTTATGCAATCAGACTCTTGATTATTCACATAATTTCTCTTTTTTTGGTTTACAATCCCGTGTCACTAAAAGAGGTTGTATATGCATCTAGGACTGTTTCCCTTACATTTGTTAGCATGAGGCTATATTAATATAGGATATTATATCAATTAATGTATGAAGACACAAATCCAGTCAAAATTACACTCTGGCTTCACATCTGTGTGTGAATGTGTAATATTTAAATATGCTTTGCCAAAAAAAAATGAAGCAAAGTGGAATGTGATTGAAATAATTAATCATCTTTACATGTCCCCCCCTTCCCATTTAATGAAAGCTTTACACTATTTTCTCAGTTCTGAAAAGCCAAAGTGTTCTTTAAAAGCAGCAAAGCACTTGGGAGCATGATTGACTTCGACATAATAATGTCACATTCATCTGCTAATTGGAATACATTAAAAGTTTGAGGTTGATCACATTTTTGTCACTCTCCACTAGCAGTTAATAGTAATAAAGTACATTACTAGAGGAACAAAAAAAAAATCCCAAAGAATAATGTCTGAGATTTCATATTTATATGACATAATCAAAAGCTGTCTTTTCGAAATGGATCAATAAGTCTTATGAGCAAATGTTGTAGTGATATGTTACCAAGAGAGTATTTCATGCAGTCAGTTAGGTAGATCAGATGTTTTGAGCCACAAACATGGTATGGGATTAGTGAGATGGACATGAACTCTTTTACACACATCAATTTTTTATGTGTCATGACACCTCTATCTTACCAATTCTCTCTTTGGCCAAGTACTTCTTCATGGTTCACTGAAGATCTTTAGAATGAATGTCAGAATTGACTATGCCAGCAGGGGGCAGAGCTAATCTTCAGAAGAGTCTTGATGCTCATCACAGTTCTCCACACAAAAATCTCTGGATTTCAATTATCTAAAGCAGGACAATGATACATGTGGCCCAACATATGGGATCCAAACGTTGTTGGATTATAATTCCCATCATCCATCCCAACATATTGGAAATGTTGGGTATGAGAATTGCAGTACAGCACAATCTAGAGAGCCACACCTTGTGCCCTGGTGACACAGTGGTTAAATGGTGGTACTGCAGCCACAATATTGTGAGTTTGATCCCAGGGCTCTATACAACATTTTATAAAAAAAATTATTTTAAGTCCATACATAATGTAAATTTCAAGTCCTTCCCCCATGCTCTTTCCCATTTGTTTAATGCAGGGGTAGGCAACCTTTCCCCTTTAAGGGCCAAGGGACTTCAGCTCCCAGAATCCCAGGAGCTATTGGCCAACATGGGACTATTGGCCAACATGGCTGAGGCTTCTGGGAGCTGAAGTCCCTCGGCCCTTAAAGAGGAAAGGATGCCTATCCCTGGTCTAATGAAATTTGGTATCCAAAATTCTGGGCCCATTTTATCACATAGTGGCTTCTGCCCATGTGGAATCTCACATAAGTCATTTTAGAGGTATACCTACTAAGCCAGCTAAGTGAATTGATTGCCATACCCAGTTTGTGGGCTGGGTATTTGGTTTCATTGATGGGCAGACAGAGTAACTCAGGGGTAGGCAACCTTTCCCCTTTAAGGGCCGAGGGACTTCAGCTCCCAGAAGCCTCAGCCATGTTAGCCAATATTCCCATGTTGGCCAATAGCTCCTGGGATTCTGGGAGCTGAAGTCCTTCGGCTCTTAAAGGGGAAAGGTTGCCTACCCCTGGGATAACTGATGCCTGGATCTGAACCCGTGTTGGGGTCTAGCCTCTTTATTTGTAATTAATGAAAGTTGTGTCCTCTCTTATCCCAACACAGATTGTTTATATCATTATTGCTAAGCAGAACCTCCATTGCTATTGAGACCATGAATGAATATTATTTCCATTCCTACATGGCTACTTATATAATGGGTCAAATAAGAATACTTTTTGCTCCGTACCAAAATTGGCACCAGGAAGTGGGGATTTCCACAATATTTCATTCAATTTGTCTATAACTATTCATTCCAGTTTTGACAGAATGTCTGTACTGACATTGACATGTTTGCTAATAACCGTTATCAAGATAAATGCTCATTAATTGTATTTTTTTACATTTATTTTATTCCACACCCCACTCAATTGCCTATTATACACCAGTCTGCTAAATGAGGTACTTTCCCATGGATCTGATGGAATGGGATGCAGTCCATAAAAGTTTAATGCCAAATAAAACCAGTTCATATTTAAGATGCCACAAAATTATTGTTGTTGGCACTGCAGCATATTAATACAAACAATACTGGGTTAGGTCTAAAGCCCTTCTAAGCCATATATAATATTTGTAAATAAATGTCTGTGGGCTTAATAATAATAATAATAATAATAATAATAATACTTTTTATTTATATTTCCTGCCTCTCCCTTTGGATCAAGGTGGGATTACATAAATAAAAGTTTACAACAATATACAAAATGCAAAATTACAAAAATACATACTACCATCAATAAAATACTGACATTATAAAATTCAGTAAAATAATCCAAATGTCATCCATGCCCAAAAGTCATGAGATTTATTTTATGTGGCTGTGAAGTTATTCTAACATGTACTATTCTGTAGAAATGTTTATGAGTCTAATCTAGCCCTGACTCTACTTCCACTGCACACTGAAATACTTCTGTATTCAGAAGGGGATAAACAACAATAAAAATGTACCATTCTATCAATGCAAAATGCTATTGCAATAAACATTGACAAGTACAAATTATAATAGTCTTTATTCTATCGAAAGTGGCAAAGGAGAAAGTCATACAAGCAGTTATTGCAATGTAATTGCCCTGACTTTAGAGAAAGTGTAACATTTGAATAGGATATTTTCCTTTCCTTGATGAAAGCCATTGTGTGAACTTAAATTATGATTATTATTAAAACTATATTTTCTTTCTCTTATTTAAACTGTGTAATTTCACCTGGTATTTTTCAACTACCTTCTACTTACTAAAATAAAAGGTGTGGGGAAAGTCACAATTTAATGCTGATCCTCCATTTTTCACAATTTCATGTAGGATCACACATCCATTTGATTTACCACTAAAGGAAATGTATTTTTGTCTGGGAAAGGCCATAGTGAATATCAGAAGAAAGTGGGTGGCAATTAAATTTAGCAGCATTTCATTTTATTTGCTTAGACTGTCAAAATCTACAATTTACCTGGCAATAAGTGCTTCTGAATGCATTGTAATTTATTTCTGAATAGACATGTATAGGAATGCTGTGTAAATAGTTACAAAAAGTTTGCTGCTAAAAAATAAAAGGCAAGGAGACATCTTTTTTTAAAGTTCAAAGTACTTTTTTTTTTCTTCTGGTGATAACTCAAGGCTCATATTTTACACTTATCTTTAGGGCCTAGTCCCTACTGAGGCTTATTTTTGAGTAAGGATGGAAATAATATTTGAAAATATTTGAAAAATTGTTGTGAAATTTAATGAATGTTGAAAATCCTGGACTAACAAAAATCCTGGACAAAAAAAAAAAAAAAATCCTGGACTAACAAGAATATTCACAATTCAGGACTCATTGTATGAAAAATTCACATATTTATGAATTGCCCAGTAAACAGCATTTTTGTGTAAGCAATGTTGTTTCCTGTGCAGAAAATATTGTTCTCTATGCAAAACAACTACAAGCAAATTTTGCACAGAATAAGTCCTCATATTGTGAATAGGTCTTGAAAACTGTGTGGCTTTCAATGACTTTCTAACAGCAGGAAGACAATTGCAAAAATTTCACATTGATTCCTTAGAGAAGAAACTTAGCATCCTGTTAGTGACATAGACATGCATAGTTGGACCTAATGCATGTATATATGCCTTTTTGATGAGGTACAGGAGAGTATGCTCTTGCCTTCATATTCTATCCCTAGACTCTCCTTTTTGTAGAATTGTAAAATTATTTAATGTACCGAATTCTGCTGTATTCAATTTCAGATTTTTCTGTGGTGTATAAATATATTAATTGTTTGGGGAATTAAAAGAAAAAGAAAGAGATTTGTTTCTTTTCCTAATCTCAAAGGGCTCTAAGCAGATTCTCCTAATTTCATTGACACTGTAAAGCATTTGAGATCAGTATAAGCTCAGTAAATAATAATAATAATAATAATAATAATAATAATAATAATAATAATAATAATAATAATGACAGTTGGTGATCTCCTCTATGCTAGGAAAGTTTAATAAGGGCTTGATTTGAAAATGATCCCTCCCTATACAGATGATCAGCACAGTCAATTGTGCTAACAGGAAACCTAAAAAGTGTTGGCTCTTTATACACTGAGTAAAACCATCAAAGTCTAGATTTATTTCATCACAAGGAACACATTTTAAAAAAGTAAGTAAACTTCCCCTCTGCATGCAAAGAACATTGTATTGTATGGAAATTCAATAGTTGCTCCCCCCTCTGAACCCCTGCCCCAATATGGTATGAGCTACAGATGGCAATGGGGTGTGTAGCAACTAGATTCCATGCTAGATTTTGTTTTTTTGTGGTGATGGTCTGTGGGTGCAGCCTCCAAGGTCACCTAGGATGATAATGTGCCAGGCCCTTCCCACCCCTGATCTAAAATGTCACAAAGTGTATTGGCAAAAAGACATGGAAATGAAATATAAAAATGAGTGTACCATTTAAAAAGAAAAGGAGGGAAAATAAATATTTTTGCATATCTTTTTTTTTTTTCATTTCTTCACCAGTTTTCTTACTGTGGTATTTTGGCATCTATAATTTAACCTAGAAGAAGAAGAAGCCCCAACTCTGCATCAACAGTGATTTCTTATTTACAATTTAGCACTGTATCCTTTTGTGCTAATGTCTTGTACCTGCTGAGGTCTGATTGCTTTGAATGTAGAAAGCAATACAGAAAAGGAAAGTGAAAAGTGGAAGACCCAGGGGGAAAAAGTCATCCTGTAGTGCCATCAAGCTATAATTATGCAAGGGGCATTCTCACACAATTCAAGTGTTCTGTGAGATGGAAAGTGAATAAAACAATATTTTTAAATAGAACCAATAATGCTGCTCTAAAAATATGAAGGCAAACTAATTTAAAACACACACACACATATACATATGCACACAGAAAGAGATGATGTTCAAAATTCAGAAGCGTTACACAAATACCTGTAGAAGAACAGTTCATTCCAAGATTTCAGGAAGATCCTAAGAAACCTAAGGAGTGTAAGAACCTAAAACTTAGAACGTAAGAAAAGCTCTGCTGGAGCTGGAACTGCTGGAAGTCCCAACTAATCTAGCTTCTCCTTTTACCAGGATGTCAACCAGATATCAATATCTTCCTACCTATTCAAAGCTGTGTTGCAGCCACACTCAAAATACTGGGTACAGATCTGATCATGAACTGGAAAGAAATACTGTAGAGCAGGAAAAAGGGTTGAAAAGGGATGGGCCAGCTCAACTATGAGGTAAAGTTGCAATGTTTGTGGTTGTGTTGGGTTAGGAAGAAAATAAGAGGAAAAATAACTGTGGTGTATAGTTACACTTCACCATGACACTATCTTTCTGTAGTGGTGGGATTGTGTGATCCTTTGAGTCAAGGGCTTATGCTGCTGATAGCATAAATTTGGCCAAAAGCTACTGGACAGCAGGAGTGGTGGGGTATATGCATGTGATGCTGGTGGAGGATTTATGAGAGAAAACAGCAGTGTCACCATAGCTATTTCAATACAATGAGCAGACAGGAAAGGTAAGGAATGCCTTTTTGCTCCCAGCTGGCTTTTGACAGGATCAGAGACCACTGTTAGGACATAATATGGAGAAACAGAATGATTTCCAAGGGGCAAGAAGGCATTTTATCACTCTGTTTAACATTTACTATGAACATATGAGGAGAGCTGGATCAGAATGAAGAAGGTGTGTGAAAATTGGAGGAAGGACTGTCAACAATTTAAGACATGCAGACAATACCACACTACTAGCAGAAAATTGCAAAGACTTGGAATTACTGCTGAAGAGAGTCAAAGGGAAAAAAAGCAAAGGCAGGTTCACAGCTTAACATTACGGGGAAAAAAATAATGAGCACAGATTATTTATGTAACATTAAAGCACACAATGAAGACATTGAGATAATCAAAGATTTTCAATATCTTGGAGTCAAAAAACCAGAAGAAGACTAAGACCTGGAACAGCTGTTATGAAGGAATTAGACAATTTCATGAAGTGTAAAGATATATCATTAAATACCAAGTCAGGATTGTCAATAGAATTGTATTGTTAAGGTGAGTCCCACTCACCCAAGAATTTTCCTATTGTGGCAGCCCCATGGGTTTTAACATTCCACTGTTTCCACCAAATTTATCATGAACACTGCTTACTTTTCTTTTGTGAGTCCAATGGGTATTGTGATCCCAATGCTGTCCCAACATGTGATGCATATCTATGGGTTTACTCCCCAATCTTGGTTTCTTTATTTATTAGTAGTGTGGATAATATTTATTAGTATTTATTAGTAGTGTGGATAATAATTCCAGGTTCTAACAACCTTGTAAGTGAA
>CM034702.1:7198724-7245285 GCA_020142125.1 Phrynosoma platyrhinos
TTTCCACTTTCTCCCCGCAACTCCCCATGTGATAACGTCCTTAGCCTCAGAGGCTGGAAATAGCAAAAACCCCTATGAAGAAACCTGCCAAGAAACCTCCATGATCACCCCATAAGTTGGAAGCAACTTAAAGGCACACAGCAACAACAGTAGCAGGTTCAGGAGGATGAATTGCAGTTTAATCAAAAAGATCCAATAGTCAGGAGATAAACTTATGATAAGTGAGGATCATTTTGTGTTCTTTGAAATAACTGCCCATTAAAATTTAAAAGTGTGGGAAAGGGAAATGACAAAGAGGAACTGGGGAAGAGAAACACATCTTGGAGCTTTTACACACAAAAAAGTCTGAGCTTTCTGGACTTAGCAGAAATTGAATATAGCCTTGTGAAGCTGGAAAGAGGCTAACCAAATTGCTCTCTAGGGATCTTCTGCCTTGTAGTTATGACTCTTTTCTGCTGCTATATATGTAAATAAAGCAAATATGAACAGACACCAGAAGTCTCCAGTACTCTCTCATCCAGAAGAAGCTCAGCTCAGAAGCAGTGTGACCTTGAATTTCATATCACATAGAGGAAATGAAGAATGTGAATGATACAAAAAATGGCAAAATAGTGTTATATGCTTTGGTAAAAGTTGGTTAGCAGCAAAGTGTTCACTATTGCACTATGCACTCTAACAAGGGAAGATCTGACTGCCAATTGGCACAGAACTAAACTACATCCTATCTGAACACTAGGAGACTTTTCACTGAGGGATGCCATTTTGAAGGTCCACATGAATGTAAAAACTGTTTTTGGGGGGGGGCTGCAATGAGGTTCTTATTCTGTCCAAAAGCAAAAGGCACAAGATCTAAATAACCACTTAGAGACCTAGCATGGCACGCAGCTGATCTTGCTCAGCCTATATTCAAAACCTGGAATGAGAGACAGGAAAATTCACCTGAGACATGCTGATATCGAAGGTGGCTTCAGCCATGGTTATGACAGACAATACCAGGGCTTGGGAGACTGTTTAATTTGCAATGTAAATGATGGAGGAGGCTTTCAGTGCATTGAACTGCACATCTGTCAGGCCACCAGCTGTACATATTGCCCCAAGAGTCAATGGCATTGTGGCTTTGATTTGTTATTATAGGTTAACCATTTCAGAAGCTTATCTGACAACCCTCTGTAATTTAACTGTAGTTAGATCAAGGTGATCTTGACATTTAAAGCCAAGGAAGAATAATTTTTACAGCCTGTAACGCCTTCAGAGAAGTCTACTCCTGGGGTACTTCCAGTTGTTGGTATTTTTCTAACACCATCATTACTGTTTTTATGGTTCACATTTCTCTATTTTGATACTTATAGCTACAAGAAAGTAGGAATGGGAGGAGGAATCCATCTTTTTTTAGCAAAAAAAGTCTTTATGAATTCCAATCTACATCTGCTATTAGGCTAGTCTCAGAACTCAGGGGTCTAGTCTTTCCCTTTCCATTAGTTGTTGTTATATTTTTTGTGGTTTTTTTCGGGCTGTGTGGCCATGTTCTAGAAGAGTTTCTTTCTGACGTTTCGCCAGCATCTGTGGCTGGCATCTTCAGAGAAAACTGAAATGGAAAGGCATGGGTGTATATATACTGTGAGACCCTGGGTAGGGAGGAGTGGTTCCCAGGTGAACTGTGTGTTGTTCTGTGTTGAATAGGTATTGTTCTGTGTTAATGGCAAGCTTCAGGATATGCAATCACAGATATTGTCTGCTATTCCCATGTAAACTGTGTTGTTGTTATTGTTCTGTGCCTTCAAGTCATTTCGGACTTATGGTGAACCTAAGGTAAACCTATTACTGGGTATATTTTCATAATTTTGCTTTATTCCCCTTTCCTTTTTAGTGGTATCTGTTATTGTTGTGTACCCCAAGTTATTTTTTTTACTTATGACAACCCTAGGGAGAACCTATCATAGGGTTTTCTAGACATAATTTGTTGAGAAAGGGTTTACTTTTGTCTTCCTCTGAGGCTGAGAGAGTGTGTCCTGCTCTAAATCACCCAGTAGGTTTTTATGGCCAAGTGGGGAGTTGAACTCTGGTCTCCAGAATCACAGTCCAACACTCAGACCACTACACCATGCTGGCTCCTTGACCAACTACTATTGTACTGGAAAAATTCCTGCTGGTTTCAGGAGGAAATAATCTGCATTTCATTTTATTTTTATTTCATATCTATCTCACCCTCATTCTATGATGGCTCTCAAGGAATGTTCAGCACCTTTCATCTCCACCAGAAGCAACTGTTTTGGACAGCAGTTGAGTCTTGATTGTCCATTCAAGATCAAACCAGCCTATAACAGTTTTCATTAAGAGTTACAATTATATGGCTGCTGGGATAATGCATTCTACCCCATTCCCCAGCTACTGAGAAGATTGTAGCTAAAAAAAAGAGGGAAAGAAGAAGGCTGGAGGTGTGGTTGACAGATCATTTTTTTAAATAAATAAATAAATAAATAGTGCTGGCATTTTAATTCTCTAAGTCCTGGCTCACCAACACTACTGCAGTTGTTTCACATACTTTCCATTTACCATCAGCTGCTTGACTCTGTTTCTACCTTCTTATACCCCCATCACACAATAACGTATGGTTGACAGTCACCATGGTGTAGTGGTTTGAATGTTGGACTATGACTCTGTAAAGCAGGATTTAAATCCATGCTCAAGCATAAAACCCCACTGAGTTACCTTGGGCAAGTCACATTCTCTCATCCTCAGAGGATGGCAATGACAAGCCACCTCTGAAGAAACCTGCCAAGAAAATCCAATTATAGGGTTGCCTTAGGGTCACCATAAGTCAAAAATGACTTGGAGGCACACAACAACAGTAAATACAGCTAAAAGAGAGGGGGGGGGGAAAGCAAAAGCAATGAAAATATGTTCACCATCATCAACAAAACCAGCAAAAGTTGTCAGTAAATTGTTCATTCTGAATGGGTTCCCTCAGTGTTTGGGAAAAGGTTATAATGAAGACAGAAATTAAAAGAAGAAGCAGTGGGTTATAAGCCAAGAAATGTTGTGTTTCCAGCTTGACACTGACTGGAAGGCAGGGGAGACTAAATGATGTCCATTTCAAATGAATCTAGAAGGACTTATATTGGAAAGGTTGCATCTCATGCTTGCAGGGTGGTAGCTAGTGTTTAACCTGTGAAAGGGCCTAGACCCTCTCTTATGACCCTTGTTATTTATAATGCAGCACTAGCCACCAAGGGCATTGAAACCAACTGGAGAAAAGGCAGAGGTTGATCTAGGGGCAGACAAAAGAGTCCTTCAGAGAGCAACTGTGGGGAATCAAGTAGGGAATGAGTAGCTATTAAATGAAGAGAATTTCCAAGTTGATTTATCCAGCACTCAGCCTCCTGTGACATCTTAGCAGAATGATTCTCTGATAATCTTGCATGGAAAATACTATCAAATTATTCTTTTTAATCATGAATCACTTTTACATTATTAAGACCTTGAATTAAACTCACACAGACTATGGCATACAGGCATTATTACACATATTCAGACTCTGGCAATTTATAAGAGAAAGTTGTTATTTTTCTGATAGGTGTCTCTGGAAAATCACTGCCCCTACAGATGCATTTGAGAGCTGTTTTAATATTTTGATATGAAAATGAAAGCATGTCCATAAACAAGACTCAAACACCAAATAGGGGCATTAATCTTTGTTTTTTCCTTCCATGTGACAATTAAAAGTTTCCAACATTTTATTACTGTTGGAGAGTTTGTGCACATTTTGATCTCTCTCTCTCTCTTGCATTTCCAGATTTGTTTTTCTTTTTTTTTTGCAAAACCAAAAAAGTTGTGTAAAACGCATTGTGGTTAGCATTCTGTTAGTCAGGTAAAATCTCCTAAATTAGACTCATTACCTTGTGACTATTTCCTATTCATGTTTATGATCAAGGTACCACTGTCACAATCTTAAATGTCCTCCAAACCAAATTGTTATTTGCCTGTTATTAAGAGAAAATTGTGAGTTGCAGATTATTTTTATTTCTTTTATTTATTATATAAACATAAACAAGCAAAACTAAAATTCCTATATTTTAAAGATGTGTACAAAACACTTTAGCTAATACAGGAAGTGCATATATTAAGAAGAATATAACAAATACATATATTAGGAAAAGTATGGCTCAAAATACATGTTTGTGTAGGAGGTGTTGGCAAATCCCATAACCCACTATGGAACTTGGACAGAACATGAAGGTTGATTGAAGGGGGTTGCAGACTGACAGAAATAGTGCAAATTGAGTCCACTTTTAGGGTTAGGGTTAGGGAATCATGGGAATTGGTTTTTTTCTGAGATATTGAGCCTTCTCTGTCAGAGAACTCTGATGCCACAATAAAATACAGTTCCCATGATTCCCTAACCCTAACCCTAACCCTTACAGAGATTCTCATTTCTTCAGATCTGCTGGTAGTAACACTATAGATAACTCTTAAGGAATGTAATTAAATTGGGTGATGCAATCGCTCCAGAGGTTTTAATTTCATAATTTCCCAAAACAGAAATGTCCTCATTATTCACTAAACCTATCTAGAACTCCTTCAGAAATTTAAACGTAAGTTCGTAATGGACAAACAAGTGGCTGCTGAAGAAAACCACCCCAGTGCTCTCATGAGTTTGTAGTCTGGTCTTCCAACTGAGGGCATAGTTTCAAAGATCTGAGAATTCATGACAAGATTCATCTGTTTTAAGATTCTGAAATGGACTGAACTCACATCTGAGTGCAATATAAATCACCATTATTAACTGAAACTTGGAGCTTTTCTAAAACAGTCACAAATAGAGAGGCAGGGCAAAGGTCATTCATTTCTTTACAAGGCATTTCACTGCTACTAAATCATTACTTTGCACTCAGACTCAGAATCTGCAATCAACCAAGTCCTTTTCTCAACCCCAGGGTTATTTGTTCATTTGTGCTCCTATTCAATGATTGTCTAAGCAAGTAAAGCAAAATTCAAGCAGAGAAACCTTACAAAGATCTACTATAGGGTGGCATGTTGTAGCAATGCATTTCCATTACACACTGTCCACAGTTCCCATAGGCTAATGCTGTAGCCTATGCAGTATATGTGCTAAGTGTACATCCAAAGACATCCAAAATTAGGCACCCAAAATAGAAAAAGAGGAAGCTCAAGAACAGGATGGTGACTCACCCTAATGTCATCGTAGATCATGGGCAGCAAAGATCTTGAGGCTGTATCTTGTACAACTGCAGAAGCCACTTGGACAGGCAGGTGAATTTTAATTCAACTCTCTTGGTGGGATACCATGCTTCACCACATCTGAAGTCATCAGAATAGATTAGGGCATACAGGATAAGCTCTCTGGAACTCATACTATTGTCCTACAGAAAGAGTATGGCAGCTGGGTTGTTGTGGTGCTGCCTGTTGCCTAGCACACAGTGTCTGATGCATGAAACAATTCTCCCATCCACTCTACCTCATGACAGTGCTGGCCCTGCCCAAGTTCTGTCTGTCAGTACTAACTTAATCTTCAGCAATATTGAAATGTTATGATGTTATTGAAGCATATATTCAATTTAAATGCTTGAAGGAGTTTATTGATTTGCAATGGCAGTGGTGAATACGTACATCTTGAAAACATTTCTGTGCAAAAGACTCTATTCATAGAAAGACTACACAGCATAACGGAATAAAAGGGCAGCAACACTGCAGTCTCCTTCAGTAGGTATGCCAGCTTTGAACATGCAGGGATCTTAATTACTTTGACCAAGATCCTGCATCAGATATGATGGCTATGATCTATCTCCCGGTGTGACCTCCAGAATTCATCATAAAATTTAGTCTGATACATTGAGGAGTAGAGTTCTGGGGCACTGGGTGGGTGGAGGGTGGGTGGAGGGTGCTGAAGGATGATGCATCTCACTCACTCTCATCAGCGATCAACAGTGTTCTGAGCAGAAGCAAAGATGAATTTAGGATCCTGTCCTAAAAGTAATGATCCAACCCTAAAAGTAATGATGACTTGATACAGGATCCTGCAGGGATCCCTACGTTTTCTTCTCATACTACAGTTCCAGGGAGGTTGAGGGCTGGACACACCATCCTTCATCACCCTGCTCAACCAGCACCACAGAACTCCATTCCTCAGTGCAGCTGGCTGGATTTTAAGGGGGAGTGAGTTCAGGGACATTTACAGTCATGACAATGGCAGCACAATCATAAATGTGAATAGGGAACAGTTACAAGGTAATAAATCCCATTTACAACATCATAACTGATTAACAGGCTGCCAGCCTTAATTAATAAAAAATATATCAATATTGTGTTCTCCTGTCATCATGCTGAAGTAATAATCTTCTATGAAGACAGTTCTGCATACATTTCAAAGAAAATACATATGCTGTCTTCAGGGGAAATGGGAAAACATGAAAGAATTTGCCCCACCAAATGAAAATTACCTGCAGTCCCCAAATTTCTAGTATTGCTGAGAGTGAGACATGAAAAATTATTCATAGTTAGAACTCTTGTATTTGCTGTTATTGCATTCCCTTGGTAACTTCACCTGCTTCTTTTCTTTGGATGTCAAACTATTTCTAAATGCTCAACTGAAATCTTAAGTTTTAGCAAAGGTAAAAAATACAGAACTGAAGGGGCATATTGTTGGGAGCAGACCTTTTACTGGAGGGCAATGCCTTGTCTCTCTCCCCTGATCCCATATATTTACCCCTATGATGCATACTGTTTCACAGCTTAAGAGGAAGGATCTGTCCTATTTGCATCACACGTGGTGCCACTGTGACTGCATCAATACACAAGTTATAGTATGAAAAATTGCATCTTACAGCTATTCTGTAGCCTGGGGATATTAGTTCATGATAGAAATTGTATCTATGGTAGCAATGAATTTCTATATGCAGTGAGAAATCAATAATCATAAGATACCCTGGTTTAATGATGCCTAAAATGGCATCACTTTCTTGCCTCTTGTAAAAGCATTCACAAATTATCCAATTCATGCTACCTACACCTATTTTTATTCTGTATCGAAAAACAGGCTACAGGTAGTGTGTGTGGAGGGGAAGAAACATGAGTAAAATCATGCAATGTTAAGTCAACATTATGAAAAGGTGTATGTTTTACAATTTATTCAGGTCATAGAATGTGTGCAAAATTTCATGGTTTATCTATCATCAAGACCCCTGAGGTGTATTTTAAACATCAACATGCAAGGAGTGGGATTGGATAGCTTGACCTTTTCTATTCCTGTTTTAATCACACTTTTCATAATAAGAGCAGCATTTTTAGTGAAGACTGTCAATGAATCAAGGAGACTGTCCAATACAGAACATTGGCTTTCATATGTAGAAGATCAGGACATATAGAATATTCACAAAATTTCTCATTCTCAATCAGAGAGGCAGGTTTGAAACATTAGGAGAGCTTGCTGAGAAATCACTTGCCTTTGCAAGGATTCTTGACTCCAGCAGTTGACAGAGACTAGGAGTATTTTTTTCTTTTCTTTTCTCAAGGTTTCTGTAATTTATTCAAAGTGTATCTGTTCAAAGTTACCATTTCTTCACTTTTCCCTGAAGCAAAGCTTATGCACAGAGTGAACACAGAAGGGCTGGCTAATTGATAACAAATGCACAAATAACTCCTCTAATGCTTCATGTAATGAACACAATACTTTTTTGTAGTTATTATAATGTTGCACAATTATTCTGTTTCCCACTTTGCACAAAAAATAAAATAAAATAAAATAAAAATCTTGGAAAAGCAAAATCTCTTGATGGAAAGGTTAAAAAAAATGACTATGTTCAGGCAAGAAGGAAAACCATGTGATTTCACTTGAGAATAAAACAAACAAGAATTTTTTCAACTTTGATGGAGGGTGTCAAAATAGGGGTAGTGGGTTTCCAGTCCATTCCTCTTGCATATCTGCAGATTTACATGCTTTGAAGCACCTGACAAGATTCCTGAGTTTTACCTTGAGAACAGGAAAATGGAGGAGCACATGGACAGCTGGTCCTCCATACCAACATATTTTTTTATCCATGGATACAACCACCAACAGCTTGAAAATATTCAAATAAAATATAAATTCAAAAAAAAAAAACACTTTGATTTTGCTATTTTATATAAGGGACACCATTTTAATCTGCCACTATATTTAACAGGACTTAAGCATCCATGGATTTTGGTATACACGGGAGGTTCTGAATCAAAACCCAGTGGATACCAAAGGCTAACTGTAGTTACATCATAACCAAGCACCTCTCAGGGGCAGTGCAGGTTTTCCTTGAAGGCACGCAACAACTACATATTACATAAAGACCAAGGCAACACTGGATACAATTTAAATGTGAAACCAAAGAGGGCCCTCTGTGGTACCCACTGTTAAATTCCCAATGCAGAGGAGGGAAATGGGAAAGCATGAAAGAGTTCTCTGATTAGGTTATTGTGGTTTTCAAAAAGCAGGAGTGGAAAAACTAGAGGTCCCATGCACCTCTGTTGATACATCAAGTATGCACCAGGTATACTTATTAGGCAGTGCTAGGACACTTCCCTTATTACATAAATATATGCTAAAAGCCATACCCACACCATCCCCTTCCATCGAAACCAGAGTAAAAGCCAGAATCTTACACACATGATTGATAGATTTAAAAAAAAAAAAGAAACAACCACCATGAAAATTTATTCACAGCCAGAAACATTTTGGAGAAACAATTTAGCAGTTACGCTGCTCATTATCTGCTGCTTCCCTGGAAGTAATCACTGCTGCTATTCAGCTCCTCTTCTTTGGTCACCTTCTTCCTCCAATGACCTCAATATTTTACTTTCATTGCTCAGGATGAACAGTGTGAAAAACAGAAGAGGAATGAAGGTATTCAAAGACAAAATTAATAAGAGTGACACTTCACATTCACAATATATTTGGATCACCAAACAGTAGGGGTGTAATTCTTCACTAATTTCATTCTCAAAGGGAGCAACAAGTATTTTTAACAATTTTCTTCCTGCTACAAGAATATCTTTGAAAATGACACAGAATGATTTTATTTTCTACCCAGAAAATGCTACTTCCTGGGCAAGAAAAGCTGTTATCTGTGCAAAGACCCCACATCCAAACCTTGCAAAGAATAAGACTTAAGTCTATGAATGCTCATGCTGCCAACTTCTTTCTTTCAGTTAGTCTCAAAGCTGCTACAGATACTACAGACTAATATGGCTATATATTTGATTTCTAGAATAAGTCTTGGACTGTAAACATTATCATCATTCCAGGAATCTCCCTGTTGGGGTTTTGACAATTTTTCAAACATTTTTGAATATTCTTTCTATTACTATTGAAGACATATTTATTTCTCATATGAAAACCAAAAGCAACCTAGGCTGCACCTACACTGCAGAATTAATTAATTTATTTGGGGTGTTTATACCTCACTCTTCATCCATAAAGGCTCTCAGAGCAGCTTACAAATGGTTAATTAGACAATCTCCTGTCCTCAGGCTTACAATCTAAAAATATATGACACAAAAGAAGGGAATGGGAGTGGTGAAGGGGAATAAGTCCAGTGATTCTTTTCTTCCTCTGAGGCCTGGACCATGGCAGATGGCATGGAGATGAACTGGAGGGAGGGATCTTCTTCTTATTTTAGGCCAGGCCTGATGGAGCTAGGCCTGCCTTTCTCTGTGCCAGATGATGGCAGATAAACTGGAGGGAGGGCTTTTCTCTAGTTCAGATCTCTGCCAGCAGTCTAGCTACTAAATTTGTACTGATTAAATCCTCCAGAGAATCTTCAAGGATACTTAAATACTCTGCAGTAATCCAAACACTATGTTCACCATCTAGCTCAGGATTTAATATGTCATAAACCAGACCTCTTACATCATGAATATTGCTGTTCCCATTTATGACTGCTGATACAGACTGAATCTCCCTTATCCAAAATGCTTGGGGCCAGAAGTGTTTTGGATTTTGGATTTTTTTTTTTGGATTTTTTGCCACATGGTTTATATAATAAACAAATCATCTGTGGCTACCTGGTTTTGGGGAACCTTAACTCAACTGAAGGTGAGCATTTTCACCAGTTGCTTGCACAAAATCACAACCCTGATAGTAAGGTAGAGGAACAAGAAGACAGGCTAAGATAATTTTCTGCTTATAATTTTTTGTTTTGTTTCTTTTCATTTCAATCAGAAGGTGAAATATATTTCCTCACACTTTATCTGCTTCTTTATGCAGGTATCTATGATATTGCTACACATATCAAATATGTTGTCTGGTTCCTGCTTAAATTATCTGTAAAATACTTTATCTGTATTGGATTCTGAGGTACAAATGTTGATCTATCTTTCAGTCCCATCTGTGAGGCTTCACCTTCTGAAACCTTCTCATCCATCATAGTCATCAGAATTTCTCTGTGAGGACAATCTGAATATAAAAAGTTCCTTCTTGATAATACTTTACAGAATGATGGATGTATGCGTGTGTGCACAGGCATGTCTTTTAATCTGGAGTCTTTCAATATTTGCAGAATTATCCTCAAGGTCTAGCTATTGATCAGGTGACTTTAGACATTTTCTCCATACCCCATTACCAGTAGGGTCCATCATTTTTCAGCTGTAATACTGTAAAATAATAAAAAAAAAGTAAAGGAATTTCCATACCTGGGATCAAACAGTGATATAAATGGGGACTGCAGAATGAAAATACTACAACATCGTGTAGGAAGGTAATCCAGAAGCCACTGCTTTCTCACTGGCTTTTGTCTCTTTTTCAAGTACAATAAGGCTTCTATAGCTGCAGATCTATATCTGTTCCATATTCAGGCACACTTCTTATCAATGATTGTGACACTACTGCCACAATCACAGATCCTCTCCTCCCTGAAACCTACCTTAACAGCCAGTAGTGGCATCAAGGAACAGAGGCCTATTCTACTAGTAGTTGGGGCACGATGACATTTCCAGCCCCCTCTTGCCAGTGATCTGCAATACAGCAATCAGGAGCAGTATCCCTGTTCCAAATCCTTATGACTCATGGAGATGGCTAAAAAATATCTAGCAGAACAGACATCCAGTTTTCAATGTGACTGTTGACTCTTAAGGTAGGTTTAGTAAGTAGAGCAAGGGACATAACAGTTTGTTCCAAAGACCTAACCAAAAAGAAAGAAAGAAAGAAAGAAAGAAAGAAAGAAAGAAAGAAAGAAAGAAAGACAGTTGATTTTGATGACATTATGAAGCTAAAGCAGAATAAGTACAGTCCTAGCTACCTTCAATCTGAATGGAGGATGGGAAGATTCTCCATTCTTGTATTGCAAAGGAAAAATAAATAAAAATAAATGGAGAGATGCATTTCATGATAGTATTTTTTTTATGAATCCCACCCTTCCTTTAAGCTCCAATTGTATGAATGGACTGCACATTGTTAAAAAACCTCTCTACATTAAAAATCAATGCAGTCTTCCATTATATATGCAGATATATCACATACATAGCCCTTGATGAAGTGAAGAAAGTCTTGTAACCACATAGTGAGAAAATTTTGTTGTCACCAATAATAAAATAATCAGAAATGTCCATATGAGAGTGAGGCTAAAGAGTAACACTTCTGGAAAGGAAGGGTTCCTGGAGAATGGGGAGGAAGATAGCAAAATCTCAAGACAGGTAGATTGGAGTATTGTGATTACAAAGCCAATTGAGTACTTTGGTGTTTCAGTGAGTCATTTGCTTTTCAATACTCCTTGCTCCATTGTCTTGCTTTTACCTCTTATATTAAAGAAACTGGTCAAAAAGGTAGAGCAAAATTTTTACAGTCATGTCCCCAGCTCCCAGGTTTTTAGGAGCACCAATCAAAGTGCTATATTTATGTCATCAAGATGATAGCAGACATTTTCAGAGCAGTGTGAATTCACAAACATTTACTGACACAATCATTGTAGCACAGAGAAATTTTAAAAAGTGTTTGAATACAATATATCAGGCTGTGTCTCTTGTCATAGTGGTTATTGATAGGATTCTGAAACATGAACAAATCATTAAACAGAACACCCTGGAAAAGAGAGGTGCGCCTTGTATTGCAAGGTCTGGATAAATGCAACCAAGGTTGAAGAAAGTGCAGAGAGAATGACTCCTAATAATAGTAGTCTCTTGACCAGAGGTTTCCAACAGCAGAGGAAAGCATCAAGGACCATCAGGAAGAATGACAGAAGTCCTTGGAATAGCTAATAATAACATTTTTGTGGGCTCTTGTTGCAAGTGCTTATACATTGCAGTCAGAGCCCTTCACTATTTACTTCTGCCCTGGTGCTATTTAAAATTGTCTTGGTGCTTTTAAAACCATCATCTTTCATTTCAGTGAGTGCAGGTCTGAAGGAGAGCAGATAGGCCTCTTATATACTCCCCTGATGAACACATGTTTTTAAAATAAATATTGAAAGCTAAAATAGCAACATGCAGATCGTATACAGCACTGTGCCAAAGGTTTTTGTTTTTTTAAAATGCTTTTTTCCATCATGGTGGTGTTTTTGAGTACACTTTGTCATTCTACTATAAACTTTGAGGAATACTAAGAGATAATACATGATAGGTATTTGTTGTTGTTGTTATGTGCCTTCAAGTCATTTTCGGCTTATGACAACCTTAAGGTAAATCTATCATGGGGTTTTCTTGGCAAGATTTGTTCAGAGGAGGTTTGCCACTTCCTTCCCCTGAGGCTGAGAGGGTGTGACTTGTGCAAGGTCACCCATAGGTTTCATGTCCAAGTGGGAATTGAACCCTGGTCTCCAGAATTGTAGAACAATGTTCAAACCACTACACCTCATATACCATCCGACATACCATAGACAAAAACCAGGACACATGTGGCTAAGCAAATCAGAGTGTGTTCAAGAAGGAAATATTATTAATGAAGTAGGACACACAAGCAGAAGCTGTAGTAGTTTGCTTTTGCCTGAATCTATTGAGAGAGATTCATCCCTCTCAATTCCTTGCCCTTCCCCCTCCCCATTACAATTTATCCTTACTTACACTTTTCCTTAGAAAACCCTTACAAAACAAACATTTTTCATTATTTTATTCTTTTACATGATTTGCCCATGCAATTGAGCAGTGTGATGTGCTGATAAACTTCAGAAGTACAGAGTGAGAGCATGCTCAACACTGAACCAAATAATCTGGATTGTGTATACATCAATGCACAAAAAAGTGTGTGTTATTAAAATAGCTAGGAAGACTGATCTATCAGAACTGATAATTGTCCCCTACTGTTGGATCATCCAGACAGAAGGCTTAACCCATTCTACTACAGACAGTGGTCCTGAAGCAACAAATAGTGCTTTCTTAAGATAGCACTGTGTATGATTGAGTTGTGTTGTGGGTATGCTCTCTTGGGGATTCCATCAAGGAATGATCTCCCAGGAATTTATCACAAGCAAGCTCCTAATAGATGAACTTTAATTCTGCAGCAGTCTACAATATGTTAGCATTGTACACACACACACACAGAGAGAGAGAGAGAGAGAGAGAGAGAGAGAGAGAGAGAGAGAGAGAGAGAGAGAGAACAAATGCACTGTCAAATGGCAGAGAGAGAGAAATATATCATTCCAACAATTATTACCGGTACTACACTTAACGCAGGTCACTAATCTGCTTTGTATGGCTGCTCAAGCAGCTTTGTTGTATAACAAAACAGGTATCATTAAAATTCCTTTTGCAACTACTGTCTTAGAGCTGTAATTTTGTTTTGTTCTCACTTATTTTCCAAGATACCTGTTTTTCTCCTTAAGACAAAAGAACTCCCTATCCTTTCATACACATAAAGGAGCCACTGCACTTTTATGAGATCATGAGTCAAACTCCTGCCTGAAAGCTAGGACATCAGCTAGTACATATGTCTACATGTCAGCTCCTTCTAAGAACAATGAGCAATGCCACTGATGGAAACCTGGCAATGGCCCATTACCTTGATTTGAATACCCAGAGAGCATGCACTTACAAGGGAATTGAAGTGTACTGAAGCATCTTCACTCAGGCTTTCCAAAAGAGATAAATTGAAACTGGTGCTAACACAAAAATAAGCACACAGTGTAACACAATTTGATCCTATGAGGAAAAAACATCAACAAGTACAAGGTGACAAATAATTGCAGATTTTTAAAAGGTTGGTAGGAGATCAGCCATTTGCAGTCAGAGCATAACAAAGAGAATGCCCATGGATGCCTCTGTTTGAGTAATGTTCCACTAGAACAGAAGTCAGTAACATGCTGATATGTCCCAATAAAACTCTTGGCTTCTCATGTTGTCAACCAAGAGAATATGGTAAGAATGTAGGAATGTAAATCCTAGCATAGTCCTTGCATGGTAAATGAGGGGAAAAAATGCTTTTACAAATCTCACAGTTATTATCAAAAGTGGGGGCTTTCCATTGTCTCCACCTCTGCTTGCTACATCAGGATCTCTTCCTGTCCTATTGGCCACCAACGGTGAGGACCTCGTGAATTCCCTCAAAGTACATTTGCAGATCACATGCTCTCAGCCTCAGAGAAGGCACTGACAAGCCTCCACTGAACAAATCTTGCCAAGAAAACCCCATTATAGGGTCACCTTAGGTTCACCATAAACAAGAAATGACCTGAAGGCACGCAGCAACAACAAATGCAAATTATATCCTCACTGCACACAACTCCTTTTTATTCACTGTTGCAACCGTACTCTTGAACACGACTCATTAATATCTAAACCTGACTGTGTTGGGCCAATTCTGGAATATCAGAACTCTACCAGGCCCCCTCTATAATGTCAAAGAGCAAGTGGAGCCTCAACCAGCCAAGGAAGGCACTTACTTACAGTCATATTTTACTATTGATCAAGGGGGGGGGGGCCTCCCAAGAAAAGCACAGACACACCAGGTGCTTGTCATTCACAAGAGGGACAGCTTTATTTATTACAGTGAGGGTTTTTTTTTTTAACTTTTTGATCAGTAAGAGCTCATGGGAATCAGCCACACATGAGCAAAAACAAGTTGATTGACAATGAACATGGATTCAAAGAGCACTCTAGTCAGCAAAAAGAGTACATGCCTGCAGTTGAGAAATATTGCAATCTAAAAACAATGAGGAACTTTAAAACTAGCTTCTGGGAAGTTAGCAAGCTAGGAGGGTTTTGCAACATTTAGTTCCAGTGGATTCTTTCTCACAGCTACCATTTGTTTGACACACTGCTATTGTTTTGGGAGTTATGGTAGTGAAACTGGGAAAAGGGGAGAAAGGGATGCAAGCTGCTTTCAATATGGCATTACAGGAGCTCTGTGAATTCTTGTTACTTCTAGGGGTCTACTCTACAAATCAAAGATAAACAAGTCTACTCAAGCTAGATCTCAATTTGGTTTCCAAGTTACCTGTCCATGGTCCTGAATTTCTACAATAGACCAATATGGGGAAGTCCCTTTTTAAAGTTTATTCTTCCCCTCATCCTTCAACTGAAGGCCTGAACAGACTGCCAGAAATAATCTAGCTTGGCTCAATGCTAGGGATCATGGGAATTGTAGTTTTTTTTTTTCTGAGACATTGAGCCTTCTCTGTCAGAGAGCTCTGGTACCACAATAAACTACAGTTCCTATGATTCCCTAGCACTGAGCCAGGACAATTAAAGGGGTCTCAAGCTAGATGATTTCTGGCAGTCTGTTCAGGTCCTGATTCTTTTAACCCTAATCCTCACGTCATTCATTCCTTTCTTCCATCTAACTATCCTAATTGACTATATCAACTGTCAAATCCCCTCTAGGGTTCTTGGGCTTCACCAAACTACAAACCCTAGCTTTCTATAGCGTGTAGGTAAGGCATTTAAAGTGGAATTCTGGGTGCAACTACACTATAGAAGTAATTCAGTTTGACACCACTTTAACTGCCATGGCTCCATCCTCCAGAATCCTGAGTTTTATAGTTTTGTGAGGCACCAGCATTCTTTGACAGAGAAGGCTAAAGACCATCCAAAACTTCAAATCCCAGGATTCCATCAGATGGGGCTATAGCACTTAAAATGGTGTCAAGCTGCATTGTTTCTACAGTGTAGATGATCCCATAGTGTTGTAATTGTGTAGTGTGAAAAGGCTGTCGGTTTCCATATCAACTACACTGAACATTTATTTACTTATTTATATAAATACTTATTATCCTGCCACTCTATTATGTACATACCATGCCAGTAGGTAACAAACAGATATATATATATATCTGCAAAAGGCTTCATAAATATGTGTATGCACACTTAAAAAAAACCTGCTTTCTTGCTTTGGCCTTTCCTTAATTCCTGCCTCAGAGCAAACATTAAAAGAAGTTAATGATAACTGTACCATATGTTCACTTAAACAGAGCTGAGCCCCACTGAAGACAAGATAAACAGAATTAATGCTATATGAGTTTAGAAAGTAAAAGAAACATTGAAGTGGAGAAAATCTAGTGAAAGAGAACTTCTTTATTTTTGCCCCAAAATGAAATTAAAAATAAGTTCTGCTATTGTCTTGTATGTTAAAAATATTCTAGTTAAATACAGATTGATTATTATTTTTTCAAACACAAACCACATTTCTTCAAAATTTCTAGCACTCTGGAATGTGAAGATAAGACTCAAGTAACTGGGAAACAGACAGAAACTCCAAGTATATTGGATGCAATTTGGAGCAAGTTAGGAGTATTTACATTTCTTTGCAGCCAACAAAATTTAAATGCATAGTTAAATTTGATTAATTTCAATAGAATCTAAGTAGGATTGTTAACTCATAACTGATATGGATTTTGGCTATTATGTGTTCTAAAACTCACATGTTGGGTACCATCTAATAGTCAACAAAGTGGAAAGTTAATGGGGGGACCTCGGAAACAACAGGTATCTAAAAATATTTGCACTGTAGATTGCAGATATTGTCTATGCAACACACAGCATATAGTTGTAGGAATTTGCTTGTGCCCTCTCAGTATTATTTTTTTTTAAATAAAGAATATAAGTCACTTCATTAAATATTATGAAATGATCAAATAACTGTTTGGATTGTTCAGCTGCATGTTGTAAACGATCTTGCATCTTGCACTGGGATATAGAGAGAAAAAATGACTACTTTTACTACGATGAGAGCCAACATGGTGTAGTAGTGTGAGTTTTCGACTAAAACTGTATGAGACCAGTGTTCTAATTCCCACTCAACCATGGAAACCTACTGGGTGGCCTTAGGAAAGTCACTATCTCTCAGCCTCAGAAGAAGGCAATGGCAAATCACCTCCAACAAATATTGCCAAGAAAACCCTGCAATACTTTCACCATAGGTTCTCAGAAATGAATTGAAGTCAGATAATAACAACAAAGTACTCCTTCTCCTGCTCTTTTTCAATGTTTGTGATCTTGGATAAAGATAAATCTTGTAAGTCATCTTGTCTCTTTCTGCTATCACTCTGATGAGGCATACAAGAAGTGAATTATTCCTGCTACTACTCAGGGACTAATTTGATACCACTTTATTTTTCATTAATTAAATATGAGGTTGGAACTTGAGTAAAGAATACTCATTAGTTTCTGCATCCTTAATAACAGCTGAAGAAAAAAAAATACTCTAAACCCCACTGAGAAAATGGGCAAAATCTGCAAGAGGAGGATCATTTGCACAGAAATGCATGCATTTTCTTTACAAAAAAGTGTACTTTTTCACAAGTGATTTCTCTTGAAAATGTTCCTGGGGGAAAAAAAATCCAAAGTGTAAAGAGTAGTTGAAAATTACACCAAAACAATCATATATAATTGTGCAGCAAGGGGAAAATGACTGAAATTTGCATAAGAGAATGCAATAAGAATAGATTTATATCCTTGATTGGAACAGAAATCATACTCATACCTAGAAGTGTAACTAGGGATGAAGAGCCAAAATAAGAACACTGCCCCTCTGCAAGTATTTTTCCCCCAAAGAAATTTTCTTCCAGACTCCAAATATCTAACTTTTCAGAGTGAGATACTGAAAATCATTCACATCTTGATTTTTTTCTATTTGTTGTGCTTGTATTCCCAGACTGCAACTTTGGCTCAATCCACACTGCAGTGGTTTCACACCACTTTAACTGCCATGGCTCCATGCTATGGAATTCTGGGAATTCTAGTTTGTAGTGGCACAAAAGCTCTCTAACAGAGAAAGCTAAATGTCTCACAAAAGTACAATTCCAGAGTTCCATAACACTGAGCCATGGCAGTTAAAGCGGCATCAAACTGAATTATTTCTGCAGTATGGATGCAACCCTAGCCAGGCCTTTTTCTTTGACTGCCTTTTCTGGAATCGCATCTCCCTAAATAGACTTAGAAAATGAAATAAATTAAATAGGGCAGTCTTGTAACGTCCGTATCTAATAGAGGGGTGCTGTTACCTTGCTTTGTAGCAGAGCTGGCCAAGTGTTCATAAAATTCTGGTGAGTATTTCTAAATGTTAACTCATAAATTTCTGCAATACTAGAAAAGTGGGACTGAAGGAAAATTTATGGGGGGAGGCAGAATTCTTATTCTCCCCCATATCTACACCGCTGCTTACATCATTCAGACAGAAGAGGGGGAACAGTGATATCTTTGTTGTTCACTCAGGAGCAATGCATGCTGGGGAAAAATCTTCAAAAGTAATTTCTTTTGGAACTTGGTATAAAATGATCAAGGAGTAACTTGTTAATGTTACAGAACTTTGTCAAGAGGTTCATTCATCTCTGTGCAGATATAAAGAAGTCCCTTCACATTTTCTGGAGTTAGGGGAGAAGGACCACCATGAATAGGGAAAAAAATGCAAATAAAAAACACAATAAAGTATATTGTCTTGTTCATCATTCTATAAGTATTTTGCAAGCCAACAAGGCATTTTAATGAAGGTAAGTGCATCAGAAACATACGCCTGAGTACATAATAAAAGACAGTATATATAATATAGCTGCAAATAAACCATATAAAATGAATTTATAGTTGTATGAGTATTTTAAGCTTCTATTTTGCAATATCCTACATTTTTCTTGAATACCCTACATTTTGCCTTTGCAGTTGGGACATCTGGTCACCCTGAATATGGCACAACACACATCCACTGGGATATGCAATATTAAGAGGGCATTCCTGCAGAGAACAACTCCTCAAGTTCAACTGTGTCTTTCACCCATGAGTTACCACTGGCTAAGCCTTGTGGACTGAACCCTGGATTCTCCATGCATATAAATCAGCTGGCAGAAATAATGTCAAGCAAAAAAACAAAACTAGAAATGGAAATCTCTCAGGGAAGTGGTAAGTGCTCTTCACTTAGTGTGCTGATCTGACATTGCTGAACATGCTGAAAATCACTTGACATTTGGGCAAGAGAGAAGAGAAAGTCTTTTTGGTTTTGTTTTTTTTTACATGAGACTTAGTGAATTCTTTTTATTGATCTTCACATTAGACTCTTTGTACTACAAGTGCTTTCCATTAAATTTTTCTTAATGGGGTGAAACCAGCTAGGCTGTAGTGCCAAAGGAGGTACAGAGGAGCCAAAATAAGTCAATGAAATGATGCTACATACATCCAAATAAAGAGGACAACTTTGCCTTCTAAGAGATGGCATGCATGAGCTCTTGTACTAACAATTAGCTCAGGGAGTTAGTAGCTCCCCACCATCCCAAACAAACCTTGAATTATTGGGTTTCATTTGTGTTACACCTGTGGATTTCCATACTTTTTGTTGCTGTTATTGCTGAATGCCTTCAAATTATTTTTGCTTTATGGGACCCTAAGGCAAATCTATCATTGGGTTTTCTTGGAAAGTTTCTTCAAAGAGGGTTTGCCCTTTTCATCCTCTGAGGCTGAGAGAGTGTAACTTGCCCAAGGCCATCCAGTGGGTTTACATGGCTGAGGCAGGATTTGAACCCTGGTATCCAGAGTCATAGTCCAATGCTCAGATGATTATACCATGCTGGCAGTTCCATAATTTTTAGCTAGGGATTTATGTTTGTGCAGTGCATACATCTCATGCTGATTATTAGAAGCTGTTGGTGGGAAGACTCATCCTTTTAGAACTGTACATTAATGGGGATGAAAGCAGAAGTCATTTAAACTGGTTCGCTTTATTTCTCCCTTCTGCTACATTTGTGTCATTGCCTCCTATTACTTTACTTCAAATAAGTTAAGTAGTTGTTGTGTTTTGCTATGTGTGTTCTGTTTGAAAGGTTTCAAACTCTTTTTAAGTTAGTGCTGCTTTCACAGTGAATTTCATTATTTTTAGGTACATTCTGTTTTGTTTGATGTTGTGAACTTCCTTGAGCTCTGTACTGATGTTAAGAAAGTGGTTTGATCTCATTTAAATCCCATTTTGGGGGAAATGTGGGATATAAATCCCACAAATAAATAAATAAATGTAAATTTCCTATTAGTTTACTGCTCCTATCACACCATAGGGATTAAAACTGAAAATGTCATCTGTTATGGTTGATGCTAGCATGTCTGTTTCCATATGAAGGCCATTTCCATATCTGCACAAGTGTTAAACATTCAGACAATGGCTGTAGTAAATTACAACCATGTTGCATAGGTTGACAGTGAGGTCAAAATCTCTAAACCTCAATTTTGTTGCATAGCTTTCAATCCTACCGGCATTCTCATATTCAGTTTGGTGCTTACTAGGTTGCAGTACTTTGTTTTTCTTCTCACATAAGGATTCACTTTTGGTATGAACATTTAACACACACACACATATCTATAACTGATGAAATCTTGTTTGTTAATTAGAATGATCAGCCCCAGGAGACTTATGTATCTGGGAGATTCTTGATGAGTCTTGGGGATTTTCCTTTTGCCTTGACCGGTGAAATCAGGGTTACAGGGGGAAAGTTTTTTTTTTTTTTTTTTAGTTTAAACTTTTATATTCTTCTTTTCCCCATTTTTTTCCTTTTTTTTTTTCATTAATAGGCAGGACTACACTACACTACTACTAAATAAGAAAATTAAGTAGCAAAATGCAGTTCAGCAATTATGGCCACTAACTTAAATCATAATTGTTCTTTTACAAGTGCTCTTTTAAAGCAAGTTTTGTTTCTGAATGGCATTCCTTGATTAGACAGAAGAAACTGACACTGGATATTGATTTAACAATGGACCACTACCAGGAAACTGTTATAGTTACTATTTTTTTTAATTCAGCCATTGTTTTTCCAGTAAGAGGGTTGGAAAATAGTAATAATAGCCAGACTTTTTAAAATAAATAAATAAATATCTTCTTTGCTGTCATTGCATCTGCATGGTGCCATCCAGAGACCTGTCTTGAGTTCTCAGGAGGTTTTTACATTCTGCCCCACAGGAGCTGCATGTAGACCACTCAGAAGCCTACTTGAACAATTTGCACAACATTTTTGGAGATAAAATCACTTGGATCCTCTCTGTTTTGGATGCTGTGGTTTATATAACCACTGGATATAATCTTGTCTCCTGCTTGTCCCATGTTATTGCATGCATTTTAGTTTGTGCAGCCTGAGGATGTGGACAAGATCTCTGGAAAGTTATGAATCACCCCATGTGTATTGTTCCTGCCCTTCCTGGTTTATAAAAGCAGTCAGAGAGAGGCTGACTAGGGACCAATCGTCATGAGCCAAAAGGACCATGTTCCCCCCAGACTCACAGATTAAGTCCTAAATTGTAACTAAGCTTCAAAGACTGTGTGGTTTCTGAAGTCTTCCTCACAGTAAGAAGGAAACTTCTGAAACTACTCAGCATTTCCTTCTACAAAAATATTAGCAAAGAATTCATGTTTAATGCCTGAATCTGGCCTTGATTATTTACAATATTGTTCCACTTGTCTCCATTAATGCTTACCTCCTGTTTTCAAAACCTCACATTTCAATTGCTAACAATAATCAAATGGCCTTCCAGCAGCAAATCCAAAGCTAGGCTTTATTATACAATCTGACAGCCACCACAAGTGTAGCAGCTCCTTGGCTTAAATTCTATACAATTTCCTGACAGGAGCCAAGGGGCTCTTTAAATGTTGCTGGAAATGAGATTTATTTCTTTTTCTGCCTTCTTTAGGAGAGAAATATAAATTAGTTTAATCAATTTTGTAATTTGCACTTGCCAGGTAGGCTTGAAGCAATTAAGTGATTTATATGAGGCAGTTCCTTTCCCCTTCACTTCTGACTCCTCCTGCACTGCTGATGGGTCTCAATGAAAGGGGGATATTGAGTCTTAATAATCTATTCATTCCCTTGGCCCAGCTGAGGGTATTAAAAGGGCTTTTTGGTGTTAATTACTTCAAAAAAAGAAACTCTCCTAGACTATAATCTGTTTTAGCCTCTTGTTATCTATTCAGATGTTGTGAATTATCAGACAATTAAAAGAACACACAAAATCACAGTCTAACTAGTGTGTGCCAAGCTTGGTACAACATGGTGGATCAACCCTCTTGAAAAACACAACTCTGTGAACTGAAGGTTTCCCATCCTCTATATTGTGAGAGACTGAAGACTTGATAACACACAGCTTTTGAACTGCCATAAAATTTTGATAATAGTGCTTTTGGTGATGCCTTTCATATGATG
The DNA here is from genome assembly GCA_020142125.1 of Phrynosoma platyrhinos. Classification (NCBI taxonomy): domain Eukaryota; kingdom Metazoa; phylum Chordata; class Lepidosauria; order Squamata; family Phrynosomatidae; genus Phrynosoma; species Phrynosoma platyrhinos. Next base: position 7,221,296 of record CM034702.1, read on the forward strand.
CCATCTCCCTCTCATCCCTGCCTTGTCTTCCAATTGTGGTTAGACCACACTTTGCCATTGATGAGGAAGACCTGTCAATAAGCTCCCAATCATGTTGGTATAGTGCTAGCGCACAGATGAGGTAAATTATCATATGGTAGATCCTGGTGTGTCTCCTCCTCTTCCCCATTCCACCCTCCCTTTCACTATTCCAGAACATTTCCATTTTTTTGTTGATGTTTTGTTAAACAACATTAGTATAACTCCAGAACTTTGTTTTAAAAACCAATCAAGCACACATTACACAAACAAAGAAAGGCATGCTGGGTAGGGCACAGGGTAGAGAGAACAAGGATGGAAGACAGCACATGGGACTGAGAATAGTCTGGTCATGCTAATGAAGAGATGTGTGATAGGGAGTGTTCCCAATCCAGTATGTATACACTTCCCTTCATTAACATGATTGTGATTAGAACAAAGGACTTGCAATAACGCCCTAAGAGTCCTCCTATGACATTTTTTCTTCTTTTCAAATTATCCTTCCCCTCCTTTCTCAGAAGCAATAACCATTGGATATCTGTGTATACCAGAGATATTCCAAGTGCCTCCAGGATCCAGTATGACACCAAAGGGATTAGATATCCTATTCTAAAAATGATGTATGAGTTGGGGTCCAGATTATGGCAAATTGACAGGACTCATTAGAAAAGACAACAATAAGTAAGGTGGTAAAATAGGAAGGCTACATTAAAGATCAATAGACTCATTCAAGGAAACCTTAGTTTGCTTAGATCTGAGCAGGGCTGTTAATAACATAGTGACTTGGATTCTCTTCATTTGTAATGCAGCTATAAGTCAAGGTCCTGACAGTAATTAAGAACAAAGCACAAAATCCATCAAAAATGTGTGAATTTCCAGAAATGTCTACTGAGACATGGGGAGATTTATGTATTATTGGACAACAAATAATCCATTGATTCTATTGTATTCTTTGTTCCTGGCATCATACTGTAAGAAAGGAGGTCTTGTAGAGATGCTTCACAGCATCTATTAATTTTTTAAATAATAATAATAATAATAATGGAAATTTTAGAAGACCTTGGGTATTAGGTGCAGGTTTTCCTAAGGAGATAAACACTTATCTCCAAGTACAAGAAAATACACCCCGACCTGCAGGAATTCATGAGTGGACCTTTGATTAGCTGTGAATGGGATGGCAATTCATAGAATCATCTCAGGGAGACTAAAGGGGTGAGAAGTGTTAAGCTCTAGAGGGCCTGATTTTATATGAGTTTTTCTTGAGAAGGCATAAATAAAAGCACTTTTGTGCTCTTTCTCTCTCTCTCCATGTGTGTGTATGTGTGTGGAGTGAGGAGAAAATAGCATAATAAACATTTGTAATGGAAAATAGAACATCCACTAGACAAGTGTACAGAAACCTGAAGTACAAAATTAGTGCCTCTTGCCATTCAAAGCTGCACAAAGCTCTCAGTACCCTCTCAAGTCCTGCCTTTATTTATTTATTTATTTATTTATTTATTTATTTATTTATTTTGGAATGTTCATGAACAGTGTCATGTTCTGGTGTGTTTGCCTTCCCAGTGATAATAGTCTTGACATAGCACTATTCCTGAATGTTCGTCAATGGTTGTCGAGTATATCATGTGCAGCTCAGAGTCTATTGAGACCTCTCCTGGGATCAGATCATTTCAGGCTGGGTTATCAGACTTCCAAAAGGTTTGCCCTTGAAATCAAAACAGAAGCAAAACCATCTACTTTAGATTAGAACTCTTCCTCCAATATGCTAATACTTCAGTGTATAAGACTTTGGAGATTATCACAATGTCTGTCTTTTCCCAATCTGGGCACAGACTGAAACCTTGTTTTATCACTCAGCTCCATGCCCAGATCAAAGGTGTCCTGTACCAGATTGGGACTTCTCCTGTACTTAGTAAAAACAGGAATTTCCCATTCTTAGCAAAGTAATGGGAGATGTCCCAATTGGGTACAGGATGTCTCCAATCTGGGCATGGAGCTGTGCAATAACACATGGTCCCAACCCAGTCTCAGGCCCTGCCCAGATCAGGGGGAAAGCTGTACATTAATCTCCTTTATGTGCAGAAAGTATGAGAACCCCTCACTCCATTCTGAAGATGTGGAGTCCTAGGAGGTCTCTGTTGCCTCCTCCCTCCCCAAATGTGCTGATGCCCTTGTATCTTTAGAGAAAGACTGCTCAACTGTGCATGAAATACCACAGTGAATAATCCTATATAACCCAGGAAATAGGACTGCACTGCCATGTATTTAGAGGGCCTTCTCTGGCTATAATGTCTATGATTCACAGCTGGAGTGTATTTTTTTAAAAGGCTGTGTAAGCATTTCCAGAAAGAACATCACATTATTTCCAAGGAGATATAAATTGAAAGGGGAAGAGTCCCGCTGAAACCTATCATATTTGGTTTCTTCATTGAATCCATGTGTTTTTTTCTTTAGAAAATTGGACTTCAGGGGGTGAAAAGGCAACTTGGATTTGCTTAAGTGACAGATTTAAGAATGGGGGAAGCCTATGTTTTTTTTCCAAGGAAAGTACAACCTGAACTTGCCATTCTATTGAATTAGGTTTGCTTTATTTTCTGTTCTACTTTTACAGGCCATTTGGTGCCTAATGTGGCAAGGCATTTTTGTTATTGTAAGAAAAGAAAAGAAGACAACACAATTATTCCCTTTGGTTCCCTTTGTATGCACAAATGTCACAAGATTTCTTTAGCTCCAAAACCACATGGCTATAAATGCTCGCACAAAGTTTGTGAGATGATATATATTGAATCTGACAATAATACAAATGTAGGTCCCTTTGGAGATTTATAAAATAACTTCACCATCAAAGAGACATTCAATAGCAACATAATTCAGTTGGTTTATTTTTTTTAAAAAAATGAAATACTGTAGTGAAAGTGGGAGCATCCTAAAACCTGGCATACTAGGGGCTTCAAGAATATAGTATAATGTAATGCAATTAACAGATATTGCAATTACTGGATCCTAAAGGTAAAATAGTAATACTGTATATTACATTAACACCCACATTGATATTACCTTTCCATGGTGGTGGGACTGTATGCCTTCATGAGGTAAGAGGCTATCCTATAGGGTACCCCAAGTCAGATAGACTGCAATGAGGGTCTTGCTGCTGCTCCTTGCAACCTCATTAACTGGCAGGAGAGGGCTGATAGCACCATCCTGCAACATCCCAACCACCAGCAGGACAGACTTTCATTGCTTGGTGTGGCAGATAACTAGCTATCTGGGGAGTTGGATCAAGAAACAATATATAGGTATGCAATTGTATTGTAATGCATGTAATGAAAGATTTCAGTCCATACTCATAGAAAATAGCAAAGATTTCAAATTACTGCTACTGATGAAAGTTAAAGAAGAAAGTGCAGAATCAATGGTTCAGTTGAATAATAAGAACAGAAGAACAATAACCACAGAGGACTTACATTTCTTTAGAGTAGATGTTAAAATTTAGAAATTGTGTATATATACACACACAATTTCTATATCTTTGCCACCTACTCTAAAGAAATGTAAGTTATTTGTGGTCTATATCAATATCACAGTTCAGCCATCAATCAAAATGGAGGTCGTAGTCAAAGAATCAGAAGAAGAAAACAGCAATTTTACAAGGAACTAGATAATCAAGTACAAGGATTTATAATTAAATATCAAAGCTGGAATCTTCTGTGCCACAGTATTTCTGATTCCTATGTATGGTTTTGAAATCTGGATAGTAAAGAAAGCTGACAAGAAGAGAATGGACTCATTTGAAATATGGTCACACAGGTACCATGGACTACCAAAAAAATCAAATGCATATGTCCTAGAGCAAAGCAAGTCTGAAATCCCACTAGAAGCCAAAATGAGTAGACTGAAACTATCATACTTTTTATATATCATAAGATTACATTACTAATTGGAAAAAAACTTGAAGAATTTAAAAAGTTGATGTTAGGGTAAGTAGAAGACAGTGGGAACAGATGAAGTAGATGGATTGATTCAATCAAAGAAGCCACACTGGCACATTTGCACAACCTGAACTGTGATGTTGATGACTGGAGCTTTTGGAGGTCTCCCACTCATATGGTCATGTTGATCAAAATATTTGAATATTTCTATTCCAACAGCCTTTATGTCATAATTTACAGCTTTATCTAGAGGTTATCCCTTCTGTTTTGATCCAGCAGCAAGTAACCGTATTTCTGCCAAGAACCACATTATGGTCAGAACCTGGCTATGAGTCAGGACTGAAACCAGAGGTAGGAAGAACCACAGAACCCAAAGTGCGGTGCCATCCTCTTCTCTGTGTCTTTATGCTGGAGTGAGCATCATTGAAGAGTGGAATGCAGATGACTGAAACAAATATAGTGTTGTATCATATAAACCAGGACAATATCACTGACCCAGTTTTAATGTGAGAATGACTGTAAGGTGGCCCATATCCACTACTCAGTGCATGCTAGGTTTTTCTACAAGGCCACTAAGAGGCTATTGGTGTCTTTTTGCTGTAACTCAGGACTTTGTAAAAGAGAGGAAAGTCTCACCTGCTGCCATTCTGGTTTGCTACTGCCTTCCTATTGTCAGAGGACATGGCAGAGCTACAGCAATTGGGAAAGTGATGACTGGATTAACAGATGGTGGAGAAAAATTAATTGATCCACTGGGCCAGATAATAAGCCAATCACAGACTGAGAATTATATAGGGAATGGAAATGAGAATATCAGCTCAACTTTACGTGAGGGCTGGCATTGTCTCTTGGTCATCATATTTGCATGGTTTTGGTGTAATATCACCCTGCTCAAGAAGCTTAAATCAGCTTAATACTTACATACTTTTCAAACTTTTTGCCTGGTTTACAGTGATACCCCTTTGCAGTATATTTCAGAAATACATGTTGCTTGATTTTGCAAGGGGACAAGGAAAAAAGAGATCCAGAAAAAAAAGGTCAGATTCTGTTTCAAGGACCTATACAGAAAGAACAGTAAAAATATATATATTCATGTATTGGTTAAGGCCAAAGTGAAGAAATCTATCCAAGAAGAATAAGAGGAAGCAGACAAGAAAACAGGCAGGCCAGAGATAGATGTAGGAAACTGGAGAGCCAGTAAAGCCAAATTATGGCTGTGAGCAGAGGTGGCAGAAAATATACCTGGATATATTTCCAGAGTATAAAACTAAAGGTAACTTGCATCTTTGAATTAAAGAAAAGAAAGCTCAAGCATCAAATTTAATGTTTTCATATTACCTCACATCACCACAGTTCTTTTCAATGGAGTGATCTTCTGTTGTATTTTTTCAGGAGAACCAATCAATCATATCACTTCACTGTTTTAAAATAGTTATTTTCCAAGGAGTTCCTCAGGTTGCTCCTTCCCTTTGTTTTTCTGCAGGCTTGACTCAGCTAGTTAGGGTATAGGTCAAATAAAGTGGTCCTTATTTAACACAACTCTGTGTGTCTGATCCCATTGTTTTGTGAAACAATGGGATCAGGCCAGACATAAAAATTTAGGGCTGAGTGAGATTTGAACCTGGGTCTCATAATGTTCTAGCTCTCAAAACACTATTTCAAGACTTTTTTAAATGGTAATTTGAATGAAAATATGGAGCCAACATCCCACTACTAATGTTGAAATGATGTTTCATTAGAGGAGACAAAATAACCCAAAATAGAATAAGCAGAGAAAGGAAGCAGAAGGCATATAGGAGGTGGAGAAATTTGTGTCCATTAAAGATGACTGTCATGAATTCTTGCACTCTTTTCTAAAATAGGAAAAACTTCAAATGAGATTGGCTTTCTTTGACAAACAAGGCAGAATTTGATTCATTCCACTGATAAATCCCTATTCTGGTTCTCCTCCTCCCATGAAACAACTCAAGAGCCTTTCACAAATAAGGAAGGTTTCAGCTTTGTTATTTCAGCTTCTTGGAACCAAGATGTTGATTGCTGTAATTATGCTGCCAGGCAGGGAAGTGGCTGTATTATCAAGGTGGCTAAAAATACAGAAGCAGGATGTACTGGTTGCAAGAAATGTGCTATGCAGGATTCAGAACCAGATGTTGCCAGAAAAGAAAAAGAAGGAAAAAGAAAGACAATGTTTATTTTGTATGCTTCTATCTCTATGCAAGCAGTATTTCACTTTATCTCCCTTTGAACCTGGGACTATTAAAATAAGGATGGGGTCTCACACTCCGGTCTGAATTGGAAATACTGGCAGTTAGGTGAGGGGGGAAAAACAACAACAACAACTAATGCTGCTCAGTACAGAACAGAAGACCTGGGGTTGATTCACAAATATCATTTAGCCAAATTTCTTTCCAGATTTTGGGTATCTGGCTTAGAATGCATAAATGAGGAATTCTCTATTTCCTTTAGTTTTGAACTTGGCACACAGTACAGTTGGCACGCATGTACAGTTAAGTGTCATTTTTTAGACCTTTCTGTTTATTTTGCCACAGCCTTCAATACTGGTGTACATGGATGAAACACTACAAAATTAAATCTTAATTCAGCTTATCTGCAAGATTATGTTAAAATCATTGCAACCTTCAGCAGCAAAGTGGGCAATGTGCCCAATAAGCATTCCATACACTAATTCAGGAATAGAACAAGCCACAAAATTTATTCATTACAGCTGGAAGAAAGTTGGCTTGGTATGGAACCAGATACCAATATTGGGTGACCTGAGTGTCAACAGATAGTAGACCAGTACCCAGAAGGCCAGTTGTTTGAGGAAGCCAGAGTTGGTGAAAACCAAGATTCCACTTAAGTGTAAGCTACTTTGTGGTTCTCCTGCCACCTTGTTGTAAGACAGAGACTTGCCCTCCTGAGACAGCAATAGCACTAGCCATTTACATATCTATACCACTTTATAGTGAACTAAACACTCTCTAAGTGGTTTACAATATGTTAGCCAATAGTCCCCAACAAGCTGGGTTCTCATTCTTCTGACCTACAAAAGAATAGAGGGCTGAGTCCACCTGGAGCCCTATCAGAACAAACTCACAAGATGGAAGCTTTCTGGCACACTCATTCCAGGATTTCCATAAACACTTTACCCAAAGAGGATGAGTATCTATCAAGTCTGCCACTTAAGGTGGCCACATACCACTCCATCAAATTTGTGACAATAGTCCCCAACTGTGGGGAACTGTGTTAGCCAATTATTTCCTTTATTTTTGAACTTGGCACAGTGTTTTTGTTTGTTTGTTTGTTTGTTTGTTTGTTTGTTTTAACATGGCACACACTCACCAGCTGTCCTCAATCCAACTCACAATCCATACTAACAAAGGAGAGGGAGGGTGAAGAAGCCACACCAAGGCCAACTAATGGACCTTGTTCAGGATAGTCTTAAACTGAACAGAGAGACCTGACATAATTCTTCTTTACTCAGGTCCACCAGCCAAGCCCCACCTCTGTGATCTGCCAATCTTGATTGGTTGCCACTCCCTGCCAAATACAAGAGCCCATAAAAATCATGGGAGCTCCTGGGATGAAGAAACCAGAACCCAGAACCATTTCTCCATTGTGTGCTCCTGCCCTTGCCACTTGGGTGCAAATAGGGTGTCCAGGTGAGTCTCATATCAGTGGTATGTGCAATGCTTTACTGAAAGTACATTTACTTTGGTGTGTTATGAAAGAACTGTGAAATTAATTCAGGATGTTGTATAATAATTTGTACTAAAATTATTTCTATGTTTTGTTTTACACAAAAATATTAAGACATCAGTAAAACATTATTAAAATAAATCTGTTATAATCATATCACAATTGTTACAGTGTTTTAACACTGCCTGTATAGTGAAACAAACAAAGATGACACTTTACTGCCATAGTACTGAAAGCACTATCAGACTGGACTTACTTCAGTTCTATAATTAGTTTTATAATTCATTATACTTCTAGTCTGCTCTCCTCCAAGGTACTCAGAGCCATAGGCAACATCAGCATTGCATAAAAAAGTATAGTCCCACCCACAACAGGAAAAACAGCTGAACAGATAATAATCCAGACATAATTCCACCTACAAAATAATGCAACCACATTGTCCCAGCATTCTTCACTTATGACTGAAAGTTTTCAAGTATCTGATATTAGTGCCTATACCTAGACCACAGCTGTAAGTCAGCAGTTTTAGTATACTGTTGAGAAGCATCCTACTGAGCAAATCTTTACTTATAATAAAACTCTCTTTATCCAGCTGGCATTATATGCCCAACAGTTGAACTGAATATGCATGCTGCAGTGCCTACATTACCTGGGTCTAATGGAGGCCACTCCATTTCAGAGATGATACTACCCACATCTTGAGAAAAAGTTTCATATATTCACTGAATCCCCATGATCCCTTCAGGGTCCCATAACACAGGTTGCTGTTCCACAATGGAGTTCAGAAAGCTCCAGTTCATCCTCTGATCAGAATTCATCCTGTGGGAGTATGACAACACCTGGCATGGCATTGAATTTCAAGTTAGCAATCTCACTTGTAGAATTATTTGCCAGTGGGTGGCCAATATACTTAACTATAATTATCCTGGCCTGACCTTCCCATATTCCAATTGGACCTCCTTCTCCCTATGTGAGTAAAGTAGATTTGGGGAGGTGCAATCAAAATTGTGACTAAGGGTCTTTGCAGACTGCCAGAAATAGTGCAAATTGAGTCCACTTTAATTGCTCTGACTCAGTGCTAGGGAATCATGGGATCTGTAGTTTATTGAGACACCAGAGCTCTCTGACAGAGAAGGCTCAATGTCTCAGAAAACAAATACAATCCCCATGATTCCCTAGCACTGAGCCAGGGCATTTACAGTGGACTCAATTTGCACTATTTCTAGCAGTCTGCAAAGGCCCTAAGTTACAGTCATGAATATGGAACAATTATCCAATTTACACATCTGTAACTGTTCTGTATTCACTAGATTTACTTATCTATAAAGCTAGTAGACTTCTGCAGTGGTCTCTGAGCAGTGGTCAGATCCTATACTTTGGTTCTTCTATGTAAAGCAATGTTGTAGCACCATTGAGACTAACTGAAATAAAGAAGTTGGCAGCATGAGCTTTCATAGACTTCAATCTACTTCCTCAGGCAAGTGTTTTTTCCCCTTCTTTTCACCCACCTATCTTACATAATAATTTTACATTTTCTATTGCCATCTTAATTCTGTGTAATGGGTTGCAATTTACAATATGGATTCATTTGAGGGGATGATTAATCTGCTGCTTTGTAGGTGCTTAAATGGATTAGGAAATGAAATAACTAATTGGTGCTACAACAATATTTTCATAGACTTCTGCCCTAGCAACAAACATGTGTGTGTGTGTATTCACTGTGTTTTATTATTCTGTTGTGTATTGGCCCTGTGAATGTGAGCATATTTCACATGGAAATGATAGATGGTGGTTTTATTCATTGTTGGCTGAGATGGAAATGCATGGAACTTGAAAAAGAGAGGGGAAAACTTTGCTAGTTAGGCATATGAAACTGGAAGGAGGAAGGAGAGTCCTCCCTTCTATTGACAGGAAATAGGACAAAATGTAAAGATTTTAAAAGGATGGTGTATTAGATCTTTTGTGAGGGTGGGGGTACACAACTGCCACTCATACAACTAGAGGAGAAGTCACATTCAGATTTCTCTACAAGTTCCATTTTTTAGAGAGAGTGCAGGCTGCAACTTCAGAAATTTCTGAAAATTGCCCCTGGTGAAGGCAAATTGGTGATAAGGCTGAAATGTGTTGGTGTTTGTTGTTGTTGTTGTTGTTGTTGCTGTTGCTGTTGCTGTTGCTGTTGTTGTTGTTTTAGAATTAAAAGTTTTTGGCCATTGTATAGCATGTGGGACTTTGTCTCCTTTCATTCTTCATATGTTCGATAAACCTGGGAGTGATGATATATAACTGCGCACTAAATTTAGAATTGTCCAATCCATTGTAATCCCTATCAAGATGTATGGATGTGATAGCTAGGCAGTGAAGGAAGTGGATAAAAAGGAAATCAATACATTTGAAGTGTAGTGCTGGAGAAGGGAGCTGAGAACACCATAGACAGCCAAAAAGACAAACAAATGAGTCCTATAACAGATCAAGCCTGAATTCTCCCTGGGAGCCAAGATGATTAAACTGAGGCTGTCATACTTTGGCCACATAATGAGAACTAATCATTGGAAAAGACAATAATGCTAGGAAAGGTAGAACACAGCAGAAAGAGAGTAAGACCACACACCCCATGGATAGACTCAACCAGGGAGGTCATGGGCCTGAATCTGCAAGACCTCAGCCAAGCAGTGGAGGACAGGGGGAGTCTTGGAGATGTTTCATACACAGGGTTGCCATGAGTCAAAGTTGATCTGAAGGCAGCTAACAACAACAAATAAACCTGAGATTCTCATCTAATCATGGCTGCTATGGACAAGGTAATCTTTTGCACCCTCTCTCAAGGGCATGAATGCACTGGGGCCAAGCATTGTATGGGTAGAGGCTTTAGTGACTTTTCTGCTCCCAGCCTGGTACACTTGTTATTTCTCAGATGGGGGACAATGGTAAGTTTTATTCCATTTTCTCAAAGTGCACAAACTTAATAGCTTCTTTCTCTAACTCTGTTTCCTGGATTCATTTTTGCCTGACCTGTTTCTAATGATTTTACAGAACATTAATGATAATTTTTAGTTTTCCATTAAAAAGTAAAATAAAAAAATAGATGAGTATAAGTTACACATACAAAAGAATCAAGTGATTCTACCACCAAATGAACTTTCCATTCTAAACACACTTTAATTTTTCAAAATTAGCATAAATTTCTTATTCTTCCAAAGGTTGCTTGATTCAATTAGGCTGTACAGCTTCAAACAGAAATGTATTATGGAATCTGAAAGATGAGATCTGGAAACTGCAGCTAGATTCTTTATTTTATTTTTAAAAGAATTAAGGAATAAAAAAGAAAAAAAGATGAAATTCTGGTCTTGCTCCTACCTAACCCCATAAGACATCAAGAGCTGTCAATCTGATCAGCGGGAGGGGTCAAGTTATCAAATGGCAATCTGACTCTTAGAGACTGAATTCAGGCAGACTGCCAGGGGGTGTTCTTTCTTAACGAAATATCACAGTGTCCTAACAATTTGTAGGTAGACTTTAGAGGGGGAAAAATGCTTTGCTTTCTCCTGCTGTGTTTAGCATTTTGCTTGAAAAAGCTGATTTAGAAGACTAGCCACTCTGCTTTTCTATCTAATGTGCAGATGAAACCCAGCAGGAGGGAGGAAGGAAATAATTGATTTTCAATTTCACTTCAAATAATTTGGAAGAAAAGTGTGATTTTTAAGGTTTTATGATGTGCTGATCAGATTAAGAAAGACTCTCCAGTTGCTACTAGCATGCTCTCAAACAATGACCACAACATTGATTTTCTCACATTATACTGCCAGTAATGGCTTGTGTTTACTGAATTTGGACCTAATATTGGATGTTACCTGGGAACAATGGGGCTTGAACATTATGGGCTGCCTTGTTCTCAAATTTTTTTTTATATGTACTACATGCTGAAATTATTTTCTTTTTTTAAAAAAAAAACATACCTGTTGGAGGAGGACATACAAAATTATTGTGTAACCATAAAGTACTGCACAGCTTTTAAGTGTGTGTAAAAGTGTCTTGTGGTGGAAGATTCCCATCCCTTGACAGTATATTAGAAGTTTTATGATTTAATATAGCACTATGGTGAGCACCAAAAATGTGGTCATCACAGTTGTTTATAACAACATCATGGGAGTTGTTCTCTTTCTTGGTGCTATATTTTAAAAAATCCATTTAAAAATCAAGAAATGTAGGAAGGCTATTCATATCATCGGTAATAGTAGCTAAACCTTGAATGCAGTATATCATGTGACATTTGGAACAGGATGCTAGAGCTATCCTTTTTTAAAAAAAAATAAGGAAGTGAAGGTGCTTCACTGGAACAACTGTGGACTGAGTGGAGAAATTTAACCTTCTCTACAATAATAAGAGTGAATTGCCCTGACTGACTTTTGCCCCCCTGAGGGAAAAAAAGACATAAATAGCATTGCCAGTGGTTTCACTGGGTGTGTGTGCAATGTTGCAACCCACGCCAGGTGACAATCCAGAAAGGGTGACACCCGGTTGGGCACTTCCCCCTTGCTTCCCCCCATGTGCTGGTCCTGCACTCCCCTCTCTATGTGCACTTCTCCCTGCATGCTCTCCTGTCCTAATGACATCACAGTGTCCTAAGGGCAGCATGGTGGGAGGAAGCATGTGCCACCCAATGGAAACCCCACCCCTAGAGATCTCCATAGAAGCCCCATCACCAGCACTGCATGGTATACCAGTGCAGGTATACCAGTGAGCATTGCTAGTCCCAGCTAGGAAAGAAAACACTGAAAAACTATGGAATGATAAGACAACATATATCTAAATTCCATTGATTCAGTGAGCCTACTCTATTTTGGCCTTTTGGCTGGATTTAAGCCATGGAAGGAAGGAGGAGTGAATATTGGAGGGAGGAATAGCAACAATCTAAGTCTTATAGATTCTAAAATATGCAGATGACACATACTACCAGCAGAAAAGACTTGAAACAATTGCTGATGAAAGTCAAAGAAGAAAGTGCTAACATAGCCTTAATTTTGAATATTAAGACCTGACAACATTCTAAATGCAAAGATATAAAACTGAACATTAAGTTAGAATCATCCAAGCCCTCGTATTCCCAATCACTATGTATGGATGTGAGAACTCAACAGCGAACAGAGCAGATAAAAAGAAAATCAACTCATTTGACATGTGATGCTGGAGAAGAGTGCTGAGGATACCATAGACAGCAAGAGGACAAACAAATGGGTCTTGGAACAGATCAGGCCTGAACTCTCCTAGAAGCCAAGATGACTAAATTTCACATACATCATGAGAAGGCATGGGTCATTAGAAAGTAAAATAATGCTTTCTAATGGTGGTAGAAGGAGAGGAAGACTACATACCAGGTGGATGGACTCAATTAAAGAAGACACAGCCCTGGAACTGCATGACATAAGCAGAGCAGTTGAGGACAGGGAATCCTGGGGGTGTCTCATTCACAGGTTGCCAGGAGTCAAAGCTGTCTCAAAGGCAGTGGAGGAGGAGGAGGCAGATGTGGGTGCTAATCATGTGATCCTCCCAATGTTGTTGGACTGAAATTGCCAGCACTCCTCCCTATCAGCTATCAGCTGGTGAGGGGTGATGGGAGTTACAGTCTGACAACATCTGGATGATTGCCATCCCCCATTTGGGCCAAAGCTCCTATTAGTATAAATTGGAATTTTGTTTCCTTGATGGGAGTCTTTATAAGTGGCGGAATATTTTCACACTGATTGCATTGGGGAGTGAATATGTAAGCTCGCTTTTCCTGCAGACAATAATCTGTATAAATTTTTCTCCTCCTTTCTGTTTCTTTCTTTCTTTTTAAAAATCTGTCAATTTCCTGTTAGGGCCATTTTGTCTAGGCTGTTCATTAATCTGCAGTTTACAGAGTAGCTCCTTTTCCTCTGGTCATAAACATCTGTATTGATGGCAGGTAATCTAATATACTTTGTGGTAAATTTAAAGGCTATGTGTTAAAAGCAAAAGCAAAACAATAAAGCAGGAGAGATTTTATAAATGGTGATTTTACAGACTGCAATCAATTGTCTTATCTTTGGACAGCAAATAACATTTTTTTTAAAAAAACAAAATCAGTCCAAATGGTTTTGCTAGGAGGCTTTTTTTGTAGGACACTGCAATTAGAACTGCAATAAACTAGTGGTGAACTGAAAGGTTCAACACATTATCTTCTTAAGATGCTTTTTTTTTCTTTTTTCCTCCTCTGTTGAAGCCTTAAATAAGATCAACTAGATGGGTTTAGTTCAAACTTAAAGGCTTGTTTTTTTCCTCCATATCTGGAAAAAAAAGCTTGTCAAAGTTGCTTTCAAGTACAAAAGGGGAAGAATGCTGTTTTAGTTCATTTTGTGATAAGAATTTTTCAATATTTGCACAATATATTCATATTCAAATTTGGGATGGAAAGTACTTTAGATTTCCCCAAAAAAAAAAAAAAAACAATCCAAAGGTTATTTTGTTTTGGTCTTTGTCTTTGTCTTTGTTTTGTTTTGTTTTTTGTGTGTGTGTTTTTTAAGATTGGTGAAAATGTTAAGTCTATATATTTTACCTAAGGCAGGAGACAGATCTCTTTCAGAAAGTCACTAATTCTTCACATAGATGGGACAATTGGTGGTACATTGTTTGACAATACTGTGCATATGTCCAGAAGCCACAACAGGAACAGAATGAAAAACTGAAAAGCATGTATTCACAGTAGAAGAGAAAAAGGAGATGAAGTCTCATGTGCTGTGAGATGGTCCACAAACTCTGTCGTGTTAAAAAGCCCAATGTGTTTCAGCATTGTCACTAATTGGCCTTCTTCAGGCCCTATTACCAGAAATTTCAGGAGTTGCACTTTGCACTCTCAACAAAGTGGATACTCTGAGAGCTTGAGACAATGGGCCACCCTGGATTGTCCTTTTTCTGTGTTTTGGGTAGGAGATAGGAGGTGCCTGGTTGAGGGTCCCAGGGTTTGTCCATTTGGATTTGGACTTTCTGTACTTCTGTGAAATATTCTCTCAGTAACTTGAGTAACTCTTTCTCATATTCATCTGTAGGAATGGGGAGAACAGCTATGAAAGAATTAAAAAGATCCTAAAATGTAAAGATATCCAACTGAGCATGAAAGTTAGAATCATACAAGCCATCCTTTTCCTTATTACCATGCATTATTGTGAGAGCTGGACAGTGAGGAAGGCAGATAGGGGGAAGATCAATTAATCTGAGGTGTGGTGCTAGAGAAGCTGCCGAAGATACCATGGATAGCCTAAAAGACAAACAAAAGGGACTTAGAACAGATCAAACCTGAAATCTTCCTGAAAGCCAAGAGGATAAAATTGAGGCTGTCATACTTTGGTCCCATCATGAGAAAGAATGACTTGGAAAATATAATGTTGGGAAAGATGGAGGGATGTAGAAAGAGAAGACTGCTAGATGGATGGACTCTATTAAGGATGTCACTGGTATAAATTTACAGGACCTAAGCAGGGCAGTGGAAAATAGGAAGTCTTGGAGATGTCTCATCCACAGAGTTGCCATGATTCAGGATAGACTCAAGGGCAGCTACGACAAAAATTTGTCTGTAGGATCTCTATAGGATTCTGTAGAGTGTAGCATTCTATAGAATGTGGCCTTAGCCTACTATATGTAGTCTTGTTTGTCCATGATGACCACCACCTCTCCCATTAGTGTTGATGGCAATATTGAGATTATTTCTGAGAGTGTGCATAGCAATTGATTCCATATGGCTGAGAGTGTGTGACTAATCACCCCTTTGTTTATAGCCTGGTCATAGCAGCAAAACGATTTATTTTATTTTTATTTTTTTTAAAACCAATTCCATGTAGTAGGGGTACATAGTAGGGGTGTGTCTGGATTTCTAATTGTTTTACAAACTAACTTTCCTTGTCTTCATTATCATAGCTTAAATTCATTGCATACAGATTTTTGCATATACTCTAATGATTTTGCCATATACCATAACAACCTTTTAACTTCCACTGAGTACTTTAATTCTCTTTTATAACCTTGTTACCAACATGGATGCAGCATGATTTATTTTCAGTGTTCTAAAAACTTTTTGGGCTCCCTTTCTAAAGGTATGACATGACACCATGACACCATGGTAGATAATTAATATACAGATTTCACTCGCATGAGACCATGAATTAAGGGGATTAAACACATTCATAGAGGACAGGTTTACCACAGACCATAACAAATATAGGGAGCTTTGGAAGATAAAGCTAACATGCCAGTGACTTCCAGAATGTGTCCACACTGCCAAAATAATGTAGTTTGACACCACTTTAATGGCCATGGCTCAGTGCTATGGAATCCTGAGATTTGTAATTTGTTGTGGCACCAGATATCTCTAACAGAGAAAGCTAAATGTCTTACAAAACTACAATTCTCAGAATTCCATAGTGGTGAGCCATGGTAATTAAAGTGGTGTCAAACTGAATTATTTATGCAATGCAAATGCAATTCCAGTTGCATTCACATGAGACTCACTGTGGTGTAGTACTTAGAGTATTCTGTTTTAAGGGGATGGGAGGGTTGGATTGCAGGATGAGGGAATGTTTTAACTTTGTCTGTTTTAAATGCTGTAACCTGCCCTGATTGCCACACAGAGGGGCGGGCTATAAATAAAATTATTATTATTATTATTATTATTATTATTATTATTATTATTATTATTATTGAATATTAGACTAGAACTTGAGAAATCAAAACTGATCACTGATCACTGAGTCAGCTTGAGACACTCTCACTTCTTCTAACCTACTTCACAGGTTTGTTCTGAGGATAACTGTGAACAGTGATGACTGTTGCTTCATTTCCTGAACAGTAGAATCTGAAGCAGGAAGACATATTTATATGCATGTATCCTCCTTGGCCACAGATAGAGCCATTGGGTAGTCGGTCCCAATATTATACTATTAATATGAGGCCATGAAGACTGAAAGGAGGGAGAGAAAAAGAAACTTTTTCCCCACTTGTTCACTCACTCGAATGGAGCTCTGCATTCATACACTGAAGTTAAAAAAAAAAAGTGGACAGAGTAAAACCCTTTTGGACCCTTTTCATTATGATTTTTGCCCACCTCCTCACCCCATACATACATAGAATGTTAGTACTGAAAGGGACACCTCAATTTTAGAAGACTGTTAACAGCCAATGGGAGATCAGGTGGGTGTTCCAAGGTAGGCTATTGGATTATTTGAGTTGATGTGGAAATATGTAAAATCTCATGCATGGTGAGAACAACAACAACAACAAACTGAGAAAGTGGTATGTCCATCAATACAAGCCAGGTGCAGATTTTAACAGTTCATTGTGACACAAAAGGGAATCAAACGAGTTCAGAATACTGCACTCTGAAACTACATTATTTTGTAAGTGTCCACCAATACTGCATTTCTCAGGAATGAGTCATTTCAGTACAATTCTTTCCACTGTGAAAAAAATCTTTGAAAATCATTTTTGAAAGTTATTCACAATTCAGGACTTATTCTATGAAAAATTTGTAAATAGTTGTTTTCTAAAGAAAACAACATTTTCTGCGTGGAAAATAATATCTGAATGCAGAAGTTTTAATCCTGTATGGAAAATATTGTTTTTTGCATGAAAAAAAAAAACTATAATTGGGGATTTGTTCTACATAAAATTTTCACATGGTTGATTTACATTGGTCTGAGGTCAAGGAGACAAAGTGCAAATTTATGCTCACAGAGTTATGTGGTGGTTACACAATGTTGCCTCATTATTGAAATATGAATGTGTAACTAAATGCACATGCATGATGTGAAATGTGCAACTATAAACATCTGTGCACATCATGTGCAATGCAAATACACATACATACACAATGCAAAACATGTGCAACTCTGCTTCTGCAACCCTCTGCTTCTGCAATGTTCAATTGAATATAGCTGTTCTGTGTTAGATAAAAATGTCCAACCTCTTCTGTAGGGAACTTATTATGTGTAAGAAACTGACAGGGCACATTAGTCTGTAAGATGTTAGTTTTTGTTCCTCCAAACCTTAGTGTCACCCTCATTCATTACACCACATTTGATATGTAACTGCATAGCACCCTCATTACAAAACAGCAACAACAACAGAAAATACCACACTAACTCTGTGCAGGTAACTGAGTTGTATACAATCCATTGCTTCTCAGCTTTGCTCTTTCCTGTTTCTGAATACCAATGTACTAAAGAGCCTAGAGTCAAACTTCCAGAAGCAAGCATCAATGGCATGAATAACGGTAGCAGAGACCATATATCAAGAAGCGTAGAAGGAAAATATGGAGATAATGGAATGTATCTTTGGAGCAGTTGTTGATTTATTGAGATAAGTCCAAATAGAAGAGTCTGGCAAAGCTGAAGTTTGCAGGGTGAAGGTGCTCAATAAAATAGACCAAAGGAAGGAGCACTTATTTGTAGTTTAAAAAAAACTTTGGCTCTCCAAATAACAGTCTTGAAAAATGAAATAGTCCTTCATGGATTATCCAGCTATTTTAGTATCTTAGTACAAATGCAAGAATGAAAAAGGAAGCACTTGGCTATAGTGCAAATGTATGCATAAAACCTGATTGCTCACAACTTTGTAGATAGGGTTGTGTGCACTGGGAAATACTGAATTTTGAATGATGTGGACTGATGTGAAAGTTCCATCACTGGTGTTCTGTGTTGTATTCTCAAAAGATCTGAGATGGATCTTTGCCATACCAAACCTCACTGATTAAACTCTGCATTATCATCACCATCATCATTGTCAGCATCATCATATTTATTTCTATACAACCTTTTCCCCAGATTGGAACTCAAAGCAACTTACAATGATTTTAAAAATTGTTAAAAATCCACAAGATACATAGAACACAAGAAAGAGGCATTTTTTTTAAAAAAATGAATAGTTTTCAAGTTTCTCACATTTACTTTGATCTAAGCCTTAAATTGTTTTTCATTACTATAGCATTCCATCACTCTGAGTCCTGATTATGTGATCAGTTGAATATATATATATGGATAAAGATAACATAATTCAAGAAAACATAAATCAATGGGATTGTATCACTGATTAGCCAGTGTCAGACTAGGGTTTATGAAATCAAACACACACCTTTCTATTTAATTGCTGTATCAACACTCAAATAGTAATATTATTAACATGAAAATTATGTTGTCTTCTATTAACAAAATAATGACAGAAATGGAATCATTAAAGGTGTTAACAATAGCAAGCAATGTCATAATTTGAACCATTCATTAAAAATACCATATAGAATTAATATCCTATACATTCATAATACAACCACCAGGTGAGAAAACTCTAAATCAATGTGCAAAGTTCCATATAGGGTTAGACAAAAAAAAATCACAACATTGTTTTCATTTCATTTGAGTCACTTTTATATGATCAGTTTAATACTGATGTATACATGGGTGGGAAAAAGTTAACAAGAATCAAGAAAGCTAAAATTGACGAGATTGTATAACTGATCACAAAATTACAAAACCGGTGAGATAATTATTTAGAATGAGGAGGAATAGCAGGCTCTCTGGCCATCACATATTTCTGATTGCTAGGTATGGGTAATTTTTCCTTGATACATTGCTGACTGCCCCAAAGAGTTTTGATCAAAATCATGCAGTTAGATGCATCATACATACATACATGTGCATAAACACATAAGTCAAAACCTTTGCAACAAAAGTAGACCACAGACTGTACACCAAAAATTTAGTATGGGATGAGGGGAAACATTGCATATCAAACAATCAAAATGGGAAAAAAATGAGCTTTTGTTACAGAGTCCTCCATGATCTTTGTTTTGCTTTGTTTCAAGGCAGTGTGAAGCTACTAGGATATTGCAACTTGAAATGGAGTTTGCAACCAAGTTGCTAAGCAGCAATAAATATATTGTTGTCCTTCCTTTTGTGCTAAGCAGAAACACTGGCTCTGAAATCACAGCAGCAGGGTGGGAATGAAGCATGAAATGAAAAATCTTTGTCCACTGCACAGAGAGAATACAGACAGTGCCCTATCATTTATTATCCTCTGAGATGTGCTGTGAGTTGGACACAGAGAATGCTTCATACTTTGAAATCTTTTTCCCCCCTCCCAATCACTCCCTTTGTGTATTCTTTCTCCTGCTGTGACACAACAGCCTCTTCTTTCATATCTATGCTGAACCGGGATAGAGTTAGTCCACCCAAGACTTGCACAATTTCGGTGATTTTACCTGGCATCATTTTGTAGGGTTGAAACATAGCAGAGAAAAAGAGCCCCATTAGATCCATGATTGTGGTTCATAGGCTCAGCTCTAGCATTCAACAAATTGAAACAATTGTCTCAGGCAGCAACAATATGTTCAAAAGCCTAGGGAGATTATCACCCAAGGGTAGAAAAGTAGGATGAAAACAGGATAGTAGCATCTATTGTCAAACGTTATCAGATGATGTTGCAATTGGCCTGTACCTGGTCTGAGGTCCCCCACAGTATTCATGTGCTTCTTTCCATTAAAGTGATCACAGTGAGAACAGAGCTCATGCTATAAAGTCCTATAAAGATGTGTGTAAGGATGTCAATCCTGATATGATTAATCCTCACTCACTAACTGCAAAGAAAGAAATAATTATTGCTGTGAGATGGTGAGGTTATTGGGGTTTTTTTTAATGCTGCTAGTCTCACAGAGAGTTTGTACATTTTTAAGGCTCATTTTTGTGTGTTTCTGTAAAGGGCTCTGGGAAACTGCAACAAAGACACCCCCCTCGTCAACTTGTTGGGAGGGGCTTCTAGTTGTGCCGGCCATTTTAGGGCAAAAGACGCCTAATTGGCTAAGTCCCACCTCTTACATGCATGCTTAGCCAATCAGGTCTGTTTTATGGGGTCCAATGCACGCTGGGAAATCCTGTGAGACATTAGGTCTCATGGAATTTCCTGCGAGATTACAAGACTATATAATCCTGTGCTGCCACATGGCGGCACCCATTTTAGAGCAGCAGCTGAGCGACCCAACCCGCCCACCCTCTTTTGAATGCACTTAAATAAGTTACTCTCAGGCCTTTGGCTGGTCGCCTTCGGGGCCAGGAGGGAATTTTTTTCCCAGGGAACAGTTCTTTGGGTTTTTCACCCTCCCTGAAACTAGTATGTTAGTATTATTGATTTGGGTACGGGTTGTTCATTGTTGTAAATAATTTTGTTATATACGGTTGATTAATCTGACTTTCAGTTATTTTATTACAATTTGATGGTTATGTGTCTTGAATTTGATTGCTTTGTCACAACTTGGGGACTCAGGGTCTCAATTAAAGATGTTAAGGTTGTATTATGGTTGGGACGGGCAAGGACACACACACACCCCACACACACAGGGGGATAATTTGGCTAAATTAAAAAAAATAATTGGGGTTAATTAGGCTTAAATTGAAAATTGGGGTGATGATGTCAGCTAACATCACTATGATGTCATTAAAACTTTATGTCATAAATTTAAATATGATGTCAGTTCTGGTCAAGGAGGGCTAAAGTTAATGTGTTGTAATTAATTTGTATGTTTTGTCACATAATGTGAAGGACCACCCATATGGGAATGATACACCTTCACTTACACATGTGGCAAAGCAATTGAGAGGTTGTTGTAATTATTTGATATTAAGAGACACTGTACAGCAAATAAAGTTGTGGCCAGTTTATACCCAAGAAAGAGACATCAGTTGTCCTTTGTACTGGTTCAACTGTTGCTTGTAGGAAAAGAAGCAACTGAGAATGGGTTGCATGTGTCCTTGTGATGAATCAGTCTACCCTTTTATGCTTGCTTTGTACTTAGCTTCACAAAAGGGGGAAATTATATTAGTGTTGTGATCCTGAATAACTCCTCCAGGCATAATTCTGCTTCTTCCCCCCTCTTCATGCTCCCAAAATACTTACCCACTTGTGGGATATTCTGCCCACATCCATTTGGTGATCAGAGGAAAGCAGCAGCTGGTTGTGTTTCAGCAGCCAACTACAGGGCCTCTTCCTAGACTTCTGGAAAATTTCTGGGTGGTCCAAGAAAATGCCCCCCCCCATGCCAGTTGCTAAAACACAGCCATCTCTCTGGCAGTTCTGCATTTTTTCCCAACTACTAAATGGCAACAATTGTGTGCCCTGGAAACAGATAGAGGCGCAAATTTAAATAGAGGTGGTAAATACCTCTGTCTGCTTTGACTATGAAAACACATATATAGGCAAAATGTAATATTATGCTTGCATAGCTCAGTAACAAGATTCTGGACTAGTTCTGTTTCTGTTTTATGCCACCTTGAGATCTTTAGCTAACAGGTGAGTTATAAGCATTTTAATAAATGATAAAGACATGAATTTTCAACCAAGTTTGAAGTCACCTTGTCTAAACAATGGAAGTTGGCAGAGGTTCAAGATCTTAGGCTCAAATTGCCATTAAAAGGTTTTCTTTCTCACTTGCTCAATAGCATCCTTGTTGTTAATTAAATAATCTATTTTATCTACCTAATCAGAGTATTTAATGTACAATTGCTGTTACTTTGGAAGAGAAAAAGAAGAGGCATTTGTATATAAACTGAAACAAGACCTAGATTTGTTTTTGTCTCACATATGAAAACACCCTCTGTTCAACCCCAGTGAGGCTTTTAAAATGCTCATAAACTGGCAATTGTCAGGTGAAGAAGAGAAAAATTCTGAATGCTGACACCATCCCTTCAGAGACAAGCATTTTCACAGGAAAAAAAGTCCCCTCGGTTATTATTTCAACCTCTTTTTGGTGAAAGGAATGCTTCCCTCCTCACCTTTGGAGATGTGTTTAAAGAACATTGTATTTGTGACTGACTTGCAAAAGGCTAAAACAGCATACAAGAAAATAGTACAATAATGAATGACTATGTTTGGTGAAGTGAAATCACCCCAGCTTAGAAGAGGTAGCAGGGGTGTGTTTTGTGTGTGTGTGTTAGAAAAAGCTACAGCTGACAGATTTGAAGAAGCAGAGAAATTGTATCACTGGATCAGGGAGAAGTATTGCTGAACAACTCAGTAAATAACAAGACATGGAGAGAAAAAGAGACAGAGATGTATTGGTTAAAAGTAAAGTACAATGGAATGCCATATCATTTTATCATCCTACTTGTTTGACTTATACATAGAAAAAGGGCAGGTTTAAACTTAGATGAAAGAGAAGTGAAAACAGGAGGAAGGAATATCAAGAACTTAAGGCATGTGGATGACACCATACTACTAGCAGAAAACATCATTGAACAATTAGAACAATTCCTATGGAAGGTCAAATAAGGTCAATTGGAACAATTACTACAGAAGGTCAAATAAGAAAGTACATAGGCAGGTTTGCTGAACAACTCAGTAAATAATGAGACCAGACACAGAGAACTGGATTATAAAGTGGGCAACTTTATTTAACTCAACCTATTAACTTTATTTCTACGAGATCCGTAAAACAGGAGGGAGGAACCCTATGTGGGGACAGCTGGCCGATGATCTGCTCTCAGACCAAATCCCCAACTTCCCCTGGGTGAAACACCTGATCCCCAAGGTCAATCCAGAAGTGGGTTGCTCCCCAGAAGTTGCTCCCACATCCAGAAGGCCAACCCAAGACTCCCCACTTAACTCACAAGACTTAAGTGAAGGTTTAAATCTCAGGCCAGCCCAAGGCAAGTCTTTCACCTATTGTTTAATCATAAGACCTAAAAGTAAGTTCCAGAGACTTTATCTTCATCCTTTAGGAGGGTGCTGAGGTGTTCACCTGAACCATTATCTCTCCCTACTTATGCTGTGTAACCTATTTATGACTAATTGTCTCAGTCCCCAAACAATAGTGTGGGGTGGAGGGGGACTTTGGAAAGGGGAAAAATTCCTACCTGGCCTCGAAGCAACCAGTAATAATATTCACACTGATATTGAGGTGGGAGGGTGGGCCAGCACTTTGGGAAAGGAAGAGAACGGGGTGGGCAGGCCTCTAATAGGCTAAGTCCTGCCCCAGCTCCTCTCCTACGGCTCATTACAGCAAGCCATTTATCATTAAAATGCCGGTGTCTCTACTGAGAGGCCAGCAAAGGCTCCTCTCCTGATCATTGGATTGCAGAGAAACATTGCTGAACAACTCAGTAAATAACAAGACCAGACATGGAGAACTGGGTTATAAAACAGGCAACTTGATTTAACTCAACTTATTAAATGTATTTCTTCGTGATCTGTAAAACATGGGGGAGGAATCTGCATCTAGAAGGCCAATCCAAGACTCTCCCACTTAACCCACAAGACTTAACTGAGGGTTTAAATATCAGACCAGCCCCAAGGCAAGTC
>CM034702.1:7247692-7265393 GCA_020142125.1 Phrynosoma platyrhinos
GTCCCAGATTTAGGGTTGGGTTGCAAAGCTGCCTGCATTTGTGTCAAGCCTTGGTACCAGTGTTCATATGTGTTGTGTGTCTTCCTGTAAGTAAGTACCTGTTTGAGGTTTAGAGGCTGTCTATAGGCAAGTAAAGGTCTGTCACCAAGTGTCCTTGAAAGGGCAGCATTATTATCCAGAATGGGTCGTAGTTCATTGAGGTTGTCCCTAAGTCATTTCAGTTGGGAGCTATATGTGATCATTAGTAAAGTTTTGTCATTTTTTTTCCTCTTCAGTTTGTTCTGTAATAGATGTGGTTGCATTGTATGGCTTCACCATGAGTTGGAGTTGACTGAAAGGCAGCTAACAAACATAGGGCCTTTGCAGACTACCAGAAATAGTGCAGATTGAGTCCATTTTAAGGGTTAGGGTTAGGGAATCATGGAAACTCTATTTTATTGTGGCACCAGAGCTCTCTGACAGAGAAGGTTCAATGTCTCAGAAAAAAAGTTCCCATGATTCCCTAGCACTAACCCTAACCCTTAAAGTGGACAAAATTTGCACTATTTCTGGCAGTCTGCAAAGGCCCATAGTATGCAGAATTTTTCTTTATGAACTTAATATAGGTTAATTTTCTTAGAGCACCTGCTATGTAGTTCCAGTTTTGTTTTGTTTAGATACTTTGTAAAGAACCAAATATAACAATATCAATATATGTATCCAGCGCTCTCCAGTCCAAAGAGAAATGACTGCATAATATTGACTAAAGAACAACCCTATGGTGGGGAGGGGAGGAATCTCTAATATGTGATGATTCACCCGCTGTGGTCCCAAGTGGGTTTTTATTTGTTTATTTCAGTATCACTGTGGCACCAATAATATTTGTTCCAGCTCTCAGCTAATGACCAAAAGTGGAACATTTCCAGCCATAGCCTGGGATTTATTTAAAACTTTAGCAAAAAGACATTCTGTTACCCTTGGGAGAAGGACACTATATGAAAGACTGTCATATATTATTATTATTGTATTTATTTATATCCCACTTTCCTTCCAAAATTGAGGTTCAAATTGGCTCCCAGTCTAAAGGATCAATATAATTAAAACATGCAAAAACCTTAACATTAAAAAAGAGTTAAACTATGTACAGTATTGACACAATTCAGCCTCAAGTTAAAAGAATGAAATACAATTAAAAAGATAAAAAGCTCTTACACACAGTCCAGTTAAAACAATACAGCACCCCTAGCCCATTCTTTAAAAACTTTCTGTTTCAAAATTGTCTGAATAAAAAAAGGGTTTAGCCTGCCAATAGAAAGACAAGAAGGTGGGGGGCATTCTAGTCTTTCTGGTATCTCCCTGCATGAGCGTGCCTGAATTTTAAATTATTTGGAAAAAAGATTTCCCCCCTCCTTTTCTTGAACTAGCAGGCAAAGATCTTGGGTGCATCTACACTATAGAATTAATGCAGTTTGACACCACTTTAAATGTCATGGCTCCATACTACAGAATCCTGAGATTTGTAGTTTAGTGAGACACTAGCACTCTTGGGCAGAAAAAGCTAAAGAGCTTATAAAACTACAAATCCCAGGATTCCGTATGAAAGAGCTACAGTTTCAAACGGCATTATATCTAGAGTGTAGATGCACTCCTTTTTTATCCAGTCAAGTCTTTGTCATGTGCCATAAGAAGCTTTTAATATGTTGGCGGTTTTATCTTTTGAAACGATATTTTAATCATACGTTGTATTGTCATAACCCTTTTTTAAACAAACAAACAAACCTGAATTGTCATTTAATATATATTTTTTCACTTTTGCATGAATATTTTTTTTAAAATGTACCCTGTTTTTTTTTTTTTAACCTCTTGGATCCTATGTAAGAGAAAAGCGAGATATAAAATACATAAATAAAAACAGAAAAATAAAATATAGGGCTTTTCAATATGTTTTCTTAATTACAGTAGACTGAAACTTTAATCTAGGAGAAAGCAAACTGACAGATTTGCCATACCCAGTGGATCACATTTATGTCCCCAGTTCAAGTGGGTGAGTTCTTGTCAAGTGTACACTGTTACACATGTCTAAGACTTCTGTTCATTGATAAAGGGGTTCTGAGTCTTAATTGGGAGCCATTCCTTCACTGCAGCATACCAAAGCATCATGCTCTCCTCTGCAGTCCTAGCAGATGTTGGAGGTTGCTTTCCAGTTGCCTGAAGCAGGAATGCAAAACAGCGGAGATGGGATTAATCTGCCAGCTTGGAAAGGAGGCACTATTGAGCCTGTTTCAGGAATGAAAAAACTAGGCAGAGATATCTTTTCTGAACTAATGGGAAAACGAAATGAAATCTCCTTCATACTCAAGAATGTCAGATATCTATCTGCATTGTCACTAAGTAGAGATGTTGCCAATATATTTTTATCCAGTTCTATACCCTTCCCCACTGCCCTTTCTCAACTCTTCCCTCCCTCCCAAACACACACACACACACAAGTATATACACAACACACACAACAGTTTTAAAGTTCTAAATTATTTGTTCTTGTTCCCAAGGCCAAACTAGTGCATTTGGAATCCTCTATTGTTTCTAGGGATATACAGATTTGACAAACATTTTGATTTCTTTGTTTTTCATCTATTCATTGGCAAATTGAGTTTATCTCATCTTTCGGGGGTTGTTTTTTCCCCACAGTATTAACATTGGTTTATTTCAAACTTAGAGATCTGTTGGAAAATGCATATCACCTGAAAAAAAAAACATAACGAAGATATGAATTACTTTAAAAGAAGGACAAAAGAAGACAGTGTTTTGCATAAAACTGCATATGCTATTTTTATACAAAATTAGAAGTGAGAAAAGCTGTTTTTATACAAAATTAGAGATGCCAGCCACAGATGGCAGGTGAAATGGCACAAATACATTCTTTTAGGACATGGCCTCACAGCCCAAAGAAACCACAAAAACCTATAAAATTTGATATGATTTCCAAAATTTAAATACAATGATAGTAAATCTCATTTAAGTGGGGGGGGGGGAAACCTGTGATGGGGGAATTATGTGCTCATTGAGTTTCAATTATTGATGGGCAACTGATAGGTCCTTGTTCTTTATTTTTCAATCAGATTTGGACTAGGTTAGCCCTTTACAGAGTACATATTCAGAAAGGGGACTGGAAGCTCTTGAAAAAGAGAGATCATTTCTGTAAAAGATGACACATGATCACCCTGGGTTCTTACAAGCTATGGCCCATGCCTTATATTATATTTTCCTGAACTATGCTAATTTAGGAATTTGTAAAATTTATCTCTCTGCCTGTATTTCTCTTTGGACTTCATCACATGTGGCTTTTAAACTGCCATAAAAAGGGAATAACAGCACTTTTGACAATATCTGTTGCACAGCACTGTCTCCCTCTCTTTGGTGCCTTGTCCTTAAAGCATGGTTAGAGTCCATCCTGCCATTGACTGGAAAATCTCATCAATAAATTCTCAATTGCACTAGTATAGTGTTAGTCCCCAGATGCGGTAAATTACTCATGTGGCTAATCTGGGATTGGACAGTCAGGTGATGACAGTGTTTCCTCCTCTCCCTGATATTTTTTACCCTTCACTATTACAGAACAGCCTATATTTTTAAAAACCTTCTTCTATTTATTCATTTCTTTGTTAAAACACATTAGTATAACTCCAGAACTGTGTTAACAAAATACACAAAGAAATGGAAAAGTGCACTGAGTGGAACATAGGGCAGGGAAGTGGGATTAAGGATGAGGGCAAAAGAGAGCATGTGGGACCAGCAACAGTTCTGTCATGTTATTGAAGAGACATGTAATAAGAAATGCTCCCAAACTGGTATGTATGTACATTCTTTTGTTAATGTGATCGTGGTGAGAATATAAATAATAGACAAAATCATAGAAGAATACTAGAGTTAGAAGAGACTTCAAGGGTCTTCCAGTCCAACCCCCTGTCATGTGGGAACACAAAATCAAAGCACCCCTGACAGATGGCCATCCAACCTCTGTTTAAAAACCTCCAAAGAAGGAGACTCCACCACAATCCAAGGCAGCATATGCTACTGTTGAACAGCTCTTACTGTCAGGAAGAAGACTTGGACTTGGGAGGGAAGCTATGAAGGAACTAGGCAAGATCCTGAAGTATAAAAATATAAACTCAATGCTAAACAAACAGTCAAAGCACTCCCTACAGATGGCCATCCACCCTCTGTTTAAAAACCTCCAAAGATGAAGACTCCATCACTCTCCAAAACAGCATGTTCCACTGTTGAACAGCTCTTACTGTCAGGAAGGTCTTCGTAATGTTTAAGTCAGATCTCTTTCTCTGTAGCTTGAATCCATTTCTCTGTGTCCTATTCTCTGGAGCAGCAGAAAACAAGCTTGCTTGATCCTCAATATGACATCCTTTCAAATATTTAAACATGACTATCATGTCACCTCTTAACCTTAGTATGGCTGGCATCCTGCAAACAATGGCTGGGATTACTCTAAGTAATGCACACATTTTCTTTTGGACAGGAACAGGGGGCTATTCTCTATACCGTAATGCTTTCTTCTCAGGCTGCTGTTAAGCACTGGGAGGCTGCTTCTGCTACTCCTTACAGGCCTGGATGGGATGAGGGGAGAGTTGACTCAAACAACAAAGAAGCTATTGGGTTAAGAAAGAAAGAGAAGAAAATGGTATATTAGATCACAGAGAGCATCCTCATTTTTTTCCCTCAGCCATGACTAGTCATTTGATTATTATATGAGACATCTTCCCTACTCCTCAGCCAGTCTAGTAGCCTTAGTAGTAGCTAGAGATGGGAATAATATTTAAAATTATTTTTTAAAAAAATAGTGGAAAAAAATATGTGTTGTAACCCTGAGAAGGAGAATCCTGGACTGACAAGAATCATCACCGTCTGGAACTTATTCTGTGCCAAATTTGCACATGGTATTTTTGTAAAGAAAATAATATTTTAATGCAGAACTATTAATCCCTGTGCAGAAAATGTTGTAATGAAAATGATCACATTTGAATCTGCATATTAGTCTTTAAAGTATGACATTTGCTTAAAACTACATTACTCCCTCATGTTATAACTAGCATTTCAATGATGCCTGAAAACACCTCCTTTTAGTAAAGGAATTGGCTGAATAATGTGATCAGTCATACAAAACATCAAGAACTTTTTTTGTTCTATACCACTAAATTCTAGAAATATATCCCCAGATTCCAAGTATCTGAAGATGTAGCTTGCACTATTTATGAAATTGGATCCATTTTCCTTGCGAGTTTATAAAAAGCACTGAACACTTCATTCACAGCACAGATTTTCTGAAAATTGTAGTAATTATGATTTCTGGAACACAGCCTGGATAAAGGCAAAACAGAATAAATCAGCATTTGCTGTTGCCAGACCCAGAAATTATCTGGAATACTGCACAAGCACTTCTTGTTATGTTAAATACGTGGAATTTACCATGAGCCTTTTATTAAGTAAGATCAGCAGGGCGCTTTCTTTCTTCTTAGCTTTTGCAAATAGGTAGATGTGCCCCCTCCCTAACATGCTCACAGTTCACCTGAAGGATGCACAGACCTTCACATAAATATCTGTTTCAAACAGCCATAATCAAAAAATTTGCTATGAAACAATACCCAATCATCAGGATGTGCTCGCTTCGGCAGCACATATACTAAAACATAACATCATCAGGCTTTTTTTTTAGGACTGGAAAACACCACTAACTAAGATCTTTTTTGCACTACAGAATTCTCACACTTTGATGGCACTTTTGCTATCACGATTACATCCTACAGATTTTGTGTTTTGGCAAAGCACTAGACCTCTCTTGAACATAATTCGGAAAACCTGGAGGATCACAGGATTCCATAGGGATGGAGCCATGGCAGTTCTAGTGGGATCAAAGTGCAATGACATAGCAGTGTCAGTAAAGATGCTAGACAGGAGACTACAGTTTTCCTAAATTACAGTGGCTGACCTTCTCCCTATATAGTCAGGGTTATTTCAGGGCTATTTCAAAAATTTTTATTGTATCTCAGTGCAGAAGGACTTTGACTGTCAATGACCATAGCACCAGTGTTCAGAATACTCATTAAAGATAACAAAGGATAAACAGGAGAGCAAGCAGTGTACATTCAACTACAGAAATGTTGACTGCATTCTAGAACATCTTTCTGGCCTCTTATCTGCTTTTGATGAGATATAAATAAATAGAAGATCATTAGAAGTCATAACTATTGCTAGATAGAATTAGACACAATAGGTGGACATAAACATAGATAAATGTGAACACATGCACAATAGACAGATATCAGAGACATAGTCTTGTTAATCTAGAATATTGGTATGCAAAGGAATCTTGTAGCACCTTTGAGACAAAATGAGTTGTATCATAAGCTTTTTTAGACTTGGTCTACTTCCACATCTGAGGAACTACATGCTACAAGATCCCATTGCAATAAACAGTCAGAAAGAGGACTTATATTAAAACCAATGCAACCCATACCTTTAAACCTGGGAACCAGAATTGTTGTGAGGGGACCCTTTCAATGAACCATTTTATACTACAGTAACTTGAAAGGCAGGCAAAGCATCTATGTTCTTAAAATGTACAAACTACATCTAGATTTGCCACACTATTTATTTGATAAGTTCTTGTAAGCAAATGTAAGAGGGTAAAGCCCACTTAAAGAGGCACTGCTGAAAAACATGCTTAGCTCCCTTCCTTGGCATCTGGAGTTACAGAGGTGGCAGGTTTGAGAAACATCTCTGTGAAGCTCTAAAGATCACAGTAGGCACAGTGCTCAACTTGATAAGTCAGTTGTCTGTCTCAGTACAAATCAACTTAATGAGTTTATTGTTTTCTTTTTTCTTCTTGCTGGTCTCCTGAAGCTGCAGTTTAAAGTGATGAACTGAATTTCTGCCCACGAGAAAGCTGTTCAAGGTAGAAGTCTTCCTCACTAGGGGCATTCACACTCCTTTCAAAGAGGTGCTAGTTACTTTGGAAAATAAAAATAAACAAAAAATAAAAAATAGAGTGAACACAATGGGTGATATATGAAAATCACTGGGCTGCATTTCCCCTACTCCATCATCTGCTCCATTTTCCACAATTTGAGTAATGTTTTCCTTTTGAGGGAAGACTGAAGCAAAAAAGATGTTGAATAATTCTAACTTATCTCTATCCTGTGTTTGCATTTTGCCATCTACTTCATGCAATATCCCTACCATTTCCTTTTATTTCCTTTCCCTACAGTTGTGTGCCTTCAAGTCATTTCTGATTTACAGCAGTCCTAAGGTAAACCTTTAATGGGTTTTCACCCAGTGGGTTTCCATGGCCAAGTAGAGAATCAAACTCTGATATCCAGAGTTCAAGTCCTACACTCAAACCACTATATTATGTCTTTCCTTCAGACATAACAAAAAAAAAATAGTCCTTTTTATTGTTTATAACTTTTCTAGCAAGTCTGAACTGTTTTTCTGACTTTTTTCCTTACACATGCTGGTGGTTGTTTGAATTCCTGTTTGGAGATTTCCCCTTTTTTGTAGACATCCCTTTCAAACCTTAGCTCATTTGAAAGTTTTTTTAGACATCCATCCTGGTTTCTTTAGGCTCCTCCTATTTTTCTCTTTTTTTTTTCTCCTCAATGGAATTGTTTGAAACTGTGTCTTCAATATCTCACTTTTAAGAAAGTCCCATCCATCATGAACTCCATTCTCTTTCAGTATTCCTAACCAGAAGATCATACAAAGTGTTTCTCTCAGTTTACTGAAAAATGAAGCCACCTGACTCACTGGGTCTGCCTGGTTGCCATATTTGTGGGGGAGGCATCTTCCTAGGCTGATCCTCCCTGCCCCAGCATTCTTTCTGGTGGGCTCGAGTCAGTTTTCAGGGTCCCTCATTGGCTGCCCAGGCCAGAAAGGCAGCACCAGCCCAGGGACTGGACTACAGCTTTCAGCTTGCACTGGGAGTGGAAGTGTCAACTCATTGGTTGGTGCCAGGGCAGGGATGTTCTGTGATTGATGGGGGAGGCCAGAAGGGGTGGGAGTTCTAGGCCTCCATAATGGCTGTTTAAGGCCACATGGAACTGCTGGCCAGCACCATTTTCACTCATCTCTTCCCACCCTCCCTCCCTCTATTCAGGGATAGAGATGTGCTATTACAACTTTTCCAC
The DNA here is from genome assembly GCA_020142125.1 of Phrynosoma platyrhinos. NCBI lineage: Eukaryota > Metazoa > Chordata > Lepidosauria > Squamata > Phrynosomatidae > Phrynosoma > Phrynosoma platyrhinos. Next base: position 7,255,867 of record CM034702.1, read on the forward strand.
GGCCAGTAGCATGGTGGGTATGGTTTCCTGTACTGCAGATCACTGGATCAGGAGTCCACCAGGGACCTGGGGGTACTGAGAGTGTTGCATGTGTTGCCATTGCAGGAGCAATGCCAGATCAATGTCTCCCGGTGACAAGGGGGTAGAGATGTGAATATGTGCTCAACCGGCTCCCTGAGTTGCAAACATACAATCAGCCAGTTCCCCCTTTCTCATCGCAAAGCTTGGCCATGACCGTGGTTCATTGATCAACAACAAGGGTGCTAGATGTCAGATCCAGACCTCATGTGTTTCAGGCAAACCCTACCTGTCAGCTGTATTCAATAAAGTTGTAGTCTTTTTTCCTTCCAAATTGGGTGTATTGTGGTCATTCCTTGTGACACTTCATCTTCCACTGCAATCATCTTTCTTAAAATCTAGAATGTGTGTCTGACTACTCTTGGCTTCCCTTTTCCACTGCAAAACAAACTCCAGGAGAACATGGTCCCACCTAAGGATCCTGCCACCCTCCTTCAATCTACCAGATCATCACTGTGGGTTAAGGATCAGATCTAAAATAGCTGATTCCCTAGTTGCCTCTTCCATGTTTTGGACAATATAATTGTCTACTATATCTCTCCTTTCTGAATGCTTGGTAATCTGTTCCAGGAAGGTATCATCCAAATCGTCAGTCTGGCTTGGGGTCTGCTGTTTCCCATGCCCTTGATTTTTAGCCAGATGCTCTCAATCTGGTTTCCAGGATTTAAGTCATGGGTCTTTTTCTCAGGTTTAAATATCCTCAACATATAATGCTATCTCTTCTCCTTTCCTGTTTGGTCTATTTCTCTGAAATAGGTTATGCCTCTCTATTAGTACATTTCAGGTTTCCCACCAAGTTTCAGTATAAGATAACATAGCACATAACATAATGTAATCCACATAATATAAATTAAGAGACAGAAGAAATTATTAATCTGAGAGAACATGTTATTTTTAAAAGCTTCTTATTAATTTCTAATCATAAAACTCACAGACATGCTTGATACATGTCTTTGCATGATCTATCTTAGTTTGTGTGAGAACACAAACTTATGTTTTCTTTTGTTTTGATAAAAAAATCCTGCTGTCAAATCGAAAACCAGTTAGATTCTAGAATAAGTCAAAGCAATTTCAACACAGGTTTACAAATGTAATAGACCCAAAGTTTAAACATCAAATATATCATCTATCCTATGCTATATGCCTGATGACCTAGTTTGCATGAGTGAATAACATGACATTTCATGTACTTTAACAGAGTTTTCAAAGCTCAAACCTATTTAACAATTTGAGTTGCCAGTTACCAAGCAAATATGAACCACTTGCAGCTCCAGCTTCATTTGAAAATGAGACAGGATATGATAGGGGCCTTTTTGGCTAGACTGCAGGCAATTAAGCAGAAAGCCAGAAGAAAAGGGCCCCTAGAAAGGTACAGTGGACAGGGAGGGAAGCAAGGAAATGAAGAGTTGCAGCAGAGTTACTATAACCTTTAAATGCACAAACATAAGCTAGCTCATTGACCTGGCCTTGAGGACCCTCAAGCCAGCTTCTGTATCCTCCATATGGATTTTTGTACTACCTGATACACCTGGAGTTGACATGAAAGAGAACAGAGGTAGGGCTTCACAGCAAGGACCTGGGTAAGGTGCACTTTACAGAGTGGAGCAGCACAACTGGTCCTTACACTTGATCAGTTAAGTGTGCAGTAGGCATAATGTGTCTTGGAGGATTTTGTATGAAGTTTTGCTTTCCAAAGGTCTCCCTCTGAGAGAGAAAATGCTTCTTTTAGGCAACCATCTACTTTTTGCCACTAGGAATAAGATATGCCATGGAAAATATGTAGATGCCTTTTGATTAGTGAACTATAGAACTATAGAACATGGTTCATGGTCCACTTTTGGTTTTTACAACATGGCAGCTGTCCTAGTGATTAATTCCTTCACATTGAAATAATAGCACATCATGTGGCTGGTATGTAGCTGCTGATTCCAGAATTGACAAATTAACTAAGGACCTTACCACACACAGGTTTTAAACGGCCATTTTGGCAAGAGAATAATGTGTTTGGCAGTACCTATTGCATGACTTCTATCCATTGTTGCTGTGCCTCTGAAATGTTAGAACATTCTCTCATTAATAGGAAAACCCATCAATAAATGGCTAATTGCACTGCCACACCATTACACAACAGGTATACAAATAAACAACAATAATTAATAAAATAAAGGTGTAATAGTGACAGTTTGTGTCAGACCTGATATTGGATTATCACATAGTTCCTCCATTCCCATTCTCACCCTCAATAGTCCTTGCAGTCCCCCCCTTTTTTTTCACTTCCTCCTCCTTTATTCAGTTGCATCCCCATAACTCTAGAATTACAATGCAAATACAAAGAAAAAGAAAAAAAATGAAGGGCATGCTGGTTAGGGCATAGGGCAGGATTAAGGGAAAATGAGGAAGAGAAAGCAGAGGAATTGTTGATGGTACAAAAAGCCCCTGTTGTGCTATTGAAGAGGGGTGTAGAAATAAAAGCTCCCAACCTGGGATGTTTTCAGTCTCTTTTAATAATGTGATTGCAGCAAGAGAAAGTATCCATTGTCTTTATGGGCCTTTGCATATCTTTACCCATGGTTCTTATTATTCATACAACTGATTTTTAGGTATACAGATATCTTATTCTTAGGGAATAGTGTTCTTAGGAATAGTAAAAAAAAAAAAATCTGCTACTTAAAAACAGCATGAGGTAGCGAAAGAACATGAATAGGCTCATCAGTTAGTTCTGCTCTTCAGTATATAGTAAAGTTTGTCATTGCCTCCAGGAAAGCCACTTACTCATCTTCTTTCAGTTTTTCTGCTTTAAAGTAATAACATTTGCAAACTTCCAAATGAAATATTATTGTCTCCACATGTCATGCTATCAGAATGTGATCCAATAAAATCTAAACATGAGTAGGAATGAGGTGACATTTCAAGTTGTTCAGCAAACCAGCTTTCACGTCTCAAAAATCCTGGGGACTGTGTTTTCCTTGTCAGATATGTGGGGAATTATTTTGCTGGGGAGCCAAAAAAATAAAAATAAAAAAATGATTCTCACAGGAACACTGATGGTCCAAGGGACCGTATTCCTAGTTTTACAACAAACTGTTGAAGAATGCCTGGTCCCACACACTCCTTGGATTCGTGTGTCTTTTTTCACTACTAGAAAGGACCTAACTTTAGTGAAAGCATAAACAAATTATAAAACTTAAAGCTACTATGCTAAATATAGGGAGCATTCAAGCCCCTTGCTGGAACAACTTCATTGGCTATTGATCCATTTCCAGGCACAATTCTAAGTGTTAGTCATGACTTGTTAACCTAACTATCCATAGCTGTTTTTAAAATTGTGATTGCAACTCAGTCACAATTCTAACACTATTGTCACAATCATAACATTCTTTCCAACCTACTTTACATCATCTGCATGAGGAGAAGGGAGTCCATACTTCCATCAGTCACAATACAAATGAATAGTTTTCTTCAGTTTTGAGTATGCGGGGGAATTGCGTAAGGAAAGGTTACTTAGGGCCTTTGAGAATGCCAGAAATAGTGCAAATTGAGTCCACTTTAACTGCCCTGTCTCAGTGCTAGGGAATCATGGGAACTGTAGTTTATTGTGAAGGCTCAATGTCTAAGAAAAAATGCAGTTCCCATGATTCCCTAGCACTGAGCCAGGGCAGTTAAAGTGGGCTCACTTTGCACTATTTCTAGCAGTCTGCAAAGGCCCTATATTAAGTATGCTTAACTATATTATACAGAATTCTAATGTCTACCTCACTCAGATACCTCTTTAGGGCACAGTATTTGCACACAGGCCTTCTGACTGCAAACATCTCCTCCTCCATTGACTATAGACAAGACCAGGCATCTTTTCACTGCAGTAAGTAATGGGGAGCATTATCATCACCATTTATTTTTGCTACTCACAATTGCTGTCATTTTTGCATTAGATACACCCCCTGCATTAATTTCAAGTGATTTATTATTTGTTTCAAGAGATGCCTCACAGCCTGAGAATACATTATCCTTTCAGCTTCAGAAGAAATATGTTTATCAATATTTGGGGGAGAACACTGCTATTCTATCAAGGGGTAAATTTCTCAGTTATTTATTAGCCTGCTTAATACTGTACTACTGTGCATGAAACCATCTAACAGGCACACATATGTTTTCTCTTTGCAGGCAAGGGAAATCTACTGTTGGATGAAGGTGATTCAAAATTTCTTCCATTACTTTTATATTTATGACAATGGTTTCTGTTCCTTTAAAGCATAAACCATTGTCAGTAATATACAATAAGGAATATTATAGAGTGACAGCACATAATTCAGCTAGAAATTAACTTTCAAAAGCCTCTGAGTTTGAAGCACCATTTGCTTCACCTAGTGAATAGCTCTGCGATTTGAAATTTATTTCTCTTTGCCCCTGCTCTACTCTAATTTTCACTGTGCAAAGAAATGTGATTGCTTAAAAAGAAGAGATGACTAAATGCACTATGAACTAATTGTTTAAGAGATTTTGGTGTATCATTCCTCAGGTGTTGCAATTATGCCAAACAAGATGGAAAATAAGAGAGCTTATTACCAATACTTCTCTCTCTCTCTCTCTCTCTCTCTTTGCCTTTAATTCTGTTCACTGTACATTAATTTTCCATTGTAATGTGCACATGAAAGTACCTATCCCTCTTCCCCCACCCATTCCACAGTTATAATGTAAATCAGTTTATATCTCTGTAGTATTTCCTATACTTTTTCCATTGGATGTTCACCCAAATCCTATTTTCCCTATCCAATGTAATGTCTCTTCCAAATCATTTGGAGGACACCATATTCAAGATGTTTGGTCCAAAGGTACATGGTCCAACCTGTACCTTTGGACCAAACATGGTTCAAATGGTTCAGTAAGCTAAGAATAAGAGTATATTATTTATCTTGAAGATAAACTATTGTGTGGCTATTGTGTAACTTTGATCCTTGTTACTAAAGAACAGAGATGGAAAGAATACTTGAAAATATTCACAACAGTTCTAAAACATGTTTTTCTAGTGTTGAGAAACCCTAATGAGAAGAATACTGGACAGATGAGAATATTTGCATTACACTGAAATCCCTCAGCACCATTTTTGCTGACAACATGTCAGACAGAGTTTAAGCCTGTGACTCTAACATCATCACCATTTCCTTCTTGTATTATTTTAACACTTTTGCATGATGAAGAAGTCATTGAAGCTTTGAAAGCTTGAATAATGTATTCTAGGCTTTGGAGATGAACCAATAAAGGTATCACTTCTTATGAATTTGGACTTGAATTGTCCTACGGACTTGGTATTCATTGAAAATCTCCCATCCAAGACACCAGAACATTCAGCACACTATATTTGATATGAACACCAGTTGAAGGGGGTGGGGGAGAGCCAAAAGCAAAACAATGAGCAAATGTACAGAAGTCTCTCTCTCACACACACACACATACACACATACCTCATTCTGTTCAGCCAAGGGCTAAGAATATTGGGTAAATGCTGTCATTTCGAGGTATTTGCTTGGAAAAGTATTAAAGACCCATTAGAACAGTAAAGGGATCACTTCTAGATGCAATGCAAATCCATGAAACAATTTTCCTTTCTGACAGGTTTTTGTGTTTCAAATAATTGAAGCTGGCAGCAATATAACAAAACCATTGCCAAAGAGCAAAACAGTGTCATAGTCAGCATATTCTCAAAGCAAGGGCTGATGGAAGGCAGTATAAAATCCTAGGTAAAGAGCAATTCAAAAGACAAACCACAGTATCTCTTTTGTAAAAATTAAATTTGGATTATAGTACTGTTGTTGTGTTTAAGATATTCAATAACTATTTATATGTCACAGCATAATGTTCTGGCTAGAATAACACAGGTCAGTAGTAGAGCACATTAAGGTAGGAATCATGCAGCCTTCCAGATGTTGTTAGACAGCAATTCCCAGCAATCCTAGCTATCATAGCCAATGGCAAAGAATGCCAGGACATGCAATGTGACAACATCTGGGCATGCCACATAATTTCCACACCTGCTTTGCATGCATGCAGAAATTCTTAAGTCTGATCATTGGCATCTCCAATGTCATGGGATCTCAGACACTAGTTAAAGAAAAGACCTGACCCTGGAAACTTAGAAGTGGCAATTATTGCTAGTCAGAGTATAGAATGAATGAAAGAAAGAATCAGGTCAAAGGCTCATCTAGTACGCTGTCTCACATGGACTCAGAGAACTCAGCAGCAGGAAGATATGGAAAATACCCTCCAACATTTCACAGGTTTCATGCATAATACTTGTGGCCAAGCAACATTAGAGTGTGCTCAAGATGGAAATAGTTTTTTGTGAGGAACAACACATCCATTTGGAGAGGCTGAAGAAGTTTGCTTATATGTGAGCCTGCTAGGAAGGACAAGATTCTTTCCTTTCCTCTCCATCAATTCCTTGCTGACTTAGGGCCTTGGCAGATGGCTAATAGAGCCATCCTCAAGGCAGGGAAGAGGAGGGGCAGCCGCACGTTTGGCACCCCTTCCTCCTCCCGAGGTTGCCCTCAGAGCCGCCGGCCCTCCGCACGGCTGGCGCTCCGGGGGCAACCTCCCGCCGCAGCGTCCGCACACGCTGCGGCCAATAAGTCAGTGAAAGTGCGCCACAAGCTTTTACCCACCTGAGAGAGCCACCATGGCATAATGGTTTGAGTGTTGGACTAAGATCCAGGAGACCAGGGTTCAAATACTCATTCAGCTTTGGAAACCTATTAGGTAAACTTGGGCGAGTCATACTGAGCCTCAGAAGAAGACAAAGGAAAACTCCCTCTGAACCAGGGGTAGGCAACCTTCCCCCTTTAAGGGCCGAGGGACTTCAGCTCCCAGAAGCCTCAGCCATGTTGGCCAATAGTCCCATGTTGGCCAATAGCTCCTGGGATTCTGGGAGCTGAAGTCCCTCGGTCCTTAAAGGGGAAAGGTTGCCTACCCCTGCTCTGAACAAATCTTCCAAAAAAGCATTGTGATAAGTTCACCTTAGAGTTGTCATAATTTGGAAACAACTTGGGACTACATAGCATCAGCAAAAACAACAGCAAAGAAACAACAAGCCATGTCTAAAATTAGGGTTAAAGATGAGTCTGAAGAGTGTCAAATAATATCCAATTTCACTTTTTGTTGCTGTGGAAAACAACTAAGACAGTTGTACCTAGGTGACATCTATGTCAGCTCTTAAAAAAAAAAAAACTTGAGCAGTTGATTCAATTGGAAGTGTGTGATTTTGTTTTGGCCTTTAGTCATGCATAGACTTTATTTCCACTTTAGAGATTTATCTTTGTAAAAACCACAGTCTTTGGGTAATTATTGGATAAAATATTCCTACAAAGAAAAATCCCCTACTTCTCCTGCAGGTTCTATTTGCTGATAGGGATATTACAGCCCTCCCACTCCTCACCACAACAAGGAGTAGCTGTAATATGTTTCCACTCAATCAAAGAATATTTTGGCACAATTTTACCAGTCTGGGTTCCTGATGCCAGAAGCAGTGTGTATATGGAGGGGGGTGGTTGCACAGAATGCAAACAAGGTGGGGGTGGATGGGGAGAAGACAGTTTTACAAGTAATAGAGCTGTTTGTATTTTGTTGATTGCAAATATACTGCTAGAGGTACTATATGGTATTCTTTTGTGAAGACAGAAAGGAATTAACTAGAGGCAAAGGCAAAAGATAAAGTTGATATTTAAAGGATGAATATGTAGAAAGTGCCTTTGAGGTTTCTGGTACACAAGATTGTTCTAACAAAAGCATAAAATAAAATAGGGCAACCTGTTTAGAATAACAAGGGAACACTTTCTCCCCTGGTGTAAACCAGCTGAGACATTGCTACATCTTTTCTTTTGTCGATGTTTCAGTCTGATGCTATAGATTTCCTACTCATTTCTGTGGTGGTGTGGCCTGGTGTAGTGGTTAGCTAACTTGAAAGCCTATCTGGTCATTCTGAAACAGTTTCTGTCTCAGCCTAGCCTGCCTCCCAGGGTGTGGGAATGAAAGATGGAAGAACTGCTTGCATATCCCTGACCTCTCTGGAAAAAGGCCAGGAGATAATGGCCTAAAACCAATTTACAAATAGTGCAGATTGACTTATGAATCAATTGCTAAATGTTAAGCCAAGATTTTAAGATGGTAACTGGAGGATAGATAGTAAGTGGATGGATAGCTGGATAGATAGATAGATAGATAGATAGATAGATAGATAGATAGATAGATAGATTTTACAAATTACAAGCATGGAAGTTGCTTATGTTTTTAGTGGAATTCCTTTGTTCCACCACCTGATTAAATTTTATTTCTGTGTAGTTACTTACAGGAAGATTCATATTGTGAAGGTGTATTTGCTATAATGTGAGGGCTTTAAAGTAAGCTGTAGGATGGGCAGTCTTAGCAAGGCTTCAAATCTGAAACTGACATCTTTTGCTGCCTGTACACAGTGGGAATGGAGCAATCCTCTAAATGTTTCTTCCCCACCACCCAAAAGACATTTCTATTGTCACATCATAGGAAGAAAGCTTTCTATCGACATTACATATCTTGACATTTCCACCTCAGTGTTTATATGATGCAGTTGTAAAAAGAGACATTGATTCCATTTTCCACACCATCAGAAATTATGACATGAGGCTAAAAAAAGAATTAAAGCAGAATAGATATGCCTATGGCTGAACCTGTGGCTGAAAGCATGGCTGAGCTGTAGCTGGTCTGTCCTTCATCCATGACTATTGCACACCTTTTCACTGATGAGCTTTCTCCTTCAACTACTGCCAATACTGCTACTGTATTATTAGATTTGTGTGCAACGATGAATGGGCTGAAGCCCGGCATTGGGAAGTCCCAGAATTGGTATCAGTTCCTCATCTCCCTCCATCTCTCCTCCCCCTACTATTCTCAAACAGCCTATTTTCTTTTCTTTCTTTTATTTTTTTAAACTTTATTTTCTTCTCTCCCGCTCTCAGACTGCACTGCCATAATGCTTAAATTGTGTAAAGAAAGGGGAGATAAATAAATATTAAAAAACAAAAGACATGCTGGTAAAGTAATAGGACAGGGAGGCAGGGATGAGGAGCATACTGGGAAACAGACTCTGGACTGGCAATGACTACTACAGTGATTGCATACATCTGTGGTAGGGAGTCAATATGTATGTGTTTCCTTTTGTTAATGTGACCAAGTGATGGAGGCAATACCATAAATGAAGGTTAGGATAGTATGAGCTCTCAAAGAAGTTTCATATTTTTAGTGGTAATTCTATAAAATCTAGATTCAGTTCTGTTGTCAATTGCATGGGCAAGGGATGTCTTCAGCCATGTTAGTGCTAAAGTTACCATATCTTCTTTTTCTTAGATATAGTTCAGAGCATCTCAGGGGTGGGAGCTTTGGCAGCTATAATTCATAATTAACATGGTTTAATACAAAGTAATTAA
>CM034702.1:7284137-7312306 GCA_020142125.1 Phrynosoma platyrhinos
GGACACAAATCTTTTCAATTTCACAGTTGAACTTTCCAAATTTTTGTCTTTCCTACAGAGATGAACATATGTATCCAAGAATGAGACACAGAAAGAGTGAGCAGGCAGGGAGGTTGCTTCCCATGCCTGGATTCATCCAACCCAACTAGTCTTAGGACATTATCACACATGGGCCAGAAAGTGAAAATAAAGTGGAAATGAGGCATTCCGAAAATAAACTGAAAATAAACCTTGATTCCACAAATGGTTTTCACGCGTAATTACCTTAATTGCGAATTTACAGTAAGTGCATTTAACGTTCACACACAAGTGAGAAAAGCCCGTAAATGTACTAGAAATGAGCTTCTTGCACATACACAGATAGAGGAATGCTCGCTGGAACAATGGGAAAAGCAGGGAAATGCTCCCAAATTTTCATTTGCTTTTCACATTACGGTAAATGCAAAATTACCTTAATTCTGCATTTGCATTTCCTCCAAACAACCGAATTTCAAAAGATCTCGGTTAACACCAGTTTCTGTCCACTTTCTGTCCACTTTCTGTGTGATGTCATGTGAAAACGTGGGGCATAAATCCTGTTTCTGTTTGGGATTTGTGTGGATTAACCAGCAGATTTGCCCCTGTGTGATAACATCCTTAGATGACTGGTATTAGGAAACCCAGTTGGATAGGGGTTGCTATGATCCAAGAAGAGTTCTTAAGAGACAACCAGAGAGGTCTAGGTGCTGTCTTTGTGATTTACCCTTAGCTAGCACAGAAATGGGACCTGTTGGACTAGATATGGGTCAATTGCTTGGCCTGACCAGATCTGTCAATGAAGGAAGTCAAGCCAGGGGGTAATGGGTGACTTCTTCTCTGATGGAACAAAAGGAAGTATGGTTAGAACTCTGTAAACACATGATCACACAAATGGAAATAATGTGAGAAAGATGGCTCTTGTACAATGCTGTGGGGACAGAATCTGGGGACAGTATTTTGGTTCCTCTCTCAAGCAAGAGAGTTTGGGCTCCCCCTGAATTCTCTTTCCCAGGACCTGTCTGCAGGGGCAAAACAAACAGTCTCTCTGTCATTATCTTGGCCAGGGGTAGGCAATCTTTCACCTTTAAGGGCCGAGGGACTTCAGCTCCCAGAATCCCAGGAGCTATTGGCCAACATGGGATTATTGGCCAACATGGCTGAGTCTTCTGGGAGCTGAAGTCCCTCAGCCCTTAAAGGGAAAAGGTTGCCTACCCCTGATCTTGGCAGTCCAGACAATGCATGGCCCTAGAGAAAACAGACTTTACAACATCTGGTACATTCAGTGCCAAACCCTGTGTATATCCCTTTTAACATGGACTTTTAAAAAATGCAGTGTTTCTCTGGAATTTACTGGAATAGTCAGAGCCCTCCATTCTAGCTCCTGGGGGCTGTTTAAAACACATACTGTTGTGTTGCCTGATGCAGCTACCATGACAGAGGGTCACTTGTTTTGATGTCAGAACAAGATGCCCAGCCATGCAACTGATGTTCGGCACCTTTTCCTAACCTCACAGTGAAGTGACCCACAGTAGTAACTGGGATGCACTTGCAAACATCAGAATGGAGGGTCCCAGGTAACTGGGGGAGGTTGGGGCAACTCTGAGGTCAGAATACTCCAGGCTGTTCTCAGAGTGACCTTGCCAGTGCAGACATGGACCCAGTTTTTCTGTTTTCTCTTCTTTGTTCAGGGAAATCCACACAAGAAACCTCCCAATTATCATTGATATTGATATCATCCCATCATCTCTCCCTCTCTCTGCAATTTTAGCTCTAACTTTCACTCTCATGCTCTCATACCCACCAGGTGTCTTAGCTAAGAAGCCTTATTTTGGTTTCATCTAAGATAAAACACACAACTATCATTAAAAAAAAAAATTTGATTTCCTCCCTCATAGGCAGAAAGAGAAACTGCAGGATGGATATGAAGCAGATTGTTCAGCTCCTACATGATGAGTATAGATTAGGGATGAATAAAGAATGTGATCATTGTGAATTGTAATACAAACTCACTTGATCCAGGATTAGCTGCTAGATCAGTGTCAGGACTAGAATATAGCTATCTATTGGATTTTGTCATTCTTCAAATTCATTTCTCATCTCACACAACATATCAAAAGACATTAAGTGTAGATTTTAAGATCAAAAAGATTTAGAAATGCATAATTTGTGAGAAAAAAATTAAAAATCCATTAATATAAATATGAAGCGAAATTCCAATTTTGATCTAGATTTTTTTTTTTTTTTTGGTCAGATGGACACAAAGACTCCAAAGTGACATGGGCTAAAAACAGACTGATCTTGCCATTCCTCCCCCTTCATCCTATTACCAGAAACCAATGACCTATCCAATTTTCAATTTCTCGTAAAGAGGAATTTCAGAAGATAAGAGGTTCAACCATTATGACAGAAACCTCATTCTAGACTCCATGGTACAAAATAACTTTTATGGTCCTGCTGTTGTATTTACAATTACACCATTGTGGAAGGCACAGCTAGCTAAACATACTATCTATAAATCAAATAAAGACCCTGAGGAAAAGCTGCCATAAAGAACATGCAAGTTTGCAATCAAGTCTTTACAATGTAAAGAGAACAGTGACAAATTCTGATTGATCATAAATCCACATAATTGCCAAAGTGTAGCATAAATGGAATACTAATTCCATTTGCTAGTCACAAAGTAGAACCCATTGAATCAATGGAAACCTAGGGTGTTACATAAGTAATTCCCATTAATTCAATGGGTCTATTCTATGTAGTGCCAAACAATGGGATTTAATACAAATTTGCAATTCCCCCTCCCAACATAGGTAGACCTCCTAGATTTTATTGAAATTACATGTGTAGGACACATTCATATTTATTACAACCAAATGCAAAGTAAAACCTTTTTTAGAGGGAAATGTCAAAATTTGGAATGGCAGAAAGGTGAATTTTTCACCTCCATTGCTACTGTGGAAGTGAAAAAAAAATGAAAATAAATAAAAAAAAACCCAGAAAACAAAAGTGGGCAGAGGCAACTGAGAGAAAATATATATTTAGATAAGTGAAAACCATATGTGTTTGTGTGTGTGTGTGTCACATAAAATGAAAAGGAGACAAATTCCACATATTATTAAGTGATCAACTTTTATTGTTTTTAAAATGCCCTATGTGTTTCAGCCTATATAGAATCAGACCTTACTGAGAAAACTCTTGAAAGGGCTGGACCATTGAGTGTTAGCATTTTCTACCATTAAGTATTAGCTATAAGTCTTAGCTATGTTGTGTAAAAACACATTCAAAATGTGTTGAAATGTGCCAAAAGGCAATTTTTGTAAGATTTTAAAAACTGTAGACTCAGAAAGTAATGTTTCAGAACAGATTTGTGAGAAACACATGGAATTGATATGAAGTATGGATTGGGTATCCATTACTCTTTTCACATCTACCACTGATGATGGGCTACACAGAGAAGATACCTCAAGAAAAGTTTTCACATATGGGCAAACTCTTATAGAGGAGGAATGTGGGAAGCTTTCTTCTTCTTCTTCTTCTTCACTTCAGTTCTCAGAATCTCTTTCTGGGATGAGAATGTCATGTTGATCGTGGTTTCTGGGAGTTTTAATCTCAAAATTTAATTTTTAAAATCTCTGGTCAGGTGATTGTTTTTCTCGGTGCAAAATGTACTTGGGATATTCTTATGGGGCCAAAAAAAAACCCAAAATGTTACATTTTGCAATGAACTAAAATAAAATAGCATTCACAGAGTTGCTTAAAAAGATGTGTGTGGCCACTGAATGAAGCAGCCCCACATCTCTTCCCTGAATGTCTCTAATACAATACAATAGGGGAAGACATGTGTAAAATAACTTTTTTCAGAATCATTGTTTCTGCAAGTTAACTCACACCTATATTTTGATCTTCTTCCTTTGATCCTTTTTGTCACCTCCACAGAAACATCTTGTTAAATTCATGAATTTAATATCTGTCTCCAAACAAGTGACGATTTAAGTTGATGTGTGGATTTATAATAGTGTGAATAATTGCCAGGAACTCACAATTGTCAAAACAGCTTAATATCATCATAGTCAACACTGTGACTCCGTAAAGCTCTTGAAATGTCTTGCACCCTATGATGCTTGGCAGAAAGAGTGTTGTTCTGTCCCCATGGGTAGGGTCAGATCTCAAAATTGTGTTGGCAAGCAGAAGTCCCTGGAGTTAGGAACATGCCAACACCATCACATCTGCATCTCTCTTCATCCCAGGAGGAAGACATCCATCTGTGTTGCCCAGAAAACCTAAATGCAAGGAGGATGGATAATGTATCATGCTGAACCTGTAGCATCAGATAAGAATTAGCAGCCAACAGCCTTAACACTTGAGGCACCACAGATTGATGGGAGGTACCCTGTGATTATTTGCTCAAGAGGAGCAAAGGATCCAAATAGTTATCAGGACACATTGAATGCTTTGGGTGGGATGCTTTGTTTGCATTCACCCTTTTGGACATGGAACTTTTCAAATTGTCCTTGTACCTGAGGTCATCCAGCAATTCTTACTGGCATTGTATTTGCTTGGCTGGCCTCTGTGGATGCTCTCACCACCTCCTTCTCATTATGCTTGAGAGCATTTTATTGTCTCAGAAACAACTGTGTTTATAAAAGGATTTATGAATTAAAGAAGCAGCTGATCCCTGGTGGGTCAAATTACCAAAATGTTACAGCAGACACAGTGGTTTCGCTCTAGGAGAGCACAAATAGTTTATAGGAATGCCTTGACCCTTTTGAAAACCTGCTTGTAAGGGAAAAGAAGTGCATGGTGGTGGGGGTGAGGGTGAACTGGAGAATATATGTAGCTGAAAATCACCAAATCTCCTTCTAAATTCATAAATAGCTTTAGAGAAATCTGCTAAGACAGCAACAGCAACTAAGGGCCTTTGTAGACTGCCAGAAATAGTGCAAATTGAGTCAACTTTAACTGCCCTGTCTCAGTGCTAGGGAAGCATGGGAACTGTAGTTTATTGTGGCACCAGAGCTCTCTGACAGAGAAAGCTCAATGTCTCAGAAAAAAATGCAGTTCCCATGATTCCCTAGCACTGAGCCAGGGCAGTTAAAGTGGATTCAATTTGCACTATTTCTAGTGGTCTGCAAAGGCCCTAAGTTGATAAGTGGTTTGTTATTTCAACTGAAATTATACTTATAGTATAAAAAGTGGGAATAAAGTATGTCTGCTTCTCCTATGAGTGTCTAGGGTCAAGCTACATAAAATATTGAAGATTAGTCCAGGTGTTAAAATACACTAGGAATCCAGTTGCCAACTAAGGACATTGTTTAAAACAAATATGGTGACCTAATTTCTTATGGTTTCTTTCAAAAGCAATTGCCAGTGTCAAAATTAGGTCTGGCTTCAGGACAGAAATCCATGTACTACATCCTTCATATGCATGCATGGATTGGAGGGTTTTACCATACCCATGCAAAGAGATCCAGGAGTCAACTCTTCTGGACATAGGAGATTATTACATGTGTCTTATAACCACAATTACCAAAAGAAAATAGTGCCTTTGGCAATACGTAAGGCACAACATTGTCTACAGCCTCTAGTCCACCTCCCTGCCATGCACAAATACACAGTTGTAATAGTCCTGGAAGATGTCCATCCAACCTCTACTTAAAAACCTACAAAGAAGGAGAGTTCACCATTCTCCCAGATACTCTATTCCACTGCTAAACAGCTCTTACAGTAAATAATTTATTCCTAGTATTATATGGAACCACTTTGTTGTAAATTGAATCCATTGGTTCTTGTTCTAGTCTCCAGAGCATAAAAAGAATAAAGCTTGCTCTGTCTTCTACATGACATAAACATAGTTTTCATCTTACCCTTCAGACTTCTCTTCTCCAAGCTAAACACACTCAACTCCCTAAGGCATTCCTCTTACGGCTTGGTTTGCAGACCCTTGGGCATCTTGGCCACCCTTCTCTAAACATGTTCCATCTTGCCAATAAACTTCTGGACACAGTATTCAGGACACATTATTCCAGATGATATCTGATCAAAGAAGAATAGAGTGGTTCTAATACTTCTGGAGACTATGTTATTGAATCACAGAATCCTAGAGTTGGAAGAGACCACAAGCACCATCCAGTCCAACCTCCTGCTATGCAAGAATCCACAATCAAAGCACTCCTGACATACAGCCATCCAACCTCCATTTATAAACCTCCAAAGAAGGAGACCCCACCACTCTCTCAGGCAGCATATTCCATTGTTGAATTTCTATTGCCAGCAAGAAGTTTTACATTTAGTTGGAATCTCTTTTCATGTTACTTAAATCCATTGCTCCATTTCCTAGTCTTTGGAGCAGCAGAAAGCAAGATTCTTCCATCCTTGATATGTTGATATTACTGTTAACTATCCTGGAGTCTAGGTCAGCTGATGGTGACCCTGTAAATGAGATGTTTCCAAGACCCCCTATCCTCTACCACTCAGTTCACATCCTTCAGGCTCAGGCCTATTGCCTCTCTGATTGAGTCTAACTATCTGGTGTGTGGTCTTCCTTTCCTTCTACTGCCTTCTACCTTTTCTAATATCATTGCCTTTTCTAATGAGTCATACCTTCTCATGCTGTTGCCAAAATACAATATCCTCACTTTAGTTATCCGGGCTTCCAGCAGGAATTTGGGCTTGATGTGTTCTAGGACCCATTTGTTTGTGTTTTTGGCACAGTATCCTTAGCACTCTTCTCCATCATCACATCTGAAATGAGTTATTTTTTTTCCGTCAGCTTTCTTCATTGTCCAGTTCTCACATCCATACATTTTGATGGGAAATACAGTGGTTTAGACAATTCTAATTTTAGTATTCAGTGTTATGTCTTTGGTATCCTTTGATATCTTTGGTATGACTTTCCCTCAAATATTTAAACATGGCTATCATGTCACTTCTTAACCTTCTTTTCTTCAGGCTAAACATGCCCAGATCCCTAAGCTGCTCTTGATAAGGCATGGTTTCTAGACCTTTCTTCATATTGGACATCCTCTTCTGGACACACTCCAGTTTCTCAATATTCCTCTTGAATTGTGGTGCCTAGAATTGGACACAATATTCTAAGTGGGGCCTGACTAAAATGATAGTACTATTACCTCCCTTAGTCTAGACATTGTACTTATATTGATGCAGACTAGAATCACATTGGCTTTATTAACTGCCAGATCACATTGCTGACTCATGTTCAGCTCATGGTCTTCTAAAACTCGTAGATTCCCTTTGTGAGTACTTTTTTTTTTTCAAATCAGGTGCCATCCATCCTCTATCAGTTCATTTTTTTCTGCCCAAGGGTAATATCTTACATTTCTCCCCATTTAAATTCATTTTGTTAGTTTTAGCCCAGCTTTCTAATCCGTTAAGGTCATTTTGAATTCTAATCCTGTCCTCTTGGGTATTAGCTACATCTCCTAATTTGGTGTCACCTGAAAATTTGATAAATTTTGATAAATGTTATACAAAGGATTATTGGTGGTTCCACCAATGCATGCAGCTCTATTAAGACTGTAAATATTTCAAGATCTGGCTCCAGATTTGTGGAACAGTCTTCCTTTGCACCTATGGCTCAAAGAGGATCTCACCCACTTCCATTAAGTTGAAGACCTTCCTCTTCGATTCACCAAATTAAGTTGCTGAGTGTGCTAAGGTGGCCAAGAGGGGTAACAACTGATGAGGATTTTGTTCTTAGTATATTATTTTAGAATTTTAGCATTTTATAGTGTTGTGTTTTATTGTTTCAATTTTTGAATATATAAGTCTGATGTTCCATCCTTTGGTGGAAAGAGCATCACAAATAAACATCATGATGATGATGATTTGATAATCACTCCACTAGTCACATCTCTCCAAAACAAAGAGGAGTCATTGATGAGTACCCTTTTGTGTTTGGTTGATCAACAAATTACAAATCCACCTAACAGTAACATTGTCTAGCCCACATTTTACTTATTTGGTTGGATGAATATCATGCGGGGGGGGGGGGTTCTTGCAAAAGGCCTTACTTAAATTGAGATATACTGCTTCCATAACATTCTCTTCATTCACCAAACTTGATGTAGCCTATAATTGTACTAGCATTTTTTGGCCACAACTTCACACTTTTAACTCATCTTAGGAAGGGCTCTAGATCCTTTTCACATGTCATGTTTTCAAGTCAGGTGTCAACCATCCTATAATTGTTCATTTCAATTGTTTTCACACCTGGAAAAATGAAGAGCAAAATTTGGATGGCACTTGGCTTGGAAATATTCATGTATCCTGGCAAATGCTAGAGCAGACTTAAGGTAATGACTGTTGATCAGTTTTATAATAGCTGTGGAAATATTTCAGTATCCTCCAGGTCACTCAGAGATCAAACATTAACCCAATATTGTGATAGCTCAATAATTCACCACTTCACACACAGACAATCCAATTTCTTGGCCCTTTTTGTAGGATCAGGGGCTGGGGATGATTGGCTTGTCTGAAACAAAGAACCAGGACCCCATAGTGTATTTTTGCTGTTCTCTTGGTGATAATAAATCCTAGAGGGAAACCTAGTAAATTCTAGGAACAGAAAAAATACAGACAGGGCAAAGTGGAATCTTGTCAAATGTCATAATGCCAAGAACACTGCAAATTCGGAAATTAGGTACACTTGTTTCCTCTTCAGTTTCAAAACTCCAAAAGGGTAAATTGCCTGGATATGACTAGTTCTTGGACTAAAGTAAATTCACAGTTCATGGGTATACTCCAGTAAAGCAAGAGATCATCATTGCAGACTAAATAATGATTTTCCAAGTTCTAGGAAATCATGTAGGAATTTCTTTGGATAGTCTTAGGCAAAATAATTAAGGAAATATGTGCTATATCAGACAAAATTTTTTTTTTAAAATTGCTATTATAATTTTACAAGTTTTTCCTTATATAAACTGTACTAACAGTTTCTTCCTCCAATGCAAATTTTACTACTATCAGCTACAAAATTAAATTAATTGTTTATGTTTTAGAGTATTTAAAATCTAAAATTAAATGCATCCAGTAAGTAGAAAAGAGGGTGATAATTAATGATAATAACTCATTGTCGCAAGAACAAGGCTAAGGCAAAACAGTAATGGGATTTTTTGGGGGTTTTGTTTTGTTTTGTTTTGTTTCTCTTGTTGCTTTACAATATACATTTTTATAAGGCTAAAAACTACTTCATTAAGTATCTGAATATAAGTTTTATGTTCTTGCTAAACTTTCAGTTTCTGCTATCCAGCAATGTAGATTCCAGTTCAGTATATAGTCCTGTCTGCTCCAGTCATTTTATTTTTTGGCTAAGTCTGGCATCATCGCTATTACATCCGTAAGATCCAGATTGTGTAGATGTTTAAATGCAAAAAAATAGCAACTGAGTTGGGACTTAGAAACAAACTGATGTCATTTTTGAAAATCAGAATAGAAGTAGCATTTTCCAATAAGCCTATATTACTTAGTAGCTGGCAGCAGCATAATTTTTGCATCAGCTTGACTCTCTAAACATCTTCAAGGACAACCCAACATAGGAGACATTGTGGTGGCATAATCTGAAGTGAGCAATATGTGAATGACAATAATTATGAAGTTGTCAAGTATAACATCTCTCTCATAAAAACTTGCTAATGTAAGGAATGAAATTTTAGACCCCTCCAGTTTCTTCTGCTTTGTTGCTATATTGTTATTACTTCATGGATGTACAAGAATTGCAAAACCACTTTATCCATAAAAGTAATTTTATAGATGTACTCAGCTGTCTTCTAATTATTTTCATAAGAACTGTGAAGTTACATTTTCATGATGGACTCCACAATATGATTAGAAAACATCTAGCCAGAACTTATAAAACTTCTATCTCAGTTGAGACAGAAAGATAGAGCCTACTGGAAGTGTGAACTTGAGGTCTTAGAGTTGTAAAATTTGGTATAGCTTTTAAATCTTCTGTGAATTTACCTCCTCCGTTTGTTTTACCATGGAACAAAGCTTTAAATCACAGAGACTACAGTAAAATTGTTCTTGCTTTAAAAACAACCCCTCCCCCCCCAAAAAAAACCATCAGATTCTTCTACTGCACAGAGCAGAGGGCAGGAGATCAATTCCACAGCAGCAAGTTTAAGAACACTGATGAACACAGAAGCACTCCAAGCAACCATATGGTTTTGTGGGGTTGGGATGTGGCAGGGAGAATCAGTCAAGCAAAGATACACTATCTGGCTGTAGAGATAGCCCTTGGAAAAACATTTGGCTTCTTGGGCTGTGGTTTGTACTTTCATGAAGAAGAACTTCTGGCAAGAGATAGATTAAACTTCACAGCAGATACTAAGAACATATTTGCCAAGAGGATCTGCAAACCTGAACAGGTAAGCTATAAACTGAGTTATGTGAATGGAGAAGCAGTATTCAGAGGGGAGGAATACTGGGAACAATTTCCCCAATGGTCTTGGGCCCATCATGGGCTGGGCAGCACCAACAAAGAAACAGCTGGAGAAAATGAATCTACACTGAGAGCACACAAAGATTAAAATAAAAAACAGTTGAACTTTTTTAACATAAAAAGTGAAATATGATTTAATAAACATAACTGAAATCAGGGGTGATATGTCACATGTTCATTTGTGGATGCCTCATTTTAAGAAGGATATAGACAAGTTGGAGCAGATTCAGAAAAGAGAGAAGGATGATAAGAGGTTTATAGAGAACAAAACAAATGAAGAAAGGTTGAGAGAGCTGGGCAAGTTCAGTGTGGTAAAGAGAAGACTGGTAAGTGAAATGATCACACACTTGAGGTATTAAAAGTGTGTGATCATTTCACTCCCACAGAGAGGAGAGAGTAGGTTTGTTTTCTGCTGCCACAGATACATGAGCTATGTATCGTCCACCCTATATTTGGGTTTTGAGGCCTAAATGTAGAATTTTGCATTTATCTCTATTGAATTTCATTTTATTAATTTCTCCCCACTTT
Organism: Phrynosoma platyrhinos; assembly: GCA_020142125.1. Lineage (NCBI taxonomy): Eukaryota > Metazoa > Chordata > Lepidosauria > Squamata > Phrynosomatidae > Phrynosoma > Phrynosoma platyrhinos. Next base: position 7,295,143 of record CM034702.1, read on the forward strand.
TCTAGTTTATCTAGGTCTTTCTGAATTCTGTTCCTATCTTTCAGTGTGTTAGCCACCACTTCCACTTTTGTGTCATTTGAAAATTTGATAAGGACTTCCTCCACCCTATCATCTAAGTAAAAAGCATTGAAGAGTAATGGTCTGAGGATAGAACCCTGAGGTACTCTGCCTGAGGCCTCCCTCCTTCCATTTTGAAGAAAAGGCATTGGAAATTACTCTGGATATGGTTTTCCAATCAATTATGAATTCATCTTACTGTGTACTCATCTATCCCAAATGAATTCTAGCATTACATGATCACCTTCTCCTAAAGTACTGACCACTTTGATTCCATTGACCAACTCCTCCCTATTGGCTAGGATCAAGTCAAAGATTGCTGATCCCCTTGTTCCTTCCTCTACATTTTAAAATAGGAAATTATCTACAAGGCCCACCAGGAATTTGTTAGACAGTCTATGTTAAAGCAGAGTTAATCTTCCAGCATATATCAGGGTAATTGAAGTCCACCATGACTACTATTTCTTGCATCCTGGAGAATTCTGAGAATTGTTTCTGAAAATATCATCCACTGCCTTTTCTTGGTTTGCTGGCCTGTAGCAAACTCCTACCACAATGTTACATTTATTTATTTATTTATTTATTTTTACTCAAATACTCTCAGATAGTCTACTTTGATCACTCTCATAGACTTGTGTACAACAGAATTTGTTTTTGACATATAATGTTACTCACAGAAGTAGAGAAATAGCCAGAGTGTGAGAATGGTGGTAGTGAGGATTGCCAATGGACCTCTGCAAAGAACAACTTTTCTAAAACCTAGAGAATTACAACAGGAAAAGTACAAAACTTATAGTTCTCAGGGTCTATGATTGGAATAAGTTTAGAAGAATCTGTTTCTATATTATCTCCCTGTTCCTCAATTTGGATTGTCTGTAAACTGAAGCACACTCTCTTTTGAACTATTTTGGGATATCGTTGTTACTGGTACAATAAGATTTTTCATTGTTTTGGTAAAAACTTTTCTTTAAAAATGGTATTATTGCTGTGGTTTGCAGTTATTTCTCACCCATCTCATGCCAACAGTTTTACCATTGATTTGGCAGGGGGTGGAGAGATTGCAGGCTTTGTTGGTGGAAAACTCTAACAAATTAAAAAAAAATCACCTGGTGGCAGTGGAATTGATCCTTGGGGAAGTAGGCACACTGTTGCAAAGCAATGTAGATACTACTTTTGACCAGTTTCATTCCCCATCACAAGATAGGATAAGGCCAATCTGTGAAAGTATTACCATTACCATCACCCTCCAAAATTCAAGATTTAGGATGCTTCTGACTTGAAAACTCTAGTAACACTTGCCTGCTTTATCAGCCATGTCTTCTGAGATCTACCATGGCCAAGACATTCAAAAACAGAGAAGTTACTGAAACAGTAGAAATTGAAACTGGCACTCATATTCATCTATTGCCCTCTCAAATAACATGTGCCTATATTGTTAGAAACAAAGCCAGTGTGGTATAGTGGTTTGAGCATTGGGCTACAACTCTGGAGACTAAAGGCCTAAGCAGACTGCCAGAAATAGTGCACATTAAATTGAGGCACTGCCCTGGCTCAGTGCTAGGGAATTATGGGAATTGCATTTTTTTTCTGAGACACTGAGCCTTCTCTGTCAGAGAGCTCTGGTGCCACAATAAATTACAGTTCCCATGATTCCCTAGCACTGAGCCAGGGCAGTGCCTCAATTTAATGTGCACTATTTCTGGCAGTCTGCTTAGGCCCTTAGGTTTGAATCCATGCTTGGCCCTAGCCACCCACTAGGTGACCTTAGACAAGTCATGCCCTTATAGCCTCAGAAGGAGGCACTGGCAAAACAAACAAAACAAAACAAAACAAAAAAAACAAAACAAAAAAAACAACCTTTGAACAAATCTTGCCAAGAAAATCCTATGATAGTCTTGCTTAAAGGTCACCATAACTCAGAAATAATTTGAAGGCACACAACAACAACTTCAACAACTTGTTAGGGAAAAAAAGGTAGACTGCACTGTAGGTGGACTGATTCAGTCAAGAAAGCAATAACCCTAAATTGGCAAGACATGAATAACACAATTGATGACCCTTGGAGGGCTCTCATTCATAGGATTGTTGTAAGTTGAAATTGACTTGATGGCAAATAACAACAAATCCTGTTACAATCTAAGCACAGTAAGCTGCCTTGGAAACTATGCCAGCACAGCAATGTTTTCATGCTGTTATCACAAGGGCATGCCAGTGATAATACACCGGGTCTTGCAGTTATGAATCTGTGTACTCAAAATCACATTATCAAATAAGAAAATAGTACTGAATAGAGGATTCCATAATACCTAGGACTGTTCACTCACTAATTACCAGGGGTTTTATACCAGGCTCATCACTTTGACATTTGAATGTCTGTTCCAGGAAATTATTTTGAGAACAGCAAGGTCACTTGCCATGCATGTCCAGTCAGTTGCTTTAGTTCCAGTCAGATATTTTGCATTTTATCATTCTTTTGGGACATCCTTTCAGATTACACCAGTTCTATTTGCTGACAGTTCTGAATTGTTTTATGGGTAGTGGGAAGGTCTACAGAGAGCACAGTAGAAATGAATGAGGGAGCTACTGGTACTCAATACAGACACAATGAATTAATTGTTGATTGGGGAGTCAACATATGGTTAAATTCCATTAATTCAATAAGTTTACCCTAGTTGGAGCTACCATCAGGATTCTTGCCCTAGGCCCTAAATGTCAGCAGCATCTTAGTTTTTCCACTCAATCAAATGGGTGAAAAAAATTGGCCCAAAGATTTTCATCACAGCTCTCATTTAAATACTCATTTGAATACATTTGAACTTCTGTGGGCAACTGCATTACAACACAAGGGCAGACTGTGGAATCTGGTAGAAAATTATTTTTTAATCTGCACATCAGGCCAGGAGCTATACATCCATTCACTGAATTCAGGAATTCACAAAGATCAAATGCCTCAAGCACCCTGATTTTTAATCAGTACAGGTTGTGCCCTCTGCTCAAATGCAGCGCCAATGTTTTGAGTGCTTTAACTTTCCTCTCTGCTCAGGCTTACAAAGTCAAATACAAATTTTATGAAGTAATACAAATAGGTTGGAGACCTAGTTCTCCTTCCAAGTTTTATTTGTCTGGATGGTAAACCTATACTCAGGCACAGCAAGGGAAAGATTGGCTGACAGCAGTGGTGGTTGAAAGTAATAGGTCATTCATCTAGGCTCCTTAATCTCTGCGGCAAAAGTTAAAATTGCTCCACCCAGGGTTCTGTTTTCTCCCACCTTCTTTGCAAAGTTTTCAGTCTAGGAAAGACAGAGACACGCTCAATCTCTCCATTTTATCTTCTACTGGAAACAAAAGAGATTTGCTTTTGTATGCAGCAATGTCATTTTTCAAATCCTTACTTAGCAGACACACATGCAAAATTTTCTTAATTTCTTTCCCCCAAGATGCACACTGCATCCTGATGTGAAACCCATTGGTTCAGAACTTCTAGCCAATCTCATGTATGCATTATGAATGCTATTAAGCATTGACAACTGGAGATCTGCAACAGCAAATCTTCAGCTTAAAAGAGGACAGGAGTGAATCATGGAATCATAGAACTAAAAGAGGTTATCAGGATCAATGCAGGATCTCCAGCTAGGGCATCCACAGCAGTTGGCTGTCCAGCCTCTTTTTGAAGATGTCCATCACTTCTCTAAGCAATTGGTTCCATTGTTGAATTATTCTCATTATCAAGAAGTTCCTCCTAATAATCAATCAAAATCCACCCTCCTATAACTGAAAACCCTTAGACCACATTCTAGTCCCTGCGGCAGCAGAGAATTCAGTTCAGCAAGTTTCAGAGCCAAAAGATCCCCCCAGTCTCCAGTCCTTGTGGCCCTGCTGCAAGCATCCACCTTTCCCTTGAGATGCCAGTGGTTGTTTTACTTTATTTATGACACTCATATCTCCCGTAAATGGGATCCAAATCCAAGCTTACAATGATTCTAAAAGGTCCAGCTAAAACATTAATGTACAAAAGTTTAAAAGGAATTAAATATCAACATTATTAGAAACATGATTAAAAACAGGTAAAACCCTGAGAACACTGAAAATATATTTAAAACATAGTTTCCATAAAAGATTGAGAGAGAGAGAGAGAGGAGTATCACTCCACACACTGCAAATCCACCAGTAAAATACAAAAACTTGCCTAAATAAAAGTATATTCATCTGTTGGCAAAAAGACAGAAGGAGGGGGGGCAAGTAGACTACCTATGGAAGGGAGTTCCACAGCCTGGGATCAACCACAGAAAAGGCTCTCTACCTAGTTCTTATAAACTGTGCCTGTGAATCCTCACCAAGTGCACCAGTTCAGTTTTATATCTCATGAGATATGAAAGCCTGGGATGGCAGGAACAACTGGTTTTGTAGATTTGGAGTAGAGGGAAATGATAAACCAAAAACTACTATATTCAGTTTGATTTCTATCCAAGCATACCATAGAGTCTCCAGTACTAACATTGCTACACCAATTCATGTGGCTTGCATATTGGTTTTAAAAGCTGTAGAGTATTTTGTGCCCACACGTGGACTTTCATTATACCATAGGCAATTCTTTCCTTCTGATGGCAAATGCCTCACACCTACTTTGCACTTGTAAAAATAGCTGCACTGGGAAACAAGGCCTAGAGTTTTAAAGTGTCTCGACAAGATATCAGCAGAAAGATCCCACTTAATTAACATGTGAGAATAAAGTTGCCACTTCCCACTGAATGCCTGAAGAAAAGAACATATTTCTCCTATGGCTGTGCAACCAATGCTAATAGTAGTGAGAGGAAAATAGTCCACAACCATTTTCACCTTTTTTTTGGTGATGTGATGCTTATGAGTTAAGTTATTAAGAAAGACCACTATATAATCTTTCCCTGTTGTGTATGTGTATGCCTTCAAGCTGCCTATCTATTTATGGTAACTGCATGAACTTCATAGTGTGTTCTTAGGAAAGGAATATTGCAAAGTGGTTTGCTATTGCCCTCCTTTAATTCTTCTTAGATATAGCTTACAGACCTCTGTATTCAGTTATGATCTCCCATCCAAGCAATAACCAGTGTGACTCCTGCTTAGTTTCTATGAGCAGTTGGAATCTGGTGCCTTCAGGGTATTTAGGCCTTCCCTCCCCTTTGCATCTCATGTTAAAATGAAAACCCAAAGAAATTGCAGCAAGAATTACTGCCTAGTTGCAGAAAACCAGAGTTGGAGACAAATTTAAGGTTCAAATTCAGGAAAGAGAGTTACATCTCAATTAAAACTTCTTTTTCTTTTTCTTACTGTTTTCCCTCCCTTAAACTCCCTGGCTCTAACTCAGGAGATATGCAACTGCTAATAGTGAATTCCATCTCTGTGAAGTGATTGTAGAATTTCTTCTTCCCCTAGAGAAATCCAGTAAAATAGTCTCATATTTTCTAAGATCATAATTAGGATGGAGAATTTTAAGCCACCATGAGTACACTAGCTCACTACAGATAGAAAAAAATATATTCAAAAAATGGTTGAAAAAAAAATGTTTTTGTGTGTGTGTCAAGAAATTCTGATGGAAAGAATCCTGGACTGATGAGAATCTTTGCCATTTGGGACTTATTCTGCACAAAATTCACATGTGGAACACAGAGAACAGCATTTTATGTGCATATAACAGCATTTCCCACACAGAAGTCAATATTCTGTGCAGAAAATGCATTTTCTGTGCAAACTACATGTGTGAATTTTGTTCAGAAGAAGCCCTGAATTGTGATAAAAATCTATATTTTTAAAACTTTCTCACAGCAGAAAAAAATTGCTGAAATCATTCATTGCTACCTTCAAGAAGAAAATTAGTGAAGAATGATATCCCTACAGTCCATTCATTTATATAGCAGTTCCTTGATCTATCTGATTTCACGAAGATAGGAATCAACAACTATAGTACTCCAGATGTTGTTAGACTGAAAGGGGCTGCACAGACCATCACAAAAAGCCAGCCTGGGGGCAAAGTGGGGGACATGGGGAGCATGTGCCAGCCGGCCCAACTCTGCCCCCATGCCGGCTTCATGCCATGTGTCCCATCACATAGCAGGAGACATCAGGGTGCTCCCTTGGTGCAGCATCTACACATGCTGAGCCAAAGGAAAGCAGAAAAGCTGCTGCAGCAGCGAAAAGGGCACCCTTTCTGCAGTGCCAAAAAGAGCCATTTTTGTGGCTTCTTTTTGTGCTGTGGAACTGCCGGGTTTGGGGTATGGCAGGTGGTTGCCATGTCCCCAACCCAGCATTTCTAGGGGTGGCACAGAGCTGCCTATTAGGGGCAGTCTGTACAGCCCCAAAATCTCACCAACCTTAGCTAGCACAGTTGTTCTCTATCCTGCAAATTATACCATCTCCTTCCCTACTCTAGATCAGTGATTCCCAAACTTTGGTCCTCCAGGTGTTCAGCCAGCTTGACCAACAATTGGGAATTCTGGAAGCTGAAGTCCAAAATATGTGGAGGACCAAAGTTTGGGAACCACTGCTTTAGATAAGGAAGGAGATAGAGCTGCAAGCAATGATCTAGCAGAAGATCAAGAAGAATTGGAGCACATAATATGAATTACAGGTACAAATCCTTGATTATTTTGTTCTCACATTCAAGGATAAATATATTTGTTTTTTTTCCCTCACTCCTAAAGGAGAAAATTAGTATTTCTGCACAGTATTCTTCAGAAGAAAAATATTAAAAAATCTCAGAACTCCCCCCTTTTTTTTCAACCAAGAAGAAAAGAAGGATGAATAATCTTTCCATCACTAGTGGGAATATGTACAGATTTTAGTCCCCTTTGGATTTTAACTGGTTTCATTTTTAATCCATTAATCTTCCCCCAGTTCCTGGCTTAGTTTCAATACTTCCTCCAAAAAACATGTGAGTCACAGACAATTGTACTGGCTTTGTGCCTTCAACAGCTGCTTTTACCTAAATTGAAGATCATTGCTGTTCTTTCAAGCCCAGAATTAAAAGAAAGAGGGCTTGTTAAACTGGGACTACTAACAGTGAAAGTAAGAGAGATGATGTTGGAACTATGGAGTACATATAGTGACTTGGAAGATGTGTGTGTAAATCCAGTAGTGATGTTTAACAGCAGGACACATTGCTATGTTATTTCAAAAACCTGACCTAAATTTGAATCTTGGAAATAAATGAATGCTGGCATGCTAAGATCAACCAAAAATATAAAAGATCTAATGCTATCCTTGGAAAACAGTGCTATAAAAATCACTGCTGCAAGCCACATTCAGTAATTTGCAAAAATATAGATGTTGAGACATTTTCCACCTACAAACTCAAAAGGTGGAAACAAGGATGGCAAATTTCCTGTGCCATTTATTTCAGTTGCAACATCAATGTCCTCACCAAGGAAATTTCACAGTCATCACAATAGACATTATCACCAACACTTGAAGAAAGCATCTCTCACTGGCAAAACACATACTTTCTTTATGTAGAGATACAATCACTGGGATTTCTAGTTCTAGTTAAAAGTGTAAGATAGTCAGATGAGATATCTGTTGCCTATCTCCTATAGATGAGACAGGGCTAAACAACACTTAAATTGATTACATGATGTAAGGCAGCTTCCTGTATTTCGTGTTTCATTCTGGTAAATCTAACTTGCTGGAGTATATCAGCAGCAATACAACTACTGTCATATGTCTTTGTTCAAGAAACTCCTTCACAGGCAATCTCACACCTTGAACCAGACATAGATTACCCATGTTTGTTCAGCCTTGACCTCAATGACTTGGAACTAACTCATTGAAAATAATGAACTATAATTCCTCTATTTCATTCTTTAGTAACTAAGGCATAAATTGGAAACATATTCTGGGCCATGCAGCAAAATACAACAAAATCCAATCCATACCTTGATTGGGCAACCAAAATACAGAAAAATACATCATGGAAGTTTTCAAAGCTTCACTGTTTTTTTCATGAGACAAAGATATTAAAAACCATACAAGGGAAGAAATGTGGTCACGGGTTCAAGAAGGAGAAAGGCCTCTACCTGAATAGATATCCCTCTTGGCCATCTTAGCTGAATTTCAGTTGGCAGACTAGGATATATTACAATTGAAATGAACAATATCTTTGCTCTTCACTGTTTTTTTTTTTTTCATAAGACAAAGATGTTAAAAACCATACAAGGGAAGAAATGTGGTCATGAGTTCAAGAAGGACAAAGGTCTCTACCTAAATAGATATCCCTCTTGGCCATCTTAGCTGAACTTCAGTTGGCATACTAGGATATATTACAATTGAAATGAACAATATCTTTGCTTCTTTCAAGAGGAATAATTTTGAGTTGCTTTTATAATAACAGTTTGGGTTGTCTCACTATAAGTATGGGAATCAAGTGGCCCTCCAATTATTGTTGGACTACAACATCCAGCAATCCTTCTCATTGGTAATTCTAGCTAGGGTTGTTGGGAGATGCAGTTCAACAAGATCAGAAAGGTTGCATGATTCTGAACCCTAATATGATTCTAACTCTTAGTAGTTTGGCATGATTTGTGTCATAAGCCAGTGGTTTATGGTGTTCTGAGGAATTTTAAGTAACTAAAAAACAACTTTTTAAAAATACTTTTCAGAAAAAGAAAAAGAAAAGTTACTTTTAAAAACTGCAGTCATGACAGAAGTAACCTTTCTGGCCATCTTATTATATCCAGGTATTAATAATAATAATAATAATAATAATAATAATAATAATAATAATAAACTCTACAGTCAGAGATGAAAACTTATACCTATTTAGAGACTTGTATTTTAATGATACACAGGCATTTTGCTGTTTTGTTCTCACATTTATAGATCATATCAAATAAAACTGAATTAGAAATAAAATGAAAAAGAACACATCCTCCTAGAAATCAAGCTGAAAAAACACAACTTAATTACCATCTGGCTGGTTGTGTTCTCTGTAGCTACCCTGGCAATAGGCCATGCTCCATTTATTGTAAAGATATTTGCAGGGGAGGAGATGATGCCTCAAGATGATGCTCTTTCTTGTCTCTTTTCAGTCCATAGAATAAGCTTGCTGCTAACTTTCCCATAATATTTGATTAATTTGCATCAGCACCTGGGCTAAAGAACAACACAATATGCTATTAAGTGTAAGTGGGTTTAGGGGGAGAGCAGCTTTCACATTTTTTAGATGGGGGATACCTTTGAGAGTGAATACATCTACACTACAGAATTAAAGCAGTTTGACACCACTTTAACTGCCATGGCACAAAGCTGTGGAATTTCTGGGATTTGTATTTTTATTAGATATCTAGCCTTCTCTGTGTTGTGGTAACACAACAAATGACAAATCTCAGCATTCCATAGAACTGAGCTATGGCTGTTAAAGAGATATTTAACTGCATTGATTCTGCAGTATGGCAGCAGTCTAACAGAATGGAAAAAGTGTAGCATAAGCTTCATAGACTTGGTGTGCATCTACACTGTAGAAATAATGCAGTTGGATGCTACTTTAAAAGCTGTAGATCCATCTTATAGAATCCTGGGATTTACAGTTTTACAAGATCATTAGCCTTCTCTGTCAAAGTGAGCTAATGCAAAAATACAAATCCCAGGATTCTGTAAGATGGAGCCATGCCAATTAAAATGGTGTCAAACTCCACCATTTCGACAGGGCAGATACACCTTTGGCAAAATGTTTCTGTTGTTAGTGGAAACCTCAGATCTACCAAGCAGGCCAGGGCCTGAAGTTGGACATAATTTTGTTTCAGTTTGCATTGAAGAATTTATCAACATTCACCAATATCTTCTTATCCAAATAGAAAGAGCATGTGGCTTACATAGTCTGAATGCAAGAGAAAATAGAACTGAAAAGTTTTCTAGTACTTAATGCAAAATGTTGTTTCTTAGACTAATACAGGAAACAACTTGCAAATTAAAGATGTTTTGAGCATAAACTGAGAACAGTAATTTGCTTTCCATTCCAAAAGTGAACTCACAAACCTTTTGCACACTTATCCTCTCCTAGCTCTCTGAAAATTTTTGTTTGGCTTTAGTAGCCTGATTCAGAATGAAATACCTTTTGTCTGTTCCTTTGGTTAAATGACTGGGAAGCAGAAAGCATTGCTGATCTACTGGAAACCATCCACTGAAATACGTAACTTACTTTCTGCCAACTCTTCCCTAACATATCAACAAAATACCAAAGCAGAACAATGGCAAGACTATTTCTCTTTTTAAATGTCAAAATGTATTTCTGTTTCATCTCAGATCTCTAGTACAGTGAATATGTTGAACTGAGAGTTTTGTGCCTTAAATTTAGTTAATTTACTGCAATGAAAGAAAATATTTCAAGCAATTTGTTTCATGGTATCACTTGTAACATTTCTCCTACTAAGGTGGTCTTTCAGATACCTTGGCCCCCAAGTCCTTTAGGATTGTGCAGGTGAGTACCAGTACCTATCATATGAAGAGCAGGTATAGACCTAGAAGATGGGCAAATGAAGATAGAAGGAAGTAACATAATAAATCTAAGATATGTGGATAACACCATACTACTAGCAGAAAACATCACAGATTTGGAACAATTTCTAAAGAAGATCAAAGAAGAAAGTACAAAAGTAGGCCTGCTGTTGAACACAAAGAAAAGAAAAACAATGACCAGGGATAAATTCAACATAGACAATAAGGAAATAATGCTGAAAGATCCAGGAGGACTCAGTCCCCCTGTCCAACTTTCAGTGTAGATTGTTCACCAAGGTCTATCTTAACCAGAAAAGGACCTTAGTTAGAAAAGGGAGATCATAGACTGGCCAATAGTTACCTAGGAAGATAGGAATCTGCCCAGGAATCTAATGAAAGTTTTGTTGTTGTTGTTTTGTTAAATGAAGGTTATACAGTTGCTTCTCATAGAAAGGTTAGGACATAGCCCTCTTTTAAAGAAACATTTACAACCTCCACCACCCAGTTGAACAGTCCTCTGGCAGCTTTAATTATCCAGGATGGATATAGGTCTAACAGACAAGTGGTTGGCCTCACCTCTCCAAGTAAGTTGTCTACATCATAATTTTGAACAACCTGAAATTCATCCATCAAAATTGGACAAAGGTGTTGTCCAGGTGTTCCTTCCTTTTGAACACAAAGGTGTTCAAATGTGTTGTCTTAAATATTACTGGTACCCATATGAAAAGGGTATTGGTCTGTGTTTTTGATGAATGCTACTTCCCACCACTGCTGCTGCAAAGTAGCTGTTGGGCATAATTCATCTGGTTGCTCAGTAAAGGCCTGTCTGACACTGGAGACCCTATAAGCAGCTACCATCAGCATGGCCTGTTGGCTCCCAGGAGCACACAATCCCACCACCATGGAAAGGTAGTGCCATGGTGAACTTTGATTAAATCTAGATCAAACTCTTTAGCCTATGTGCACCTAATGTGAGCTAGATAGTGATCTCGTAGCACAATTATTTACATTTTTACTCAGAAGTAAACCCTATTGTGTCAAGTAGAGTTGATTCCCAGGTAAATGTTCATAGAATTTCAACCCTAATGTTTCATTGCTATTGTCCTTAATGTTTTATTGGCATTGGCGTAAGATAACTTTTTCTGTGTCCTTGTCAAACAACAGAACATTCAGGAAATAAAAAATAGATGCACATGTACACTTTATTTTCTCCTTGGAGTATTTATGTATCATCATATTCCATTGATTTCTTCCTCATCTGAGCACTTCTGTGATGTTGAATCAGTGATTACTAAACCAAGCCACATTTTGCTTGGCAAGGTTACAATTTCTGTAGTGCCTCCCTCCCTCCTCATTCCAAGTTGCCTATAAATATATGTCAGAAGGCTGAACAATGTGTAAACATTTCTACAGTTGTAGTCTAATTCCTGCCAGAACATCCAAGATGGAAAGCTAAAGTCCCCTAACCAGAAATATCCCAACAAGGCTGTAAGAGTGACCTGACACATTCATTCAACCTCCTCATTCCTTAGTGGCATTTCTAATTCAAAAAGCTTCCAGGATGTAACAGAAAATTGTTTCTTAAGAATGATACCAATGATACCCACACAAAGTAATGGTTCATTCATTCTTTATTAAAATATGCTCATTTGGGCTCAGTATCCAGATGCCAATCTATGGTGGGCAATTTCCCTGCTGCTCATTCAGACTGGACTCAATTAATACAAATTATATTGTAAAAGGTCAGAAAGAAACTCAGGCTGCCTTCAGATATGTTTGAAAAATCTAGAAATGTAAGCTTTCGTTCCTATAAAACATTATTTTATTTTGGATGTCCAGATGGTGTTTTGTTTGTTTTGACATATTTCCAGTAATTTGCATACCCACTCCCCAGATGGGTTTATGGTTAACCCAGTATATTCCTAAATGAAAAGGATCCGTACTTACCAGTGTCTTTTTACTGTCTCAGAACCAGTAAAACTGGCCACTTAAAACACATGCACACATAATTATTGCTTCCAGGGGTACTGCCACACTGCAAAAATAAAGCAGTTTGACTTTAACTACCATGACTCACTGCTATGGAATTCTGGGATTTGTAATTGTGTGGGATATTTAGCCTTCCCTGTCAGAGAGTTCTATGGGTTTAACCAGATGGGTAAAATAAACTAGTTTCCAGTTGCTTTGAAGTTGGAGCATTTAGATGATGCATACCTCAACAGTGGCTGGAAACTGAACCAATCTGCACTCCGAGGCTAAAAACTGGAACAAAAAGAAACTGGGATAGTCTGACTCAAGGCAGAAAGTGTGCATCATCTCACAAGCAAATAAACAGCTTGAAGTGAATGTGGGGATGCAGCAAAGCAAAGAAATGAAAGTGTCTGGCAAGCTATAGAGTGCTGGTTGTAACCTTTAAATCCTTACATGGTTTGGATCCAGGTTACCTATAGGATCACATCCTCCTAAATAATCTAACCATTGCTCTCAGGTCTTCTGGGGTATATATACTTCACTCAGCAGAACCTAGACTGACATTTTCTTTGGCCACCCCCAGATTGTGGAATGACCTGCTGAGGGAGATACATCAGCTGCACAAAAGTTAGTTTAAAACAGCAGTAAAGACTAATCTCTTCCAGCAGACATATCGAGATGGTTTTTACTTATAAATTTTAAAGTATGTACTGATTGTTTTCAATATATATTGGTTTTATATTCACTTTTAACTGGCATTATGTGTCTAACTTGTTGTTCCCCAGCACTATCAATAGGGAGAGGTGTATAGGAAATCGTCATTATCCTCCTCCTCCTCCTAATCTCCCCATGGCATGTGGAAGGATGTGAGGGTTTCATACATTAGGGATCCTGAGAAATAGAATTTCTCACAACACACTTCCAGGTATTTGAGCATTCATTGTTTTGTGTTTAATTGTCCCTTTCATGCTATTGTCATAAACACTACCATTCCCTTAATGCAATGGTTTCATGCCATTAAAAATTGGGGAGGGGGGGAGAAACAGAACCTGGAAGTTTACAATGCTCAATTAACTACTTTTAAAGAAAAGTCAGGAGCTGCAATTAATCTGCAAGCAGGATATTCTGGAGAGCTATGACATAATGCAAGTCATTAATTCCTCATTAAATATGGGACACCAACATTTTACATTATAATATGACAATATGCAAGGGGGGGGGAGATAAATCTCTGAAAAAATTGTTTTTCAAGAGGGTACCTTGTGAAAAGTTGCTTGAATGTGTGCATTCTGACTGCTAATGTATTAATAATTAGATGGTTTGCTTAATAGGATAGTGCATATTAATAGAATGACTCTGAGAACATGATTTTGGAGAGAAAGGGGTAGTTAATGATGTGTTGCTTTTAAAGAATTAATATTACTAAAGGGGACTAATGCACAAGATTCATGATAAATTATAATCTCTACCTGTCTCCTGCTCTCCTCTCCAAACCCCCCTCCCTTGCATCACTCTTATTATTTCTTTTCCTTCTTGCACTATTTGAATTGGAAAGGAAAAGCCACTAAATGGAAATAAAAATTGGAAAATATGAGACTCATGTGAGAACTTACATGCTGCACTTGCAGACAGTAAAAATTCTTCAAAATGCCCAAAATTTAGATTTTTTTAATTCCAATTTCTTTTTTAATATATATCAAATCTAATTTAAGGAAATGGATTTAAAAAGGAGGAGGAGGAGGAGCACCATGAACTTGATCATGAATTAAGTTGTTTGTTTGTTTAATTTTTTTCCCCCAAAGGTTCAAGTCCAATAGCCAAATTCAATATTAGCAGATTTTCACAATGCCTCCAATGTTCACAAGTATCCCTAACTAGGAATTCCAGAATGAAAATTAATATTCTTGTGTATGTGTGTGTGTAATTTATTTATTTAAAATGGTACAGTGGAAGCACAATACTAGGCATAGTGCTTTGATGGTCTTGGGATCTCAGTACACAACAATTTCCATTCATCCAGCACCTAAAATGGTAGGTTTCCCTCCATATCCTACATATGTAGGTTTCCACAAGCGATATGTATGAAATACAGCTAGTGTCAATACAGCTTGGGTCCAGTATATCTGAAAGGCCAAGTCCTCTCATATGAACCTGCCCAAAATCTAAGATTAGAAGAAGTTTTCTTACATGTTCCACCACTTCATTAGGTTAGGTTGGTGGCAACAAGTGACAGGGCTTTATCTGGAGCAACACCTTGACTGTGGAACTGCCTCTCACCTAGACTGTGGAATTGAGGCTGGCTTGATTCCTTTTGACTTTCCAGTGGATAGTGAAGATTGTGCTATTTCAGTTGTCCTTTGGATCTTAAAGTAAGGGATGTCTGGCTGTTTTAAAAAAAAATTTAGAGCTGCTTTCTTTTTATCACTATTATTAAAGAGATGTCTTGGGTGTTTCAGTCTTGATCCTTGCATATAGATGCTAACAAAAAAAGAAGCACGGGGAAAGTAGGTGTTTTTAGATTTTGTCCCCCCATCCATGTTAAAGCAGGTATGGATCCTTACTGCTGAGCTCACATCTATCCTTTGCACAGTGTCTTTCAGTCAATTTTCTTATACACTGTCCCCTGCCCCCCCCCCCCATGTTCATCATGAAGCATGGTGAGTTTTCCATTGAAGCATTCCACCTATTGGAACCCTTATTTCTAAGATATATATGATGTGTTGTGGAATATTTAAATGTCACTTCAGGCTACATGAGCACCCAAAGGAGCACAAGAAAAGAGGTTCTTTGTATAGGCATTAGTAAAGTGTTGGATGCTGCAATCACTGCAAGGGAAAGGGAGAGTGAGGAAAGGAGCAGAATCACACCCATTCACACTATGTGACTGCCTGAGAAGCAGAAATGCAGTGGAAGGGACCTATCACATGAAGGCAGTAATGGAATATTAATAAGATTGAGAACCTGTCATGGGCCAGGAGGTGCAGGACTGGGACCTGGAGGAAGAGGCTGATAAGAAGGTTGAAGAAGGGCAAGTCTAACAGACAGGGAATAGCCTACAACTCTCCCATTGAAGTGCAGGACAAAGGCAAGACTCACCTGCTGATGAGGTAGGGAACACAGCTGGGATCTTAAGTCCAAAATCAAAGTGACAGGGAAAAAAAGATACAACAAAGGCACTCAGACAAGCTGCAGGCCAAGCAGCAACAGGGAAGCTCTGATTAGGACCAGTTAGTGTCAGGCCATTTAAGAGCTGAGTCTGCCTAAGACAAGTGCTAGAAGCAACTTGTCTGTTTCCTGGCCAGCATTCAGGTGACTCATATCTGTTTCCAGACTCCTGTACTTCATACTTTGAACTTCCTGGCTTCTTTCACCCTTGGATTGTGCTGACTTTGATTCTTGCTGTTTCCCTTGACTTGGGCTGCTTTGTCTCCTAACAGACTTTGATACTTTCAGACACACATTTTCTAGCTGCTGGTAATCTACTACCTCTGCTTGCAGTTGATGGTGTTTGGTGAATCAGGACTTAGCTTGTTGATGGGTTTTGCCCATCAATGAAATGGTGCACTACTGTAATGAATGGAATGCAAAGCAATGACAGAATACAAATGATGTGTGATAAGTACTGGCCAGAGGTACTTTTATCTCATTAAAATTCTCCTTCTATAGCCTTATGTGATAAAGACCTGTGTGTTGCTGATTTCATACAGAGAGGGTCTCCTCTTTGAATTGTCCCTCTGGGATAGGATGTATTACTTTGCTTTCTTTTGGGCTGCTGCAACTGTGCTGAAGCTGTATTGTCTGACACCTACTATCTCAGAAGGAAAAAAAAAACTGAGGAATGCATAGAACATCATCTACACAAAAAGCAGCTCTGTTTCCTGTATCAGATTCAACCTCATGGCCACTGAATAGAATGAAAAGATTGAAAAGAAAAAAATGAGAAACAGGCTGTGCTGTCTAAAGTTAAAAGGCAGTAACAGCTGCTAATGAAATATTAGGTCTCAACATTGCAAAATGAAGCAAAGTGGAAACAAATATCAAAGGCAGGGTGTTATCTGGAGTTCTTCTTAGTATTCTACATCAAAATGTGCATTGAGTTATTAAGGCCAAGTGAAGTAGAAAGTGTCTTACATTCCCTTGTTCATTAAGGCTACAAAGTCCAGAGTTTTTCTGAGCTTCAAAGTCCAGGGGAATTCCCTCCAGAGCACAAGCTGATTTAAAGAGTTTCTCTTCTCCTACTTTCACCTCCTGTCACTAGCAACCTCTATCGATTCCGACAACTAGGCCATGAAAATATCAGATGCAAATCAACTTAAATGGGCAACTCTGAGGAATATTGGTGGACCCTTTTTGTTAAACATTCTCTTTTCACTTGAAGAAATTTGAGATTTATGAGTTCCAGTATGCATATCCTCCAACATTTCACAGATGAAAGCCAGTAGCCAAACAACATCAAGTGTAGTCAAGATTGCAAAAGTTATTAATGAGAATGTCTAGACAGGCTAAGAGAGGCCACAGGAGTGTGCTTTTGCTTGAGCCTACTGGTAAGGCCAAGACTACATCCTCTCCTCTCTCCCCTGCCGAGTTAATTGAGTATAAATTACTTTTATTATTTTATTTTATTCCATTTCATTTCTATGCCTCTTTCCTCCCAGAAAGTGATCCAAGGTGAAGT
>CM034702.1:7313744-7350179 GCA_020142125.1 Phrynosoma platyrhinos
ATATATATATATATATATATATTAGAGACAAATTTTAACTTAACACCAAAATGAAGCCAGTGTCAGTTCCCATTAGGCTTTTAAAAGGAAAGCATTCTACAACCACAGAGCCTCAGCAGAGAAGACTTTTTCCCATGTCCTCGAAAAGTATATTGCTCCCAATGGTGGAGCATGAGTGAGGGGAGCCTTCAGTATGCCAGGTACGCATATACAGACACACTTACAAGTATTGAGAATCCAAGATATTTAACTTTC
Organism: Phrynosoma platyrhinos; assembly: GCA_020142125.1. Classification (NCBI taxonomy): domain Eukaryota; kingdom Metazoa; phylum Chordata; class Lepidosauria; order Squamata; family Phrynosomatidae; genus Phrynosoma; species Phrynosoma platyrhinos. The sequence continues at coordinate 7,314,000 of CM034702.1, forward strand.
AAATGTCATTGAAAGTTCCATGAGTTCAGACCAGAAGCATATTGGCAGTGATGTAGACTTGAACTGACTCACTCAGACTCAGCTTGCATTCAAGTCGCTTCAATGACTCGACTTGGACTAGACTCAGCAATAAATGGTACTCAGTACTGATTCAACCCAATACTTGTATATTCAGCAACTTGCTGACCCAACTTCATCCAGAAACAACAAACACATTAGGCAATGGCTTGAGGGATGAGTTGAGGCCTACTCAGCATCCTGTCCCTGCTGCACATTTTGAAAAGTTTTAGAAAGATCCTTCCACCTCAGGTCTATTGTCTAACCCATTTGCTGTTCCCCTCTGAGAATTTCTTTACCTCACTTTGTGCACATATTCTTGATTTTCTAATTATTAAAACTACACACACACATCACCATCACCACCTTTTTCTGTTAAAGTTGGTTCTCAAACTTAAGACTTGACTTGAAAGTATCTTAGAAGGACTTCAGACTTGAAAGTAGAGGTTTGACTTGAGACTTGGAGTAAAAGACTTGAGTATATCATTGCATATTGGTAGCCAGTACAAATTCTTTAAAGCCAGTGTTGTGTGATTTCTAGAAAATGTTCCAGTCAGGAAACTAGAAGTTTCATTTGATGCTAGCTGCACATTCCAAATAATCTTCCAGGATAATTACACAGAATGCATATTGGATAAATCTTTCTGGAAGAACACTAGTGCATGAACTATTGCAGTTATGTTATCTGTATCTAGCAAAGATTATAGCTGGTAGATCAGTAATAGAATTGATCTAGCATTACTCCCACATTATGCATCTCTTCCCTCAGTGGTGTCCCTCCTCACCCATGAGAAGTCACTTGCTCAATTACTGGACCCAGGAAGCAGAAATCCAGAGACTTTATTTGTACATGATTTGGTCCATATATATATCAAAACATTTTTGAGTTCTTCAGACAATCAATGTAAATATATGAATGTGTATTTACATGCAATGATGGTGTAGATATTTAAAATTCATGTGGAAATAAGGTGGAATGATCTTAAGGGTCCAAGAATGCAAAAGCAACACAAACCAGAAATGTGCTGGGTTAGCCATACCTACATTTAATTCCAAAATTCTCAATTCCAGTCTATATTCTAGAGTTTTAATTCTCACCAATATCAATACTGAAAAGTCATTTTTTATGGTGTCTTCTTGTTCAAATTTAAGTGTCATGGACAATGGATCATATATCCTCACTGAAAGCAGATAATAATGAAAGTTAGTTGCTCCCAACAACAGTAAACCTGTAATGAAATGGAATCATTTTATATTGCAGTACATTGTAGATATACAATGCAAAATGTACAGTGCAAAATATATTGTAGGAATTATACACCTACAATATACTTGGGGAAAATTATTCCTTGGGGCATTATAAATTCATATGCAACATGCATATAAAATAAGATATTAGGAATGAATCATAAATTACTCCCATATTCCCAAACACTTCTATTGTCTATACTAAAAAAAACACCACCACTAAACTTTTTGGCAGAAAATAAAACATGTAGACATGTCAATACAAAAAATGAAAATAATGGCATGTCAAATGCTAAAACCAGCATTAGAGCATATTTATCAAGCTTATTTCTGTGAACAGCCTCCATATCCCATCTCCAAATCCATCCCATGCCAGTTCCATTTGAGTATTTTTAAATCAAGAACAATAACAACAAAATAGCTATACATCATGTGATTTTTTTTTCCAAATGGGCATATTAGGATGCATTCATGAGTACATTCCCCCATTGATTATAGTACGTGTGTTTGCATTTTAAAAATGTATTCAGTATTAGTATATAATTTTCTAGTGGTGTTATATGGCAACATCTTTTCCCTTTCTTTCATGAGACATATTTCAGTCCTGGAAATGTAAGGATATCCAGCCACAATCCAGTTTCTTGTTCTGTGTGGGAAGTAGAGAATGGATTAAATCCATTTTTAAAAACTTCAATGATGTGAATTTTTAGACATCATGTGTTTGCTCTTGACAGTGAAAGCCAATACTGTCATTCTCATAAGATCTGAGAGATGTTTTCATGAAACATAACTGTCAAGACCACCTCTGAGTATTTTTTGCCTAAGAAAAACCTATGAAATTCATGGGGTCACCGTAAATCAACAGGCAACTTGAAAGCATGTGTGCACGCGCACACACACACACACACACACACAATTAAAATAGCAACAAATGGAGCTTTAACTTTGCCATTACCCATGAATGTTACCTTGTTTCTGACCATTGGGAACTGCTCTCTGTGCTTAGTGATCAATGGGGTCAGGAGGCGTAATTGTTTGTATAGGAGACCAGTGTCAAAAATAGACAGCTTGAAACCACTATGGGTTCTTCTTCTTTTGTGAAGAAACTGCTTCCATTCCCCTGTGCTGATCCTAGCCAACCTCAAAGATGCAAAAAAGAGCAAGATATAATGGGTCATGAATTTAGCAAATGACAGTAATTCCCAAATGATGGTGATAAAAAGCAGAGTGTTTGACACAAGGTTTCTTTTGTGCATGACCTTGAGGAACATTTCTGCAATGTCAAATGCAAGTGAAAAGGGACAGACACATGAATGTAAACAACACATGACAGATTTTAGAGTCACTGGATAATAGGATCTAGCTCATGATTGGCTAATGCTGTACTGAATTATTTCCCTGCAAGCAATTTTTGATCACTTGAGAGTATTTTTCCCACTGTTAAAAGTGTTTCCAAATGACTGAAAAGTTCTCTAAATCCTCTGCCTTACATATGCTTGTATTTTTTGCTTTTCTTTGCAGAGATGCTGCAGTTAATTTAGTATAATTTTGGGTCTCCGAAGTACTTTGTTGCATGATCCCAACAAATTAGAGATCACAAGATCAGTTCTGATCTGATGACATTTTTGAAAGCAATGAATGTCCTTCCTGTGCCAGAATGTGAATCAGAACTAGAGATTTAAATATTTGCCCTCCCTCATTCTCTCAGGCAGGAAAGAGTAATTCCCTTATTATGTTCCCCTCTGCATACAAATACAACAATTTTTCTGCAGTCTTTGAGTAGTACACATACTTTGAGATTTCAAAAATATACATAGTGGGTTCACAGAACATCCATTTTCTAGTCAGGAAGTAATGGAAAGTATCCTAGATGACATGTAACATGACATATAAGTGCTCCACGTGTATAGCTCTCTGCCCTCCTCCAGAGACCTGCAAGATTTTTTTTAACCTGTTGACTAAAGTGTATTTATGCAAATTTCTCAAATGTAGGCATTTTAGCTGTGTACATTTTTCAAATGTACCAATGGTTTTAAGCAGATTTTTCCTTTCTGAAATACAATCCCCAGAAATGTCTGGATTTCTGAACAGGATGCAAGTGTCCCATTGCCATGTTGATGAAACATAAAATACTTGCATACAGAAATGCAAATTCAACCACAATTATTTTCAGTAGCTGATTTAACTTTTATTATTTTGTTTCACAATACTTGATTTAGTATAGATTATGTGAAACCATACTTGTGGATGTAACACTCTCTCAGCTCCAGAGGAAGACAAAGGCAAATCCCCTCTAAACAAAGACAGATCCACTTTAGGGTCAATATAACAACTTGAAGGCATACAATAAATATTTAGCATAGACAATTCTAGATGTAACAATCACTTAGAAAAGAAGCTCCTCTTTGTCTTTGTCTGTCACATTTAATATAGTCAATAACTATGCCAGGACTATTTTTCTTCTTCTAGAACCTTATTCTAGAATAGTGAATCTGTCACCAATATTTCCTATCTTTATCAAAACCCCACAAAAGTGGAAAATATCACCTGGTTCCTTAGTACAATACTCATCAAACAGTGAGATGGATATCTTTACTTCATTTTCAACTATTTTACCAGCATCAAGAATCAGTGAAACCCAGGTTTAACATACCGTGGTCTACATTCTAACATTAGGGCCTAAGCAGACGGGTGGCTGTGGGCTGCCCTGGAAAGGTGTGCCGCGGGACCGAGGCATCCCCATGCCTCGATCCTGCAGCGCACCATCATCGCCCCTGGAAAGGAGCGCTAAAATAGCGCTCCTTTCATATGTCGCTGAAAGTGTGACTTTTGGCGACTTTTCTGCTGCAGCGTGTCTGGACACTGTGGTGGGAGGTCCTCCTCGGAGCGCTGGCCGTGCGGAGGGCCGGCTGTTCCGAGGACGACCTCAGGAGGGGAAGGAGGCGCTGAGCATGTGGCTGCCCCTCCCCTTCCCTGCGCCGAAGACGGCCCAATAAGCCATCTGCTTAGGCCCATTAGTTGACAAAACTTAAACTATTGAATCAACTGGATTTATCTATGTGATGACTCACCATTCTATAATAGATTCAATTGTTGGGTCTAACCCTGGAAAATATTGTATTTTGTGTTGAGAATGGATGATTATGGCAATTTTCTTTGTAGTGATTAATCCATAATGGTCCCTTTACACTGCAAGTCTACACCTGATGGTGCCATCAATATACAAAAAACACTAATGTCGAAATTTTATTTTGAATAGTTATTTCCTTATTAAAACTATCCTGATTTCAATTTTGTGCAACAATTCTATAGCAGAATATTTTCTATCTATACTTGTGTAACCTAGTGAAGCATAATGCAGAATGAAGAAAGATTTTTGTTTCAAAGCACATAAAGGGAGTTGGATGCATAATTCTCATCAATTTTCAGTCAAATTTATTTCCGAGAACCCTCTTGAAAATTCATAACTACTTTTAAAATGTTAACGAAACTGAATTCTGACAGACTTTTCATAATACACAGAAAAGAATAATTAGCTATATGAAGATCTTCATGCATGCATGTCTAGTAAATGGTCTAAAAATATTATTTGAAATTAAAAAAAAAACAATTGGACTGAAATTTTTCCTTCTGCATACAGAAAAATAAGAAAATAATTTTTATTCTTACTATTCTGGAGGAGGTTAGAAGATAATGCCCTATTTATTTTGTTTGTTGTTGTTAACTGAAGTGAATCTCAACTCATGGCAATCCTATGGATGAGACATCTCCAAGACCTTCTATCTTCCACTGCTCTGCTATTTACTGGAGCTAAATCAAAAACTTAGAGTAAAAGGAGGAAGGAGGAAATGAAAGGTTGCTGCATAGAAAAGATGGTTAAATACACACAGGGGATAAAGAGAAGCTTAACTCCCTTTTGCCTCAGTCTTCTGTTCTAACTGGTGAAAATAGGACAAATGATAAAGTAAGAGACCTAGAGAGTAGAATAGGCAAAGACTAGAATAGGTAAAGGAATATCTAGCTACACTAAATTAATCCTAGTTTCTAGGGCCAGATAAACTGCATTCAAAAGTGTGCAAGGAAATGGCAGATGTAATCTCAGAGACACTGTCACTAATTTTTGAGAATTCTTGAAGGAGAACAGAATATTGGAGAAAGGAAAATGTTGTCCCATATTCAAAAGGTTTTTTTAAAAAGAGAGGACCTAAGCAACTACTGACCAGTTTGATCTTGGTAGCAGAAACAGACCATTAAACGGTCAGTCTGTGCACACTTATAAAAGAATGATGTGATTACTAAGGGCCAGCATAGAGTTCTCAGAAACAAGTCATGCTAAACTAATCTTTATTGATCTTTATCAGAGAGAGAGAGAGAGATTAGTAGTTTGGCAGAATTTATTTTTGAGAAACAAGCTTGGTAGATCAGGGGACTGCTGTGGATGTAGTATATCTTGATTTCAATAAGGGTTTTGAAATGTTCATCCAAGATATTTTTTTCAAGCAAGTTGGCTACACAGTATTGCAGTTAGATGGATATGTAGTTGGTTGACAAACAAAATGCCAAGAACATTCACACTAGTAGCTCTTCATTCTGGAGAAAGTGACTAGTGGGGTGCCTCAGGGTTCTGCCCTGGGCCTGTTGTTAACATCTTTATAAATGACTTAGCTGGTTGAATAGAAAACATGCTTATCAAATTTGCAGATCACACCAAATTAGGAAAGGACAGAATACTCAAAAGGACAGAAACAAAAATCAAATTATCTTGGCATACTGGAGAGCTAGGCTGAAACTAACACAATGAATTCCAGTAGAGATAAATTCTAGGTACTAAATCTTGGAAGGGAAATGAAATGGAAAATATAGGATGGTTAACCCTTGCTTGAAAGTACTACATTTGGACAGGATCTATGGATTTTAATAAACAACAAACATGAATTAATAGTGTGATTCAGCAGTCAAAAACAAACAAGAAAACAAACAAACAAAACCTATGTGATTCTGGGCTTCATCAATGGAATAGAGTGCCGAGATCAATGCCAGGCTCTTCAAAGTCAGCTGTGGGAAAAAGGAAAAGGGCAAATTACCTCTCAGTGACTTACCACTGAATTTATGTGGGTGAAATAATGCATCATTGACTTGATCTCAGTTCTGTTGGAACACATGGTGATGCAAAAATACTCCTTTTTGATTCCTGACAGCTTTAAGCTGATTTTTTTAAAAAAAAAAAAAAAACTTCCACTTCACTATTTTGGGGAAGAATTATTATTTTAAAACATGTGGTTTAACCCTCAAATTGGAATCAGGTTGGATTCAGGGCTGAAGATGGGGATGTGGCCTGGTTGGTGAGTGGTGAGCAGCTGGTGGGTGGTCAACATGAAGTTGCTACAAATGTGTCGGCCAGGCTCTTGCTCAACCATGATCGCCTAGAAAGGTCAGCACCATAGTTTCTTATTTTTCTTTCTTCTCCAGACATATGTGAAGCTTTCAATCTTTTGTCTTAGAAGATTTGCTTGCCTTAGATGTCCTTTTGGGAAGGGAGGTCCCATGGGACAAGCACTATAAAACACTTTCCTGGGAGTAACTACTATTCAGTTCAGTAGAACTACTATTCAGTTCAGTAGAACTGTCAGTTCAGTAGAACTGACATCTTCAGTAGACCTTTATAAGATTATAACATATGCATTTTATAACACTGAAATTTTGTTATCGGTTTTAAATATAAATCATGTGTATGGCCTTTGGCTTAAGTATTAATAAACTTGATTGATTGATTGAACATATGCTGTCAATCCTACACTCACTTTCTTGGGAATTTAATTTTAAAAATGAGGCAGCAAATTATAAGGGGCAGAGGCAACACATGTGAGAGCTGAAGTCCAGCCCAATGGAAGTGTAGGTGGGTGGTCAGAACAGAATACATGTTAATATATGTATCCATGGTGGAACAAAAACAAACAAACTCACAGCCACTTCAATTGTGTGACCAAAAATAAACTGATATGGAGAACACATGTACACAGTAGAAACACCCCCTTGTACAAATGTTACTACATCATGGGAGTCCTGTTTGGCTTTCCAAAGATATTTCAGTTTGTATTAAAACAAGTGCATGTAGCAGTAAAGAGGTAAGCCAGGCAGGATATTACATAGTGGGGCTGGGCTACAGCCCTTGTGTAGATTGTGTCTTGGGCTGTATCTACACTGCAGAATTAATGCAGTTTGACACCAGTTTAACTACCATGGCACAATACTATGTTGCTGGGTCTATCGTTTTGTGAGACATCCTGTCAGAGAGCTCTGGTGCCACAACAAACTACAAATCCCAGGATTCCATAAGATGGAGCCATGACAGTTTAAGCAGTGTCAATCTGCTTTAATTATGCAGTGTGGCAGAAGCCTTTGTCACTGAATTATGGGATGCAAACATTAATGAGTGAGGTCAGTTGAGTGATGTCCCTCTCTTCATTTTAAAAGCAAGAGATGGACCGAGTCCTGTAATGTCCCCAAAATGTATTCCCTCCCCCCAAAACTGAAGGCAGTCAAAAGCTGAACATGGTCAAAATTGAGGACTGTCCTATTTCTTTCTTTACCAGGGAACACCCAATGCAGTCACACAGTATTCATTGTTCAAAGTGCAGAACAATTTCTGTATCCACAACTTTGTGTGTGGGTTTTATTTTTCTGAATCTCCTCCATGGGCCTGTAGTTTGACACCATTCAACCCATTGCCATAGGCTCTGCATACATACATTATGCTCTTTGTCTTTTCCTGGGCTATTGCACCATTTATCCTGATACACACACACACACACACACACACACACAAATGTTCCCATGATTTCTGCTGTGCAGTCTCTCAGCAGCCTTGCCTTTACCTCTACTCTCTTTGACTAATATAATTTGAAATATATTGTGGCATTTACTGGACCACATCTTGCTCACCAGGCAGATTCCAACCTGACAATATGTTAGCATGCTTTATTGACTGAGACCAATTTTAAATTAAATAGCATAATGCTCTACATTAAACATTTGAAAGAAAACACTGTCAATAGAAACTGGGAGGAAATGTCCAACTCAGACAGGCACCCCCTCAAAAACATTTACCTCCCTCTGTCTACAGTAAATCATTTCTTGTTAGTAGTTTTAAGCCATAAAACTGCAAATAAGGCAAAATTGATTTCTGTTGAGAACTATACATCCATGCAACTTAATCTGTAACTGACATGAATTGCCAACACAACAAACCTCAAATAGATTACAATAAGTAATTTTGCTGCATAGTGAGAGTCTAGCATCTTCAATCTGAATGGAACACACTCACACACGCACTTCAAACATATGCCAACTGCAAATAGAAAACTTGGTGGAAATGGAAGTTGAACCTAAACAGTTGTTGCAGAAATACAGTTTTTACAAAGCTAACAACAGTTATCTCCTTCCACCCCCAATTTTAACATTGGTCATAGCACTGTGTGATGGGGATATTTAGAAAGCAAGTTCCAGTGTTGCCAAACATTTGAGCAAATAAAGATTTGAGAATTTTTGCCATCTGTGTTATAGATTTAGTGATGCATGGAAATAAATGCCATGAACTTGTGCCATATGTTTGAAGGGTTCTGAGGGGCAGCAGGGGTGGGGAGGATACATCAAATGCTATATTATTTTGATATGTGTCACTGAGTCATAAGAGAGCAGGCATAGAGTCATAGAATCATAGAGTTGGAAGAGACCACAAGGGCCATCCAGTCCAACCTCCTGTCATGCAGGAACTCAAAATTGAAGCATCCCCAACAGATGGCCATCCAGCCTCTGTTTAAAAACCTCTAAGGAAGGAGACTCCGCCACACTTCAAGGGAGTGTGTTCCATTGTTGAACAGCTCTCACTGTCAGGAAGTGCCTCCTAATGTTGAGGTGGAATCTCTTTTCCTGTACCTTGCATCCATTGTTCCGAGTCCTAGTCTCTGGAGCAGCAGAAAAAAAGCTAGTGCCCTCCTCAATATGACATCCCTTCAAATATTTAAACAGGGCTATCATATCACCTCTTAACCATCTCTTCTCCAGGCTAAACATACCCAATACCCTAAGTCATTCTTCATAGGGCATTGTTTCTAGACCCTTCACCATTTTAGTTGCCCTCCTCTGGACATGCTCCAGTTTTCAACATCCTTTTTGAATTATGGTGTCCAGCACTGGACACAGTATTCCAGGTGGGGCCTGACGAAAGCAGAATACAGTGGCACTATTACTTCCCTTGATCTAGATACATACTTCTATTAATGCAGCCTAAAATTGCATTGGCCTTTTTAGCTGTTGACTCATGTTCAACTTGTGGTTTACTAGGACTCCTAGATTCCTTTCACACATATAAGTCTCGTTAAGCCAGGTGTTCCCCATCTTATATCTATGCATTTCATTTTTTTGCCCTAAGTGCAGTACCTTACATTTCTCTGTGTTGAAATTCATTTTGTTAGCTTTGGCTCAGCTTTCTAATCTATTAAGATCATTTTGAATTTTTATCCTGTCTTCTGGGGTATTAGCTATTCCTCCTAATTTGATATCATCTGCAAATTTGAGAAGTATGATCCCTATTCCTTCATCCAAATCATTGATAAAGATGTTGAATAGCACTGGGCCCAGGACAGAACCCTGTGGCATCTCACTGGTCACTTCTCTCCAGGATGAAGAAGAAGAACCCCACTGATCACCCTTTGGGTTTGGTCAGTCAACCGGTTACTAATCCATCTAACAGTTGTATTGTCTAGCCCACATTTTACTGTCTTGTTTGCAAGAATATTGTGGGGGACATTGTCAAAAGCCTTACTGAAATCAAGATATGCTATGTCTACTGCATTTGCTTCATCTAGCAAGTTGGTAATTTTATCCAAAAAAAGAAAAAAAAAAGAAAAGAGATCAGAATAGTCTGGCACTACTTGTTTTTGAGAAACCCATGTTGACTTTTAGTTATTATGGCATTCCCTTCTAAATGATCACAGACTCTCTGTTTAATGAACTGTTCTAAAATCTTTCCTGGTATTGATGTCATATTAACTGGGCGATAGTTGTTGGGATCTTCTTTTTTCCCCTTTTTGAAGATGGGAACAATGTTTGCCCTCCTCCACTCTGCTGGGACTTCTTCTGTTCTCCAGGAGTTCTCAAAGATTATTGCCAGTGGCTCTGAGATTACATTTGCCAGTTCTTTTAATATTCTTGGATGTAGTTCATCTGGTCCCTGAGACTTAAATTCATTTAGGTTAACCAGGTATTCCTGTACTTCCTCTTTGATTATTCTGTGCTGCATTTCCCCTAGTGTGTCCTCTGCTCCATTTTCCTCAGGTTGAACACCCTTTTCCTTTTGTGAGAAGACTGAGGCATAGAAGGTGTTGAGTAGTTCTGCCTTTTCTCTGTTTCCCGTTAGAATTTCTCCATCTTCTCTGTGCAGTGGCCCTACCATTTCCTTCTTCTTTCTTTTGGTACCCAAAAAAATCCCTTTTTATTGTCCTTATTGTCAGAAAGTGATTTTATAATGCTAGTTTCCCAGTTACTGAGAAACTTACCAAATTTCAGTGTTGTAGCATTTACAACTTTTTTTACATTCTATAGAAAATAGCATTAAGAAAACAGGGAGGGTTCCAGATGAGGGGAGGGGGCTATTTTGAGGTATGAGCCAATGTGGTGTAACAGTTTGAACACTTGAACATGTGACCTTGTGCATGTCACCTTCACTCAGCCTCAGAGAAACATCATAGTCATGGGGCAAATTCTCTCTGAACAAATCTTTCCAAGAAATCCTTGTTTGGGTTTGGATCTCCATAAGTTGGAAATGACTTGGAGACACATGACAACAGGATGTTTCAAGAGGGAAGAAAATAAAAAGGGAAGACAGTAATTTAATTATTCCATTTAACCTGAACATGTGGAACTGCTTTATTTTGGTAGGTCAGTTTCTTATCCAATCAGTTTTAGTTCCCCCATCTGCAGGATAGATGATTTGAGGAGGCATGACTTGCTTTGAGCCAGCTTGGTTTGAATATTGAACTTTGACTCTGGAAATCAGGGTTCAAATCCTTGCTTGGCCATGGAAACTCACTGAGTGACCTAGGGCAAACCCCTCTGAATAATGTGAAGTCGTAGACTTTCATGGCCGGCATCCATAGTTTTTTTTTTGGGGGGGGGGGGTTGGGCTGTGTGGCCATGTTCTGAAACCCACAAAAAAAAAAAACAACCTCTGAATAAACTTGCCAAGGAAACCCCATGATAGGGTCACCATAAGTGGGAAACAACTTGAAAGCAGACAGTAACAGCAAAAGACTTACTTTGACTGTGTATTCTTGACTGGATGGCCCTTGTGCTCTCTTTCAACTCTACGAATCAATGTCCATACCTTTTTGCAATCACTGGTGGAAAGACTAACTGGAGACCTGATTATATTCTAGTCTCTCCCACATGGGAAAAAAGTGAAGGGTAAATGAAGTTAGACTGATTTCTGCATCAGTGTGCAAGAAGGCTGATTGCCACCTTGGGATTCAGCCACCTCATGAAGCACCAGTTGAGCGAGTTTTACTCCCCACTCAACTTTCCAGCATGGAAAAAGTAAGTCCAGGCTACTCAGCCAGTGAGTTCCTCTGTCCTGTTCTGCTCCAATATTCTCCTGCCGGAAGCAGTATTTAGCTTTTTTCCTGAACCATTGTTAATTCCCATGGGCCTTTTTTTTCTACGGGATGGTGGTGGTGGTTCACTTTCTTTTTAAAAAAGTTGCATATCAGTTATTCCACTTATTTTGGCATTAAGTTACAACCATCAGAATTTGCAATGTTCACTCTGTATGGAAAATATATATATTGAAATTATTTAACAATCATTTTAAATTAAATCAGTTGCCAAGCCATTTTTCTTTTAAGGTTACTAGGACAAAGTCAATGTGTTGGTGATTACAAAATAGAACCAAAAAAGTTAATAACTTATTGGCTCTAATGAATAAGGGGAGGGGGGGAGAGAGAGAGAGAGAGAGAAGGAATTAACAATGGTTCACCCTCTTTCTTTTGTTCATCTGTATCAAACATAATGAGGACCATGGTGAGCAGAAGAACATAATAAGATCTCTGCTGGGTCAGATCAAAAGCCTCTCTTGCCTAGCATCTTGTATCATACAGTGACCAGGCAGATGCTGTGCCCATGAAAAGAGAATGCAAGTCACTCATGGGCCCTCCAACAATTAATGTTCTATACCATATTGTAGCTCAGCTAGAAATGGATGATAATGTCTTTCAGTACATTTTTGATAAAAACACAGCAGTATGTGAAAATGGGATTGGAAACAAAATGAGGTTTGTTTGTTTTTTTAAATAGACTTTGTGGGAAAGTAAAAATGACATTCATCCATCTCCTAATGCAGAGCTGTCAGTGCTTGGCTCCAGGTTTGAATCCCTCTCCATATTTCTGATGCTGAATCAACCTGCCAACTCTTTCTTTTTTAAATAGACCCATCTAACCATAATCTTAACCCAAAATTCCCTTCCCCCCCCCCCCGCCTTATTCATTAGAGCCAATAAGTACAGATAATTTTTTCACTTATATTTGTCTCACCCACTCTAGGGGTAGAGAAGGGGTGTGTCATTGGTGCAATACTGGATTTAAAATGCAGCATATAAATGTTAAAGTATCAGAATCAAGGCATTTCTATGTCAAGAGCAAAGGAAGGAACATTAGACAAGTTCTCCTCTTCAGCAAGAAACTGCATCCATAGTGAAGATTATTGGTATCCATATAACAGCTTTCTCTGCAGAAAGAGTTAATAGTGCCAATTTTAATTAAAACAAATCATCTCGTAGCCTTAATTCCTAGGTAGCTTAGCATTTCTACCTGCTTTTAAGGAAAAGATCAGATTATACATTTGCAACTTTTTTTTATTAAACAACATGACCTGTGAGTCATCACAGTTTGTTTTCTAATCTGAAAATTTTGCAGAATCCTTTGGCAATTTCATCAGCAGAGGAAAATGGAGTTATTAACATCTCTTTAAAAAAAAGCATCAATAGGTCCTTAGAATAAATGGATACTTTGTGGCTAAGATTTTCTGTAGTGTCAGAGCTATTGCTCCTGAGAAAAATGAATGTCTATTGAATCTCCGTGATTAATGAAATCCTAAGAAGGTCTAGAGGGCTTACTTGACTAGTTACTCTTTTAAAATCCCAATTGAGAAATCCATTCCTATTCATTGAAGAATGTCATGATGTGCTTAACTTTAGTCACATGCTAAAGTACCCTTAGGTGAGATTTCTATAGACACTAGAAGTTTGGGGAATTCTTATTCAGTGAAGTTTTAAATGCAGCTGGCAGTAAAACAAATTCAAAGTCACAGCTGGAACAAAATGGATATGGACAGACTGCCAAACACAGGCACTCACAACTAAGCAAATGTATCATTTTCAAACATGACAGCATGCACATGCAAGGTTTGTATGGTAATGAAAATTTTTGTTTATGCTGCTCCAAATTATTGGTAAAGACTTGTTAGCCTGCCAGAGAGAGGTGTCTCTAGAGGAGTGAGAAATGTGGACCACATCAAGTGATGCATCAAGGGTGCATGCCAGGCAACCTGGGAGTGACAGCATGAGTTGCCCCAGTAGGATAACACCAACACTAGTGATGCCACTGCTACCAAATGCTGGAGACTGAATCCCTTTAGGCTCACCCAACATGGCTAGCACTCAGGGATGTTGGAGGATTATAGGTTGAGATCTAAGACTGCACTGGTGAAATGGCAAACAGAAAAATCATCCTTTTTAGTTACTTCTCTGTTGGCAGGGTGTTCATCCTCACACCCATATTGTGGCTGAGGGAAAATGAAGTGGAGGCAGCCAGGTAAGGTTTTAGCAGCCAGTTAAAGAAAGGTGCCATCATCCTCCCAGCCCTTGTTTCTAAGAACAAATCAAATTGCTAATGCAGAAATAGGTAAATTAGTGACCTCCATATGTTATATACAGCTTTCACAATTATAGTTTTCTGTGGTTTTTTTGGGTTGTGTCATTGTGTTCTGGAAGAATTTATTTCTGACGTTTCGCTTGGAACTATGGCTGGCATTTTTAGAAGGTGTTGGCATGGAAGTGTGTGGACTATATATAACTGCGGTACCCTTGTTTGGGAAGAAGTGATTGTTTTACATGTTAATGCTGAAGTTAGTTTGTGTGTTGTACTATGTTGAATGACACAGCCTGGAAGTGTGTTGTGTGGGGGATATACCCTCTGAAGATGCCAGCTACAGTTGCAGCCAAAACATCAGGAATAATTCTTCCAGAACACAGCCACATGACCCAAAAAACCCACAGAAAACTATAGATGCTGGCCATGAAAGCCTTCCACAATTCTTGAGCATTGGCCATTTTGTCCATGGCTTTCAGGAGTTGTACTCCAAAGCTTCTAAAGGACATTTGATTACCAACCCATGAGCTAGGGTGATTATCTACAAAATTCTAAGTAGCTAAAGGCACAGGTTCTTTGAGTATCACCTTCAAAGACATGAACATTCACAAACTTTCTATTCCTCTCTGAGGTATTTTTCAGATCCTGCCACCTGAAGATAACAGAAGGTAACTTCACATGCATGAGCTGAATTCTAATCCATGGACACTTGTACTAAAGGGGTTGGATTTTGGAGTCTCCCAAGACCCTTTAGTTAGGTTAATGGTGGGATCAGACTAGAAAGCCCTCTAATAGTCTAGGATTAGTAGCCAGACTTCATGCACTATCACTAAATCTCTGTTCCTATATTGTATATAGTTTGGCACTATGAAACTTAATGCATAAAATAAAACAATCAGATGAAGAATTCTCTCTCATCTGCATATTAAATTAAAAAGGTAACATAGTGAAAGATTATATGAGAGAGACTTCTGAAGCATGTTTGGCTATGTTTATGTTCTCTATAAACTTTATACTATATTCCCTGAAAGATAATTAAAACTGCTTTCTTCTGCAGTTGAATTTAAACTAAGAAAACTGGGTCATTTTTAAAATTTAAATAACTGAAATGACACCCATGAACATTTTAATGAAAACAATAATAACATCCACTTGGTACTATCTAAGGAGAAGCAATTTATTCTCTCATTCTATTTCTTTTATTTTCTTTTTAAGCCCCAGGTCCAAAGGATTTTTAAGATAGCAATAAGGATCACTCCTACACCCCACCCCATACTTATAAAGTAATACTTGAAATGATGATAAAAACTCTGGTTATAAACACTAACCAATCAAAAGGGTGCAAGATTAAAAATGTGATTCAGTAAATATATCCCTTTATTTCTCAGCAGGCATAACAAAAATAAAATGGTTTCACTGTTCTTCAGTGAGCCAAAAAGTGGGAGGGAGGTTTGGCTCACTTCTGTAAATGATCCTGAGGCTCTTATTTTAAAAATATCTATCTGCTGTGCATCATATTAACTGCTGGCCCATTATGGATTATATAATTGTGGAGATCCAGTGAAGATCCTTATGCCACTTAGCCAGATGTGGCTGCAGGGCTTCACCATTGATCCTGTACATCTTTTGCCTCTATCTCCAATCAGTGATTAGATAACAGATCATTTAAAGTTTGACAATGTGTTAACTGGGAATGAACTTTAATTTTCATCTCACAAACCTGTTCAATGTAATTGACCTCTGATGTGAAGGTCAAGGAGCCATTATACCCTGGCTTACTCCTGAGTATACATACATAACATTGAGCTGTGCTTTGCATGCTTACTAGGAAAATGTCCACATTGATGAAATGACATTTGACCCTGAGTACTTTGGCCCTTGGCCATGCCCCTGATGGAATATGGCCTCCAAAAAACCTTCCCAGTTTTCAGTTCTGCTCCAAGGGAATGGAAAAAAAAGTATCCCCACTCTTAGGTTAAAAGTTCTATGCTGAGATGCCCAAAAAGGAAAAGGCTAGATAGATCTGAAATTGAATCAACACTTTATTTGAAAGATCTCTATAAAGAGGATTGCAATGTTTATTGATAATTTTTGCCTGTTACTAAATCAGAAATGTTGCTTTACTTTCCTTTTACCTCTAGATTTTCTCCTTTGATTTTCTTGAAGATTTGCACATAGATCAAATAGGGGTGCATCTACTGTAGATATAATGTTGTTTGACATCACTTGAAGTGTTATAGTTCCATCCTATGGAATCCTGGGGTTTATAGTTTTACAAGGCCTTTAGCCTTATCTGCCAAAATCCCAGGATTCTGTAGGATGGAGTCATGGCTGTTAAGGTGGTGTCAAACTGCATTATTTCTACAGTGTAGATGTAACCTTGTATTCTGTAGCCCCGAACACGACTAAAATAATTTATAACACTGCTAAAATTAAACTGCTATAAATCATCTATGTTAACAATTCTAACTTTCTAAGCTTTCTTAGACATTGCAGATTGGTAATTTGCAATACTGCTATTGTTATTCAGACAGTATATTTCAGTAGTTATGAGCCAATAAGAGAAATTTAGGGCAAATTTGATGAAAGGTTTAAAATGAAAAGAAAGTTTCAGGTTTGTTTTAGTGGAAACTCACAGTGCCAATAGTTATGCTTATGATCACTATCAACTTGTGGCCACTATTTATGTAACATGTTGATCTAAATTATCCTATTACAATGATACTACATAATCCAATAGCATAATTCTCAGGCGTTGCTAGAAGAACATGGAGGCCACTAATCAATGACCTTAAGAAGGAACAATACAGCAGACAGCAGTGTTTTCATTACACTGAATTTTGTTCTGAGCATTGAAGACCCAGATAATGTGGTTTCTTTCCACTCTTTGGAATCCCTAAATCAGATGACAAAAATTAGCAGAATATTTCAGCCCAAACATGGA
The DNA here is from genome assembly GCA_020142125.1 of Phrynosoma platyrhinos. Taxonomy (NCBI): domain Eukaryota; kingdom Metazoa; phylum Chordata; class Lepidosauria; order Squamata; family Phrynosomatidae; genus Phrynosoma; species Phrynosoma platyrhinos. The sequence goes on from CM034702.1 coordinate 7,331,170, forward strand.
TCACAGAGGAGAAGCATGTTCTTTCAAAAACTCCTCCCAGAATAACAGTACACCCCTGTCCATGCAGCTATTCTGTTCCTTGTAGAGAGCAATCAGGATCACAGAAGCACCTGACTATGTCCCTGTGGCTAAGTGCAAAATGATTACAGCAGATCTCAGAACTCATATAAATGTTTCATGCCTGGCTGTAGGGACATAGCCATTCGGGAAGAAGGCTTCAGAGGCTGTATGGAAAGTCAAGAATGGTATATGGCCAATCCTAACATAGGTCCACATGAAGAACTGTTATTCTACACTGAACCATGCAAAACTGTGGTCTTTACGAGTGTATATGTAATTATCACTTTTCAGCCCACCAGTGAGATTCTGAGATATATGGCAGAAATCTTAAATCTTAGTGGCATTCAATCTATTATGCTTCATCTCCAGGTTTAGAAAAATATTCATTTCCCCCTTTTTTCATTTTGTGTGCATGTATGGGCTTAAATCATTTTCTCCACTAAGGCAGTATATCTTGAATCTTGGTCCTGTATCAACAATATGTGTGGTCCTTGGTGGTTTTGATTTGGAAATACTGTCATAATTTATATCTGAGTTGGTCAGTGGTGTGCAGTTTGCTGCTTTTCCTTTGTACACTTTTACTATATAAATCAGGGGCATGTAAGACATTAGTTCAGCTTTATCAGTCTCTGTATGTATTTTCTTTTCACTGCTGAACAAACAAGATTTATAAATTGCTGTGTCAGTAGCCTTCACAGTGCGTGGGGAGGTGAAAGTGGAACCAGAACTGAAAGCAGGGTGGAGATTCAGAGAAAAACAGCAAAAAATGGGGCTCAGAAAGAGAAAATGAACATTTATAGCCTGGCTACCTAGAGGATATAGCCAAGGTCATCAAAGATGTGGTAGGATCAGCCAGCTTCACAATACAATGCAGTGTAAAGGCCTTAATCTTAGCTTTGGCTAGCAAGAAGATTACTGTCTGCAGTTTAGCAAACTTAGCCTTGCAGTGTCTCAAGGGAAGCGAGCTTGTTAATGGTTAGCAGGATTCTTCTTTTCTTCTTTCGGAGATAGTCTTCCTTTCAGAAAGTGTCACAATGAGGAAATATAATCTACACCACTGTAGAAGAAACAAGGGAAAAGCCCATGTAGTTATTTTGTGTTGAAACCATCAGTTAAATGTCATTGCGTGCATTTGTGTTTAGGGGGCACACTATAAAGCTGTTTGTTGGGTGTTGCTGGTCCAGGAAGCAAGATTCTTCGTGTTGTGATGACTTGTACTGTGGTAATATGTTTAGTTTGGGTTGATTTGAGTTTAGAATTTTTAGGAGATATTGAAAGCTGCCACTGTCCTGGCTTTGGAAGGAGAAAAGAACTGGTAGTAGCTGCTGGACTTGATTCCCTTCATCACTGCCATTCTTTTCTTCTTTTGTGTTATGTCTTTTTTAGATTGTAAGCCTGAGGGCAAGGAACTGTCAAATTAGCTATCTGTAAGCCATTCTGAAGCTTTCATGGCTGAAGAGTGGGGTTTAAATACACTAAATTAAATAAATAAACTGTCACATTTGCAAATTTTGTCAAGTTCTTATAAAATGAACTCAGGGTGGCCCTACCAAATTCATTAGGCACTTCTGTTCCTAACATGGAGAGGACCACTTTATATCTACACCCCGTAGAGCTGTTCAAGATGATACTCCTATCTGAAGAAGAAGTGTCATGGAGTCAAATATAATTTAAAGAAGAGAATTTATAAGAATTTAAAGGGAGATATAAAGCTCTCCTGTTTTTTAACCCTTTGCTACCAAGCATTAATCCCAGTACCATATCAAAAGGAGATGCAGTTCAGTGGGGATGTTGCCAAATATATATTTATCAGCAGTAAATATGCAACAATAAAATGCAACATATATTAATACTATTGTATATATGCAACAGTGGTCCAAAATACACTCCAGAAATAAACTAGTTTGAGACCACGTGAACTGCCCTGGCTCAGTGCTAGGGAATCCTGTGAATTGTAGTTTATTATGGCACCAGAGCTCTCTGACAAAAAATGCTAAATGTCTCACAAAACTACAATTCCCAGAATTTCCTAGAATTGAGCCAGGGCAGTTAAAGTCATCTCAAACTGCCGTATTTGTGTAGTGTGTTTTGGACCAATAAGAGCCCAACAGCTGTCCGAGGCCTGAAAGTAATGATTTCTATTTCATACTGATCAAGTTACCTCTTGGTAAGTATATGCCTTTGTCTATAACTATTGAACCTCCATGTTGAAAGGCAGGATAGTTTCAGAAAATGAAGTAAGCTTTTGCAAAGGCATTGGAATGATTGTTATAGAACAATGAATGTAGTAAGGTGTTTTCTAACACTACTGACTTCTCCTTGCACTACTCCCAAATATATATGTAGTGTATTATGGGATGCTGTCTGTGCTGATTTACTACCCTGACAGTGAAGCCTTAAAAGAGTCTTCATTAAACATTCAAAGTTGGCTTTATGAGCCTTGATTCAGGTTTTGATTGTTATGGGAGTTTTATATACATATCTGACATGAGAAACATGCCTGGAATTTGGGTTTAAATTGCACTCATAAAGTTGTAAGTATTTACCATTATTTCACTGCTTCTCCTAGCTCATAGGCAGAACTACTTTCACCTGCAAAAATTCATCCTAATGCTCAGAGGATAGTGGATTACATATGACTAGAAAGGTGCACTGTTTTGCCCATGAAATTCTTTGCTACTTTTATCAAAACTCTCTGAATGCCTTAACATTATTGAAGTTCTTTGCACAAATTTGGTGGCATTAATGTGGCACCATTACATGAAATTAAGGTTTTGTGTGAGCATTTTGGTAGGGAATCTAGGAACCATTTTTCATGAATATTCAACATGACTCTAACAATTTTAACCCAAATAAAAAGTCCCACTTGCTTGAATGGTACTCATAAGGATATGACGCTCATTAATATTCACAGTCTTAACAACAACAAAGGTATGTTAACATTTAAGAAACACTGCCAAGGAAATGAGATTTTTGACACTTTAGGTATTGGTTGCAGAAAAGTCATGGCATGTAATGACATTAAAGCCTGTAATGAGCAATGATTTCTAGTTACTTTCATAAAATATTTTAAAGAACATTTTAATTGTTATTTTGATTGGTATTTTTCAAGTTTTATGACATGCTGTTATTAATCTGATTTTTTTTCTTTCCGAAAAGTGATGGAAAATAATAGAGGAACAATATGTATAGCCAAAAGTAATGCAATTAGTTACAACAATGCCATTACTAATATTGTAATGAATAACAAGGATGACTATTTGCTGAACTGTAATGAGTCATTAAAAAAAAAAAGAACTTGCCAAACTCTAGAAGAAGATGAGCACTTACATGTTGATTCAATGCATGAGTGGTAGTTATAAACAGAATTTACATTTGGCAATCTATAAGTCTTTTGGCTTGAATTGCATTGGCATATTGCTCCACTGATGGGAAATAGAATAGGGACTCCCTGACAGATCTAAGAGAAGGAGACACTCTCCTTCAGTTATCAATGTCACAGACTATTTAGGGCTTTACAGTAAATGTCACCACCTTGAATTCATACTGGAAGCATGCTACCAGCCAGGGCAGTTCCAGTGGCTTCCTTAAGGTGATGCTGTCAACAATCTGCTATGTTTTTTATGGTGATGTACAATGATCGTGCCAGCTGCAGCCTCTGTCTTGTCTTCAATGCCAGTCCCATATGGAGCACATTGCCATAAATGAGAATCTGCCATTGCATGAACTATTGCTGTCCAGCTTATCCCATTCAAGAAAGCTTGTAGATTGGAAGCTAAAGCTGTTCCCTGGCACTATAAGCCACAGAGTCCACTAAGACTTCCAGTGGCAGGGACAGAACCTGGATTGTTCACAGGTTATATCTCTGATCCTTCAGAGGGAATGCAACACCACACAAGGCAGATCATTCACCCAGTTGATGAGGGTGTGAACCAACAATCCAGGAAGTTTCTGTCCTGCCAGGACTGATCTTCAGTTTATTGGCCTTCATCCATCTCTTTACACATCCAGACACCCATTCAGCATCTGAGCATCATACTGGAACTACCACCCACCTCAAAAACTCCCAAAGACATAGTACAGACACACAGAGAGATTACATTGGAGATGGGACAGCAAGCAAACATTTCCTAATAATAATAATATAACACAACTGACACCCAGTTTTTCATATATCTGTAATAAGTTAGTTTTGTCCACTAAAAAGGTAGACAAACATTTATCTCAAATGTATTATTTAAGAATTTCAATGATATCAATAACTGCAAACCACAAAAAGTTATCTGTGAGTGCATCTTTAGAACAGAAAGACTTTTGCCAATTCCTTTTAAATCTCCTTCAAACTTGCCTCTTTTTTAGCCATTGTAAAATTACATGCATGTTTCTTTTTTATGACTCATAGAATGCCTTTATAGACAAATTTGGAATCCAAGATGGTGCTGGCCTGTCAGGGAGTGTTTGCTGCAGCTCTAAATAAAAGATAAAGAAAATGCTTTATCTTTCTACCTTAGATTTCAACTGGCTCCTGCTTCTTCTGCTTCTAATATCATGGGCTTTGTTTACAAGTAATTTTATCTTTATTTTTTTTCCTTTTTAAAAATACTCTCTGGCCATCTTTGGATGATTATTTGACAGGAGAGAAAAGACTTACATTCTACCATTTGATGGGGAGGATAACCTCTAGGATATAACTCCAACAGACTAGAATTAGTTTTTCCTTGGACTAGGGCTTCAGCAATATCACTGTAGATTGTTGCCCAGTCTAATTGAGAACAATTATCAAATCATTAAAGAATACAAATACTCCAACCTGTGAGGAAGAAGTGATAACAGACACTACGGACATTACGAGATCCCAGGGAAGAGTCCTTCCTATTTAAAAAGTTTGCTTTAAAAGAAGAACTGATAAGAATTGAAGATGAATAAAGTAGAATTTTAGAAAACCTAAAACCTGGCTGAGAAAGACTTCTGGGAGCTGAACCAATAAGTTTGGCCCTGGGACATAGGTTTGGGTCAGAGGGAGAATATACTGATCATTGGGATTACCAATTTGTCCACTTTGTCCCGACCAAGTCTCAGTAAACTGCATACACATGTGACCAGCAAACTACATAACATCAGGTATAAATTAAGATAGAAGCCCTGGACATTGCCCATTTGGTTCCTGTTTCATGCTTGAATAGCAAATAAGGAGAATATCAAATAAGGAGAAAAGGCAACCACTGATGTAAGCCCAGAATTGTTAAAGATGGAGAAATCTGGACTAAGAGATCAACAAAAACTACATCTTGTGTGAGCAGGCCAAAATTTAAACTTCAAAACCTTTATCCTTATTGAAGCTCAATTTAACAGTTGAGTCTGGAAGTGGTTGAAAGAACTGAATTGAGGGACACTTGTTATACATTAATGTCAAAAATGTATTTTGAATGTCAGTTGTAGTTTTAAGTTTTATTGTCTTAATTAGTAGTTTTATCTTTAATTTTATGGTCTTAGTTTTATAATAGTTTGGAAATAGCTTTAAAGGTTAGTATTAGCCTTTATGACAAACAGTTTCATGCATTTATGTGTGGTTAAAGGAATAGAGCTTCATTGCTAGGTAGTATTATTTGGTAGCATTAAGCATTACATTCTGCCAGCTGAACAATAAGGTTCTTATTAGAAGCCAGAAAAAGTGTGGAAGTGTTAAATCTAGCAGGGACATAGTAAACAACTCAATGTGGTCTTATGTGACAAGGCCTGGCAGCAAAGGGGGAAAGGTAGCTGAGACCAAAGAGAGGAAGCAAAGGAAGAAAGAAAAACATACTATTGGCACAGCGAAATATCATAATGAAGGCTAGCCAAAGGCAAAATCATATACACCACACCAGGAATTGACAAGGAAAAGTCACTTACTGCCATAACCAGTTTAAATAAGGAGATAGCATCAGATATTAATTTGTATACAGAAAAGGGGAATGAAAAATCACAAACTGAAGTAATGAACACCCATCTAAGTCATGATGAAAGTCTCATAGCTTTCTCTGATGACCTTCCTCCATCTACAACATGCTAAGAGAGAAAAATAATAGCTGAGTCCCAAAAGCATAAAGATGAAATTATAAAACAACTAAAAGATTTGGAGACAGAAATCCCAGAACTTTCAGGTTAAGAGAAACAGAATCAGAGCATATAGCTGGGAACAAAGATGAAGTGTAAAACATCAAATATTATCTAATCAATAATGTTAAAAATTGATTGTAACACAATAGGTACTATAAAGTTACTATAAAGACTAACATAGAACTAATTTGCCTGCTGATAAGTGATGAGATCTTGAAGGTGGTTTCACCAAATGAGGTTAAAAGGGGGACCAAACAGATAGAACTACAAAAACAAACTGATATTGTTGGAAAATGTCAAAGCAAAAACCAGTCTGAAGCAAGGTGTTAAAAAAAGAAGAAGAAGAAGAAGAAGAGAGAGATGGGGTGTGTGAGAAAGAAAGAAGAGCACAAAATGTAAAAAAGGCCCAAGCATTCAAAATCAGAAGAGAAAATTAATTAATATGAAAAGATCAGTAAATTTCATCTTTAAAATGCAAATGATTTGATTTTGGTATCCAGAACCGAGGTGGGATTAAGGTGATTTCTTTCAAAGCTTTCATCATATTGGAAGAGAAATGCATTGACAATAAATGATGATAAGACACAGGTTATGATATTTGGGAAGCACTCAAAAAAACACATTTGGCATTTGGATAATTGCAGCAATGATGAGACTCCTGGCAGACCCCTGCAGATCTCAGTGCTGATGTCATCATTTTGCACCAGGCTATGGGGACACAGCCAGAAGATTGTCTGGTCCTTCCTGCTTGTCATGTAGCATGAAATGGCTATGCAAGGCAGATGGGTGGGCAGGTGGACACTCTGGGAGGAAGAAGGGAATACCAACCCCTGCAGTGCCTGAAAAGGGACATCTGGACACATAAGGAACACTTGCACATGAACAAAATTCCAGCCACAGTCTTTTCTCTCTTGTTTGCCATAGTCAAAATGTTGGTTGTGACCTATAAAGCCCTACATATGGTTCATTCTAGGTTATCTGAAAGACCATATTATTCCATATATACCTGAATGGATTTTGAGATCTCTGTCCTACTATCCTCTGATGGGCCTTCTCAGTGGCTGCTCCGAGGTTCTGGAACTCCCTTCCTGAAGAGGCTAAATCTACTCCATGGTAGTCTGAAGGTGACGGCTGAAATACATTTTTGCTTTGACAAGGTATTGGAAACTGGATGTTTATGGGAAAGGGGCTTTTGATAATGTGCTATATTTCCTCTGTTGGTTACTCTTGAGTGGGTAGACTTTAAAATCCCTCTGTTTCTATTATAGACTAATTATAATATAACTTCTGCATATTTTTCAGAATGTGAAACTTTGCCTGTATTTGTTTATTGTATGTAAACCAACAAAAGGTGGAACCTAATAACAATCAATCATGCAACATGTGTAGAGCAACTAAATACATGCCAACATTAACCTTACTTCCTGAGCTTTACAGCTGAAAAAGGTTAGGTCTAACCTAACATGAAAAAAGAGGAAAAAAGGGATGTAAAAAAAGGGAAAATAATTTTTCATGTAAGGCAGGTTTCAAGTTTGAAAGGACCTAATTGTCATGGAGGAGAGTATTTTTGGAACCAGATTTACAGCAATGTAATATTTTAATTGCAAAATGTCTTGTAGCAAAAGCATCAGCAACAGGGCCACTGGGCTGCACTTTTGTGTAGAAAAAAGAAACAACATTTTATCAATGAAAATGCATTAAAAAACCTGAAGTTTATATTATATTAAATGACATTGCATCCTTAAAGCAAGTTGAATAGACTCAGCCTAATGAATTCAGTTTGTTCTTAACTGTTTACAAAAGGGGGGAGAAAAGATTTTTATTACTCTAAATTGCTCTTCTGTATAATGATCTATGATAATAGTCCCAGATGATTAGCTATGAAATGTCTGTTTTGGGTTTTGCACATATGGGGAATAGTGGGACAAATAACTTGATTTTCCCCCTCAGTCAAGAAGAAAAAAAATCAATAAATTGTATATAGTTTTTTTTTAAAGAAAACTATACACCAAATTTCCCACCAATTCATTTTAATCAACTTGATTTAGCTAAATATAAATGCATACTTTTTACAAAAGTTACCCAAGATTATATACTAAAGTGCAGAGTACAGAGCCTAAATGTAGAAATCAAAGTGATAATACAAATATATCAATTGTGACTGCTGAAACACTTAGAAGAGTTTTAAAAGCAACTGATAACACGCCAAGATACTCTTGGAGGGAATAGATGCAAAAATATGGAAAGGATTTGCTACATGTAAGGATCATTAAACTCCACTGACGCATCAATAGTATGAAATGTATGCATCACTGTATATAACTGTTCATACATATATGTGAGATGTGTGCAGAGCCAGCATTGTATAGTGGCTTGAGTATTGGACTGGGACACTGGGAGACCAAGATTCGAATCCTTGCTTGGTCATGGAAACCCACTGGGTGACCCTGAAATAGTCATAAAAGGGCAGTCCCCCTCTGAAAAAAATCTGCCAAGAAAATCCTATCATAGGGTTGCCTTAGAATTGCCCTATGTCAGAAATGATTGAAGGCATGCAACAGCAATATGTAGTGTCCAGCAGTTTGAACAATAATCTCTAGCATCCTGTTATTGTCATATGAAGTGTAAGTGAAACTTATGTTTGTGTATGTTTATAGTTACTGTGTGGGTTAGTATTCCCTTCCTCTCCCTGCATCAGTCAACCCCCCCCCCACAAGACCTACTGCAAAGCAAAATGACTTAGCAATGCATATTTATTATGTGCATAACTATTATGCTATGCTGAGCTGTGCAAGATTTCAGCTGTTGTTGGCTGTTGTAGTTTTCTTACAGACTTTGCTAGGACTGAACTCTAATTATTTCATTTGTACAGTTTTCTTTGGGAAATAGCTTCCGATGTTAATCCAAGAGGAAGGACTGGCATGTTTTTGACCTAGTAGTAGTATTTTATACTAGTATACTTTACCTTAAATTTACCTATAGTATGGATATGATATACCAACATATCATACTACGCTGATAATTTAGTAGTGGACAGGTGTGGCCTGTCATCTGTAGGCACCTCCAGTGCTACCTTTGATGTCCTGTAGTCCCCTGGTGTTTGTTTGCTTGTGTTTTTCTTTCTGTTACTTTTTGACATCAAATTCCAGTCCCTGATTTTAAAATAATGATTCTCCTGTTTACCTTCATTTGGTGCCCCCTCCCCCCCCCCATTGACCCATCAGAACAGGATCATCTCTAGATTATAAAAATAAATAAAAATAATAAAAGTATAAGGAAGGAAAGAAAATAGGCTATGGAGGCCCCTCCTGGGCTTAAAGCAGGTGGATGGAAGATGTTCTAAAATTCCCCTGCACAACCCCTGGAGGGTATATACATTCTTCAGCAAAGAAAAGAAAAAAGAGTTCATAACAAACCTTGTAAAACATTGGGATAGAGGGTATTGTCAGAAGTATCAGATTCAACATGCAGCTACAAGGCCAGTTTGAAACCCAGCAGCTGGCAGATGCCCACTCCTTATTCACACACCAGTAGTAAGAACAGTAATGGTTGTGTAGTATTTGCATTTCTTATATAAAATGTTTCCCCAGATAATTTTACTTTATTGAGTTCATAAGGCCGTTCCCTAGTCATATCCAGCAGGAACACATTTGATCTGACCAGTGAAAGAAAATGCAGGAGCAGAGGGAATTAGATCAGTTAAAGTGTGAAACTTCTGATATCTGGAGAAGAAATGGCTGCTACAGCATTAATTTTACTTTAAATGCAGGGTTAGAGAACTTTCCTTTCCTCCAAGGACCAGACTGGCTGCAGTTAAGCAAGTTTGATGTAGGATTGCTTGCATAAACTCCATTCACATGTTCCCTCTCATTCTTTCTCTATACACATGAACATATACAGTCATGTTATTTCATTGATTACTTCTGCATATAGTCCATCTGCAAAGGATTCTCTCTAAATTACAAAAAAAAAAAGGAAAAAAGGAATAATTTCAGGTTTCCAAAAATCTTGAGCAGAGGCTTGAAGAAGGTGATCCATTATGTATCTAGTATTTTATTGAGTACTGTGGGATAAAGCTGGAATCTACCCAGACTTGCCTCCTCTTCCCAGAGTAGCAGTACAGTAGTGTTGCCACCAAGACTATCTCCTTCTCCTATCTCCTTCTTTGGAGATCAACTTCCTTAGGTTCTAGAGGGTGTAGGGCTCAACACCTTTCCCCTCTCTCTTATGCCTATTGGGAACACAGGATAATAATTATAGGGTCTCTTGTAGTTCAGGTCTTGGAGATGTGTAACCAGAGCTTCCCCTTCACTCTCCCCTATGGAAAGAAAGAAAGAAGTTACATTTTAAGAGGTAACTGAAGTTATATCCAAAAAACTCAACAGGGTTATAACAACAAGCTTTCCAAGTACACAGGATAATAATTTCCACTGATTGCAAAAAAAAGGTTAAGCCTGTGTTGTTGTTTTTTCCACAGACACATACACACAATACAGTGGGGCCTTGTTATCCACTGGAATTTGGTTCCAGGACTCCCTACCTGATGAATACCAAAATCTATGGATTTTCAATCCCCATTAAATACAATGGTGCAGTGAAATGTGTCCCTGATATAGAATAGCAAAATTAAACTTTGCTTTTTGGAACACATACACTCACAAACATAATATTTACAAACACATAATCCTTACAAACCACGGATGGTTGAATCCATGGATATAGAATGCTGACCAACTCCACCTGCTGCCAGCCCTGTCTTCCAATCCCTTTCCAAAAGAACTGGAACCCTAACCAATATAACTAGATGGTCTCTACTTTCCTACAATCTTTATTTGTGATTCTTTCCTTCACTCAGAGCAGTTAGCTTATTCTACTAGTCTCTCTCCTCTTTTAACCCACCACAAGCCTTACATTTTCCCCCTTTCTCGCATCCCATTGGCTCACAGAACCAAAATGAGAGTCAGGACCAATCAGGTCTTTCCACCTTTTCATCTTCTATTGGCTAACTAACAGAACCCTGTGAATGTCAGAGCCAATTGGGTCTATTCACATTCAAACCTCGCATTGGCTAACATAGACCATGAGCTTTACAAATACCCCTTGATTTAATGTGTCCTATAAGCTGATCCCAGAGGCTTTGCAGGGTTATTACAGGTCCCATGTACTGGAGAATAGTAGTTTCACTTTCACACCAGAATTATTTGCATGTGTTCCATGCAACTGTTCAAATCTAGGGTAGCTCATTGCCTGCTTGTTGTTACAAACAGAAAAATAAGCCTGTTTAAAGTGCAACATGGTGTAATGGTTTAGGTATTGGTCTATAGCTCTGGAGAATAGGGGTTGATTCATGGGAATCAGTATGGAAACCCATTGGGTAGCCTTAGACATGTCATTCTCTCAGCCTCAGAAGAAGGCAAAGGCAACCCCATCAACAAATAATGCTAAGAAAACCCCATGATATATTCAACTTAGAGTCAGCCTATGTTGGAAAGGCACACAACAACAACAACAACAACAACAACAAATGTTTTGTTATTTTTAATACAGACCACATGGATCATTCTAGCCTATTAGGGATCCCATAGGGATTCTAGCCTATTAGGGATCCCATAGGGATTCTAACATCTATTTAAAAACAAGAAAAACCTGAAATGTAGCCAATATAAGGTTTAATTCTAACAGAGTTTTCCAGAGAACAGGCTTTTAGCTGCGCCTTTCCTAAAACTTAGATGGAGGAGGTACTTTTTCAGGCACATGCAACAGACCAATGCAAGCATCCAAAAATGGACTGCAGTCAACTAGCTTTCATTGGCAGAGGAATGGACAGGGATGACCTGAAAGGTCTTCTTCATTGCTTTGATTGCATTTCCCATTTAACTAAGTGCAGTGAATTAAGAAGGGAGGGAGCAGATTTTGATGAGAAAATACATTAGTCAGTTATTCTAATTAATACCTGACATGCTGAAGTTAATTAATTGGCATCTGATTATACATCTTGGAAGTGTCAATGCAGAGAATAAATGTTTCCTTTAATATTCAGAAGTGAACTAAAGTTGAACATTTATGGTTTACACAGGACTAACTTTTGTTACACTGAATAAAGTTAACTTTAAGAAGGTCATTAACTGTTTAGCTAAGATAATTCATGCAGTGGAAAGTTAGAAGAAAGGATTTCCTCACTCATGTCTGAGATACAATTTTGTTCTGCATTTACTGAAGACTTGGAAAGCTGTTGATGTACTATGTATGTGCACTTTCCTCAAAAGTAATCAAAATTATGGAAGGGTTAGTGGTTTAATCCCATACATGTGAATGCTACATGTCAATGGCCTGTATTGCAAAATAATTAAATTCATTGTGATGTTGTCTGTATACGAATTCACCAACCTTATGCATAAGGCTCAACATTAGCCAACACTTGAACCATGAGATATTTCTCTTCCAACATTTAAAAAAGAAACAGCCCTATGATTATAAAATAAAATTTAAAAGTTAGAGTTGCAATAAAAGTTACTACTTCAGAGCTTGGAAGTAACTAATTATAAACAACTAGGTTTAATTAATTCCTTTTTTGCAATAACTAGGAACATCAGCAAACTGCACATCCATAGCATGATGATTCTACTTTAAGTGCCATGACGGCATTCTTAGGAATCCTGGGATTTGTATTTCCATGAGGCACTAGAGGAGCTTTCTGTCTGAGAATTTTTAAATGCCCCTTCCTAACTGCAAATCCCAGAATTCTATAGGATGGAAACATGACCATTAAAATAGAACCACAGTGCTACAATTAAGTAATATGAAAGGGTGCTTAGGCAAAAATAGACATGTCTGTCCGTATGGGCTAAATAAAACATCCTTCCTTTGTTCCTTTGGTGAGAAGATCTAATGATAAAGGGTCAAATCCCCAATTCTAATGCAAACAAAAATCCCCGGTTCTGACCCAGCCAGTTCAGCACTGAACTCAGTGTTTGCAGTTTTTGTTAGATATCCTCAAGTTGACTATGACTCGTGGTGACACTGTGAATGAGACATTTCCAAGTCCTCAACCTCTCTGCTCAGGTCCTACAGGCTCAGGTGCATGACTTCACTGATACTATTAACATGGTTTTTAAAAATGCAGTGTTTGCTATGGATTTTCACAGAACATCCAAACCACCCCCATTTGCAATTCTGAGCAGCTGCTTACATGTATGTTCCAATGTGGCACAGCTGCAGAAGCAGAGGTGGCCCAGTGGGAAACATGTATGAACAGCTGCCTGGCATCACAATGGGTGACACTAGGCACCACCCCAGAGATGCCTCCTCCTCCTCCTCCTCCTCCTCCTCCTCCTCCTCCTCCTCCTCCTCCTCCTCCTCCTCCTCCTCCTCCTCCTCCTCTCTCTCTCTCTCTCTCTCTCTTTTGGCATAACTTTAATCTTTGTGTCTTTTTTTTTTTACAAGGAAATGGCTTCATTGGTGGAGAAGGAACATAAGTTGACCCATGTTCTGCTGTATCTTGCTCCTTCTCCTCACTTGTGCTGCTGCAGGTTTGTTGTAGGAATGAAAGTAGCACTTTCAGCTATTTGGAAAGAGGGGGAGTAGCCAGAAATTATAAATACACTGTTAAAAATTGTAAGCAATCATCACTTTGGGTGTCTTTGGTTCTACAGCCATAACAGATTACATAAAAACAAAAATTATCTAAGCTCATTCTAGGGGTTGAATATTGAAATATACAAAAAATCAACTACTTGAAATGGATCTGACAATAATTTTCCTGTTTGAGTTTCTTTTTTTTTTTTAAAAAAATGTTTCAACATCATTTTGCTCTTTCAAGGTCACACTTGCAATCTGGTTGACACTTTTTTAAAACAGAATTTACATTCCAATGTGGCCTTTTTGCACCTGCTGCATTCAAAGGTAACTAAATGCCAGCTACAAACTTCTGCAATTGCCCGAACAGATGTTAAAATCCACAATCAAACACATAACAGGGTTTTTTTTCCCCCTCATTCCACCAAAGGTCAGGATAAGATTTTTTTTTTTTAATGTAGATTTACATTCTGAATGTGACACTCTAATAGGATATAAACAAATTTCCCACCACTGAAAAGATTTAACTATCAGTGCCCTACTATTTACCATCTCTCTCCTCTATTTTCTGTCTGAATTATTTTTTTCTTCTTGTTGTTGGCCTTGGTTGGTGGTAAAGCATTAAAGAACATGGATTTTCAATCTAAGATCTGTCTGTGAATATATATTACAGATTTAACTCGTCTCTGTGACTCAGTGTTACCAGCTGATATCAACAACAAAGCTTGAAGGAGCTATGGTTTCCCCTCCTGCCTTTCGTATCAGTGTTACAAGGATGATCTTTGTAAGTAGCAATGTAATTCAGGCATTTGAAGCTGTATCTCCTAATATGAAATATTTATATTCTGATGTAGAGTTTCCCATCTTCTTGGTTTTCTGTGAAGGATTTCCCCCTATGAGCACATGTCAATAACTACACTGAAACTACACTGTTTTATAACAACAACAAAAAAATACTGGTTTTATGTTTGAGGGTTTTTGTTTTGTTTTTGTTTTTAAATGAGTTCATCATAGGAATGTTCTGCAAGAGTCCAGTCTAAACCAAGCAATGATGGTACTCCCTATGTCTTTTTTTTTTCAATGCATCATGTTCATACTGCAGAAGAGTAGTGACCTTAAAGCAGGTGTGGGCAACTGTAGAAGGTGAGTAGAGGGTTTGGGCAACTGTAGAAGGTTAGCCAACCCTCAGAAGGTCTTTGAAGTAATACTCCACCGCACCAATCCTTTGTCATGCCACCAAATGTCCCCAAAAACCTTTTATGGGAAATGAGAGGAATTTTCACCCTGTCCTGGGGCCCATTTAGCCCCAGGAGAGGCCAGTTTAAAATTATTTACATTCAAATGGGATCTCATTTGTATACAAGAAAGTTTCAGTATAACAAAAGCGGGGAAATAGAAACACACAAGGAGGAAAAAATAACCACATTAGTTGTAAGTTTCCATAAAAGCTAACCAAATGTTCAAATATGTCAATCTGAAAATTTCACCTATATATTGTTCTTTCAAATATTGCAAGGGTTGTTAGCTCTTCTGTCCATTGGCTCACAGGTATCAATCTTTTAGCCACTTTTGTTGGTTAATTTCCAAGATACATGTAAACAATTCATGTCCCTGAATGTTAAAGAATTTCTCAAAATCTAATTTACTTGGATGATTCCTTCCTTCCAAAATAGAGCAACTATGGAACATTTTTGAAACATATGTATGTTAAGGAAGCATCAATAGTAAAAATAAATAAATAAAATCCAACAATTTGATGATTTAAAAAGCCCTTTCTTTAACAGATCTTAGGTTGACCAATATACTAAAAAAATTTCTTATGTATAAGACGGACATTGAATCTACACTGTAGAAAGAATGCTGTTTGACACCATTTTAATTGCCATGGCTTTGTCCTACAGAATTCTGGGACTTGTAATTTTGTGAGGCACCAGCACACTTTGGAAGAGGCTGAGAGGCTAATGATCTTGTAAAACTATGTGGATGGACACAGAATTTCCCTTGGCCAATGTTGTCCTGTTCGGATGACACAGGCCAACTAGCCCATGCTAGGATTGACCAGACCAGACACCAATCAAGCAGTTATGGTCTAACCCCGGACCAAAGTACTGTTACCCCAGTCTAATGCAGCTAAGTTTCTTAATAACTCCACAGTGACAGCCAGCACACCACATCCCTTTAGCTGCCACTGCCATTGCATTTCCTGTCTGGATGTCTTAGTCTTTGTTCCAGACTGTCACATTGTGAGATGGCACCTGGCCCATGGTGGAGGCCTTCCCAATGAAGACAATGGTGGTGGCAGGTAAAAGGGTGCATGGCAGTGGTGGCTCCATTGTGCAGTGGCAGGTGGTCCCCCCCAAAAAAATAGTAAAACCAGTGCACTGCTCTTAACATGCTGGGTTCTGGCTCCATTATCCATAGTAAAATGGAGTCCCTTATATAAAATGGCAAACAGCAAGGTTTGGTTTTTGGAATGTCTTTTTTAATAATAATAATAATATTTTCAAGCCATGGTTGGTTGAATCAGTGGATAAAAGAACCAATGGATATGGAGGGCTGACTGTATATCATTTATAAATATCATTTTAAAAGCTGGAAACAAATGTTTTCTTGTTTCTCTTGTTTCTTTTCTTTTATACTAGTTATTTCATTTTTTTTTTCATTTTTATTTCTGTGTATTCTGGTTTAATGTAGTTAAAGTCTTTAAGTTGTTTTTTTTTTTAAAGGAAAGCTGAACTGTGGGATGACAGAGGATTAGTCAAGACAGTCTCTAGCAAACTGGAACAGTAGGGGAGTATTCACATAATGTATTGCAAAGAATAATTAAGAACAGGAAGCACATCTCATTTGTATTTCCTGTAAAATTCATCTGAAGCCTGTTCTGAAATGTTCCATTATGTTGGCACATTATTTGATTGTGCTCACTTGAAGGCAAACAAGGTGATGACATTGAGTTTTTCACGCAAACTCCACAAAGTCTACACTTCCACCTTCAACTTCCCACTTGGAAGCACCACGTCTGAAGGAGGCTTCTGCTTTTGTGCAAGTAGAAACCTTGTTGTGATCACAAACCCTAATCTAATAGTTAAACTAAACAAGATTCCTCATTCAACAACCTTGATGTTGTGTAAACTGCTACCAGGAACAGACTGAACAAGTGAAAATATAAGGCAACTTCCCTGAGTTGTCTGGACAACTGTACAAGACTCATGAAGCAAACAAGAGAATTAGAAGAGGGGAATAGTTTTGTCAAATCCTACCTTTGTCATTCTACTGTCTTGAAAGGATAATAAAAGGTTTTGAAAATAACTACTATGATAGAAGTCCAATGGCAGGCATATGTGCTGACAATAAGGAGAATCAAAATAACAAATATATTTGTTATTTTGTTGTAAGTCTCCACTCCACTGTTCATGGGGGGAAGGTGCTCTTGATCATAGCGATTGACACTGACAAACTTAGATGAATATTATCATTGACCTTTAAATGGTCCCTGTTGCCACCTTGTTCTGTTCTGGCATGAAATGTTTTCCTAACTCAGAGGCAAAATGTCAGACCAGCAGTGAGTTTGAATCAGTGTGCAAAATGGAGTTGAAGGTACAGAAGGGGGAACATGAAGGTTGGCAAAGTTATAGACAAGCTGTTGCATTGCACCTGTCCATTATCCTGTCTCATTCACAAAACACTGAGGCTATTTTCCCTCTAGACACAAAAATGCCTTTGGAATAGAAATCTCTTTCTTTTAAAAACATTTTAGACGATCAATAAACTCAGTTGTTCAAAGGAAACACTCATGATTTCACTTTCTTCCTTCATAAATGACAAGCTTTTCTCCTTCATGATTAAATACTCAGAATAGCACGGTACTCATCTTTTGCTAGTTTGTTCTACAATTGCCCCATACTTCTATGTCCTTCTCCTACCCCAGACTACATAAGGTACACAGACTACATAAGTTATGGAGTGAAATGGGGTTCTCTTATAGGCTGATTTTTTAATACACACACACACACACAGTGGCTGAGATCCTGAATCAGACATTCAATATGTAGCCCTCCACATGTACAATTTTGTGTCTTCCCCACAGCAGCTATGAAGTCACATGAAGCTGCTGCTACATCCATTTAGTAGCAAAGAGAAGAGGGAAGGAGGAGATCATGAGCTTTGAGAATAATTGTTCTTCCTGGTTACAGTTCTACAGAGAGAGGGGAAAACAAATTGCAATCTCATTTGCTTCCACTTTCTGGAAAACTACATCTGGGATGAGTATATAGATAGATCTTGTAGCACCTTTGAGACTAATAGAACAAAAGAAGTTGGCAGCATGAGCTTTTGTAGACTTCATTCTACTTCCTCAGATGCATAGCAGACTGAAGTCTACAAAAGCTCATGCCACCAACTTCTTTCTTTCAGTTAGTCTCAAAGGTGCTACAAGATCTCTCTACATACTGATTATACAGACTAACACAGCTATATCTTTGAATATGGGATGAAATGCCATCTCAGTTCCTCCTTCCTTCCCCATCCTCCTCATCTAGCCATTTAATAGATATAGCAGCAGCAGCAGCAAAGGGCTTGAGACAATTGCTATGGAAACGTCTGGGATGGTGGACAAGCTAGCAAATATACCAGTATGGCTGATTTTCTTGATGGTGCTCCCATCTGGTAGAGTTCTTTCTGAAGAGATTCACAACTGGTTTCCTCTGAAATTTTTCAAAAGAGGCTTAAAACGTGTCATTTTCCCCCTGGCTTTTGATTTAATTGGAAATGATTCATTATATTTGCTAGAACTATATCTTTGAACCATATTTTATTTGGTTTATTTTAAATGTATTTAATTTTAATGTTAATTTTCTAATGTGTTGACATTGGGAATCACCTTGAGAAGTCTTGAAAGAGTGATGAAAAATACATATATTAAATGAATATCTGTCTTTCTAGTCACTCACTCATCCATGTATATTTGCTATTTAAGACATCTCATAGATGCATCTTGCATTCTGTTATCATAAATGCATTCTGGAAAACTGCTGTAAATGCAAGCAAGGCTGGCTTTGTTCAGTGGATCAATGGAACATTCAAAATTTTGCAAGCCCTTTCAATGTTTCTAAGTGCATAGGGTCAATGAACAATTCTCACATAGAGGGGAAGATGTCTTGATGAAATAGTCAGAATTCAGTTGCATGGATGCTTCCCTAGGCATTGGCAATAGACCCAGATACTCATTCTATAGGACCTTATCACACGCTGGCCACGAAGCGAAAAGTAACCGAAAT
>CM034702.1:7350279-7387095 GCA_020142125.1 Phrynosoma platyrhinos
TGTGATAAGGTCCATAGACAGAGTCTCAAAATTGGGACTCACCTTGATTGGATCAATCAAATGTATCCCCATCCCCCAAGACATATGGGAACTGTTTATAGATAAATTGTTATTAAGCAGCTCAGCAAATGGCAGGACATCTGTCTATCCATTCCCTGTGTTTTCTCTCAACTGCTAACTATTATGAGTAAAGGTTAGACTTGATCTTCCATCTATGATTTAAAAATTGACAGTGGTGCATCTCCCATCCTACATTTTGAAAAAGGTTTATGCAAACACTTCCATTTCAGACCATCTTGTGCTGTACATGTAAAGTTCAAGTTTCTAACTAGCTTGGCCATTAAATGTGTATCTTCTGCTTTGTGTGAAAGAACAAAAATGATCAATTTTCAAATTTGTCCAAATTAGTCATTGAAAGAAGAAAAATCTTCACATTAACCACCAAAGACTGTGCCTATAATGGATTTTATTGACCTGACAAGTGGGTTTGGTGTGTGACACTTTAAGTGGCTAGAATACTGGACTGAATTTTATTGCTAATCCTAATTGGAAAATACCTATTCAGTCAATAGGATTTGCCTATATGGCTAAATCAGCACTGCAGAAGTAATCCAGTTTGACACCACTTTAACCACCATGGTTTAAAGCTAGGAAATTATGAGAATTGTAGTTTGTTGTGGCACCAGAACTCTCTGACAGAGAAGGGTTAATGTCTCACAAAACTAAAATTCCCATAATTCCATAGTACTGAGTCATGACAGTTAACGCTGTGTCAAACTGCATTATTTTTTCAGTGTGGATGCAACCAATGTTGACTTTCTATTAAACTATTGCATCAATGGTATATTTATTTGCATAAATTTTATCTTCTATTCTCTAAAAGGCAGGTGCTACTATGTTAATATGAACAAACCTCTTGTTAAAGCAAGTTTTACAGTTATCACAAGTTACATCTAAAATCATTTTCAGGGAATCCAAAGGAGTTATATAAGGCCTCCTAGATTTTTAGATGAGGACAGCATTGTAGAGTATATAAAATTAGTTGATCAGGATATCTGAATCTGTATCATGAAGTATATAATGAATAGCATCTTTGTTGAGTAAAACTGGTTTGGGTTTAAAAAGAAGAAACAATTGCCATTAGCTTGTTCCTTGATGCAGATGTGACAATAAAGGGTGGGAGGAGAGAACTTTTTGCAATTTTTCTTAGCAAAGCAAGATTCATTCTTAAGCAAAATCTAATCTTACCAGCATGGTGATTTTTAAAGCCTCTAAGCATGATGCCAATGTTTAATGATATTGTATACTTTGACATATATATTGACCATAAATAAATTGTCGTTGTCATTGTGATTCAATACTTAGTTTGCCTGTCTTGTGCCAGACTACCACAGTCTTGTGTGGAACGCAAATGAAAATCAGATTCCAACCTTGCTTTAATATAGTGCTATTGTTTCAGGTCAGCTATATGTGGGCTTTTTAACTACCACAGAAGAATCCATGTTGCAACATTATTACTTGGACAGATGCCAATAGGCTGATATGGTAGTTGCAGCTCTTATCTATGTGAATGGTACTTTTGACAGTATTTCTTTTTCATCAAGCTTTAATGTACCACACCATAGGAGATCTGGCAGACAAGCTTCAACTGTGACCACAGGCTGGTGTCCAGTGTGTTAGTATGGCATCTCATCTGAAACTGACAGCTAAGTGTGAAGTTTTTGTGCACAGATGACCTACAGTGAAGAAGCCAAATGGTTCAAATTCTTCTTGGTAACAGATATACATAAAAGATTGTCCATGTTATTTATCTTAGTTTAGTCTGATTGCTTAATGGAAACAAATGTCAAACTTTGTTCATTTAAATTAGATTTTCTTTTACAGTGTATAAGGGCACAATTAATTTAAGCAAATTAATGACAACTTTACTTCAAATGGCAGACTAAGCAAATGCAATTAAAGCTGTACACTGGTTTTATTTACATGCTGTTGATGATGATGCTCAGCTGCAGGCTTGTAAAAGAGCAACCTATGAGTCTGACTAGCAGACAAACTAAGAATTATATCACCTCTTGTAAAAATTCAAGGAAAAGGGCTTTTTTCTCAGAGCCATCCTAAGTAAAACTGAATCTTGAGATTGTTGCTGAAAGTAAACTAATGTGTAAAGGAATTCAAATTGACATAAGTAACTATGATGTGACAATCATTTGCTTGATTATGAATCAGCTAGGTAAATCCTCACTTATTCAGTATTCCATTGTCAACCTTTTGTTCTCTCCTCACTGGGTGAATATGTGTGTATGATTCAGTTTTGGGGAGACAGGTTTGTATTCTGTTTTTTCATTTTGTTTTGATTTTTTGCAAAAAAAATCAATTTTCTCAAAACATTGAAACAAAATAAGCTTTTGGTATTCTTTTTTCACAAAATCATTTTTGTACTTTTCTTGTGGCTTCCTTTTTCACTGCCTCCTTTCGCTGCCTTCCATCACCCTGTCACTTTGTCTTGCTTCTGCTCTGTTTTTCTCCTTCCCCCATCCTTTCCTTCTCCAATCTCACTTCATCTTTATCTTCCAGCCTCCTTGTACTTTCTTCCCACACCTTTTTAAACTCCTTGCTCTCCCCTTGAACTTCATTCCTTCTTTTCATCCTGCCAGACTTCAATTCAAGCCTTGCTGGGTTGGGAAGCAAGAGATTCTTGAATGTTTCACTTCCAGGTTGTCTTCCCTCTTACCATTTGACTCTGGAGTCCATGACCTGAAGAGCAAGGATCAGGTTCTTTCTTCACGTCATTTTAGAACAGATTTAATGTTTCATTTTAGCATATTTTTATGCTATCGCTGTGTTTATTTGCTATGGAAGGACAAGAATGTCCAAGAAGGATGGATAAAATAGCTTTAGCCTGTCTTCTGAATTAGATGATGGGTCCTGTACTTATCTGTGATTCAAATTTCCTTCCTTTGGGAGATATAGCTGCTGCTGCTGCTGCTGCTGCTGCTGCTGCTGCTGCTGCTGTTATGAATAGATTCATATAAGTCAAATATGAGGAATTCCCAGTCTGCATGGCAGATGCAGTTCACAGGGGTTTTCCATCCATTCCCCTGTCTCAGCTGCTTTTGCTGTTATCTTTGATCAATTATCAGAGATGAAATTATTTAATGGAAAGCTATTGTATGTGATCTGGCTTTCAGCCCTGAAAATTATTGAATAGCCATATTCCTATGTGCTTACCCTCTGCTACGTCTAGTATGCAATTCTGAAGACCCTCCCCAAATTGGAATTCGACCCTCTCAGTCATAAAAATATCCTCCAGGCTTGATGTAATTTAAAAGACAAATACAGAGATACCAAAACCTAAAAGAAACTCCTGATTTGCAAATAAACAACACACACACTTTTTTATCCTCTCTGCTGTTCAAAGAGTCCGCATCACAAACAACAAACCATTTCAGATTGCATTGAAAATATGCTTAGAAAAACATCCCACTTCTTCTAGAAATGCATTCCAAATTTCATTCTGCAATGGTTCTTGGGAATCTGACAGTATTGACAGCCCTGGAATGAAACCTCAGAGTGATACTTGAGAGAAATAGCTCTTGGCCATAACTGTAAATCACACATTTAGTACACTTCTTAATTCATCACACTCTGTTAAGCAGCTGTGATGGTTTTGTTGCTGATCTCTACAGGAGGGATTTGTCTAGGATGATATCATGGATGGATTGCGGCATCCCATAATTTAGTATTTATTTGAGACAGTGATTAATTTTATGAGAAGACAACATTTTTCAGTCTGGATTGAATATCCCTTTATTCTTCCTTTGCACAACCAAGCATTCCAATTGATTTAGCAAAGCTCTACACAAAAACTGGAGCTAGTAGTAGTACAAACACTCAAGACAGCTTATTTTTTGCTATTTTATTGATACAGATATTTGCACATTAGTAATATGAAGGGAACAAAAAGGTAGAAATGAACTGACAGAACTAGAGCCAATAGTGCCTGGAATTTGTTTTACTAAATTGTCACAGCAGAATTCAAGAGAGATAGAATTCAGAGTAAGAGCCAGAGGGATACTTAAGGACTAGTACAGTCAGAAAACCAATGGAGTTTTTCTGTCTGCAATCATATGAACAAAGTCAACAAAGATGAGGCCCAGTGATGAGCTTTTATTACACAATTTTCACTGGGTGGCAAGTATTGAGAGTTGTCATTACTCAGTATGTTTTATTTACAGCCCATGTTTTGCTTACTAAAAGAAGGAGAGATATGTCATTAATTTTTTTTTTCTCAAAGGAAGCAATGGCTCATTTTAGCATTTTTTCTTTCTGCTAGGAGAAAGACTTTGAAAACCATGCAATCTTTGAAAGTCTATTTGCAATTTTGTGAAAATTTCAGATAGTTTGTGGTTTGTTTGCATTGAAAACAGCATTTTCTGTGCAGAAAACAGCATTATCTGCACAGGAAATAATATTTCTAGTTAGAAATATTATGTTCTCCACAGACACTGCTATTTCCTCCACAGAAAATGCTGTTTTCTATGGAGAATAGGTCCCAAACTGCAAAGATTGTCATCACCCCAAGCTTCCTCTTGTCAGTGTTTCTCAGTACTTAAAACAAACAAACATATTTTGATCATTTTTTGGAGATTTCAAAATATTATTCCCAACCCTAACTAAGGGCCTTTGCAAACTGCCAGAAATAATGCAGATTGACGTTACTTTAACTGTCCTGGCTCAGTGCGAAGGAATCATGGCAATTGTATTTTTTTTTTCTGGTACATTGAACCTTCTCTGTCAGAGAGCTCTGGTGCCACAATAAACTACAGTTGCCATGATTCCTTAGCACTGAGCCAGGACAGTTAAAGTGACCTCATTCTGCATTATTTCTGGCAGTCTGCAAAGGCCCTAAGTCCATTTCTATACTGATGGGGGGGGGGGGGAAATCAGCCTTACCTTGCATTTCTCTGCGGTGACCCTGCCAAATCCATACACATAGTGTTTGGAAATTATACTGGCACAACTCATCACACATTCTTCCTTGCTCTCCCATGGTGAACTTGCTGTTCCCCCCCCCCCTTCCCAGCATGTACCATCCTATTAACCAACAGACTTCATGGTTTGCTTGTCAATCTAATGGCCATCTTGCACTCTAATTGGATGCCTCTCCACCCAATCCCCTTTCCCCCTTTGATGCTCCAGTGAGGAAGGCATGTAATTGTAAATGTACACACACATACACACATGATGAAGAAATAAAATAAATAAAAGCACATGCTATTTCTTTTACATTTATGAAAATGCCCAACCATAAGAACAATAGAGAGGGGTCAGATTGGGCTACCTTCTTCCTCTTCATCCCACCCATCCAAATCTCATATTTGTTTTATTGTTTTTACTCTTCTCCTCCCACCCTTCTCCTTCTCTCAACCAGTGTTGTAACATTTTTGTTTTGACTTTAGCAACTGGAGTGTATGCAAACCCCCCCCCCATCATTCACTTGCTTGCTCATGAGATTGTGAAAACTTCCTCCTCCATCCTCACATACAATCCTTGTAGATCTTCACATGAGTGAGAGAGTTGAACGATGGGGGAGGGAGGGAGGGACAGTTGAGTCTTAATTATTAGAGTTCAGAAACAAGAATATTTGAGTCACAAATCAAACTGGTTGATTCTAGCCATTTTTGGCCAAATATTTAGCTGAGACACCTTCTCCCTCACAATATTGAAATTTTGCAAAGGCTCAACCTCTGCACTCAGGATTACAATGTGCATGATACAACATAGAAGAGGGGGAAAATATAAATAAGGAAACAGGAGGAAGGAGAATTCAGACACTTTTTTTTAAGCTTCCAAACTCTTATTGTGATAATTCAAAGGAAAGAAAGACCCCAACGCTGTTGGTCTCTCGGGCCAACTGATGGAGTGATCCTGTATCCTTTCCTTCTTCCCTCTTCTACAGCCTGATGGAATGATCCCTGGCAGGTGAAAAGTGACTGAGGGAAGCATTTGAAACAACCTTTGAATTTGTGGGAAATGACACCTACCTAGTATATAAGCAAAGCTATTCCCCAATGGGAACAGACAAGCAATTATCCAGAACAAATTGTGTCTATAACAGTGAAGAACATGTTATTATTGCCTGGAGGAGTTTTTCAAGCTCTCCCTATGAAATTGTCTCATAAATAATTCAATGGAAAGTGATTTACTTTGGTGGAAGACTTATAAGGGGCTTCCAAAGAGAGTCTGTCAGATGTTATTTAAATTAATTTAATCCTAAATTCCAGACAAATTGTGCTAGATTAAATTTCAGTATCAATTAGCAAAGGGTGGGTAGGTTTGTGTGGCATTTAAGGTCTACAGAAAGCACTAACAAAGCTATTCTCTTTGTTCTCCTCTTGCTAACAAATATGATTGTAAAATTGGTCTGTGTTACCATGATGGAATCCTCTGATCATGGTGATCAAGAGAAACTTGTATGGGCTTTGAACTGGCTGTTTAAGGGCAGCATGAGCCTTCTTCTCCCTTAATTACAGTGCATCCTTAAACCATGTTATCCTCAGCACAGCAGTGTACATTGGTTTTTGCAAAGCTGTTAACTTTATTTGCTACTGCTAGACAGATCAGAGCCACACAGCTCTCCTGGATAGAATAATAAACACTTACTTCATATTCAACCAATGGAAAGCTGTGTATCACCCTGAAGCAGAACTGTTGTGTGATATCATCAAAAATATAAGGCATCATCAAAAATGTCTCTTAAATGAGAAGTGTGTGTTTCCAAGAAAATAACACTGTTACAATGGGATTAACTTGTATTCTTCTGTAGAGTGATTAATGACAGCACTAATCAAAACAGATCATACCAAAATCTGCATATATTTTTTGGAAAGGAATCCCTGACTTACCAACCTATTGCAGTTAACCTTTAAACTTTAGAGATGTAACTAGCAACCGTGTTTTGTTTTTTGTTTTTTTAAAATGAAAAGTAAATGAACAGGGAACAAAATGAATTAGGTGGCTAACATAGGAAATAGCACAGGTAGGCTTTACAGTTTTGCCTGCCAGTAAGGGATGGGGGGGACTAGCATTTTTTTTTTTTAAAGCCAAAGAAAAAGGCCCTATGGTTATAGGGATCTAGCATCATAAAATTGGGACCATCTGTTCTAACCCCCTGTCATGCCAGAACCAAAGAATTCCTGAAAGATGTCCATTCATAGATGAAGAGTTCAGCACCCCATGAAGCAGTCAATTCCACCGTTGAACAGTTCTTACAGTAAATAAGTCCTTCTTAATGACTAGGTGGAATCTCTTTTCTTGCAATTTGATTTCTAGGACATAAAATTAATAGGTCAGGACAAATTGGAGTTACTATTAAAAGTGTCAGATATTGATCAATTAAAATGAATGTCTAATTTCCTGGGAATGTGAATTGAAGGATTAGGCTCTCAAATCCAGACCACAACTACAGTAAGAAGTAAAGGGACACTCTGCCACAGACACAGACACTTGATCCTCTTTGGGTCCTGTGCACAAAACAGAAGTAACTGGTAGCTATATTTTCAAAACAGTGTGTAGTCTGAACTTTAGAATCAGCACTAACACGTAGGTCAAAATAATGAGCTCAGTTTACAGAGCTTTCTCACTTTGTCACAGATGCAGCACAAGAATGTGTTTTGAGTTGAGCTGCTTTGCCACTAAAAATAATTTCTGTTTGTAATTTGAACTGGAAATGTTACAAGTACAGGTGTCAAATTTGCATTCCTCCAAATATGCACTTTAACACACAGCTGCTATGTTGGTACATGCTCATTTTCACGGAACGATGAAATTGACTTGAACTTTAAAAAAAGGGAGATGGTGGTGCAATTTACAGAACAATATAGTTGCTCATAAACCCATGCTTAAGCAACCAATTATAGCCAGAAATTTCAAGTTAGAAAAATTCACATTTACCTAAGGATAGAACAGGCATCTGTCAAAATGACCTTTGAGGAGTCCAACTATTGTTCCAGGATGGGGAGAGAGGAAATCGAATAATGGATTGAGATAAAGTCCTTCTCCCAAGATTCCTAATAATTTTATACATTCAAGAATAAGAGGATAGGGCCACTCATGAATAGATAACTGGTTAAACATGAGAAAACAGAAGGTAGAAACAAGCAGTCTGGGTTTTTTCCACAGTGGGAGAATGGAGGCCTCACATTTCTCTATTGCTATGACCTCTGCTAGCCAACATAGTTATACATATTATAAATGTTCTGATGTCAGGCATGAGCAGCAAAGTGTGTGTGTATATGCATATATGTATGTATGTATGTATGTAGATAGATAGATAGATAGATATAGATATAGATATAGATATAGATATAGATATAGATATTAAGGCAAAGTAGCTTGAGATTTTCCCTTGCCTGAGACAGAGGTGTGCTTCTGTTAGTCAGATATAGACATCTGGCTAATATCTCCATTTGTTTTTCTCCTGTTGGTAACATCTTGCTTGATGAAGAAGCACATGGAGCTCTGAAAGCTTGCAACAATATTATGCATTTTAGTTGTCCAATAAAGGTATCACTTTATTGATTAAATTAGTAAATAAGTAAGTATCCCTGCAGAGAATATTCAAGACAGGGGATGTCACCACAGACAAGACTTTTTCCTCATGTGCCAAATATGTAACAAAACTTATGGCATCCCCTTTAGGTGAACCTATCATGCAATTTTCTTGGCAAGGTTTATTCAGAGGAGGTTTACCATTGCCTTCCCTTGAGGCTGAGAGCATGTTATTTGCCCAAGCTCACCCAGTGGGTTTCATGGCTGAGCAGGGAATCAAACTCTGATCTCCAGAGTCATAGTCCAACACTCAAACCATTATGCTACATGATTACCTTAACAAATAGCTGGGTTTGTGATGGTATATCTATAGTTTAGAAAGAATTTGTAAGGTTCTTACTATGGTCAGCTCTTACCATTCTCCTACATCTACTCCTTACATGTTGATTGAACTAATGTCCTCCTTCAGACTACCCATGAAAAATATCTGGGAACTTCTACTAGTGCAAATGGGTGCTGCTAAAGTTTTAGTTGGGACCAAGTTCTGCCAAGGTGTGATTCCTTTATCATATCATTTCACAGTTCATCTCCAAGTGCAACTTAATGTTCTCTAACTGGCTTGGAAATTGGTTATCATCTTCTTCCACTATTCATCCATTCATGCCTTTCTTGTGTGTACCATTGACTTCAGCGACTTGGTTGGTTACAACACTAGAGAGTGTTTTATCAGTGATGACACTCTTTTCATGGAACTCCCCTAGGCAATTCTCCCAATTCCTTTTATTATTTCCCCTCTAGAATATCCCTAAGCCCTTCTAGAGGGTATAGATGGCAGTTTTTCCATGTTTCCAGCTCTATGAAAGGAGGGTGGATATTTTCCAAAACATAAATTTTTTTTAAAACACAGACAGATAAAGGGAATGAAAGATCAAAGGAACAAAATGTGTATAAGAAATCTTTGTAAAAAAAAAAATAAGATAAAGGGGTGCCAGGCACAGAGGTCAAGGGAGACTCTCCAAAGTGCTGGAAGATGTGTGTGCAGTCACTGGATCTCTAGAATTTGCCTACTTCATGCTAGAGTGGAAAAAGTATTCAGGGATAGCTGTGTTAACCATGCAGCAAAATAAAACAAAATCTACAAGCAATGATACGTTTTCTGGGCCATCTCCAAAGCATATAATACATTATGAAAGCTTTCAAAGCTTCACTGGCTTCTTCATCAGGCAAAGATGTTTAAAAGTATACAGGAGAAAAATGGTGATGAGGTTAGAGTCCCATTCTGCCTGAGATGTTATTATTTAAGATGGTATTGAGGGATTTCACTGCAAGCAGAGACCACATCCATTATTGGCCATGTGAGGACTAGAGACAAAGAGCAATAAAAGAGAAGTAATAAAATTTCAACTCCCATTACTAACAGGAAAGATATAGCTGCTTGTGATTTTTGGATTTTCATTCTAGAGGTTAGATTACATACATCTTTGTCTGCATCCTGCCAGTAAGTACAGACATTTCTCTTAGGTTTTGACCGTTACTGCTTGATATTGGTGTTGTTTAGTTTTGTTAGTTTGGAGTTTTCTTAAAATGTTTTTGTCATTTTCACTGCGTTTATTTTGTTCTTTAAAAATATTTTTTTTAAAATTTTGTAATCTATTTTTAAGTGACTTATTTTCAATGTGGGCCAAGTGAAGTATAAATTAATTAAACAGATTTGGAAGCCTCTCTGATGGCCTCCAATGGAATTTCAATTAACTGTCTGGGGATGCAAGGAACCTTCTTTATTCTATTTCCGACTGATGTTTTATAGATATAACCAGTAGCCTCCTGCTCCACCCTTATCTTTACTATAATTCTTCAGCACTCAAAATTTGCACATCATATGCCAGACGAGAAAGCTCAAGGAAACAATTATCAAAGAAACTTATACTTCACACTGGGATTTGAACTCCAGCTCTGACAGACAACTTTCTAATCCATTTTTAATAGAAGCGGAAGATTGACATGACAGTTTAGAAAATAGGACTATCCTGTTAATCCTAATCATATGGTGGGATTGCATCACAAATGTAACACGTTTTAATATTACAGTAACCACAGGAGTAATACTTGGTATAGAATACTTGAAAACCTTCATCAAACCCATATGTTCATTATTTATAGGCAAAGTCCCAAATCCATATTTTATGCAACTTTCAATTACTCTTATAGCACAGCTATAATTAATTTAAAAGTAAAAGTCCTTACCATAAATTTGGATCAAGTCAGATGACTGGAAGTAAGCCTTTGTCATTCTGCACAACAGAAAAACTCTTGGGAGGTTTCTTGTTTTGTTTCAGTGTTGTTTAGAAGTTTCACCAGTAAACAACAAAACAAGTTGGTACTTTCCCATGTTGCTTTAGAGTTTTTCAGCAAACTGATAACATACTCCGTATCTTTTCATACTTCATACAGAATATGTGTATTTTTAATAAAAAGTGCAAGTGACAAGTTGGTCGTACATGGTTAAGAAATCCAGTGTTTTTCAAATCAGGAGGACCCTGAATATACACTTCACCCTCCATATCCACAGATACTTTATACATGGATTCAACCATCTGCAGCTTGAATATATTCCAAAAAGACATACGGAACATCATTTTACTATGCCATTGTATTTAATGGGACTTGAGGATCCACAAATTTTTGTATCCACAGGGGGTCCTGAAACAAAGCCCCAGCAGATACCAAGGGCCAACTGTTCTACTAATGGTTGGATCTAATTTACCCTAGGAATGGATGAATCGGATTTTCATTTCACTCATTTAAAAATCTTAAAGTCAAGAAAGTTGGATTGTTACAATAGAATTGAGAGTGGTTAGTAAATGCTGAGGGAGGCTGTGTGTGAAAAGTCTTATTTTCCTATTTCCAAGGAGTTCAGTTGCTCTGAAGTGCCCATAAAATAAAATCTGGGTACTTTTGGAATTTTTTTTAGCTACCTTTCTCAGCACATCCTTCTTTGCCTCTCATTTTTGGGAGATTGTAGAAGCTAATCTTTAAGTTAAGAGGTGAGACTAAACTAGACTGAAGCTGTACAGAGTAGATTTTATTACACACCATAGGGGTCCCATACCTACTGAACACATTACTGTTCCAACATGCCACATTCCAGATATGTTGGATTATAAAATCCCATAGCCCCTGTCACCATCTAGCTGCCAGTGATAGAAGCAGTAGTCCAACATATTCACATGGTATCCACTTGAGAAAAACTGGAATGTCCATATGTGGAATATCTACCGATAGAAGAAAACTATTTCACACTCTTGCCCAGTCATTTACTAGCTCACCTCCCTAAGCAAATCCACTCTTTGAGTTGCACTGGGAAACCACTCAAAATCTATAAATGATTACAGTACTTGGAGCACTTATTGTCAGTTTTCTGTGCCATCTCTGACTTGCCCAGTGCTGATAAGAGTGCCATTTGCTGCCTGTCTCTGATTCTATCAGGTGAGTTCTCCAGGACTCACCAACATGCAAAGGGCATCAAAGTACCTTTGCATGTCCTTCACCTAAAAACTGGAGCTGGCTCTGTGACTTTAGAACAGCAAACACTTCCGAGAGTTTGCATTGGCAGTCTCTGTTCAGCCTTGCAGATAGCAAATATTTGCAAATGCAGTTTCATACTGTTGGGGGTAAGGCAGGGAGGAAATCCTCAAATACTGAGACACTAGCTTAAATTATACTGAATCAAATAAAACAAAAATTTGTGATCCATTTCAGAGCTCAGGATAGAACACTGAAGGTCCATTAATCTGCTGCCCCTGGAGATTCTTAAACCAAGGTGTTGAACAAGGAAAGCAAAACAAAAGAAGATTAAATAAGTGCTACAGCCAGCAAGGTTAATGCCTGCTTGAGAAGATAACAAAGGGAGGGGTAGCCAGCCATTAACAATACCATGAAATGAGTAATAGCCTGACCAGCTCCAATATTAAAGAGGAACTTTGTTTTGTATACAATATGATTAGTGTCTCCATGCCCCTAGTTAGAATAGAAGGTTCCCAAATAAGGCTACTCCTTTCCCTTCCCCCCATCTGGCATAATCTTTGAAAGGCTAAGATTCAACAGGCATTTCCTATCAATGCAAATCTGTGAGTCTGTATCCATTCCTAACAACTCCTAAGAGCTGCTTGATAACAGAACTGATTCTCTTGGCATGATGTGGGCTCTGCATGACCATCTGCTAGGAACCCTGTAATTTTCTCCATCCTCTTAGGTTAGATGACCATTGGGAACAATTTCAAACCTAAAAAAAAATATGCATTTCACGTAATAATATTCCTCTCAAAAGGTGAACTGCAGGTCTGCAGAAAGTAATGACCAGTGGCTTCCAAGTCAGGAACATGGTGAATTCTCTCTTACTAGGCTTTAAAGAAGATGGGGTCAGCATCTTATATAACTCCTTTAAAGTCTGGGACAAAATCTGGAGCAGGTTCACTATACTCTTGAAAAGGAAGCTACTAGCCCCTATTTCCTGCAAGAATTGCCCTGCAGAAAACAGTTTAAAGGGAGAACTGTTATTACCTAGCATAAAAGGGATCATGTAGCACCTTTAAGACAACCATGTGAAAGAAGTTGTAGCATAAGATTTCATAGACTAGGTCTACTTGCTCAGATGCATAGAGTGAACTGGTGCCCAGAGGATTTCTGACTTATGGCAACCCTAAGGCAACCATGACACAAAGTTTTCTGGGGCTAAGTGTCTGTGATTCACCCAAGGTCACCCAGTGGCTTTTCATGGCCAAGCGGGGAATTGAACTCTGCTCTCTAGAGTCATAGTCCAATGCTCAAACCACTATACACTAACTCCTATATGTGATATATGCTAGCTGAGTTTTAATTTGTTTTTTTTGGTTGGTTGGTTGGTTTTTTAAAAAATGATAGTCCAGACTGCAGTTGTAGGGCATGTTTACATGCCTGTATTGTGATGCAGGTCAAAGATATTGCACTTTGTAAACAAATAAAACAGTGCCAGAGAAATTCATAGTAATGAGTGCATTGTTCACTGTACTGACTTGGCTTGAACTAAATGTGGTCAGACTCTCATGGGGATTGCATGTCAATAAATCCTTTGAACTTACATGGCAACTTAGCATGAATCACTCTGGTTCTTCCTGCAGCAAGGGTATCTCTCTCTCTTTATATATATGGAGAGAGAGAGAGCTATTATTGCTTTCTTGAACCTTGTTTTGCAAAATACAGTAGAGATTGGTCTTACGACCTCCTATCCCTCAGGCATCTGGCAGGTCATTTCCAGAAAAAGTGGGGCAGAAATGTCTTTGATCTGATGCAAACTTCATACTGTTTGTATTTCAGAAGCTTTGTCCATAATAAGTAGAAAATCAATAGTGGATAGAGCTTATCCATTTTTATTTGTCATTTTTAGCAAAGGCTGAAAGATGTGTCCAAATGAATTTCAAGCAGCTTTTCCTTTACTTTTGGAACATTTGAAAGATAAGATTTCCATTAGCAACAACTATTGTACTATCAAAACTCTGCAAGGGGCCAACTATTTCACTGATACACACTTTCACCAGTATACAATGTCATTAAGTAATAGTGGCTACCAGTAGGCATCAATGACTTGTTTCACCTACCCCAGTCCACTTTAAAGCATTTATTGTGTGTTAGGGTAGTTGTTGTTCTATACTTCCATGTCTATTTTCAATGGCTGGACAATTCATATTGTTTTGCTGTCAAAGGTGACAACACAGGGAGATTCTGTTTGAAGCCACCACTATATTGTTAGTCTTGATGGCCCATTGAAACCATGATAGAATATTCATTGCTGCTCCAATGACTCCAATTAGAGGTAGGTAACTACACCAGCATCAGGGCTGGCATAGTTGTATCAGGCCAATATTGTCTGTCTTGGAAAGAAAATGTCTTTGGACCCTGCAGATCCTTGGCCAACCCCCATCTTCTCTCAGTATCTACCCAGAATTCCATTCAATGGTGTAAGAATGCTAGTGGCAAAACATATACAATGATGGTGTTCTCCACTGGCATTCAGGGCAGCCATCAGCCAGCATAGATGTTTGCTTATCAGTGGATCTTCTCTTCCCACAGTGGAAAGGTACCTAATACAGCTTCTTTGAGTCTTCATTCTCCTCCCTTAGGTAAGCTGTGCCAGTTTACAAAACAACTGATAATGAAATGGGTGGGAATGGAAATATTTGTTAGGCATTCTTCCTCTTTTTTATATATAGCAAACTTAATGTAGATGTCATGTGCATGTTAAGTAACAAGAATGACTGAATTGTTCCATATCTTGTCTGTTTAGTTTTTTTTCTGTACAGTCAATCATATGTCTATCAGCCTCCTAATATAAAAGAATGCACAACATTTGAATTTATTTTCATCCACAGTAGTCTCTTGCATATTTTCTATGCATCTATCCCTAATATACACATTTTATGCACTATCCACTGACATACTGCTTTTTAGAGGACTGCATTGTGAAATTCAGAGAAAAAGTCAACCTAAAAAATGTGTTCCAATATACATATTAGTCTGGGGAGTGCAAATTAGATAGCTCACTGAAATATGGACAAAAATAGTCCTCCCTTTTCCCACAGGAGCTTCTGAACTCTTTAGAGAAGCAAAATGTGTAAAAAATATAATAATGGAATCAGCTGCTCTAAGTCAATAGGATATCTATGATGCCTTTTCTGTGGCTCTCCATAAATGAGAAGGGTTGTGTCTACTCATCTATTTTCCAATTTCATCTACTTTTGTTCCCTAAAATTGTACCTCTGTTGCTGCCCTAACATACCAGATTCATGACAAAACTATTTTAGCAAGTGTATAGAAATGAAATAGTTTGCTGTTCATTTCTCATCTAATATTTGAAGAAAAGTAAGTAGAGCTATATTCAGCACAGGTATGAGAAAAGCATGTAAGAACTTGTGGAAATGACTTTTTGTTTATAGGTAAGAATATACTAAGGAGATTTTTTAAGTGAAAAAGTTAAGTGCCAATATATTGTACTGTATAGAGATGAAATAGTTTGCTGTACATATCTCATTTAATATTTGATGAAAAGTAGGTGGAGAGGTATGAGAAAAGCATAAGAAATTTTGGGAGAGACTGTTTCTAGATAAAATTATACTAGTGTGTGTTTTTTGAGGCTAAAATTTTAAGTGTCAAGATAAATTGAATATGAAGGCTGAAAACTTAAATAAAATCAAATTTAAAACTTCCAAAAACTTGAAAAATTAGAGATATAATTACATGGAACGTCTAACTTATAGCATCCTATAGTTAGACAATGAAGATGGGTTGCCACTAATATAAAACTGAATGTTGCTCTCATCGCATCATTACTCAGTTTGTTTGTTTTTGTGTGTGGGTGAGGTTGTTTTGTTTTGTTTTTACAATTTGGACATTCTCTTCACAAACTTTTGTAGCTCTATGATTCGTTTGATGACTAAGACACATTACAATATTAGAGAAGGTAGCTTCCTTCAAGGAAATAAACTTTTGTGTTCTCCAATAAGCTGTAGGTCAGTGATAGTGTGGTTTTATCCTTCCAGAACTATATATGATCTTCTGACAGACCTATATCTTGCTTTTATCTCTCATGCATTCTAAGAAAATAAGCCAGGTTTCCACAAACTGTTCAAATCTGTCTGTGCAAGTTATTCATTCATTTTTCTGGACAGCTTTTACATAGAATGCTAATTTTGAAGTTTAGTTTAACCAGGTCCAGTCAGTTCCAGTTTTCTAGATCTGGAGATTTCCAGATGGACTGATATCAACAGGTAGTGTGTGGATATTGACATAAAGGACCATATTGTGTTCTGGTCAGAGTCAACTAAAGATTGTATCATACCTTCTGCATATTAGGGAATTATTAGGGAATCTCTCTTCAGCAAAGAAGTGGCCCAAATTCTATTGTTAATTCTAGTTAGAATAGACCTATTCAATCAGTCAAATTATTCAACTGTTGTACATGGTATTAACTGTTGGAATTTGAGCCAGTATCTCCATCTAAAGGTGTACCTGTAAGAAACAGAGAACCAACAGGGCCTTGTACTTCTACATATATGTTAACATTTATAAGACTTTTGTTTTCTTGTTTGTTTTCTGTCATACTGTACTGGCATTGAATCAAATGAAGATTATCCAAAATCAGGTCAGAAGTCTTTACTTTCAAATATAATATGATTATAGGGCAGAAATCAGCTCTACATTCCAGAAATCCTGCTTCAGAAGATTTATTTTAAACCTGTACCCCTGTTTCTCTGTCCTCTTCTACTTTTCTCTTTTTATAGCTCTTGTAAAACTCCTCTTGGCCCTGGTTATATTCTTTTCAATTCCAACTGACAGTGATAAATGTAGATAAGAGATGTTTCCAGAATGCTGCAAATGCTTTGCCAGTACTCTAAGATCTCTCTCTCTCTCTCTCTCTCTCTCTCTCTCTCTGTGTGTGTGTGTGTGTGTGTGTGTGTGTGTGTGTGTAGGAACCTATAAGGATTTGCTGACAATCCATACTACTATTTCTGCTAACTGGAAAAGAGGAAGCAGAAAGAATAAAACATCTTCCCAACCATCCACCATAAACTCTTTCCAATCCATAGAAGAAAAAGGAGGGCAGAGTCAGACAGAGGTTTATGTAATTTACATATATTACTCCTGAGAATGTCCTCCTTCCTCTAGTCTCATCTTTTTTGCCCTTAAGAACATTGGTGGGATGGTTGCTCCAAAGGATACACTCTTGGGATATGCAGCTTTTAAGATTAATTGGATCTCAGTGTTTCTATAAGATTTTTCAGAGTATGGTCTAATGAATCAGATGTGATGCCATAAATAAGTTGAGAGAGGAGCCAAGATCCTGCACGTGTCCTTTGCTACAGTCAGCAGGTGACCCAAGAATTAGGTGGTTGTAAGGTAAAGAGCTATAGGGAAGTCAATCCAGTTCATGTTAGTCACAAATTATCCAGCAAACTGAAGAGAAAAACAAAATCAAGATTGTCAGCCAGTCCAGCAGTTGTTACACCAAGCCAGTAAGCCAGATAAATGAACCCAAGAAGGAGTAAGACATCTGCCTCCGGTGCTTAATGGGTCAGTGTTTCCTGTTTTGATAGATATTGGGACTTACAAAACTTCTTATATCTTCTGCAGTCTTCAAAGGAAGAAGGTGCATCCTCTGTGTCTGCCACATCCTTCTAGGGGAGAGGGTCCCCAACGTCCTCAGCCTCCAGCCTCAGAGAGACTGTCATTATTTGGAGTCTTAAACTTTTGCAAACTGTGTCTGATTTTTTAGATTCCAGAGCGTGAGTTATGGCCATAGGGAAAGATAGAGTAGACAACTCCACCCAGCTTGGAACTATGCCCAATCTCCCCTCTCCTTTCTCACATCCTCTTGGAACTCCTCTGCACACACATCATGTCCATGTCTTGGGGAAGCTGGGGTAGCTGAGAAGCATTTGGTTATGTTCCTATAGCCTGATGCACAATACCAAAGGCATCCTCCAGGATCTCCTGAGGTCCTTTGGAGGTTTGAGAGGATGACATTGTCTTCAGCTGGTGAGGATCTGTGTAAATGGGAAATAATGAATTTCTCAATTTGCACAACCATAAAAAGATACAGAGTGTCATTACAGTAGCATATGTCATAACAGGATGCAGGGAATACTGCTTGAATAACCAGTAAAGCAAATTATGAAATGGAAAGAAAAACAGCTAAGCAAATTTAAGTAAGGAGGAATAGCAGCAGAACCAGGGAACTCTGGGAGTGCTAAGCTCTATATGGCTCAGGTCCAGGCTATCTGGTAGAGTGTATCTTCCTGTATGACCCTACCTGAGCCCTGAAATCATAAAGAGAAGCCTTTCTCTCAGTCCTACCTCCATCACAAGCATGTTTGGTGGAGACATGATGTAGGGACTTCTTGATAGCTGCCCCTAAACTCTTTCCAAGGAGGTCAAAATGGTTGTCCTTCTGTTGACAACACAGAGAGCTTTTTTTATTTTGACAGGCTTAAAAAACAAAACAAAATTAAAAAAATAGTCTGAAAGGGCTATACTGTTTTAAACTGAATCAATCAATGGACCTGTGCTAGGAGGCATGGACTTTGCCTTATGTCTAGAGATACGGACACCCTAACCCTAACCCTAACCTGGCATCAGTCTCACCTGTAGTCAAGAGACCAAGATATGCAAGGACTGGAGACAAATATGATCTAATAAATAATGTTTCCACTATTACAGTTTCTCAACAACATTTGCATGATCCCGACAGAGGTAGAGGAGAATTTCAGCAGTGGTGCCACTGGAAAGGAAATGTACCATCTCATTTAGGATGATGACAAGTATTTCTAAATATTACCTGGATCCTAAATTGCCTCTCCTTTCTGTTACCTCCTTCTTCACCTGCTCTTCTCACACCATAGCTCACAGTATTCCCAAGATGTCTCTAATGTCCTGGAATAAAGTTTTGTGACTGTAAGAGGGGGTGCAGAAGAAAGGGGAATGTAGGAAAGGCCCATTTTGTAAATAGTGTTTTCTTCAGGGTAAGTAAGATGCGAGTCATACCTCTGTTCTGCACCTCTCAGTTAACAAATGAAGGTCATTTCAAAGTGTGTCTGGAATACTAATTCAATTTTGAAAATAATTAATATGAATAGGTATCCATAGATTAAAAACAAATCCTGTCTAAAAGGCTTATTAAGAGTAATTTGTTGTGTTTTCCTCCCTAATTAAATAAATTAATAGCAATAACATCTCCCACAGCAGAAACAAAAGTTTCTCTTTCAGCAATGTACTGCTTTCAGCATAAAAGCAAATGATCAAAACTCACAGCTGATTTGGAAATGTAACTGTAATTGAATCCTATATTTAAAATGAATATGTGTAATGAGTGACACTGTTTAGCTCCCTTCTTAAATTATGCATTTCATGCTGAGTGCATCACTTCATGGGTCAGAAGCAAATACTTAACATAGCAGGACTTGCCTCCTCTTGAAATCCTAGCAAGGGTTCTGCCTAAATGGCCACAAGAGTCATTTTGCTCATAGCAATGCATGCTATTGTTAGAAATGTGGGGGATTTTGTTAATTTTGTATTTTGATATAGACTGACCAAGTTTAAATTTCTTGAACTATGAACCAGAATGCAATTATGAGTCAGTTCTTACAGTTCTCTGTATTTCTAATACAAATTGTCCAAAAATAATACATAGTAAAGAAAATTGCATAAAATTGTAAATTAGCTCACACATTGTAAACTGCTTAGGTAGTGCTTAAGTGCATTGATAAGTGATATAGAAAGGTAATTGCTATTGCTATTGAGTGAAAGCCTGGTCTATAATCGATGAGAAAGCTGCCCACAAGGTTCAGTGTGTCAAGTGGTGAAGGGGAAGACCATCCATCCACTCAAAGTTTTCATAAGTAGATTCTGTACTTAGTCCATTATTCTCAAACCTGCTTCTCATGGGTATATTGAGTGTAGCAGGATGGACCACTCTCAGCTCTGCTTGGGGTCCATGGTGGTTCATACAAACTGACTAGACATGATGTTACACCACTTCCACTTTCATTTTTTGGCAATTTTTTAGCAGATTTTGGGGGACCACTCTGGGATTTGAAAAAATGTGCAATTTCTAGTTTTTTTTTTTTTTCACAGAGAAGTTACTTATGAATAACATTTTTCAGAAGATTAGGTCTGGGAGACTTCACGGGCTGTAAAATAGGGCCAGATGGCTTTCCAGTGACTTTCTTCACTCCTTCCCATGATGTAGAAGAATATATCAAGTACAATCAGTATCTAATTCTATGCCAGCTCATGCATGTGTTTTTAGCATGCATGTCTTTAACTTTCTACTCTATTGAAGATTATTGAGCTTGAAGATTTTGAAGATATTGAGGGTTTGATGGTCCTTGATGGAATATAGCTTTCATCCAAATATGTTCAATCTAATTTGCTCAGCATTGTGAATAAGTAGAAAAATATAATTGTGTCAATGTTTTCATTCCTTCTTTTTACTAATATTTCAGAAAAAATTAGATAGCAAATGTTAGACATGTGTGAAGAGAAAAAAAGAAGAAGCTGTGATGAAAATATTATGTAAATACTTATTGTAAAGTAATTTACATAAAAAGGCACAAAATAAAACAACTGTTCCAATGATTATATGTTACTAAAACAAATGCTGGTGTAGTAATAATCATGTAATTAAATTAGCAGGCATTTTTATTTCTTTGATTCATTAATTTAATAACCTGTTGCAGAAAATGTGGAATTAATAAGAAGCCAGCTTATAAAAGCTTTCTGTAATTTATTTGCTGGTTCTTTAATGCGTAATAAGGAATGCAGCATAAAGAATGGAGCTTGGACCCCCACTATGCAAGCAATTTCTAGAAAAAATGTCTGATTACTTATTGTTCCTCAGCTTCTTCATTATTAATATGGGAAATACAGAAGGGAGTTATATTGCCTCATTGTTCTTTAAAGAGGAGCAACTATATTAAGAGTAGCAATGGGTCAGGAATTATTGCTTCTTTCCACTCTACATAATTCTTTCTGCAAGCCAGCCCTAACATTAAATAGAGTTAGGCAACTGCATTGGGAGGCAGATGTTGTAGGGCAACCCTGACAGACTCCCACCTGTTCCTATTGACTCATTTCGCAGTCTTTCTCCTCTTGCAGGACAGTGCAGTGGAAGATCCATCTCATTTCCACTGTTGAAAGAATATTAAGTTGCCAATCTAGTCACTTTCTGTAAATGGAGAGGAGCCTATTTTCCTTTCTCTCGGGCCTTGTCTACATTGGTGATTTACACCAAATTTCCACCCTGCATCACTGTGTCCTATTAACATGATGCAGGGCCAAACTGTCATATCTATGTAAGAAACAAGGGAGTGAAGCATTGTGAACTAGCTGTGGTAAGGGATGGAGTAGGAGGGAAAAGAAAGTGAATAGTGTGAGAACAAGAAGTAAGCTGAGGAAGGGAGTAGGAAAGGAATGAGTAGTGGGAGCATCAGAGTGCAAGAAGTAAGGGGAAGCATATTATGATTATGATTGTGAGGACCAAAGGTAAGATGAGGGACAGAATAAGAGTGGAATGAATGGTTTAAGAAGGAGCAAGAAGGAGTGATGTAAAGCAAATGAATAATCATAGAATCAGAGTTGGAAAATATCTCAGGGACCATCAAGTACATCCCCCTACCATGCAGAAATACACAATCTAAGCACCCCCGACAATGATCATACAACCCCTGCTTAAAAATCCCCAAAGAAGGAGACTCTACCACACTAAGAGGGAGCATGTTCCACTTTCAAATAGCTCTTAATAGCAGGATGTTCTTTCTTATGTTTAGGTGTAATCTCTTTTCTTGTATTTTACATCCATAGGTCCATGTTCTAGTCTCTGGAGCAGCAGAAAAGAATGCTCAATATGACATCTCTTCAAATATTTAAACAGGGCTATCATGCCACCTCTTAACCTTCTCTTCTCCAGGCTAAACATACTCAGAACACTCCTCATAGGGCATAGTTTACAGACCTTTCACCATTTTATCCACGTTCCCCTGCACACACTCCAAGAAATAGCAGGGGTATTGAGCAGTGCAAGCAACAGAGTCCAAGAAGCAAGGAAGGGGCACATTGTGACAGTCTGAGCTGAGGTAAAGGGGAGTAGGAGGGAATGGGGAATAAGCAATACATTTGGATGACTGCAGCAATTAAGGGAGGAGCACACTGAAGGTGTGAGGTGTGGAAAGGAAAGGAGAAACAGGAGGGGGATTGGTGAGAATGGTGAAGTACAAGAAGCAAGGGAAGGGTATTTTTCCATAGCATAAGGTCAGGTGAAGCAGGAAGATGAGATGAGGAAGAGTGTGGAAATGGAGGTAGGGGAAAGAAAGGAAGGTGAGAGGTGTAATGTCAGGGCACAAGAAGCAAGAGACAGGTAAACACAAGAAAAGGTAAGATGAAAGTTAAGGGGGTGTCACAAGATGAAGGAAGTGGAGAAGCAGTAGTAAATATGATAACCCAAGGTCACATGGTAAATTCCACGACCCAATAGAGCTCTCCTGGTTACAAGTTCAGTTCTGATTATTTCAGCGTAGTCATAACTATTGGAAAAATGTATGGGAGTTGAAATATAGTGGAATAAAAAATTATAACAATTAATGTGATGAATTTGCATACTTAGAAGGCAATTTACAGTAATTTACATAATATGCAATTATATGCTCAAATTTGAAGATGTGGAATATAGTAACCCTATTTATATATAAATGTTATAAATAAAACTAAAGTAATAAATAAATAAACAGGTGGGTTTGTTTCATATTTGGGGAGAAGGGTAAATGGGGGCTTGTTGATTGTGGGAAGTTTAAATCTCACCTTTCTGTGCACTGTGGCATGGATTTGGATTGTGGTCCTGCATTTTTTATCTAGGAGTGAAAAGAGTAAGACAATATCAGCCACATACTATTTTCTTCTTTTTTTAAAAAAAAAAAAAAGGGGGGGTCATATAGCCATTAAAAGTCTGGAAAAGTGGGGTTCTCAACCTCTCAGGAAGGCTGTACAAATAGAATAGGTCACCAGCAAAATTTTACCTACAAAAGATGCTGACAAGGGTGGCAAAGTTCTAGTGAATAAAATTGGACTGTTCATTGTAAATTCTTCACTGTGGAAAAACAAACACCTGCATAGGGGTTAATTCTAAGGATGGAATATTCAAAAATTATTGGGAAAAATATGCTTTTGTGCACTGAAAAGCCCCGATTAGAAGAATTCTGGCCTGACAATAATCTTCACCAATCGAGACTTATTCTGCACAAAATCTACACATGATTATTTGGTACAGAAAACAGAATTTTCAGCACAGACATATCTTTTTTTATGAAGAAAAATCTGCTTCCTGTGCAGAAAATGTTCTTTTTATGTAAATCAACCATGCATGAAGTCTCCAGTTATAGCATTTTCTGCACAGAAAACAATTATTGCTAGAAAACAACATATATACGCAGAATCTTTTGGTATAAAAAGGTCCATGTTGCTCATTTGAAGCTAGTTCAGAGAATTGCTGTGAGGCTAAAATCTAGGGAAGAATTGTGGATATCAAATCTGAGCTGCCAGATGGAAAGTGGAATTTAAAAAGTGCAATAGAATAACTACTCATCAGATACATACCTTCGCCCTTGTAGTTAATTGTTGTTGTTGGTTCCATTGTTCTACAGACTTCATGTGTTTTATTGTAAAAACTCAATACATTTAATTAGAAAAAAAATGGTTGATCCAGCTATATTTTGATAAAGGAATGATGAAATGTCACCCATAAAATAGACTGATAACATTAAGCTTAAAAGAGGGATGGACAACATGCCTCCCCCTCCAAGATATTGTTGACTGGCAAAAAATCAGAATGTGAAACTTTGTCTCATAGGATATCAGTGAGAGGAAAGTGTCCCTATATTTCCATTGTGTTATGATTCCTTCCTTAGACTTCTTTATATGTGTGACACTTCTGCTTAGATAATTAGGTTGACTACATAATTACCCTTGTTAAAATCTAATGGGTTAGAAACATT
Source organism: Phrynosoma platyrhinos (assembly GCA_020142125.1). Taxonomy (NCBI): domain Eukaryota; kingdom Metazoa; phylum Chordata; class Lepidosauria; order Squamata; family Phrynosomatidae; genus Phrynosoma; species Phrynosoma platyrhinos. The sequence continues at coordinate 7,374,402 of CM034702.1, forward strand.
AATGAGTTAGAGTGATGCTCCAGTTCGTATCATGATGACCCACTGTACCTGATTTTAAGTTTGACAGTGTCTTCTTGAAATGATGCTGGAGGGTCATTCCAGCCAAAAGAACACAAAGTGTAAGGAAGCAATTTGAACCAAAATCCTAGCTTGAAACATGCATTGGAGGTTGAAGGTGCAGTAATAATTATTGCTCTAGCCTGTAGAAAACTCTGCTAATATTGTTACAAAGAAAGGAGGAAATATCAGGTTCATGTTTCCAATTTTCTTGTGGTGGGGAGAGTATCGCTTTCTGGCTTGCATAGTGAAATAAAAGATAGAAAATTGACTTGGCAATTTGCAGATTGCAAATAATCTATTGTATTTTTGAGAAATACAATGCATACCAAACTGTGAATAGATTTAAAAAGATGAATGACAAATAATATAAATGAAACATGGACACAAACATTCTTTAGTTAATGACAAAAATCTGTACATTACAATGCATACATTAGTACAGTATACTTTTTTTTTTTTTACATTCACACATAATTCAGCTCTATTACCCTCCAGTGCAGTTGCTCAAGTGGTTAAGTCACTGACTCTGTTGATTGCAAGATTGGCAGGTTGGCAGTTTGAGTTCCTGTCACTAGTCCCAGCTTCTGCCAACTTAGTAGGTCAAAAGAATGCAAATGCAAGTAGATAGATAGGTACCACTTCTCAGTGGGAAGGTAAACTGTGTTCTGTGCAATCATACTGGCTACCTGATCACAGAGTTGACAACTTCGTCAATAGGGAATACCTTTACCTTTTATCTTTTTTACCCTCCAATAGCTCTATGGGCTACCAGAGGAAGCAGGACTGGTTTTGTGCAACCTGGAATGATAGGCTGGGACATGGAAGCACCACAACATTAGCATTGTATCAAAGTCAACAATAGGACAGAGCTAAGTGAGGATATAAGGCCCTTGTTCACCCTGTCTTTAGTCTTTTTTGGATGTTTTTCATATCTCTCCCACCCTGCAGGTCAATGAAGGCTGTAGCTATTCACTTTCAGGGGCCAGGTAAGAATTTTTGGCCCTGTCACCTGACTCACAATGTCAGAAAAAGGTGGCTGGAGAGGTTTTGTCTACCGTACACTCAGTACACCATGGGACCAATTACAAGATTTTGCTGGATGTTGCTAATTAAAACAGGCAGGTAGTATGGAAAATTGAAAAAATGCTATGGCTGATGGTCACCCCTTGTCTTTCTCCCTTTCAATATTTGGGTTTGAGGGGCTTTGGGGTGAAGCAGGTCTCCTGGCAGACTGTGAGACAACAGGCTGGCAGTGGGGCCCAGTGGCTCACCCTTTAGTGGGAAGTGGGCCCTGGCTGGCCCATTTTCCACTATAGGGTGAGCCACTCAGGGACTGTCATGAACTACTTTCAGAAATATGGGCATAGACTCAGAGACTGAAGCAGTGGACTTCCTGGGACTGTCTGCTGAACTAGGGCAGGAGGAGGTTCTAGAGCCACACATCTCAGAGAAAGACTACAGTGTAGTACCAGCTCTGGCAGAGAGCCCTGCCCATTCAGATATAGAAGACCACTTACCCTTACCTACCTTCACTGAGCAAAGGGGGGGATTTGAGGAGGTCTCAGAGGATTTATAGGAAGCAGCAATTAATTAAATAGATGCTGCATTGAGCTGCTGATCTATAAATTTACAGCTCTACCCTCTGACAGTTGTTGTAGATTATCTGACCTACCTGGCTTCCTGTCATGTTCCTCAACTCTATGCTTGACCTGTACTGTGTTTGTAGATCCTAGATGTTGTGTACCTGATCTGGATTGTGTTTGTTGACACTGGATGCCATTTACCTAATTGGACATTGCTTAACTCTATTTAGGACTTAATCCTTGTGAACTGTAAACTACTCTGCGACTGCTTGTTTCTGGCTATAGTTGTACAGCAATTATCCTTTGGCTGTGTTTCGGACAGGGATGACCTTTAGCTTCCACCACAATTGCCACTCTTAGGGAGGCCCCACTGCAGGTTAGGGGTTTATAAATGGATGGGATAAGAATGCAATGGAATTGAGACTGAATTTTTTTTCACATCCATTACTCTTGCCAGTTTTGTGGTAGAAATGTGTGTTCTCTCCAACATTTTGCATATGAAAATAAGGATAGACACATTTGAACTCCACACCAGATCAAAATTTTGCCATCGTTCTACCTCAGCAAACATGTAGAAGCTTTCACTGTTAATAAGGGCAACCATGGAGAAGAATTTGACTGGGAAAGACACCAGAAAATAGAGACTGTTCCTGTGAAACAGAAACAGAAACATTTGAAACATATGCATTAAGTGAGGGGGCATTAGATATCCGTACCATTGCCAAATTATTTTTCCTCTGGCAGAGCTTAAGCCTTTCACTGCTGTCTGCAAATGCAGTGAAGAGGAAATGGCTAGAATTTTCTCTGTCACACAGCTGTGAAAGACACAGGAGCTCTGCCAGAAAGGGAAAGTCACCAGCAGAAGCACACCTGCTTCTTTGGCTGATCTCATCCATTCTTCATCCTGCTTCCCAGTCCCCCCACACACTCCCACATCAGTAGGATAGGTCAGAATATTGATCTGTTTCAATTTTAGTCTCTAAATACTTTTTAAATGTAACTTTATATGGACTGCACTACAGTCATTTTTTACAGACATGTAACAGCAGCATGAGAGACCTCAAGGGCCATTCAGTCCAGCCACCTGCCATGCAGGAACTCACAATCAAAGCACCCCAAGAGATGGCCATCTAGCCTCTGTTTAAAAACCTCCAACGAAATAAACTCCCCAAAGAAACTGCCAGGAAGTTCTTCCTAATGTTGAGGTGGAATCTCTTTTCCTGTAGGTTTCATCCACTGCTCTCTGTCCTAGTGTCTGGAGGAGCAGAAAAAAATTGCTCCATCTCATTATGACATCCCTTCAAATATTTAAAGAGGGCTATCAGATCACCTGTTAACCATCTCTTCTGAACACTAAACATACCCAGCTTCCTAAGTCTCTCCTTATAAGGCATGGTTTCCAGATTCTTCACCATAAGTAAATACTATGGAGATTATGACATGAAGGTTGTGATAGGGACAGCATCCCTCTCCCATCCTTATCTCATCCATGACATTGCACAAATCACTTTCATGCTGCAGCTGGCTGAAAAGCATTTTCAGCTATCAGCTGGCAGTGGTTTCAACGATCATGGTATTAATGGGTTAAGCCATTAATACAAAGGACTGCAAATGACAGCTGAAAGCGCTTTCAGCTAATGACTGAAAGTGCTTTTCATCCAGCTGCAGTGTGAAAGTGATTTCCACAATCACTCATGCTTTCCTGTGGGGTCAATTGCAGGTCAGGTGGGAAAGTCCTTCCCATGATCAGACAGGAAGGATGGGACAGGGACGGGACAATGGCATCCCATTCTTCATGCAATAATCTCCATTGTGGAAACAACAGGCACTAGCCAATGGGACTGAATCCAGGAAAAGGTGGGGGCTGCTCCCAGAAGTGAGTATATAAGAGGGAGGAGCAAGTTTGAAAGGGTTGTTGATGTTTAGTGTGCCCCAAGGAGGAAAGAGCATTGAGGCTAAGTTACAACTGCTAGGACGGACAATTAGAAAGGATTTTAGTTAACAAGGTAGGGATGAGGGGAGTCCTTAATTAAATTGGTGTAGTGTCCCACAGGAGACATAGGGCCTTGGCAGACAGCTAATTGGGCCGTCCTCGAGGCAAGGAAGAGGAGGGGCAGCTGCACGCTCGGTGCCCCTTCCTCCTCCCGAGGTTGCCCTTGGAGCAGCCGGCCCTCCGCACAGCCGGCACTCCGAGGGCAACCTCCCGCCGTAGCGTCCACACACACTGTGGTGGATAAGTCAGTGAAAGTGCGCCCTACACTTTTAGGGCACACTTTCACTGACTTCTGAAAAGAGCGCTGATTTTGCACTCCTTTCAGAGGTGCCGATGGTGCGCCGCGGTGCGGATGCCGCGGTCCCATGGGGCACCATTCCGCAGCGTCCTGGAAGCTCTTGTCTGCTTCCCCCCATAGTGTTTGGGGACTAGTGGAGTCACAGGTAACCAGAAGGGTTATAAGATACAAAAGACTAATAATGGTTCTGTGGAAACTTAGTCTGTAAGGGAACATATATAAAGTTACAAAGAAATAATTACAAAAACAAGCTAAAGAAACTGTTAAACTGTGAAACTAATAAATTATTTATACACCATATCCATTGTCAACACCATCCACTAAAAGAGATACTGTATTCAGCCTGATTTGTAAATAAATTTCAACAAGCAGCTGTCTGAAGTGATATTAAAAATGCTTCCAACATTGAGAAAAGTCTTTGTTTTGGGACACATTAAATAGTGAGTGTGTGGCTGTCAATGAATAGTTGGTGCCAAGCTTGCGGGGGGGGATTTGAAACCTAGAGGTTGGCATCTAAAGAGAGTTATAGTGCAGGAGACACTTAAGAGAGTCTTGAGTTTGAGTCTCGCCATGACAAATTGATGGGATAGTGGCCATCTTCTTGATAAATTGGTGGCAGTGGTTGCACACATTAAAAAAGAGTGAAAGGTTTTGAGAGATTTTGGCAGTGTTACGTTGTCACCATGACAAACATCAACCTAACAGCAGCCAAAGACACTTGTGTTCATGCACCAAGACAGAAATGTTATTTTTAAAGAACATTGCATTGAGGCTAGAAGGGTTGCTTCCAGCCCTCAAAAACAGGAGATATCGTGGGTTATACACTATACTATATTTGTCCCAATTTAACAAGGACAATCTCTTTTAATCCTCTGTTATCCCACTTTTTCAGATGCTTTTTCTGTGCCCCAGTTTCTCTTTCTTCCCACTTTCCTCCTTTGTCCTTGGCTTACTTCAGCCAGTGCAAACTAAGGTGCAAAAGTAGTTCATGCCCAATTTACTCAGCAGTTGGAAAGGACGAAAGAAGGTAGAGTCCTAGCCCAGCAGACTCAGGCAAAAGCAAACTGCCACAGCTTCACCTAGTTTATCTGTTGTTAATACTTTTTACTATCTTGACCACATCCTGGTGTTCCTAGGCTACACATGCCCTGGTTTTCATCTGCAAAATTTTAAGCAAAATGACATAGAAAATTAGTCAAGAATGTCTGTGACATTTCACTATCTGTTGTGAACAGTTCCATTGGTATTCTTACAGGACTGTTCTTTTTATATAAAATTTTATCTAGCAGCATTCTGTCAATACATTTTAGTAAAGGACAACATTGAAATACATGTACTGCAGCCTTCTCTGTGCCCTCTTGCAATCACGTCTATTCAGAGCATTAAGTAACTGTCACAACTGAGACCTGTGTTTGCAGCAGAACTACTCCAGATTCTGGATCAATCTGGATATCCTTCTCTTCCCTCTTCCTAGAATGCTCTTCCCTTTGTATTGAACAGGTAGGATCAATTCTGCACCTTATTCTGTTTTCTAGCAACTCAGCTGTTGCTGTTATTGTTGTTGCTATTGTTATTCTTTTGAGTGGCATTTCATCTAGAGCTATGATACTAAAAATATGAATCCCTGATTACTGTTGTTCTTGTCCGCTTATGTTAAGAAAGTTCAATTTTATGCCTTGGTAGCACTACTTAACTCTCTGACTGCTCTCTACAATATGAGCTACAGCCAGAGCTGGTCACAGAAGGATTTAGTTGACTACTTTTGTTTGCCTTTCTTCCAGAAATCAAATTTATTCACCACACAATTGTTCATTCTGAATGAAATTATATTTTGTTCTGAGCAAAATTATACAGCCTGCTTTGTTGCCATGCAATTTATTTATTTATTAAGGTTTTGATTCAGGGAATGAATTCAATAGTATATTTAAAAAATAGAGGGGAGAGGAGCAAGGAATCCATTGTTTTCTCTTATCAAGAATGTTCTATACTATACAACAGTTCATGCTGGAGCTAAATTAAAATTTTAAGGGAGACATTTTTCTATAAAATTAATTGTCTGAGATTCACTTTCTTTTTTCTACCCCACCACCGATACCCACACTAACAGAATACACACAGGAAAAAGAAATCCATGCTGAATGCTCTCAATACACCTGCCACAGCAGCAGCAGCAGCTTTTATCTATAGCCACCATATCATGACTGACATCACCTGTATTTTTTTACAATTTTTACAATTTTATTTATCTCCCACATGACTCCCAAAATGGGAGTCAAAGAGGCTCATTCACTCTCATTTGTTAGTGTCATTCCTAGGTTCTCCACAACTGATCATCTTTCCACAGCCCAATGATATGAACCATGGTTATCCATAGGTATTGAGACAAAGTAGTCCAAACAATCTGGAAAAGTAGCATTTTTCTATGATGATATGAAAATGTCTTATCCTGAACCTATCCAGTTCAGGATGATCTACAAATCAAATCAAATCAAATTTATTATGGCAGACAGCCAGCACATAAAAAACACAATATTCAAACATTCAATGGTATATGCATGTATATACACCGCATTATCAATACAAAATTACAACATTAACCTTGAAATTATTCAAGAGATAAGTTGTGTATATTTTCAATGGGAGAAGCTGATTTACAGTGGCTGGCTACACAGACCTCTGGTGTATTAAACAAGGGAGATGCGGAGGCTGAACCTGGACCTTCTGCTGAGTTACTTTTCAGAGAACATCTTACAGAATGTGGTCTTTGTCTTAGTAAAAGAAAAGCCTTTTGTATCAGGCATACCTGAGGAAAGCAGCCCATTAGCTCACATTATACAAGACATCCTGGCTGCAGCATGGTAATCATAATGCAGTGAACCGCAATTGTGTTTAATATGTTTAATGTTTGGAAAACAACACATCTCAATCAAACCTATTTTAAGGCACAAGGTGGGGCATTGGGTTTTTGTTGTTCTTGTTTTTAACAATATTAAAAGTTCATTAGTCATAGAGATCTATCTAATGGAGGGTAAAATGTCTTTTAAGTGTTGTTTAATATTGAATAAAGGTCTATTGGCATTATGTCTAGTAAAACACATTAAACAGCATGAATCCATAGAGCCCTCTGGATTCTCCCCTCCCCAGTGCATTACTTTTAAATTAGAGATGAGAAAATTTTCCTTGTCAAAGGCTGGACGGCAAACAGCTGTGCTTATTAAAAGAAGAAGAACTGCTAAGTAGCTTCATAATCAATTATGTGTAATTAACAAAGAATTATAATAGTTAATGCAAAGTTAGAGTCATGCTGTGATTTGCAGAATGTTAAGGACATTGTGACTGGTTAGCCTTAATAAAGTTGCCTTTATTTTATTGCCAAAGGCAAACTACATATTACACATAAATGACCATAATGAAGTCACCGTGGATCAGTACTTCTTTGCACATCATATAATTATTTTTTTAGAAGTCACTGACACAAGGTGTAGTGACAGCCACAGGCTTAGAGAGCTCTAAGATTACACAAATCTTTATGCAGCCTTAGTAGCTAAACAGAACCTATATATTACAGGTAGGGCAAGGAGGCACCAAAGGAAGTACTCTGCCTTTATGTCAGAGGCAGGCAACATGTGTCCTGCACACTGTGCATGGCCCCCAATGTATTTTATGCCCTGGCCCTCTGCTACTGAATGCTCCCTAGCACAGGGAGGGGGGAAGCAAAAAAATGAATTTTGCTACATCTAAAGGTCTCCATAATAATAATATTATTTATTTATTTATTTATTTATTTATTTATAGCCTGCCCCTCTGCAAGGCAATCAGGGCGGGTTACAATATATTAAAACAGACAAGTTAAAACATTCCTCGTCCCACAATCCAACCCTCCCATCCCCTTAAAACAGAATTAAACTAGAAAAAAGTTAAAATACGACAATAAACAATAAGACAAGGAATCAGAATAATAAAACCAAATGAAAACTCATCTCCCACCAGACAACAGTTATTCGGGAAAGGCCTGCCATCTTTACTACTTTTTTAAAAGCAGCAAGAGTAGTAATGAGATGGATCTCGTCTGGCAGGCCATTCCATAGTCTGGGAGCGGTTGTGGAGAAGGCCCTCTGGGAGGCTGTAACAGATTCCTCCCAGAGGACCGCAGGGCGCTGGGGGGATCATATGGGGAGAGGTGGTCCCTAAGATAAGATGGACCCAAGCCATGTAGGGCTTTAAAGGTTAAAACCAACACCTTGTACTGCACCCAGAAACCAATCGGCAGCCAGTGGTGGCTTGACTTTTTTGACCTGTAAAAACTCACAAAGACATCCATGAGCAACCTAGATGTCTTTGTGAGTTTTTACAGGTCAAGAAAGTCAAGCCACCCATCCTCCAAAACTCAGAAGTCAAAAAAGTGGGTGGCCAAACACTTGTGTTTTGTTTTATTTATTTATTTTTATATTTTTGCCACTTCTTGAGGTCTGATGCTGCCAGTGGTTGTGGTTGCAGAAACAAGAATTTGCACCAATTCCAGTATTATGCCTTGTCTTGTCAGCTTTCTGGAATTATTTTTCTGGCCTTTCTTGTTCTTGTTTGCCATTAAGCCAACTTTGACTCATTGCAACTATATGGAATAAGAGACCTCTAAGAACTCTGCTCAGATCTTGCAAAATCAGAGTCTTGACACCCTCTAAGCCTTAGAGAAAGGCAGTGGCAAATCTCTGAATTATTCTTGCCAAGAAAACATTACAATGGGGTCACCATATTGTTGGAGCATCTTAAAAGCATACTGCTGATAAATAACAAATTTGATTTCAATATTGGCCATGTGGTGATGTCCACATATGTAGTTGTCTGTTCTGTTACCTGAATTGCAATGAATGAATTTTGTTGGCCTCACAAAATTGTGGCAGTCCCTTTCTTTCTTCATTTCTTGACCTGACGCCAAATTCTCCTACAATGTTTGATTCTTCTCAGTTTCTCGTTTTGTACTCATTTTTGTACTTGATTATCAACATGTGTAAAAACTTTTGATCTCTTCCTTTTCTGTTTCTGTGATAGAAACACAAATTGTCACTATAGCTAAATTAATTGGTTTTCCATTATATTATACATGATATCTCCTGACTGCCTTTGCTACATCTCAGCTCATTATTAATACCACCATACTTTTTCTTCTTAGATTGTATTTCCAGAGCAAAACATCGTGTAATTTCTCTAATTGAAAATATCCAATGCTTGTGTACTATAACTCACTCACACTATGTATGGTCAGCCCTCCACAAAGTTTGTGGCTTTGACTTTTGAGCTTTGATTATTCATGGATTTAATTAATATGTTCTCTCTAGGAATTTCTAGGTCCTCCAGCACAATGCTATGGTCTGTGTCCACCAGGAGTTCTGCTAGAGGACTTAGAGATTCCCAGAGGGAACACTTCTTTAGGCATTTGTAGGCCCTCCAGCATAATTCTAAACTTCTGGTGGATGTTGACCATAGAGTTCTGCTGGAGCATCTAGGGATTCCTAGAGCAGTGTTCTCTCGGTTAAAAAAAAAGGTAGTTATTTTTTAATTTGCAAGTTTTCCACTTTCATTGGAGTCCTAAGCCTCTAACCCCAGTGAATGTGATGAGCCCACTGCTGTTAAATTTATGTATTCTCTCTTTCTCTCTCTCTTCCTGATTCACATTCTTCATGTTTTTATGTTTCTGTTATGTAAATTGTGTAGCCTTGGACATCTGATCATTTCAGCACCAGAACATTATTTCAGTTGCATCATTAGACACAGAATTACTTGTAGTTATCCTCTGCTCTTTCCCAGTAGCTGGTTGAGTGCTTTTTGACCTAGGAGTTTCAGACTAGTTTTTGTCTAGCACAGCTCAGGACATTTTTCTGGTGGCCATGTTCATGATGTCATGTAAATCATTCTCTGTTTAAATTCCAGCATCAGAGGTCTCCTTTCCATTTTTGAAACTATGGCTTCCACATAGACTTTCAAATTGTTTATATCATGGACACATCAATTCTATTTATTCTTTCCAGTCCAAATTGCCACTTACTTTGAGTTTGGAATTTTTGAATGCCTCTCAGCACTTTGTTTCACTTTCAAATATTTGTTAATGGAGACTGCACTTTGAATATTTATGATGCAAATTGTTTGTACTCACTTGAGCATAATAAATAATCAACTAAGCAGGGGATTTCTCCATCCTTGTTCAGCATGGACCATCTAAGATCCTTCAATAATGTTGTAAATCTTTGTTCAGAGAAATTTCTGTCTAGCCAACCTTAGTGAATCCTTGTACTTTTTCAGCTCTGCTCTATTGTGGCTTCCAGAATGCATATCTCTGTGGAATCCTTCTGTATCTTTATGCATTTAAAAATAATAACAAATTCTGAATTTTCATTATGCTACTAATGGTCAGCCATCTTGTCCAGAGCCTTAAAACCATGTTTTTGATGTTTTTTTTTTCAAATATTTTCAAATATTTCTCAAATATTCTTACTATCCCTATGCTCAATGAACTGGTATGTCTGGAATTCACAGGCAACTCTATGAGAAAATTATTACACAAAAACAGTGGGGCCTTAGTATAAACTGGGGTTTGGTATGCCCCGCTGATACCAAAATCCAAGGATGTTCAAGTCCCATTAAATACAATGGATGATAAAATGGTGTTCCTTATATAAAATGACAAAATCAATGTTTGCTTTTTAGTGTATATGTTTTCTGATGTTTTCACACTGTGGATGCTTGAATTCATGGATAAAGAAGCCTGACTGTATTTGAAAAGGAATTACATATTTTGAAAAAGTCAAAAGACCAGTTATTGTGAACTGTATTAAACAAATCATATTTTTTAAAAAAATTTTAAAGCATTCAATTGTTCAGTCTCTTGACACTCCTTCCTTATGTCAGTGGGCATTTTGGAAAAGAAAAGAAAAAGAAAGGCTACCTCTGCTTATATAATATGATGAATAAAATGGGGGGGAAATGACATTCCCATCAGTGTGAGATAACTGGAGGGCAAGCAAACTATTTAGATATACTACTCAACATCCTGTTTGTCCCAGCAGGCTGCAAGGTCTCTCAGCTATATTGTATTACTTCTGTTTTGGCAAAATACAGCCAAGTGGAAAAATGTAATGAACTAAAAAAATATCCCACGTGCTAAAAAATATAATCAAGACTGCTCATGACCTAGGGGAGAAATTGGCTTATGAATTGATAGATTAAAGATATAAGATTGTTCAATGCTCTCTTTCACGGACAAAGTCTAATTTAGCTGATAGAGAATTCCACCTGAATGGAGTTATGAAAGTTGTTCTGTTTTCCACATACATAACTAATTTTTTTCCACTATACAAGGCAATCTTTGGAGGGACGTCAATTGCTTTTCCAATCATGAATTCATTATTGCTCATGCAAATAAAACATACACTTTTGCACGTGTTTTTTTTTTTAATATAGAGCAATTCAAGATGATGAAGGCTTCAAAATTTCAACCAGGGTTCAAAGCAGAGCAAGAAGAGTTTAAAGTAAGCTGTGGTGGGTTTTTAAAGAAACAGGAAGAAGTACATCAACATTCAGTGTAAGCATATGAGAACTTATTTTCTTGTTCTTTTTGGCTATTTGTCAACATCATGCCACACACATATTTTTGTGATAGTTACTGATATTACTGTAATCTTCCTGAAATTGAATATGCCACTTTAGGATCCATGTTTCAGTAATGGCAGTAGAGTATTAAATCCAACTGAATTATTGGGAAAGTTCTGGAGCCTGTTATATCCAATCAATGCCCATATTCAGACATAATCATCAACCATTTAAAGTAGTGTGCATGACATAAAAGTTATTGTTGAGAGGCGATTTGGTTAGTGGTCTTGGGTAGAAATGGTTAGTACTCTACTGTGATGAAACAGTTATCATTGTCCCTTTGACAGCTTCACTACAGAGCGACAGGAGAAATGGATAACATGGATGTGACAACTAGGGTGGGATAGTGAGATTATTTGTATTTTCTTCCTCACATGCTTTTAATCAAGTATGTTGGGGTTTTAATCAAGCACGTGTGACTGACCAGGGTTTATATTGTTATTGTTGTTGTGAGCCTTCAAGTCATTTCTGACTTATGGTAACTCTGTCATGGGGTTTTATTGGCAATATCTGTTCAGAGCAGGGTTGCCATTCCTTTCCCCTGAGGCTGAGAGTATGTGACTTGCCCAATGTGATCCAATGGGTATCACACCTGGTAGGGATTTGTATCCTGATCTCCAGAGTTGAAGTCCAAACCACTGTGCCACCCTGGGTCATGTTGGGTGCAGGGTTTATAGTAAAATATTAATAAAACAATATTAAAATTTGGATCTATGATAGTTCTCTATCATGTTCCAATGAGAGGGAAATTCTCACAGTACCAGGGAATCCAAAAAATAAAATCTGGAGTCAATTTACTGGGACATTCTTTACAGTGGAATTTTGATACAGCTCTAACCTTTTAAAAAGTATGCTAGTGTGAAGAGCTACTGTTGTCATTTTGTATGGTTCATTCTCTCTCCCAAAAGTCAAACTTCTGAGTGAGAGTGTGGCTGAATCCTCTTCAGTGCATAAGCTTCTAAACATTCAACATACATTGCAGAGCCTGCCATTTTATGCACTGCAGTTGATGTAATTTATATCTGAACTGCGACAGCACGTTATCAGGACATTATGTGACTAATATATCTAAAACCAAAAGATCAAACACTCTCTTTACTTTTAGATCAGTGAAGG
>CM034702.1:7387195-7401915 GCA_020142125.1 Phrynosoma platyrhinos
AGGAAACTAAAGGTTTCCTGCATCATACCTTCAGCCTCCTTGAATTATGTGTCCCATATTTTATTATGTTTTTTCTTGGTAGCTTTTGGCTGAGTAGGAACTCTGATCTTGTCCAGTTTCAGGTGAGGTTCTTTGCCTGCTCAGTCTATATTGAACTAGAAAAGACTGAGTTGTTGTGTAACTGAGGGATATCACTAATTCAGGTTCACTAGTTTTGCTTATTGTTAGCTCAGCTCAGCCATGTTTGGTTTATTAATTTTATAATCAGTTTTTTACTGGGTCACAGGTAAATTTAGCTACATTTAGTCCACTATAGCAGATATGTGTGTCACATCTACTAGCAGATAAGGTATACTGGCCTAATGGCTGTAATAAAATGAAAGAAAGAAAGATAAGGTGATTATCCCTAAGGCATTTTTATAGTGATTACTAGCTTCTGAGTCCTGCAGATTTGTGACTTTGGATTGAAGAGTGATCTTATCTGGGACCAATTTTACTCACCTGTTTATAGCTGTCAGGCCCTAGGAAAACTGAAATAGAATGGTGTCTGCTCCAGGACAGTGACTGGGTCAGTAAGTTCTTGCCAAGGGTTCCACATTGACCTCCAGCATGGTTTAGAATGAGCTTTCTCTATAGTTCCCCTTCACATTTTTTTTCAATTACAAGAAAAAAAAAAGTTTTAATGCCTCTGCTCATTCTCTTACCTCTGGCTATACTGGCACTATATTATTCAGTGGCTTTATTCCTAGCTCCTTACATATTTGAAAGCATGTAGGATTTGTTCTGGGAGCAAGCCAGGGGGATCCAGACACCATTAAAGTATTATCCTTACAGTAATACTTCAGATTGGATATTGCAAATGACATTTTTGATTCTGAGTAACAAAACAAGTGTCTGTGTATATGTGTGGGAGGAATGGGATAGTCCAACATTTTGCACAGCTTCAAAAAAGAAATACAAAGAACAGTCACTGGAGGCCCAGATAAAGAATATGATCATGGCTTGCATTTGGTTCAATGATTATGATATCATAAGTCTGTATAACAGCTCACAATTCACTTTTATTGTAATTGTGCATTCAATAAGTGATGGCTTCTCCAGCAAATTTCCCTCAACACAGCCACTTCATTGTTACCAGAGAGCAGAGGTACAGGAGGAAAACTCTCCCTGGAGCTGGATGCACAGGTCTTTGATGTAGCATCAGAAGATGCTAGCTATGGCTCTGTCAGCATGGCCAAGTACATTTTTTCTCCCCTTGTCTTCTTGGCAAAGAAGCCAGATGATGCATGGTCCAAATGCCAGTTCTGGTGTTCAAAACACATCTCACTGCACCATCCAGTGTTTCCACTGCTGCTGTCAGTCACTTGCATTGAGGTCAGAATAATAGCATCTGCAAATAAATTTATATACCACATATCAGTGCACTTAAGCACTCCCTAAGCCAGGGATAGGCAACCTTTCCCCTTTAAGGGCCGAGGGACTTCAGCTTCCAGAAGCCTCAGCCATGTTGGCCAATAGTCCCATGTTGGCCAATAGCTCCTGGGATTCTGGGAGCTGAAGTCCCTCGGCCCTTAAAGGGGAAAAGTTGCCTACCCCTGATCTAAGCAATTTACAATATGTAAACTAATTGCCCCCACCCAACAAGCTGGGTACTCATTTCAGTGACCTACAGAAGGATGCAAGGCTGAGTCGACCATGGAGCCCTGCCTGGGATCAAACTTACAACCTTGCAGCTGCTGTAGTGGCTGCAGTATAGGCATTTAACCACTTCACCACCAGGGCTCCTGTATGGCACCCAGAAAGGTGAATGATGCTGGCGCCTTAAAGAAAGTGATCCACAGTGGGTCAATGGGATGAGTACAAACAGATGCCTGGCATCAGAATAGAGAGACTTTACAAGGGAGAGTTGGGGCAGACAGAACCTATGTCTCCTGATTCAGGAATTCAGCTCATAATTCAAGGAGTATATCACTTCTTCCCACACTGCAAGCAATGATGATTGGAAACATGACCCATAAATAAAGATTTAACCACAGTGGTACTATAGCAACCCACAGCTTTAACTGCAATTTTGCAAAGGAAGCAAGCTTTAGTGGGGGAGGGAGAATTGTTCTGTCTCATTTCTTTCACCTTCTAATATTTCTTATTGGTATCAAGTCACTCCTCCTCCTCCTTCTTTAACAATGAGAATTGAAATTAGAAGTTATTGCTATAAAAGTGTTTGGATTGTTGAAAACAATGAAATGAGATTGAGATAAGACTACATAGACTGAATTTGTAAAGCTCAATAGCTCAAGAAAAAAAAAATACTTAACAGAAACTTCCAATTTTCATTTGGTCTTCTCTGTCCTCACTGAGCCCACCATCTTGCAAGTGTTGCATAAGGAGAAGGAAATGAGCAAGTTTTAATTTTGTGTCAATTATTCAGATGACTGCATCTTTTGTTTATATCATTTGATAATTAGTCTGCTACAAATCAACAATAATGCGGGTTGGATGTTTGCTAGTTCAAATGACAGCAGATGCCTTGATATGAGAATACTGAATAGCATACGTCAACTGGTCTATTTTTTTTTTCTCTGATGTGATTTCATGTAGCATCAATTGTGGTTCTGCCATTGACAGCGTTTCTCTATCACTTGAAGGAAAAATCCTGTCATTTTGAATATGAGCTGGAATCCTACTTGAATGAAGCACAGCTGACAGTACTAATCAAATTATTGGTATGATTTGCCAGTTAAATTAAAACATAACACATAAAAAGCTACTAGATAGAGCAGATTAAAGTCCAGTATCTTGTTTTCCAGAGTGGCCAACCAGATGATGGTTGCATTCACCTGTCTCTCATTATATGGTTAATGACTCCCTCCCTCTCTCTCATTCTAATTATCATGTGACTTTGGTCACTGAATCTTGGAGGCAGGTTAACAGCACTCTCCTAAGATTCTGTAGTTGTAGCTTCTTCCAGCTATATAAAAAATTATGAGATTTACGGTATCTCTTTTTAACCAAACGATCACCAGTTAGATTAGGTTTTAGTTATTTTGTGTGGGTTGGTGGGTGTGTATATATATATATATATATATATATATATATATATATATATATATATATATATATTCCATTATTGTTTGTTTTTTAAACTACAAACTGCATGTTTGTTGTTTTTCTGAGTAAGGAGATTATTGTATGCCTTAAATCATACTCACTATCTCTCCCAAATTTAATTCTAATTTGCACTGCAGCTGTGTTTTATCATACAGCTTTTGCAGCAGAATCTGACTTCAAGTTGCCCTTGTGAATTCTTGAATCCAAAATCTTTGACACCTCAAAATGTTGATCCTCATCAATCATGGTGGAAGGTCCTTTTGGTGCCACTGGCTGTGGGCTTGAGCATATTGAAATGGAACACAGGATGCAAATGTTTGTAATCTTAGGGCTCATTCCCACTAGGATTTAAATCGAATTGCTGACTGCTGTATATATGCTTTGTCCCCATTAGAAAGAGTTTCAGATGTGACTGCGAACGTTAGAAACCACTAGAAAGTGAGACAAATTTTTATAAAATCACTCTTTTCAAACACTAGTTTTTAGGCAGTTCTTTTGAAAAGAAGCAATTCAGAAGCGTGTCCAACAAGCGTAAATGACGGATCTGAATCACATCCTGACAAAGTTTTACATTCACTGGGAGCTGGCCTCTCCACTACCACCCCCCAGTAGGACAAAACACTCACCTGCCCAGCCATGTCTGCAGAGAGGCCCATCTCTGAGACGGAGATGTGAAATTTACATCTTCTCCTCCTTTCAAGAATATCACACACCTTGCATTCTTTTTTCCAGATTTTTTTTAAAAAAGTAACATTGTGATGGTAACCATTGATTAGCAAATAAAGAGATATCTCTCTAGTTTATGTACCATACAAGAAAAGCGGGAGTGCAAGCTTCTTTTGTCAGCACTATGGAACAATAAAAGATGGAATGGAAGGAAATGTTTCTCATTCGTAGTTTTTTTTTCCCCCTGCCAAATAACTGAAAGAAACAAAGGAACAACAAGAAGAAATCAATAGACCCCCTAAGAGAATCCTTCAATCTCAGAAAATCATTATCACTCTGGCAAAATCACAGTGTACTTATGAGCCTTCATGCAGTCCATGATAAATATTTGAGAATTAATCAGCTAAAGAGAAAACATTGGGATTCTGATTATCTTATCAACAGAATGTGTGCTTTTTTTCTACTTGCTGTCCCTATCCTATAATTCCAGAAGAATGTGTTTAAAAGCTTCTCACTGCCGCCATGCAAGAATGCAAGCATAAACAGGTTGACTTTTTCCAAACACTTCAGGACACATTTTAAAGCTTTTTGGTTTTGATATTATCTATCAGTCAACTTTACTGTGATTACGGGACAGTCACAGAAAAGGCCAGGAGAAGAAGATAGGGAAAAATCAAGGTAAATATGGTTCTCAGTGCAAGAATTCACTTGATACTACAAGAACATGCCAACATACACAACTTAGCAACCTTCAGAACAGATTCTTTAGAGGAATACAAAAGAAGAAGAAGAGAGATAAAATCCATTAGATTTGTCTAGAAAAGTTTCCAAAATTGAATCTATAAACTGGAAATGAATATTCTTATAATTTGGTAAAGATACCAAATTGGTCATTGGAGTTCATTCAGTTGCCTCTATCCAGCCTGGGATTTGGCATTTTATTTTTAAAACATCTATTTCTAAATTTACTTTTTAAAAATAAATCAATAAATAAAATAAAAATGAATTTGTTATAGGATTCATTCAGTTGTATCTACCTAATCTTTGACTTGGCATTACCTGCCTACCAGTCTGCCAAGTACAGACAAACCAACATGGTTAGAGGATAAAAGGGAAGTTCTTCTTTTACTCCATAAGAAAAGTTTGCCCATCATGGTTTCCCATATAATAACTACACTGAAAATGTGGTTGCTGGCTGCATCCACACTGCAGAAGTAATCTAGTTTGACACCACTTTAACAGCCATGGCTCAGTGCTATGGAATTCTCGGAATGGTAGTTTTTTGTGGCTCCAGAGCTCTCTGATAGAAAATACTAAATGTCTCACAAAACAACAGTTCCCAGAATTCCATAGCATTGAACCATGGCAGTTAAAGTGGTATCCAACTGGATTATTTCTACAGAGTGGATGCAGGAACTGACCATCTATCTTTTTATAATCTAGAACCCAAAAAATACCTGGAAATCCAGACACACTAGTTTGTCATGTATGGTCTTGGCTGCCCCATGGCATTTTGCTGCCAGATTGAAAGAACAAAATAGTACTCCCTCTCGTTCCATATACAAAAACGAATGGGACTATTAATGGGATCTTGCTCGATTACTAGCAATTTAGGTGTATCTTCCACCACAGCTGAGAGGGAAAGGTTAAATCTAAAGCATGTAGCTCTCTCTTTTGACATCTGTTGCAGCTTCCCAAGAACTGCCTTCTCCAACCAGTAGTAAGGCATGGATTTACAAATGGTTTATGACCTAAAAATGTGAACTTCTAGCTTTTCCCCCATTTCTGAGTTAGCCACTGGCTGAAATCACTATACAACTCTTGCAATTTTAAATATCCAAATCAAGACTCTGGGGAGTTGATTAGATAGTTTTGGCCCGATTGAAAGCCCAGACACTCTAGAAGACATAACACTGAATGAGAATGTGCTCAGCCAGTAGAAATGCATTATATATGAGCATCTGAGACAATCTGAATCCCATTTCACAAAACAAAAAGAGGTGGTCTCATGTGAATTTGAATTTCAATGAGCCCAAAACATCTGTGGGCTTGGCAGTTTTATATTCCACAAAGTTCCAGTTCAAGGCTTTGGGTAAAGGGTTTGTTTATTGGAGCTGAATGAATAATAGAAGAAAACAGACACAGAATTATATTCAGAAATAAGTGATTTAAATGTTATTTATTAGTATCTTTTGGGGATAGTTGTTATTTCTGAGAAAAACAAGGATGACTTTTTTTAAATACCAGTGGCACTGCTTATTAAAAATGTGCATTAACCTTCCCTAACTGTTTGTCCTCCATACATTTTAGACTACAGGTCCCATTAGCTATGACATTGGTATTTCTGGTCTGATATTATGGGACTTGTAGTCCAGCCATCTAGAAAGCAACCCATTAAGCAAGCTTGTATTCAACATATTTAGTCCCTTTCCTAACTGCTTTAGACATGGCCCAGTTCCCATGTCTCCTGTTTTTTGGGAGTTTCCATCCATGTAAACACCTACTTAAGATTCATGAGCAGTTTGCACACTCAACTCCTGTCTCTCATTTATGCAGGACAAACAGGAGTGTCTCTGCATAAAAATGATACATGTGCACACAACAAACCGGATAGGAGAATTAACATAATATAGATGATCACACAGAAATGAATGACAATTCATTCTCAGAGATAATTCAGTACTGCTAAGATTCAAACTTTTGATAGTCAAGTTCTACTCACCTGTAGTTCAAACTTCCTCACTATTTTGTCTTGAGTCCTGGGCTTACTCATGTCCTCCAGTGATCTCCTTAAAAGACATGAAGCACATCCATTTCTAGATCTCTGAAGGAAGTTTCCTTTTTTTTTTAAACCATCTCAATGTTGCTTTCCTCCAAATTACAATCTCCCAGGGCTAATTTTTATTTATTTATTTATTTATTTAAAGCACACATACAACGATAGACCATCTTCCAGCTGTCTGAAAGTTTTCTTCCCCTGCAAAACAACTTTGGTGGTGCACTTCCATGTTCTCTTGGATTTTAATAAGGGCAAGAAGCCAAAGAGGCTGCACATTATGAAAGATACAATGGTGCAATGATTTACAAGTCATACACTGCCACCTTGATCATCATGTAACAAGAAAAGCATAGGGACCCAACTCCACTCTTGATAGCCTCATAGAAATGCTGTTCTTCTCTGACATTTTTTAAAGCAATGTCTATCAATCTGAATGAGAACAACATTGAGACTTAACAGAAAGAAAGAAGCTGGCAGCATGAGAGTTCATAGACTTAAGTCTACTTCCTCAGATGCATTTGGATCTGAGGAAGTAGGCTTAAGTCAATCATAGTTCATGTTGCCAACTTCAATCTTTCCGTTAGTTTCAAAGCTGCTACAAGATTTCTCTACATACTACTGCTACAAACTAGCATGGCTGTATCTGTGAATTCTATCTGAATGAGAACAGAGAGAGAGAGAGACTGACATTTTTGCACAGCAATAGGCTAGACAACTCAACTTGGCACTATCTTTCTGTGGTGGTGAGATTGCATGCTCCCATGAAGTGAGAGGGTATATTGACCACAATACTGCTACTGAAGGGACCTCCCATGTCAAAGAGACTTTGGCTAAGGAGCCAGAATAAAATACCAACAATATCAAATTACTACTGGACAACAGTGAGGGTCAACACTTGTTGAGGATCACTCAAAGACAACTATAGTAGTACTTAATACTGTGCAGAAGAAGATGCCAGTGAAGAATAAAAAATAGGGGTAAAGAGAAATGGACCATCATAAGAAAACTGTGTTGCAGTGGTTTGTGGGAATAATCTCCCAAGCACCACAATTATGTTGAAAATTAAAGAACCTTCAGCCCATAGTAATGATGACTAACTGGGATATCAAAATTTTGTTTCCTTCTGTTTTAAAAGTTTTCTGAAAATATCTGAAGCTGATAAAATAAAATCTATAGTTCACACCACATTTTGTATAGACTAGGTGGCTCACAAGAAAGCATTGTTTGATTTGGTCTAGGCTTCTCAGTCAATGGGACCCACACTACAGCTAATACACTAATCTTTCCTTGTAATACATGGACATTGTGCTGCAGCAGCGTCTGGTGGGTTGTGCCTGCCATGTTAATTTGCTATTCTTGGCATAATCATTCAATCTGTTATTGCTTTTCATGTGATTAGGCATTGAAATTATAAACACAGGGGGAAAGATGTTGCCTTAACCCCAACATTCAATTTATGACTGAATGTTCTTTTTTATTTTTCTTCTTGCAAAGATGCTCTATGCCTATGGCTGAATGCCCTGCGAGGCTACAAAGCACAGCTTCCCAGGTGAGATTTTATGAAGGCTAAATTAGCTGGTGTCCCAATCTGGTCCTGCCGTGAAGATCTGACAATAATTGAAAACTGTGGGGCTTCCAGATATTAAAGGTTAGGAATTTTTTGTTTTCTCTGCTGTGCACAGGGAATTGGGGGGGGGGATCTTTATATGTACTTTATATATACTTGAGACAAAACCACAATCCAGTGAGAAAAAGAAAAACTAACAAAATATATAATTCTGGGGATCTCCACATGAAGGAGCTCATAATGAAATATCTAATTAAAACCTGTAAGCAGGTGATTTGATTAAAGTAAACAGACGTACCTGATTAATGCACTCTGATATGTTGAAATAAATGGACAAAAAGCTTTAAATAATTTTTAAAAAGTGAGAACCGGTTGCTACACTGGAAACCTATGGAAGCCTCTGCATATTATTGTTAAGGATATGACATAATTCAAAGTGAGATGAAGGTTTCCTATGAAAATAGATACCAATGAGAATTTTTAAAAAAATCCACTGCACAAAATGCTTTGACTTCTGAGATACTTATTTAGATGAGAGAACCACGGACATCTCTTTGAAATAAAGATTAAATAGGCAAAGTATGCAAGGTGTAATATCCTTTAGAGTTCCCACTTATGATGTTTAAAACTGAAATGACAGTTTTGCAGAACTTTCAGAATATAAGCTTTTGTGGTTTTGCATTTTATTTTTGCCAATATGTCTGTCTCCCATGTTAATAGATGTCAAGTAAAATCGCGTGAAGCAGTTTAAAACTATTTAGTGAAAACAATAGAAATAATTTAAAAATGCTAAGATGTGGCAAACAATTTAACATATTAAAACAGAGTAAAATGTGTTTAAAATGTGAAACATTCTGGAGGGGGAAATGAGGACCCCATGGCTTTAATTAATTAAAGCATGTGTGTTAAAGTATGTTTAAGGTGGAAACTGAAGGCATGTAAGTATGTGTAATGTTCAGTGGATTTGTGATATAGGGTGGTGCTCTGATGTCCACTCTGCAGCCATATGGTGGTGTTCAGAAAGTGGACTTATTCTATAGATAGGCTGAGGAGATTATCACACATCTTTAAAAGGGGTCTTACCTCTCCTGAACTGAAGTCTAACTGAAGCTTAATTTGGGCTGCATCCTCATTTTATTGTATGGTTTTTGGCCCCAAAGCTGACATCCAAGTACACCCCGCTCCAATGTGGACCCCTTAACTTGCTTTGGTGACCATTTTTCAAAAGTTGGAACTTTCTGACTTTTGAAAAATGGCTGCCAAAGTGAGTTAAGGGACCAACATTGGAGCAAGAATGTACTTGGATGGCGTTTTTTGGGCCAAAAGCCGTGCAATAAAATGAGGATGCAACCCAAATTAAGCTTCAATTAGCCTTCAATTTGGGAGGGGTAAGATCATTTTTAAAAATGTATGATAATCTCCTGAGACTGATGATTGGGTGGAAGCTATTGAAATTCTGGTATAATGTCTTGCATGAGTCCCTTCAGTGTATGTAAAAATGCAATTGTGAGGTTATGCACAGCTCTGACAAGTTCTCTCCATGAGTCCAAATTATGAAGATATCATCAATGTACCTCAGATAGTGGAGGGGTTTCTGAATTAAAGAAGTTAAAGAAGCATTGTTCCAAGGTCAACCATGAAGATGTTGGTATATGATGGTCCATGTGTACAATTAGTACTGTTGACATGAAGGTATATGTTATTTCTGCAGAAAGTTAGAAGTGTTCTTCTCATATCTGGGAATGTTGGTGGCACATTGTCCAAAGATATTACCCCTCTATCCAGATGCACCATATGTGTTTGTGTTCCAGTGCTTGAGATGACGGGCTGTCCAGGGTTACCCTGTTTATTTTGGGTAATATGTAGAATGTCCCTCGTTGAGGCTCCTGGGATGTGCCTTTTCAGATTTGGATTTGCGCCTCCATGGGAAAATTCCTGTGTAATTCACCAATTCACTCCATGCATCTGAGGAAGTAGACTAGGGTCCAAAGCACTCTGTAGAAATAATCCAGTTTGAGACTGTTTTAACTGCCCTGGCTCAGTGCTAGAGAATCCTGGGAATTGCAGTTTATTGTGGCACCAGAGGTCTCTGACAGAGAAGGCAAAATGTTTCCTAAAACTACAGTTTCCAGAATTATTTCTGCAGTTTGTTTTGGACCTAGATCTGCAAAAACTTATACTACAACTTCTTTTGCTCAGTTAGTAGTATCTAAGGTGCTACAAGATCCCTTTTCATACTGATATTCCAGACTAACATGGCTATGTCTCTTAATTCTACCATATGCCTTGTTAGGAGATTATCACACTGCCCTTTCCTGTTCTTTCCTCCCATGCTAGGCATGGGATGTAAACTTTAATATGCAGATTTTATCACACATCTCTGTGCCTAGGCAGGAGGCATCCTGTACCTGATCCAGGCATCCCATACCAGATCCAGACTTCTCCCACACTTTTTTGAAAGAACAAGGTTTTCCCATTCCTTGCAAGGTGCAGGAGATGCCCGGAACAGCAGAGGATGCCTCCTGCCTGGGCACGGAGGTGTGCAATAAAACCCACATAAAAGTTTACATACTGTGCCTAGCGTAGGAGGAAAGGACATGAAAGAGCAGTGTGATAATTTCTTTAGTCTGATGATGCAAAGATTAACACAAAGACTCTGTTGGAAATTTTTCTACTATGATTCACATGTTCTAAACTCTAGTAATATCTAGTCTGGGACTGCAGTAAATAAATAACAATGAGAGAAGATGGTTGTTCTGAGAATCTTGTAACAACCCTACAGTCCCTCTGCCTTTTTATCTTTTCCTGAGGTTATAGTGTGTTAGGATCTCATCCAGTCTGATAAGTGCTGATTCAGTGAGGCACCTTACACTACCCAATCCCACTTCCTAACTCCCTTCCCCTGTCCTGCAGGTCTTCAAAGTAAAGATGACGGCAGACCCAGTGGTAAAAGCTTAAATGGTCAATACTGGTCTACTTTATTCGAGAGTTTAAAAGAAATACTACAGAAACAACAGGCATGTTGGTGTCACATTTGTCAAATTAAAAATAAAAATATTTGCCTCAAATGCAATAGTAAAAATGAGAGAACTAGAGGATTAACTAGCTTTGGAAATGTCTGCAGAAGGAAATCTTAAGGGCATGAGTGCCTGTACAAAAAAAAATCCACCAAACAGTGATACCTTCATTGGCCAACCAAAATGCACAATATACTTGTTGCAAACTTTCAAAGCTGTGTTAGCAGAGGTGTGATGCAATCACTGATCTATATCTTGTGGAATTCTTCACATTTATATTTATATATTTATATTTTGGAAGCCTCTGAGTGAAGTGAGAAGTTTGGGCAAGCTTTGGTCAAACCAACAATCAATGTTCATGGAATATTAAGAAGGGGGGCCTGTAGATTGCAAGCTGTGTTTTCTCTAATGTAATGGATTTTGCCCATGTTTCTGCTTTTAAAAGTTGCCATTTCATGCAGATTATCACAAGCAATGCAACAGTTCACATATTTTCACCAGCTGCTTCTTTAAAGTACATGAGTGATGGAAAACAGCAACAGGAGATTTCTTAAGTAGCCCAATGGATGTTATACTCAATGACAAGAAATGAATAGCCTTCTTTGAAGGAGATGGTGTTTTAGTTCCTGGATTCTTTGTTGGTATATAGAAGCATTGTTGCATACCTAAGTGTTTGTCTGTCTAAATCTGTCTGTCTGTCTGTCTGTCTGTCTGTCTATCTATCTATCTATGTTATATTTGAGACAGCCGAAATTCCAATTCCAATACGTATGAGCATTGGTTTTAAAACAGATCTGTAACAATGTTGTGATGCTTGATGGTTAGAACAACTAGGAAAGGGATTTCTGTGTCTTCAAGAGGACTATTATGGGTGTATATATACACACACACATACATAGACTCATAGCATCATAAAGTTGGAAGAGACCACAAGGGTCATTCAATCCAACCCTTTGTCCTTCATGAATACAAAATCAAAATATTAGGGAGACAGAGTGAAAAAATATAGAAGTATAGATAGATGTAGAAAAAAAGGCAGTGTGAACAATATATAGAGATAACATCATTTGCTACATCAAGCCAGTTTCATTCTTTCAAATTTAACCAGATTATTTTGGTGTTAACCAAAATATTAATTTCAAGTGAACATAGGTAATTGTGAAAGTGCTTGAGTGCTCTCTTTTTTTCCTGGCATAATGAAACATGTCTACTTTTCTTCTAAATGAATCCAATCCTTGGTTTAGAGATTCTTTTTTAAAATGAGCCAATGAACTAAAGCAGTTACACGTAGGGATTACTCCTATGTGTACCTGTATTATATTCAAATGTCAGATCCAATAAGAACATTAATTTATTCTATCTGTTAATAGACTGATTTTATTATGGCCATAGCTTTGATGGCTGTAGTATATCCTGTGCCAAGAATGAGTTCTAAGATTAGAAGTGGCAGAACTTAATATATGAAGGCATTCTTGATGCTATAGCCCCTCCTTTCTATGAAAAAAGTCTAGAAACTGGAAGTAGTAGAAACAATATGAAACCATTTCAGGTAGCAATATCGGTACATGTACAGGATGTAGGATGTAGTCTGATACATTTATACTGCTTAATATTGTGTTGTAATATTCTGGGAAATGTGAAATGCAGTAGATAGCTATGTGTAAATCCACACATTGGTTAAAGTACAAATCTGACCATTTTGCAGAGGAATGTTTAAATATCAGATTCCTCAGGAATCCCTAAATAAAATGGAAATGTGGAGGATTAAAATAGTGTGGACACTAGAGATAAATGGTTTCTTTCCAGCCTGTTCTACTTTTCTATGTCCTCATTAATAAATCTTTTCCATCCCAATTTATTTGCATATTTTTTTAAAAAAAGGGAAAACATTTATATTTAGATGTACAGGATGTCCAAAAATTATCTTTACAATTTCAATTGTAAATAGAATTGCAATGGTAAACATACTTTTAGGGAATCCTGTATTTCTCTGTTTCAAAACCCAACATGTTCCTGAGAAAATTTAAACTTGCAACAGGCATTTTTAAAAGGTGTTTTGATACGTTTTTGAATCATGATCTACCTTACAATATCTGCTAATAAGCATGAAATGTGAAGGCTAACCATATTCTTTTCATGTTAGTTTGACAGGTTCAATACTGGTCATTTCACACCAGTAGACTTCCTTAGGAATTCCTAGAGTAGATCCAACCCACAACATAATACAGCAATAGAACAGCTCATCTGTCTATTTACTCTGTTAGGAGATGTGAAGAATGATGAACCCAACATCATGAGCCATATACTAAGCAACAAGGTGAAAGGATGGGGGGGGGAGTAAATAATGTTATTTTCAGCTTAGCACTGAATTCAGGTAACGTAGTTGAACCAGGACACATACTTGAACAAAGATGTTTCTCCACAGTGAGATATGTGATGATGTATCTTGCTGGCCTTGAGCCTGTGGATAGGCTTTATCCTAGAAAAGTTTTTTTTTTTTCAGATTGATTCTCCAGGTGCTTCAGTGAATAGGCACAAACTGACAAGCTGTCATTATTCAAAGGCTTAAGAACTCTAAGACAGTTACAGAAAAGAAATTAGTTTCATTGAAGGGGGGAGGGGAGAATAGTTTTACAAGGATCGTGGAGAAGGAAAACAGTGAAAAAGAAGAAAAATCTTTCTTCTCAGAAATAGATATTTTATCACCCACTCTTCCTTGTTATTCTCCTTCTCTGTCTACTCTGTAGTCTAGTGGAAGTCAACAGCATAACTCAGAGCTTTGCCGAGATATGTTTGTTCAGTAAACAAGTTAAATGTACTTGTATAACTCTTTCAGAAAAGATTTAGCATGCACTTTGTGGCATCAGGTTGCAAATCACTTTTACCTCATGCACAAAGGAAATGAAGTGAAATGAAATGAGCACATATTTATTTACTTAAAACATTTTTGCCCTTCACCACATGAGATTCAACAGAAGTGTGCAATATATAGAATAAATATTTTTAAATAACACTAAAACAATACAATAAAGTTAACACTCAACAGCCATAACAAAATACATAAAATAAAATAAATGCAATTACAGTTTAGGTTTACAAAGGTAGACTGAGAAGTTATGAATATTTGTCCCTTTGTTGATGCTATATCTTTGCACTCTCAGAAAGAGAGAGGCCAGATCAGAAGTATCACAAAATGGCACAGCAGTGTCAGTTCCACCCCTTCCTCTTCCTCTTGTTTAGCCGATACATCTTCTCTATTGTTGTTATTGTGTACCTTCAAGTCAATTCCAACTTACATTGATCCTAAGGTAAACCTGTCATGGGGTTTGGCCTCTTTATATCTGTAGGTGTGCTACTGAAAGCCTTTCCCAAGCTAGTCATTATGTTTGCAACAGTAGTGTAGATGACTATGTGGGGAGAGGGACTGTTCCTCAATATAAACACACATTGGATTGAATTCTGTTGGTTAGTCCCAAGTCAGGTATATCTGAGTGCCAGTGTGGTGTAATGGTTTGAGAGCTGTAAGAAGAATCAACACAAGCATGAGCCAAATTAAATACCACACCAGCCACAATGGCTTCTA
>CM034702.1:7402015-7414036 GCA_020142125.1 Phrynosoma platyrhinos
CAGAGATAGTGCCATGATAGCTATCTTTAAACATCTGAAGGGATATCATGTAGAAGATGGAGTAAACTTGTGTTCTGCTGTTTCAGAGACTAGAACATGGAGCAATGGACTTAAATTACAAGAAAAGTGATTTCATCTAAACATTAGGAAGAACTTTTTCACTCCAAGAGGTGTTTGACAGAGGAATAGATTAGTCAGAGGATGGTGGAGTCTTCTTCTTGGGAGGTTTTAAACAGAGGTTGGATGAGCAACTCTCAGGGCTGTTTTAATTCTGTATTTCTGCATGCCAAGGGGCATGCCAGGGTTTGCATAAAATGGCCTTTGTGGTCTCTTCAAGCTGTCTGATTCTGTAAGGTTCAGGACATGTTTGTATAGGTATGAAACACATTCAACACCATTTTCTCCTCTCCCACTAAAAATTCTTCTGTTTTTGGTGTCTTCCTAAACTTAATTAAAAAATAATAATAAAGGAAAAGATGGATATTCATTGCTGTAACCTAGCTCTTCCATCTGTTCCTAGCTTACCAGATACTTGCTGATATACTTTGGAATTTCACTGAACTTTTGATCCTGGAAAGACTTTAATGCTTGTTTGACCTTCATTCAGACTTTGCATGAGGTTGGGACAGTTAGGGAGAAAAAAAGAAGGAATAGTGAACAGAGTCTTCATGCCACATGAAATTCAATTTCAGTAGTGAGGGAGCTCTGGATAAAGATAAAAATTACATAAAGAGAAAAAAAAAAATAAGTTGCAGGAGTAGAAGCACCAGTCCATTTATTCCTGTGTGGCCAACTCATTACAGATTCTGCTTTTGTTGCTCTTTAAAAATGAAAATGCTAATTGGTTTACTTGAAGTTTAATTGAAAATTAATATAAATTCACTAGAGAATTGTTAAATGGGACTCAAGTTTAAATGACATTTGATTAAAGTCGTATGAAAATCTGCTCAAGGACAGAAATTTTGAAGACGGTAGTTTTGTATTAATTATGAAGACAAAAATGCTTGTTTTTATTGCTTTTGCATAATTCCCTTGGCAAACTATCTTATTTTTCCTTTTTTGTGTTTTAATTGAAATAGGAAGTCTATGGATTCACTTGATGCATACCTTAATCTAGATAACTCTATCAGAGCAATAATTATGGCAACCAGACAGATATTAATATATACCTGAGGGTACCATCACAGGTAAGCACTTTCTTGCTGCATAATAAAATGGTACTCTGAGTCTCTTTTCCAAGGGCATTTTATGTTGTCTGTATCTGTAAATCCTTGACCCTTTCTTGTTCCTACTTTCTGTAAACACCTTGGCCAATCTGCTTACTTCCTCCCTCTTCCTGCCATGCTACTTGCAAAACTGCACTCAGTGCTTCAGAGAATATTTTAAAGTCTCACAGGGGGCTGTAGAAGTGAGTGGGTGGGTGGGAATCATTCCTCTTCTGCACCTACTAATACAAAACATTCTACCAATTAAATGAATTGTTAAATGTTGAATGTGAGTTGCTGGAGTTGTCATAATATAGAGGTTTGTGTCCTCCTCAAGATCTCTGGAAATTAAAACTTGGAGTGAAAAAAGAATGCACATTTCTAGTTCAAATCTATATGCCTTTCTTGCTGCCTGCCTTCAAGTCACTTCTGACTTTTGGCAACTCTAAGGTGAACCTATCTATCACAGGTGTTTCTTAGCAGAGTTTGTTCAGATGGGGTTTGTAATTGCCTTTCTCTGAGGCTATAAAAAGGCATTTTTGAATGTGTTTGGCTAGCCCCAAACACTAGATGCTGAGGCACATACCAGCCATGCACTTGAGAGATGCATGTTTGGCATCAATCAAAAGGTTCTTTACATGTATGGATGAATGAATAGAACTTCCTCTATGGGATTGCACACCCTGAGAAATTGTGTTTTGTGTCCAGAAGGTGAGTGCACTATACACTATATCTATACTACATACTATATCTATATCTATGCATTTGCAAAACCCATATCCCAATATGGTTCCACCATCTAGTTGCCAGTGTCCCTACTATTACTGTTGATGTGTCAGCTCAAAAGTCTGATCATTATGCACACTGAGAACTAGAGGGTGGGGAAAGTGGGGGTTAATAAAATCCAACTTTAGTTCACATGTAGGTTGGAACTCAATAAACTTTTGGCATGTGCATTCCTCTGGTGAGGTTCCCAATGCTATGAAACCAGCATAACTGTGCTTATGGAGACAAAAGTGACAATGATAGTGGCAGTATTGGGGAACGGAAGGCAAAGGTGATGGGGTAAAGAAAGCTATTTGTCTTCATGTCCCCTGTTTCTCAAACATCTGGCTTCCAGAAAGTCTATGGAGCCAAGGCAGCATAGAGGGCTTGCTTAGACAGTGGTCTGTGTCATAGGGACCTCCCAGAAGCTAGGCAATTGGCAAACAGGTTTCAAAGAGTTAGCAGTCTTCTTCTCCCACCAAAGCTTCCACTTCCCTCAACAGTCATGAAGAAAGTCACAACCCTAGTAAAATGGATTGTTACACAAGCATAGTGCTGCAATAGAACTCCAGACTCTGTATGTTGCAGTGCAGTTCTTAGCTCAGGATTTGTGTTTACACATGTGCATATTTGGCAAGGTTGTGTAAAAATGGGTACATGAAGGGAAGCTGCCTTTGAAAAGAGATGTGGCATCTCTTTTTCTTTTTCTTTTCTTTTTTCAGATCTACAGACTGAAGGGGGGAAATGCATGAGACAGACTTATAGTTGCCTTCATACAAAACTAACATATAATTATTTGTCTATTGCTGGGACCAAATGTTCCATACATGAGAGCCTCTTTACACATTCATACCAAACACCTGGGTATTCTAGTTTCATAACTCTTCTTATTAATCCAGAATAGGATAAAATTGTGTGCCCAAATATTGGGAGGGTAAGGGTGAGGACCTTTACATGCTCAGATTGTTTTGTTGATGTGAGTGCAAAATGTTCAGCATTACTATGGCAACATTTTCAATATAAAATTACTCTGTTTGTGACCATAATGTTAGTGTTTCAATAGGGGTGACTTAAGGGCAGCCTCAATTAATCCACAAATGGGTACTTATGAATTACTCATCGTGAAGTTAATCACTTCTCTTCTCTGTTATGAGGCTAAAATCATCTATTGATGTAAACCACAGAACCATCTGATCATGCATTTACTGTCTCCCTTTTGGGAAGAATTGGTGTCAAAGGGGGGGAGGAAATGTAGCTTAAAATTATATGTTTTAACCTAAGCAATATATTTTCACTATAAAGTTATGATGATCTAGGGACAGGGAAAATTTACGCTGCATTAGTTAAAAATAATGGAGGTAATTTATTGTTTGAACATGACTATACTTCTGGTATAGCAAATATATAAATTTACTGTTTAGTTCATTTATCTAAGTGTTCTACCAGCACAGTTCATACAAATGGGAATTCATTTGACACTGTTCTACCTTGGGGACATTATTTAACATAGATACAATGTTTTCATAAAACAACCATGGATAATAGAATATATTGAGTATTAGAATAATATTGTGTGCACCAGTTTAGAAGATAACATGGCCACCTATCAATTCCCATTTTCATGGCTAAAAATCTTTCTCTTTCTGTCTCTCTTTCCTACTTTCTTTTTATCCTTGCTTCTATCCATTAACTTTATCAACATTAATATTATCTTATGAATTGTCAAGAGAGTTTTAGCTATTAGCTATATCCAGAAAGTACACAGAAAAGTGTGTAACTACATAAAAAGTAAGTATATAGGTAAGTAATGTTTAAATTGTTATCCTACAAATATGTAGGATTCAAAGATATAGCCATGTTAGTCTGTAGAAACAGTATGTAGAGAGATCTTGTAGCACCTTTAAGACTAACTGAAAGAAGGAAGTTGGCAGCATGAGCCTTCATAGACTGCAGTCTACTTACTCAGATGCTTTTGGTAGGCTTTTTAAAAGAAGAAGAAGAAGAAGAAGCTAAACATGGCTAAAACACTTGTCAGTCCCTCCTAGATCAATTTGCTATGAGGACAAAAATATATATATGATTCCCTTTAGGAAAAAACAACTAATTCTGTACAGAACCTGCAGGTGAGTGTGAAGGTAAGCCCATAGAATGGAAGAGACTTATTTCAGGAATAAGCTGACTTGCATGAAGAAAGAAATTAGAAGTTCAGCCAGATAGCACCATCTTCCTATTTGTCTTACTGCATCTCATCATAGTTCTCAAGTTCTCTTCCTGCAGGACACAGTTGTAAAAACAAATATTTTGTCAATTTTTTTTCCAGCTAGAAAAAAAACTTACTTTTATGACCATCTCCCATGGGAAGCAAATGGAAGAACTATGACATTATGTGGAAAGGCACTGAACTTCCACTTTATTTGCTCATGCGATATGATCTTCAGAAAGAATAAAATTTGCAACTCAATGTGATGTGTGCATCTACATACTAATGCAATATAATAGCATCTCCCTTCTAGCCAAGCAATCATAGGACATTATCACACGGGGAGTTGTGGGGAGAAAGTGGAAATAAACGGGCACGAGCGGAAGTCTTTAATTTACGGGATTTGTCCCGTTCTGCCTCGTCTGATAACTAAATTCGAATTTAAAAGGAGGTTAATTCAAATGCAAACCTGATCTTTTCATTTTCGGGATTTTTGAGAATTTGAAAAGTCAGGGTTTTGTTCGAATTAACCCCCTTTTAAATTCGAATTTAGTTATCAGACGAGGCGGAACAGGATAAATCCCATAAATTAAAGACTTCCACTCCTCCGGTTTATTTCCACTTTCTCCCTGCAACTCCCCATGTGATAATGTCCATAGAGTCTCTAGCCAAGGTCTAAAAGGCTGGGTGGGAAAAGAGCTATGTATGATTTACAACTCAACTCTACAACTACCTTTTTCCCATCATAAAACTTTGGAGGGGAAGCTCGTTCAACAGGAAGCTGTATAACTGGTTGGGGAATAGAATCTCTGATTCAAAAATGTTTGACTCAAAGGTTCCCTTTGAGTAAGAGGCAGTTTGCTTTATGACAATTAGTATGAAACCATCCATAATCTTGACACATCATTTTAATCTATAGCTGTACATTCTAAGCACTTGTGCCCATGTGAACATTACCTCATATTTGAGTCTTTGTGGCAAGTTAGTTCCTAAATGTTTATTCATCGCTGTTTGATGCTTTGCATGCACAAAATGCCATCTCAATGTAGTCATTAGTGATGGAACTTCCATACCACTAGATGTCAAATACTATGGAGATTGTTCAAACATTCAGCTCAGAGTTTAATAAACACATGGTGAGAAAGATCAAGTAAGGTATATGCCTGTGTAAACCCCCTCCAAGTTTTATCTATAGCCTTGCAATTTAAGGCTCAGAAGGGAATCTAAGGAATACATTTCAGCTTAATGCTCATGCTGATACAGACCCTTTGATGTCAGTCTAGCTCTAACATTTCCTTTGCTATTGCAGACTCATTCAATCACCTGGGAACTGTCGAACTCTGTGCTAAGAATCTCAAATTCTTTTATCAGCCTTTTAAAAACATGCTAACCTGCTGGGGTCTATTGTTTTATGAAGTGTCTGTTGAGTACTCAAGAAATCAAGAAATTCAGTAACTTTAGCCTGCAAAAAGATGCAGAATTTAACCTTTATATCCAACAGACTTAGCATTAAATCTATTATTATTATTATTATTATTAAATTGTCTTTCAAAGAAATTCCACCAGAAATGTCACCGTACCTTGGAAAGTAGAATTAGTATATCACCTCCCATTACCTTTATATGTACTATTTATGCTGCCATAATACTCTGTATTATCTTCTGCACATTCTTCCCCATAGTTAGCAAATATATCTGTTTCAACTGAACATCCATGTATTTGGGCTATCAACCTCTGTTTCAGGCCTCTGGTAAAGAAGAGTGAAAAAATATCTAAATTCATTTCTAAGAGTTTAGATGTGGTTATAGAGGAGCCAAAGATTCTCTGAAGCAAAGTCCTAATAAAATTAATCACTTTCTACCACTTAATGAACAAACATTATAGCCTGAGCAAATCATTGGAGGAGGTGAGGAAGGTTTTCTGCCTATCATTACCACCTTAAAGATGAGGAGTCTATGAAGAAAAGGGGTGGAGAGATGACAAACCCCATTCAATGCTAAAAACATGACTGAATACACTAGGGATGAATGAATATCTGAAAGTAATCCAAAGTAATCAAAAATGGTTGCAAAAGAAACCATGATGAAAAGAATCGTGAACTGGCAGAAAGTTTCACAATTCAGGACTTATTCTGCACAAAATTTACACACAGTTGTTTTGCTCAATAAAGAGCTATTTTGGGGGACAGGAAACAGGATTTTCTGCATAGAAAAAAATCGACACACAAATATTATTTTCTATACAGAGAAAGAGGTTTTTGATGCAGAAAATGCTGTAATTTGGGAGTGTGGGGGGCATTCATATCAAATTTCAGGTCAAATTTATTCTTTTGCAATGTAGTTCTCTTTATAGTTCTCTTACACACTCTATTCACGTGCTTGACTTGATTTTCTTTCCTCACTTGGGTGGTGGGAGCTAACATCTCTGTGGCATCAGAGGGAAAAGTGCAGGTTGAACCTCAGCAATTTCCCATTGAATTACTATGAGGGTGGGGTTACATCACTTGGGTGGTGGCAGTGTAGATGGCCTATAGGAGTACCAGAAACTGGAGGGAGACTGTAGATATTTGACAGATCCAAACCACAATTAAACTACATACCTGCAGTTCTAGAAGGGGTAACCCATTTCCTTTTCTTGACAATGGAGTCATGTGTACCAAGATGTTCAAGACAAAATGAAACAGATATATTGCAGTGGCAGCAACATATAAGCAAAGCACAAGCCAACATGTTCAATTAGTCAGAAGATAATGAAAGAATGCAAAATGTTATTTCTGCATATTTAGTGCCTGATCTCCAAGGACTTTGCCAAGGACCTGTTTCTACCTGTCAAACACTGAAGATTCATGACCTGAAAAAACATTTTCATTGATAAAAATAGTGGTACCATCTGAAATGAAGCCAACTATTTATTTACCTACCTTCCCCAAAATATGTGCTGTTTAAGTAGAGTGATTGGATTTATTAAGTCAAATGCTAGCAAGGCTAATGATGCATTAAATATTTCAACCAGGTCATAATGATCATTGTGATTAAATGATTTATCTGTTCAGATTTAGATGAGGGGAAAGTGCAGTGTCATCATAAAATCATCCCTGGCTTACAGCACTGCTGGGAAATATCAATCTCGTTAAAGTTCTTCAAAATAAAGTTTTAATATTTTATCTTTAGAAAAGGTTGTCTAAAATGATCAGGTCAAACTGTACTCCAGATAGGTCTAAGTGAAATAGCCTCTCTAAACACTTTGCCCTGTTTGCAGGTGAAGACAATGGGGGCAGGGACCAATTCCTTGAATTTTCTAAACAATTGTGGTGGTAAAAACAGTCTCATAAAATCACTCAGCGGAATTTTTTTGGAGAAGTTCTATCACTGCTCTGATAATTGTTAGTTCTTAATGATGGATGAAGGCAGTGTACTAAGAAAGGATTCAAAGAGCAAGGTCTTATGCATTGGGACAGAAACAGAAAGAGACTGTACCAATGACAGTCTGCATGCATTCTCCCCCACCCTTTTGGCCAGGACTTTGGAATTTAAATGAACATAGAGATCCAAATACCCAAAATCCAAAACTTTTTTCAGGTGTTGCTAAGATAGTGACAGCTTTCTGATGGTTTATTGTACATGAACCTTGTATCATGCACAAAATTCTTTAAAATGTTGTATAAAATTACTGTCAGATTATTTGTATAAAGTGTGTCTGAAACATAAATGAATTTTGTGTTTAAACTTGAATCCTATCTCCAATATTGCATACATTTATGCAAATACAGGTGTGTGTGTGTGTGTGTGTGTGTGTGTGTGTGTGTATATATATATATATAGAGAGAGAGAGAGAGAGAGAGAGTCTGAAATACAAAACATTTTGGTCCCAAGCGTTTCAGATAAGGGAGACTCAACTTGTACTTGCGTTGTATGTTTCTACACTGTAAGAACTAGCTACAACAGCCACTGTTAATAAACACAGCTATTGTTTCCAGGACACAGACTCAACAGAGATCAAGTAAAGAAAGGGGAAATCTTAGCACTGAAACAAAGTGCACATTAGTACTTTGACTATAATTCCTGAATAGTGGAAGCTGGTGAAAATGGATTTCTGGAATGTTGTATGAAACTAGATGTGGCACATGAGTGAATGTAACCAATAAATAAGGAGGTACAATCAAAGCAAAAAAAAAAGAAGTGGAAACTCTCAATACTTCCAGATTCTCTCCATGACCCCAAATATGGAGGCACCCTCTGGCAGTCTGCAAATCTCACTGCAAAGTCTAAAATCATTGAACTGCAAAGGTAATTTTGGGCTCACAGTTCACATCACAGGCAAGATATTTATTTATTTATTTATCTGGACACCTGAAAGCAGGGACATATGTAGTTATATTTTAGAACTGAGCTGAGAAGAACATCTTTGGCACCAAATCTTTCTCTACCTCCTATATCCCAACTCTTGGCACCATCTCAGGCTTTGTTTTTTAAATACAAAACTGCTAGCTGGTTTATTTTTATTTATTTTTTTCATTTAGTCCTGAGGAATTGTATCAGAAATACCAAGAATGGCAAACCCTATGTTAAGCTTAAAAACTTTCAACTTGTAAGCAAATCCCCTAATCAAAGTGCATCAGGATATATGCACACAACAGCTTCTCACCAAAGGAGCAACACTCCCCTCTGAAATGAATCACCCTCTCAGGAAGTGAATTACATATCAGAGAGAAGTTTGATAAGGCTTCCTGAAGTAATTCTCTGGAGTGCTCCAGATTAAAATGTCTGCACATAAAATATCAGGGACTGCTATGACTATTTATCTTTACATAAGAAGAAAGTTCAGTACAGGAAACAGAAAGAGGCTCTACCAATGACAGTCTGCATGCATTCTCCCCCACGCTTTTGGCCAGGACTTTGCAATTTAAATGAACACTGGAATTGTGATGAATGGCAAAGGTATAAATGTCATCTTGTATCTGAGATCTACTTCCCAACTGACACCTGCTATACAGTATATGATCCAAGCAGCAACTGATGAAACACCAGATACCATAAATTAATTGCAGAGGCATGACTTTTAAAGAGCAAAGAAAGTGCATCTTTTCTCACTTATCCCCATTCAGACTGCCACTATCACCATCATTTTGGTTATCAGTGATTGTTGGGTTATTATGATGGGGGAAAACCCTGCATTTTCCCACTTTAATTTTACTTTACATACATCATTAGGTGCTTAAAATAAATAAACAAAAAAGTATTTGATATTGGATATTAAATAAAATTCATTTCTTGCTTCCTGTAATGTATGCCACATTTTCAAGACAGCTAATTCTAAAAAACAATGGACTCTTTGTATCCACTGAGGTTTGGTTCCAGGACCCACCTAGATATTAAAATCTGTGGATACTCAAGTCCCATTAAATATAACGGCACAGTAAGATGGTGTCCCTCATGTAAAATGGCAAAATCAAGGTTTGCTTTTGGGAATTTATCTATTTTAAAAGTATTTTCAAGCCATGGATGCTTGAACCCATGGATAAAAAATAGAAGGCTGACTGTATGTAGTCAAAGCAAAAATATCTTTATTAAAATAGACCATAAAAGCCAACCAATTAAGAACACAATTATAAACATAACAGTATGAAATCAAACTACCATCCAAGCATTCACTGCAGTTCAACAAAAATCCAGTCTATATACCAAAGCCATGACTGAATTAGAAGGCATACTTGCAATTTTTATGTTTGGCATCCATCTCACAAACCGTATCCTTGTGGTAAACATTTAAGAAACTGAGACAACAGATACAGAATACCTGGAATCTGAATTGCCTTGTAGCCATGACCAAATTGAGCAGTACCAAGACCACAGTCTGGAAAAAAGCCACATGGGTACTAATTTCAGTGACTCATGAAATAACAGTATACTGAAGAAATCTTGAAAATGTCACTCTTTTGGACTATAATTTGCCCAGTCCTTGGACATGTTATCTGATTAAGGCTTGCCAAGCAACACAAAATTCTGCCTTACACAGAATTGTTTCCCAGAGATCAATATAGTTAAGAAGAGTGCATGTTCCAACATTTCATAGATGAAAGGTGGGACATGTGTGGTCAACAATATTAAGGCATGGCCAAGATACCAAATTTTATTAAAGAGGTAGAATACACATGAGAGAAGTTAGAGCAATCTGCTTTTGTCTGAGACTAATGGAAAGGGCAAGATTCTATCCTTTCTTCTCCCTCCCTTGGTGAGTTAACTGAGTGCAAACTACTTTTGTAATTTGAAGTCAGATTGCAACAATTGAAATACATTGAGCACAAAGGGGTAAAGGGGGAGTGAGAGACAGAAACCAGGATATTTTAAAAGCAACTGATAAAGTGGGATTACAGAGGATTAATTGGGATGACAGAGGATCAATTGGGATTGTTCCTGCCAATTTGGATAGTTGGAAGGTATGGGTGTGTTTCCTACTTCAAATGCACACAAAAAAGAGTCTGGGATGAACGTTTCAGCTCAGTGCTCCTTTTATCTCTGAGCTCCAAGGGAGACGAGGTAGGATTAAAATACAACAGTCTAGAGAAATAAAAAGGAGTGTATATTAAATGGGTGTCACTGAAGGCCTAAAGGCAGTTGCAGATCAGCAGCCTGCTGAACAGCGTAACCTCTAATTTATACAAGAATCTGTGATCAAACATGAGAAGCTAATGTTAAGCAGCTGTAAAAATATAGAAAGGGGGAAAACTAATTAACAATAAATCAAGCTGTACTCATTAGGCTTTTAAACTTTCCCTTTTCAATTCAGCATACCAAAAATACTAGCAAATTCACAACAGGACAATAATTAATTAAATTGCCCCCAAATCTGGAAACCAGCATTTGCATGTATGTGATGAAGCATCTGATATATGAAAGGGAAAATGGCAGACACAACCGTAGAAATATTAGTGCATCCAGTCAGTGTTACAGAGACAAAATGGGGCTAGATTTGGATGCTGGCTTTCATAAATGGATCCAGATTATTTCCAAAAGTGTGGGGTCTGTTAGGTGGACAACGGTTGTACTGAAATATAGTAACATATGCCATCTATTCAATGCCATACATAATGCATAAAAAAATAAATGATATTTAAAATAGACGTAAATAGCAGAATTCCCCTGAAATGAAAGAAGCCCATTTTAGGACAGGAAGGCAGTGATGTCCAGTTCCTCAAACTATCTGCTTTAGTAGTTCACAGTGGCCTTCATGATCAAGGCTCAATAGTCTATTTCAATATCCAAGGTTATCCAAGGTTAGCAGAATTAGGTCTTTCTTCCATTTCTCCTTCAGCCCTCTGTAGCACCTAAACCTGAGGGGTTCTAAAAGGCTGCAATGCAAGATGTTAAAAGTTTGTGGGGTTTTTTTTTGGGGGGGGGGGTTGGTGAAAATATATATCCCAAAGAGAATAATGTTCTTTCTTATTTTTAGGTATTAATGAAAGAAGTGACGCATAGTGGTTTGAGTGTTAGACTGCTTGTCTGGAAACCAGGGTTCAAATTCTGGCTCAGTCATGTAAACATACTAGGCAGCCTTGGGCAAGTTATACTCTGTCAGCCTCAGAGGATGGCAATGGCAAAACCCCCCCCCAAGAAACTTGCCAAGAAAATCCCATAATAGGGTCATCATAGGTTCACCAAAATCAGAAACAATATGAAGGCACAGGAGGAGGAGGAGTCCAGGAACATATCTACTTTATTAACTGAGGCAGTGCAGAAGAAAAGCTGTTTCACACTATTTTACCTGCTATGGCTCTATGCTGTGGAATCCTGGAATTTGTAGTTTTGTGAGACATTTAGGACGTTTTCACATGGGGCTTTAAGAGGACGCTAG
>CM034702.1:7414136-7451711 GCA_020142125.1 Phrynosoma platyrhinos
TGTAATACTGAATGCTAGCCTTTGTTTAGGACACATGGTTATAATGCATTAGCAAGATGCTAGAGAGAGTGAGTGCGAGCAAGCGAGAGCTGCATTCTATTTCTCTTCAACAGCAACGTGATTCCTACTTTTGCCCTCCAGGCATTCAAAATCCAACTGGGAAGTTCAGGTTTACATGTCCTGTGTCACTTAGCAAGGTTCAGATCTTAAGCAAAAGGGAGATATGTATATCAGTAACAATCTAGCATTTTAGGCAGCAGGTCATTGGGCATTCTCATTCAATATGCCGATCATCCCTTTTCAACAAGATTCACGGCATAGCACATGTATCCTTCTAATACCTTGTCTCAGATGTCTGTCTTCCAACAGAATGTCAATTGGCACTTCTAGTAAGAGTTGAGCCATTAGGGAAGAAGACTCAGCAGCTTTTGAACTCTAATGATTGACTTCTTGAACTGTGATGGCTGAGTGTGAGGCACTTGACAATTTATGGGTGTGATGAACATCTGCCAGCTTTAAAAGAAGCCAAAGGTAGAGGATTCTTGCATATTACATGTTGTGGTTAGAGGTGAATGACTAAGGAGAAAGAAGTCATATATTGTTAACAGTTTGGCATCTTTTGTATGAGTATGTGATGAAATAATATTGAGTACTGACTAGCAGAGTTTTGTGCTATAGTATTCCATGGCTGCAAAGGAAAGGAGCTTTGTATGGATGTTTAAGAAGCTCAGTTTTTATAAGTTATTTGTCAAAAATGATCCATCTAGCCAGCCTTTTGGTGAGTCTCAAATTAGAATTTTGTTGTCTACTGGTTTTTCCAGTTCTCCCAATGCAGTACTGCAGAATCGATTCCTTAAATATTCCTCATCTCCATATCAAAATATGGATTTTTCACTTTGAGTTACTGCTCTCATAATTTTTAATACTCTTTCTGTCTCTTTATATGAATAAAGATATGGCTGGAATACTGTTAAGGACATCCACATAATAATACCCATGCTCTAGGTTTACTGGTTTTAGGGGAAAGCACTCCCAGGCACTAACTCTCTTTGCAGGATCTTACAGGCTAAAGGTATTAAAAACAGAATATTAACCAAAATAGATCCACAAAATAAAAAGACAATCAGGTTGAGGACAAGCACAAATAATAATATATTTATTAATAACAGAACAATGTGTTCAATGTAACCTGTAAGCACTTTGGTTACAGCTCTGTGATCGAGCTGAAATATATATATATATATATATATATACACACACACACACACACACACACACACACACACACACACACACGGATGTGTGTGTGTTTGTGTGTATGTATATCCTAGCATATGAAAAGGCAGGCAGCCACATTCAGCCTCAAAAATATTTCCACCAACCAAATTAATAGACACAAGGGAAATGAATGCAATAATCAAATCCAATTTAGTGAGTCCAAATGAGTACCTAGTTGAAGTTCACTTAAAGAAAAGCAAATGGGTTAACCTTAAATTAAGTAAATTTTATTATTCATTTAGCTAGCACAATGTGCAGCAAGCAACAACAAAAAAATAGGGTAATAAAGAGCAATGGCATGTGACAAACAAGGTTAACATTTATTTCCCTTTTAAATTACTTGGTTTGGAGACCAAGCTTTGTTAATAAGACAAATTTAGGACATTGGGATTGAGTTGCTGAAAGAGCCTGAAGGGCCATCAACTCCTATGTGCTTTCACTTGAGATGGGACACACGCAGACACTTTGGGCTGTTTCAAGGAAGAGGGATCACCTATGAAAATAATAATGGAGCAGGACAATGCATTTATATTTGGCATAAGGGGGTAAATTATCATTTTTACTTTAGGAAAGCTGATCTTTCCATGATTTCCAAATCCTAGAGATTAGGAGAAATAGCTTTAGAAAACATCTCTTGCTATATCTGTGACCTGTTTAAAGTGATAATATGTGGTATAGAAAAGAAACAAAATTATGGGATGTAGAAAAGACCAGTTGCAGGCATAAGCTTTAGAGATACTCTTTTTAAAATCCCTGTAGACTGACTTTAAAACTGTAATCCCTGCAAATTGATTTTAAAATTGTAATTGTAAAGCATTTTCACTGTGAAACCGGGCATACATCGTATGTTCCTGCAGAACTGGAAACAAAGTGAGTATGATAAATTTTTGCCTGTGTAGACAACCTCTTAGTCAGCCACACTTATATGCCAACCCATCCTCACTGATCTCTTGGAGAGGGCTGGTTTTCATGTACTCAACTGGACATGTTATTATGTACTCAATTGGACATGCAGCAGAAGACCTGTCACCCTTAAAGCTGTTTGAAAGAAATAAAATCTCTGGGACAAACTCAGCTCCTGCAACAATAGAGCATAGAATCTAAGAATCAAAGCATATTATACTAGACTTGAAATATCTGGGGATTAACAATTAATGCTTTTGTTTGAATGGTGTTATAGGGCAGAACAGATTTGTACAACTGGGTCCCCCCCACACACACACCCTGCTTTGCAAGAGCAATTATCTTTGCCCTTGGGCCACTGCTTTGGGACTGCAGACATCCCACAACATAGATTAATAAAAGCCAGTAGGTATCATTTTGCCTCAGGTCTTGGATGTTCAACAATCCATCATACTTTCCAGGGAAGGGACTATATTACTCCTGAGTGCATCCCTGCAGCTGAGCATTTAAAATGGTGCAGACCTACAGCTTAGCTACAGTCCACTTCCACTCCCCACCACTTTCAAAACATTTTCTCATTGTAAATTGGCTCAAATATTATAGGATTCATCTGAGCCAACTGGAATGGAACACCTATGTCTTATGCCAAAACAAGGCCATGCTTTCAATTCTACACTCTCATTGTGTAGTAACATTTTCAGTAAAATAATAGTCCATTTAATTAAATTCCATATTTTTAATTTCAAATCCAGAAATCTTTAAAATTTAATTCCACCCATTCTGGTTGGATTACTGTAATGGACTTTACATTGGAACAATAATAATAATAATAATAATAATAATAATAATAATAATAATAATAATAATAATAATAATAATAAAATTTATTTGTATACCACCCAATGGTTTCCCAATCTGGGCGGTTAACAGCATAAAAACAGTACAAAAACACATCCCTCCCACCCTTAAAACAGCATTAAACAATTTCAATTTAAAATCAATAACAACAATACTAAAATCAATTAGTTACAGTTCCAGTAACCCCTTAAGATATTTCAATTTTCCGCAATAGGGGAACCAGGTACCACAGGTTGGATGTATAATATAGAGTATAGAACTACCTTTCAAAACTTGAAACGTCACTGGATCCAAAACACCGTGGCTAGGTTGCTGAATGAAACAGATTCACTGGCTACCAGTCCTTTTCTGAACAGAACTGAAAGTGCTGGTTATGATTTTCAATGCTCTATACTGGTTGGATCCAGACTATTAATCAATTAATTAAGATTTATGGAACACATTGTTCTCTATCCTTGATCAAATAATGGAAAGCTATTTTTTCATGATAACCACATTCCAAAGCTACCTTATATTTTTTTTTGTTGTTGTTAGCTGCCCTCAAGTCCCTATGCATGCGACATCTCCAAGACCCTCTGTCCTCCACTGCTCTGCTTAATTCCTGCAACCCTTTAATACCTGTGACCTCCTTAATAGAGTCCATCCATCTGGCATGTGGCCTTCCTCTCTTCCTGCTTCCCTCCACTTTTCCCATTCTTATTGTTGTTGTTGTTTTTCTAATGAGTCCTCCCTTCTCATGATGTGTCCAAAGTATGACAGCCTTATTTGGTCATCTTGGTTTCCAGCTTGATCTGCTCTAGGACCCACTTGTTTGTGCTTTTGGCAGTCTATGGGATCCTCAGCTCTTCTCCAGCACATCTCAAATGAATTGATTTTCTTCCTATCATCTTTCTTAACTGTCCAGCTCTCACATCCATACATGGTAACAGGGAATACAATGGCTTGTATGATTCTAACTTTTGTGCTGAGTTGTGTATCTTTGCATTTTAGAATCTTTTCTAATTCTTTCATAGCCACCCTCCCCATTCTTATATCATGCAACCGTAATAACTGGAATATCCATGTTCTTCCATACTTTGGCTGAACAAGTACTGATTTCTGCATATTTCCTATATTACTTCTTAAGAAAGGAAGAAGCAAATGTATTTTTTAAAGATTTCTCCAATGTAGTCAGAGATGAAGCCAGTCATATCTTGTACTGTACAAGTGCATCTTAGTCATAGAAATATGGACAAGATCAGGTACTGATTATATTTCTGTTTCTGCAGCCTGTCTGTTTCCTCCTCTTTCATGATTGCCACATAGTGGTAGCACCATCATTCTGACAGTTATTAGGTTACATAGAAGCTAGGTTTGAAATGAAAGATCAGGTCTTGCTGGCTTAGCAATAGGTAGATGGCCTTTACCCAAACCCAGAACTTGAATGCAAATCTTAACATGTACCTAATCGTATCCTCTATCCATTCCCAAGCTCAATTTTTAGAAGCTGTTGCCCAGAGCAAGGTCATGGTGAGAGTCTAATGATTAATAATTGTTAATAAGGCTAGATTTTTCCTGTATAAACCAGAAGCAACAGATAGGATCTCTTTTATTATCCAAAATGTGGATAATTTAGATTAATGACTTTGACTAACTGGGTGAATATTGTTCACGCAAAGAGGACCTTGAACCTCCTACACAACAGGTGCATTTTGCAAGTACAAAATTAAATTGCCAAGTTCCTATAACTCCTAGTTCAGTCAGAACAACAGTTTTAAAATATCAAAATGACAGCAGGAACTGGTCTTTTTGTCTCTGAATGCCTGATCATGAATAGCCTGATCATGAGTTCACTAAAATGACCTTAGCCAATATTCACATTCTCTTAGCTTCTACTATTCATTTATAAAAGGATCTAATAGACCTTACAGTGTCATGGTGGGGTGAATGTAACAGAGACTGCCAAGCATTTCACATATTGTTGGTGCAGACTTTAAAACATGAGTAATTATTATAGGAAAAGAGAGGCTTGACACAATTCAAACATGGCAGCATTCTATTTTTAGATCAATGTAGCATTTGGCTTATTTTATTTATATTATATCACTCTTCTTCTTCTTCCTTTAAATATCCTGAAAATATAATTGAAGGGTGGTGTACTAACACTTTGAAAAGGAGTGCAGAAAGAGCTGTTGGACTTCATC
The DNA here is from genome assembly GCA_020142125.1 of Phrynosoma platyrhinos. Taxonomy (NCBI): domain Eukaryota; kingdom Metazoa; phylum Chordata; class Lepidosauria; order Squamata; family Phrynosomatidae; genus Phrynosoma; species Phrynosoma platyrhinos. The sequence goes on from CM034702.1 coordinate 7,419,359, forward strand.
TTCTACCAGCTGCAGCCAGCATAGCCACTATTGAAGGATAAGGGGAGTTACTTTTCAAGAGCATCTGGAGAACAATATATTCCCCACCTCCAATTTTAAATGGAGAGAGGGAGAGAGAGAGAGGCTGGAATTCATATTCACAATTATGAATGCATAAATAGAGAGTTACATATCTGTAAATGATTCATATTCACAATCCCTACACATTCACTATCATGGCAATAGTGTAGGGCAGTGGTTCTCAAACTTTAGTCCTCCAGGTGTTTTAGACTTCAACTCTCAGTAGCTCCAGTCACCTTAGCCAATAGCCAGGGATTCTGTGAGGTGAAGTCTGAAACATCCAGAGGATCAAAATTTGGGAATCATGTAGGTAATACATAGGGAATATAAAAGTCTTGCAATACTGCTTTTCCAAGCATCCACCACTGTAAGTGATGGAAGTCTATTTTCCTGTTGCTCACAATACAGCAGACTGACATTCCATTCCCTCCAGTAAATTCTGGTGCAAGGAGGAATCACTACAAAAATCCTGCTTTTGACTGTTGTACCAGTGATTGCTGGTGAGAGGAGTGAAAACAGTCTGCTGAATCAGTCTGCACCCTAATTGACAGGAAAAACAGAACTCCATTGCTCACAGTGTCTGATGTCAGGTAAAGCCAGATTAGGAGGGTTCAGATCAGGAGGCACTACTTAGTTAACCATACTCAACTAGTGGGAGTACTCTCTGTCTCATTGAGACCCCTCTAAACCAACTGAACCACAAGAAAAATGACATCTGCTACAAAATCCACACTTTTACCAAATATTCCATATATCATTCATCATAGCTCTGTGCTGAAAACTGCTAGAATCAAGGAGACAAATTAGAAATAAAATTCCACTAGCTTCCTTTCAAGTTGGGTGAAAAGGAGTTCAAAGTGGCACTATGGCAATGAATTAACTATTATGTATAAATATTCCTGAAGTATAAAGGTAGGAGTGACAAAGAACAGAGTGTGTGTCAGCACAATACAGTCAAGTAGGGGGAAAGCTTTTTTGCTCTGATGGAGCACTCTTGCTGGAGGGAAGGATGGTGGCTTTTGGAACAGACATAGATCATCTATGATAAAAATGTCTCAATTGGCTATCCTTCAATGTAAGTGCATTTCCTCATCATAATGGATTTACTGATAGATGTCTTTGCTTGCATATTTTTAAGAGAAATAGCCGGAAGCTGTTATTTATTTACCCTTCAAATAATAATAAGTATGTTATGCTTGAATCCTTGGTACTGTGCCCTCCCCCAAGTATTGTGGGTCCATCATAATGGACTAGACCTTTGTGAAATGTTAAGAGGTGGTGTTAATGGAATATCCAGTGCTTTGAGTGCACTTCAGTTACTCTGAAAGTAATGCAAAGATAGCTTAATGAAATATAGCTACCAAGAGTCCTATTCAGGCACTGCCCCTTTACAAGATTCCATTCATGAAAAAGGAAAGAGTTGGTGTTTGCTCTTGCCCAAGACCCTCAGTCACACCATCAGCTTTATAATTCTTTATGAACTGCAAACTGAACATCTGCAGAAGGCGGCTTCTTCTACCCATCCAAGCTAGACTTATTATTAGGCAAAAAATCTCATTTGTGGCTGCTTCCCATCTATTCCTCATTAAGCCTCTATTTGATGACCGCACCTGTCCACCCAACCTGTCCTCCTAGACCACCTAAATTAGCTGGCTGAATTTATTGACTATCATCCAGATCATTATTAAATTGATGCATTAATCCAGGCCTACCACACTCCATCTGATTTAGCTGAGATGGAGAATGAGAGCAGTTATCTTCTAGATCGTATGGGCCTAAGAGTAGCCAGGTCTCTAAAATGAAGAATCAAGCAGTAAAGCAGGTTTGAGGAGCCTATGTTTTTTTAGATGATATTGGACTCCAGTTCCGATCAACCATATCCAACCTGAAGAATGGTAGGTGAATTATTAATACGGTATCTCTAGGAAAGGTTCTCCATCTCTTCAAGAAAATTTCTGTACTGGTATACGTCAGGCTTCTTGTGTAGAAGAGGAGGATTTCATTGTGTGCACATACAGCAACCCCAACTTTGTTCATTTCATTCAATTTCTCTGTATTAAAAAAAAAAATACCAAATCATCCCTATTCTGTGTTGGGCAACAGCTGTGAATGGTGCAAAACACTGTGAATGGTGCAAAACACAGCACATAAGAACCAGAACAAAGGGAGAAGGAAGCACATAAAAAGTAAGCATGTGCTACGCTGCTTCAGTGGTGCAGAGCTACACATGGAAAAAGAAGTCCTGCAAAGTAAGCAATAGAAAGGGGAAAAAATAAAGGTGGGCCTTTTTCAATTTTCTCTATATATCCATTTCCATTTGAGAAGTTTTTATGTCCTCTTCTTTTTACTGCAGACAGCTACAGTTTGAACTTCAGGACGGGTTTAATCTTTTTGAGTTTTTCATGCTCATCATGCTTCATTTTTTCTGATGATACTTTAGTATAAACTTTTGGCTTTTTGAGCACTCACTTACATATTAGATCCTCATTTGGAGGATTTGCAAGCATTGAATTCATAGGTGGGGTGGAATTAGATTGCTGTGTGTGGAGTTGCTAGTTGTTCTTCACATGTTGTATCAGTTACTTAGGGTTGTTGGAACTTTGATATGACATTCATTTATAATCAGGTTTTTATCCATTATATTTTCTGGTCATTACCTCCACAATGAAGTGAGTTGTGAGGTGTATATCCCATTTGCACCATAGTAACTTACAGAATGATAGGCAATTTATTTTATTTTTATTTTATTTTTTGGCTTATGTGGCATAGTGTTCAGTGTTGGACTATGAATCTGGAGACAATATATTACTCTGGGTGTTTAACTATCCAAAAAGGACACTAAGCAACCAATATATGTTTGGGGAATTGCATCTTATCTCAAAGGTAGCTATGTCTAATGGCCAGGTAATTTAGCCTTGGGTACCAATCCCTATGTATTTTAAGTCTAGAAGCAGGTAGAACTCAAGAGGAGAATCTCTAAAACAGTGAGTTTTATTTAAAAGGGGAAATCAACATACACATTTATAACACACAACCACTCTCACACACAAGGACTAGAGAAATCAAGGTTTTAAATTGGAATAGTGTTAGGCATCACTAAAGGTGTTATGACACCTGAATTGATCTTGACTCCAATGCAACTGGTCTAGAAAAAGAAGAGTGACTTGATTGCTCCTGGGACACATGAAGGGTGGCGAGTGAAAGAAGAGCTAGCTTGACAAGCAGGCAGCAGTTTTGCCTGTGTGTTAGACTAAGCCAAAATCACAATTAAAAGGTACCCATATTTATAGTAATTTTTATGCCTTGGGGCAGATTACAAGGCATTGAAAAGACCAAATGGCTGACATTTCTTTGAAATAGGTTTGGGTCACTTTGAAGTCAGTTTTCTGGGGTGGTAATACTGGGGTGTGAATGGGAGCAAAAGGCAAATATTTCCAAGGTAAGAGGGATTAGCGCACACAAGCACTGGTGTTGTTTACTCCTTGGTGGCAGCCAATTGTCTTATCTCTGGCTTTTCTCCAGGAAAATGAGGTGACTCCTGTAAATCCTTTGCTAGCATATGTGTTGAGGACATTTTCACATAATGGTGTCCGCATAAGGGTCATTAAGAGGACGCCCAGTGTACTTTATTGCAAATCTGATATCAAAATAGGACGTTTATCAATGCCAGTAACACAGGGTTGAATTCCCAGTCTGGCCATGAAACCCACTGGGTGGCCTGGGGCAAGTCACACACTCTCCTCCTCAAGGGAAGGCAATGACAAATCTCTTCTGAACAAATCTTGTGAAAAAAACACCATGATAGGGTTGTCATAAGTCAAAAACAGCTTAAAAGAACATAGCAATAATTAAAAGAGGGGAGGGACAACACTGCTGCTGATAAAAAGATAGCACATAAGGAAAGGGGTTAGTTTTTCCTTCTGCCATGTGATTTTTCTCTCTGTGTGGGATTCTCTTTCATGAACAACATTTAAAACTAGTTGTATGTGTGCACAAATGTTCATGCACACACAGACAAAACTGTCAGACTTAATGGTCCCATTCCACAGTGAATGTTGGCATTTCCAGATTTAATCACAGCAGAAAACTCAGTTTTAACTTCTGTTAACACATCCCTAATTTATTTTTCTACAACTTCCCATCTTTGTCAAGCAAATATTACAGGACATCTAACCTGCAATGGGAAGAAGAGTCCATGACACTGGAGAAAGGAATGTGTGGCTAAAATAACCTTCACAGGACAACAAACACAGGATGTCACTATTGAAATACCAACTGAATAACAGTCACTACTGGGTGAGAAAAAAATAAAATAAAATAGAAGCAATAGATCAAATCTTTTTTTGTTGCTGATTTTCCCAAGCACATAGATAAGAGAAAGTTAAGTTGCTCTCTACCTATTTTACAGCAGAATATAATGCCTCCTAGACTTGTTGCTCTTCTTTTAAATACACATGCACACACACGTATTGTGCCAGAAAAGTCATTTTCTTTATAGTGGGAACACTAGCAATACCAGTGCCCTGTTTTTGATGATTGATAAACTACTAAGGGCTCCATTACTCACAAGCTAACTGCATGAGCAGGTGTACTGGGAAAATACAAACAAGCTCTGACACGTTAGGTGTCCTTGGCATAGAAAGCAAAGTGCAAGGAGTGGGGAAAGATTGTCGTAGAAAAACTCGCAATAGGCTTTTGAAAGATTTAGATGTTGCTATATTTTTGGATCTATAAAAATCTATCCTATTCTCTGCCAAAAAAGAAGAAGAAAAAAGGGGGGTGAAAGAGAAATGAAAACTGCTACCTTGACAGGTTCTGAGTTTTCTGATATAGAAAATTAAATTACTTTGAAACAAACATGGGAACAACATTGGTTGGGCAACATCTTTTTGTTTTTTGTTTTATTTTGTTTTATTTATTTTTTAAAAAAACAGATTTTATTATGTTAAAACAACAAAAAAGACAAACATACATACACAAATAAAATAATACATATATTAACTGGCTAGACTAACATCACACTTATGCTTCCTAACTTCTTGAGAATTCTATCAATGTGTTCATTAACTCTGTACATTCTTTATCTAGTTTAATTAGTTACTCTATACATAACAAAGAAAACACTTAAAACATTATTATAACTTTAAAGATAAAGGTATTCCCCACTGACATGGTTGTCAAGTAGTGTCCAACCATAGGGGGTGGTGCTCATCTCCATAACTAAGCTGAAAAGCCAGCGTTGTCCGAGAACTACTCTGTGATCATGTGGCCAGCATCACTGCACAAAACACTATTTACCTTCCTACTGAGAAGTGGTACCTATTTATCTACTTGCATTTACATGTTTTTAAACTGCTAGGTTGGCAGAAGCTGGGATTAGTGATGGGAGTTCACCATCACATGGTACCTGAGCTTCAAACTGCCAACCTGTCAATCTTTCAATCAACAGAGTCAGTGTTTTAACCACTTGAGCCCCCACGTCCCCTCATACCTTTACCAAACATATAACTTCATCTTTCTTGTTCTGCATTTTATAGTCACACATAGTCTAATTGACCGTGTCTTATAATATCCTGATAATATCTATCTTATTTTTCTGTCTTATCTATTTTCTAATTTATCTTTATTCTAATGCAATACACAGCTTACATCTTCTTCTTTAATATAGTTAATCCACAGTTTCCATTCTAAGTTAAACTTGTCCATTGACTTTTGATTCACTAAATATATCAATTTGTCCATCGCATAACAGTCATATATCTTTAATTTCCATTCCTCTAATCTTGGAGTTTAAGTACTTTTCCAATATTTTGCCTATAATATCCTCACTGTTACAATCAAATGAAACATAAGTTTTTCAAATTTCCTTTCTACTTCTTCATTCTCTGTTATATTTAACAAACAAACCTTAGGGACTGCATAGCTTTAATAATGACGATTTTTCTCATTTGTTCATGAATCATATTCCAAAATTTTTAGCTATCTCACAACTCCACCAGCAATGGTAATAAACTCCTATCTCTTTCTTACATTTCCAACAAACATTTTTATTATTATTTTCTTATTCATTTTAGATAATCTGTATGGCATTAAATACCATTAAAGAAAATTTTCCCCCAAAAAATTGAACAATTATATCAGAATATTACTATAGATGATTTCAATATAAATAACTACTTAAAGAAGACTCACTTAAAACCTCTAAATGAGGGACAAAAAAAGATTAAATCAATCAATCATCAGATAAGAAATAATACAACTGTTTAAGAACAGTAAATGAGGAGAAACATCTGGTCTGGATGCATTCCCAAATTATAAAGTGTTTCAAGAAGATCTGATTGAAGCACTGAAAGAAATCATGAACTCAATTCAAAAAGGTTTCTTTCCAAAATCATGGGAACAAGCAAACATTGTCTGGATACCTAAAGAGGATAAGGACCATGTGAATCAAAAAAAACTTCAGACCGATATTGTTCTTAAACATGGACTATAAACTATTTGCCATGATTTTAGCTGACAGGTTGATAAATAAGATACATAAGGACCAATCTGCCACAAAGATATACAGGGGACAACATAAGACATATCTTAAATCTGATAGAAATGCTTGAGAGAGATAATGCGAAAAAATAGCTTTGTTCTTTATTGATTTGGAAAAAAGCTTTTGATAGCATAAAATAGGAATTTATGTTGGAAATTTTAGATTTTCTGGAAATGAGGGGAAATTTTGAAAATTGGTTGATGGCAATCTACAACAAAAAATATGCCCAAATTATTATAAATGGTGAAAAAAACAAAACAGATAGAAGTAAATAAAGGTACAAGGCAAGGGTGCCCCTTTTCATCATTGTAATTTATGATCTTGAAATGTTTGTTATCAGAAATAATTAATGATCAGAGGATAAGAGGAATCAAAATTAAAGGTGTTGAATTTAAAACAAAAGCTTTGCTGATGACATTATGATTTCCTTAAGTAACCCAAATGAAGATGTAGATTCTTTACTAGCTAAATTTCAGGAATTTTGAAAGCTCTCTGGTTTAAAAATTAATATGGACAAGATAGTTATCATAACAAAAAACCTGAACAAACACGAGGAAAAATAATAATGGAACAATCGAAACTAAATATAACTTTAAAAATGAAGTACTAGAACAGTCAAAACCCTGATTTGTTTAATAACAACTATAAGAGAATTTGGAGGAAAATCAAAGACCAATTAAAGAAATGGCACAACCTACAACTATCCTTGCTTGGAACAATTACAGTAATAAAAATGGTTGTTCTACCACATATTTTATTTTTGTTTCAAACTCTACCCATTATTGTAAATGATAAACACTTTAGAGATTGGAATAGAGACTTGGCCTCCTTCATTTGGAGTGGAAAGAGACCAAGGATCAAATTTAAATATCTACAGGACAATCAAGAAAGGGGGGGCCTTATCAGTCCCTAATTTAAAAATCTACTTTGAAGTGGCATGCTTGAATTAAAAGAAAGGTTCAAATAATGGATACAACTAAAAGAAAAGATGTACATCGAGTTGAAAGGAGTGATTTAAGATTTGGATTCCGTACTTTCCTTTTTATAAAAAGCAAAAGCAAACAAAGATGTAAATAATCACTATATAAGAAAACCTCTACTCAAAGGGTAGAAAAAACTGAAGATACATAAGTGAACTAGGCTTCCCCCCATGAAGTACTTTTCAAAAGTGACCCATGGTTAAATGAAAAAATTATATAAGGATTTATTTAAAAAAAAAAGAAGGAAAACAGGATAGAACGGAAATCACTAGAGGAACTTAGAAGGGAATGCAAAGAAAGGTAATTGGTTTCTTTTCAGACAAATAAGAGGTACTTTTTAGATATGAGGACAAAAGGAATAGAATTAACTAACACAAAATTGGGAAATTTGCTAAGCACAGGTAGAGGCTACTTGGTAGCAAGAATGTATAAGCTTTTATTAAAGTATGTAATTGTAAAAGAAAACATGATTCAATGGACTAAAAATCTGGGACATACCATTGAGGTGGAACAATAAGAGCACACATGGAAAAAGAGAATAAAATATACAGCATCTCAAGCTCAAATGGAAAATTACTACAAAATATATTTTAGGTGTATTTGACATTTTAACCTTAATGCTTGCAATGTTTCAAGTTTTCAAAAATGCCATTTCTTAATACACCATTTGCTACCTCTGCTTAATAATGCTTAAGAGTGTTGAATGGATGGCCAAAAAGACAAACAAATGGATGCTAGAACAGATCAAGCCTGAACTCACCCTGGAAACCAGGATGATGAAACTGAGGGTGTTGTACTTTGGTTGCATCATGACTCACTAGGAAAAAAAATGCTAAAGAAGGGGGGGAGCAGAAAGAGAAGAAGACCACATGCCAGATGGCTAGACTCAATCAGAGATGTCATGGGCATGAATTTGCAGAACTTAACCAGAGCATTAGAAGATAGGGAAGCTTGAAGATATCTTATTCACAGGATTTCCATGTGTCGAGGCTGACTTGAGGGAAGTTAACAACAACAAAAGATTTTTTTCTCTTTTACATGTTTTTGTTTATTTTTGCCAAACCCACATTGTATCTAATGGGACATAGGTAGTTGGTTATGGGTGGTGTCTAAACCAGGTTCCCACTTGGTGGGTTATGGGGTGGTAATTAGACTGGTGTACACCTGGAAAACCTTTTGATGAAGGGTTGAACTCTAGAACCTCTAGAACTATAGGACTTGGGGAGAGGATAGAGAAGTGTCTCCTTTTGGGATCAGTCTGAGAGTTTACTCTCTCTTATAAATTCATGGGACTTGTGAGGGGAATCACATGGGTTTCCCTTCCAGTAAATGACTCTTTGAGAAGCAACCAATGTTTTTTAGACCATTTTTAGATGAATTGCCCAAAATATTAAGACCATCTCAGGAATAACAAAGGCAACATGCCCTTTATCTTATGCACACTTACTTGGAACTAAGCTTCAAGGAACACAGGTAGGGGATTTGTAAGTATATACTGTGGTTGTAAAAATATTCATAGTTAATATTTTTTTAAAAAAAAACTCACTGTGGTAATAAGTAATTGTTCTGGCATTTATCTCACTGTAGTCAGATTATTACTTGCTTCCTTTGCAGGAGTGGGGAGGGAGGATTTTAATGCAATGCAGTCTGTATTTTTATTGTTTTGTAAAAAAATCCCTGCAAGAAGAAAAAATCCAGAGCAACCTACTTGTTGATGGGGGACACCCCCCCCCCCAAAAAAAAGAACCTAGTTCAAAGATCCCTGGCTGCCATTCAGGACAGGAAGTTCTAAGCTAAATGAATTAATAGTCTGACTGGATATATGACAACCTCCTATGCACACATAACAAGTAGTGCCTAATGAAGGTAGGATCTGATTCCCCTCCCTACCAGCAATAGCAATAGCAATAGCATGTACATTTCTATACTACTTATCAGTGAACTCAGCATTCTCTAAGTGGTTTACAATCTGTAAGCTAATTGCCTCCAGCAAGCTGGGTACTCATTTTACCAACCTGTGAAAGGATGGAAGGCTGAGTCAACTTTGGAGCCCTTGGGATCAAACAACCTTGTGGCTGTAATACTGGTATTTAACCACTGCACCACCAGGGTTTCACCAAAGCTAAGCATCTTTCTCCCAATGTTTTCTTCTTCTCCTTGAACAAATATGGAGGGTAAAATCACACATTTAATGGTCCATTACATGAGCGATGCACCCTTATAGAATCCCAGTGTAGTTGGTTAAATTGCACTTCTAGATATGTTGAACTAAACACAACATGCTTCTGTTAACTTTATAATCAATGCTGTTTATTAAAAGGTTTAAAAACTGGAGCATACAAAAATGTTCCTGTAAGGCCATATAGCAACATCCTTTCTTAGACAGAATAGCATGTTATTTGACAGGTAATTATAGTTGCATTCAGGCTGCCTCTACACTTTCTAGGCTTAACAAGTTGTGTCAATTTTCTTTCTCCAAAAGCAGATATTGAATGCTTTGTATTTCACGTCAAGATAAATGATTGGGACATGGTAGATGAGATTTTCGTGGCCCACGTTTTAGAATATGAAATGAACAATATTTAAGCCTAAGCTAAAGTTTATCAAATGAGACTTTACTAGGAGGAGAGGGCAAAACTGACATAACTTGTTTCACCAATACTGCTTTTATAGTGATGCAGGACACCTCCTTCTATAACAGAATTAGAGAACACATGGCCTTACAGATGTTATTGGACTGTAGCCCTCATCTGATATATCCAGCAACGCTAATAATGAATTATAATTAGGAGCTGCAGTCCAACAATATTGGGAATGTCATATGTTCCCCATCCCTGCCTTAATAATCTTTGCTTCATTTTTGTCAAAATGTGTGATGTGTAACTGTAACAACACTGCTACTCATTACAAAAAGAAATGAGTACAGTCAACCCTTGACATTCATGGGGGTTAAGGGTGCAAGACCCCCACAAAAGTAAAAATTCATGAATAAATGGGGGGGTAAGTGCAATGTATGTGCACGCACAAACCCCCGTCTCCCTTCCAAAGCCTCAAACAGCTCTAGCTCTCTAGCTCTTTGAGGTGCTGGAAGAGCAGGAAAGCATGCATCCACAGCTCCCTCTTCCCTTCCAAGGCTCCAGGGAGCTCTGGGGAGCTCTCTGAAGCATTGGAAGAGCAGGAAGGAGCATGTGTTCATGGCTCCCCCTTCTCTTTCAAGGCTTCTAAGGTTGAGGGATTGTTTCCTCAAAACCCTTCCCAAAGCACAGAGCTGTCTTTCCCCAGGCAGCTCCTTATCCTGGAAAAGGGTGTGGGATTGTTTCTCAAAACTGCTTCCCAAGGCAGAGAGCTATATTTCTCCAGGCAGCTCTCCATCCTGGAAATCGGTAGGATTGGCACATGCACCCTTCCTGGCTTCTCCCTCATGGGCATTTTCCCTCCTTGAGAAAAGCCCAGGAGGGAGGAGGAGGAGGAGTGTGTGCACAATGGCCTTGACCTCATGAATAATCAAAACCATGAGTGTCAAAGCAACAAATGTCAAGGAATGATTAACTATATTGGTTTTAACAAGTTGTTGTAGTTGTTAACTGCTTTCAAGTCTGCTTTGAATTATGTCAATCCCATGAATAAAGATCTCCAAGTCATGCTTTCACCAACAGCATAGCTCAGGCCTTTCATACTCAGGTCATGGCTTCCTTGATTGAGTGTATCCATCTGGAATATGGTCTTCCTCTTTTCCTACTCCCATCTACCTTATTTAGTGTGATTGTCTTTTCTAGTGAGTCATGGCTTCTCATGAAAAGGTCAAAGTATGGTAATCTCAATTTAGTCATTTATTTGTCTTTTTAGTTGCTCACGATAGCTGTAGTACTCTTTCCAACCCTACATCTCAAATCAGTTGATTTTCTTCCTATCAACTTTCTTCATTGTCCCATTTTCACAACCACACATAGAAATGGGAAGTACAATGGCATGGACCATCCTATCTTTAATATTCAGTACTATATCTTTACACTTCAGGATTCTTTATACCTTTTACTTTTGCTTCTCATCTGTTCTTAATTGCATTAAGAGTTTCATCTATCATCTACTGAGGCTTTTCCTTCTTGGTTTAGTGTTCTTCTTCAGCTTCATTCATGATATTAGTAGTTCAACCACTACATTGTCATGGATGGATCATTTCCTGATCAAGACTGAAATAAGAACCACTGTCCACCCTACCAGGGGTGGCAGACCATTAGAATGGTCCATCCTCAAAAGCTAATGCAACCAATTGGATTCCAGAAAGCTTTAGAGGGTGTAATGGTTGATAACGCCAGTGATTCTGTTGAAGCTTTGGTTAATACCCAATCTCGCCAAGGCTATTGACACAATCGCTCCCAAGCATCTTTCCAACCCACTTCAAATTGTAATCCATGGTATAATGAAGAGTTTAGGAAGATGAAGTGGGTTGGACAATGACTAAAGTGCATCTGGTGGAAAACTCAGCTCTCATCTGACAAGACTCATCGTAGGAAATTTATTTGTTCCTATAGAGAGGCAATGCATGCAGCACAGAAATCCTTCTCTGCACATATTGTGTCTGCAGAGTCCCATCCAGCAGAACTGTTTAAGGTGTAAAGCAGGGGTAGGCAACCTTTCCCCTTTAAGGGCAGAGGGACTTCAGCTCCCAGAAGCCTCAGCCATGTTGGCCAATAGTCTCATGTTGGTCAATAGCTCCTGGGATTCTGGGAGCTGAAGTCCCTCGGCCCTTAAAGGGGAAAGGTTGTCTACCCCTGTGGTAAAGGAACTGACACAGGTTCCACCTGTGCAGAACCCATTACTTAACCCTACAACAGCCTGCAGTTAAATCTCTCAGATAAAAGCTGACTTAGAGGCCAGTATTGTAACAGAATCAATTGACGAGGTGTTCAGCAACTCCATTGATGAAATTATACTGGTTCAGTTTCAATCTGTGAGTGCTGATGACGTGGACAAGCTTCTTGGTAGAGTGAGGAAAACAACCTGCCATCTTGATCCTTGCCCTTTGTGGCTGGCCATACAGGGGGGAAATGCTTTGAGGATGTTTCTTAGAGACATCATTAATGCATCTCTTAAGGAAGGTCAAGTTCCATCCTGTTTGAAAGAAGTGGTGGTTAGGCCACTCCTGAAAAGACCTTCCCTGGACCCTCTGGACATGAACAGCTATAGTCCAGTTTCACTACTACCTTTTCTGAGCAAAGTGATCGAGAGGGCAGTTGCTCTTCAACTCCACGCTGTCTTGGAGGAAGCTGATTATCTAGATCCATTTCAAACTGGCTTTAGGATAGGATATGGAGTTGAGACTGTCATGGTCACCTTAGCTGATAACCTTCATCTGGGCATCGACAGGGATAGTGTGACCCTGTTGGTGCTATTGGACCTCTCAGCAGCTTTTGATACAATAGATCATGACATCCTCTTGGATCACCTGAGAAGGTTAGGAATTGGAGGCACTGCACTGCAATGGTTCCATTCCTTCCTTTCAGACAGATTCCTGAGGGTGATGCTTGGGAACAATCACTCTACAAGGAAAGAGCTTAATTGTTACATCCCACAAAGTGCCATCCTGTTCCTGATGCTATTCAATATATTCAATATAAAGCTGCTGGGAGAGATCATCCGGAGACATAGGGCAGGGTTTTATCAGTACACTGATGACACTCAAATATATTTATCCATGTCTCAGTCTTCAGCTTGACTTCAGATGGCATATCTTCTCTCAGTGATTGTCTTAAAGCAGTAATGGACTGGATGAGGAAAAACAGGCTGAGACTCAATCCAGACAAAATGGAAGTACTTACAGTAGTGGCCCCGGATCCAGGTATTGGGATGCAACCTCCAGTCCTGGATGGGGTCATACTCTCCTCTAAGGACTGTGTTCACAGTCTGGGGTTGATCCTGGATTCATCACTTCAGATGATAAATCAGGTAAATGTGACAATCAGGAATGCCTGTTATCAGTTTCAGCTGATACATCAGCTGCACCCTTTCCTGGAAGTTAGGGACCTTGAAACTGTGGTGCACATGCTGGTAACCTCTTGTCTCGATTTCTGTAATGCACTCTACATGGGGTTACCCTTGTACTTGGCCCAGAAACTTCAACTAGTACAGAATATGGCAGCCAGGCTGGTCTCAGGAACAAGAAGAAGACACCTTATAATACCGATCTTAAGATCACTTCACTGGCTGCCCATTAGTTTCCATACCCAGTACAAGGTGTTGGTTATGGCTTGGGTCCAACCTATCTTTGGAATTGCCTCCACTCCACACACTCAGGTCCTCTAGGAGGAATCTGCTGCAGCCTATAAAAACTAGACTGTCTGCAACCACCCAGAGGACCTTTTCAGCAACCACTCCCATATTATGGAATGGCCTGCCACATGCAAGATCTGTCATATTACCACCTTAAACAGCTTTAAAAAGGCTCTTAAGATGGATCTCCTCCAGCAGGCCTTTCCTGAATAGATATCCTGGCTCCCAAAAGATAGCCCAATCTGCTTATCCCTGATTCTGCTGCAGTTATTGTTTATTTGTGTCATTATTTTAAATGTGTTTTAAACTATCAACTGTTTAATAGTATTTTAACAGAGGGTGTAATTGTGGGATAGGGAATGCATATTTTAATGTCGTAAGCTGCACCAGTTGCGTTACGCAAAGGAGCAGGATAAAAATAAATTGTTGTTGTTGTTGTTATTGTTATTGTTGTTGTTATAAAGAATAAACTGCTAGCATAACAAAGTTCATTTAGTTTCCTACTTCATTTCTGGATCATAGGCCAAATTTTCCTACAATCTACAACTCTGCTGTTTCCTATTTTTGCATTCCAATCACCTATGATAAAAGAAATCCTGTCTTGGTATGAAATCAATTTCCTCCTGGACTCCAACATCAAATATTTCAATTTCTCCTTCTTGTGCTTCTATAGTTGGAGCATAAACATGGATTATGGTTATAGTGTTGGGTTTTCCCTGATGTCTTATTGACATGATTCAATCAGACTGTATTATATCATTTTAACTGCTTTTGTTGCATGTTTCCTCAATGTAAATGTCACCCCATTTCATCTTAAATGTTCATTTCCTGAGTAAAACACTGTGTAATTATCTGACTGAAAATGTCCCATTCCTGTCCACTTTAGCTCACGCATGCCAAGTATTGTAATGTTTATACATTACATTTCTTGTTTTACTATGGACCAAAATGCACAAGCCAAATAAAGTGCCTTTCTGCCGCACTTAGGGGGTGTGATGTTTACATGATGCATGCCCCCAATGTGGCCAGAAGCCACACCAAGGCTAAAAGCAGGCCATGTGGTTACCATCTCCCAGTCAGATTGCAGCCAGAGTGAAACAATGGCCAGAGGCCATTTCTTCATGGCCATCTGCTTCACCCCTTAGTCTAGGCCCCCCTGATTCATGCTTCTCACATCCTGTGACCCTGTAATATTTGTTGTGCAGCTTCAGACTTGCTTTTCACCTTTGAGTATGTCAACAGCTGAATGTCCTTTTGGCTTGAGTCCAGTTGTGTCATTAGCTACAGCGCTACATATAGTTGTTCTCTGCTGTACCCCAATAACTGGTTGAGTACCAGATGACATTGGAGTCACATCTTCTGCCACTATTTCTTGTTTCATTTTGAATTGTCTCACTATAGGGCTTTTGTGGTGAAAGATCTTCAAACAGAGGTTTACTATGCCTCCCTCTCTGCAGTACTAACAAGTGTTAGCTGTCGTGCCACTGCCATTACCTCTGAGAGATCATCCACCAGTGTCAGACTTTACTATTGCTGCTGCCCAGTAGATGTTTTCCATATTTATTTTGGCTACTCAGCAAAAGTCTGTGACATGAGAGATCCTACCAGCAGCTCTGTTGCGGTCAGCATAGCCCCTTGCCTCACAGGAGCAGAAAAATCTACCAGTCTGTTAGACACTCATTTTTTATTTTTTTTATTTTACTTACAGTGTATTTCATTCACAACTTTACAATTTCCTTTCTAAAAAATCAAGATTTTCCCCCTTCTTTTCTTCACACATTTATTACTGCTATATTCTACATACTAAAATATGCTTTAGCTACCATACAGTGTCCTAATTGTCATTAGCATTTAGATTATATGGTAATCTTATAGTAAAAAGTCAATATTAATTTACTGTCTTTGGTGCTTAAGAACACTATATGGAGAAAGGGCTTGAAATGTATTTTGGAGTTCCAGTTCAATTTTATGTTCTAATTACTTTGCAGTATTATAGAGTGACTATAATGTCATAGCATATATTCTTGTCTTACGACAGTCAGCTTTATGGTAATACAACAAAAGTATATGGAACACATTACACAGGCACATAATTGAAAATCTACAGGGGAACTTGCCAACTGGCAATAAAGCAATATTATTTTTGCTATATTATTTATCAGTTCTGATTCTTTTAAAAAAAACCCATCATGATGACAATGGGCAAAATGTTTCAAGTAGCAATATAGATATAGTTGTGCTCTTTTCCCCTCTCTTGATGCTCAACGGTTGTAACTGAATGAACTTTTATTTGTAAAGCTGAGTGGATGACACTGGATGCCACCAGTTGAGCATCTGGCTCAAATAATAGATTTCCCTCTGTACTTTTTGCCAGGAGCACAACTGTAGTCAGATGCAATGGAGCATAAACTAACCAGGCAAGGCTCAGATGTTTCGATAGCACAGTAATCATGTTAGCCATTACTCTGCCTTAATGCTTCTGCTTCAGTAGTTTGTATGAGATTCATGCTGGGAAATTTTAGAAACTCTGTATTTTTCAACCACCACAAAAAATGCAGCATGTATATTTCAATACATAATGTACAAGTAAAATGATCCTGTATTTATAAAGTGATAGTTCCATCCATACACAATCTGTGCAAAATAAGCTCTGTTACAGGAAAATACACTTATAGGAGAGTAGCCAAGATTAATAACAAATTCATTAGTTATCTCCCCAGGAGTGCAAAGGCAGCCTTTCCAAAATATTCTGACTCAGTGATCTTAATTATAATTCTCTATGTATCTTGTGGCATATATACCTTCAAACTATGTCCAGAGGCTGGAGATTAACTGACTCAAAATAAGCAATAGTTTTGCACCACCATTCCTTTTATTTATTTAAAAAACAGCCATGACAAAGGACAGGATCCATTAAAGCTCTGCTCACAGAACCTATTTCTGTTAGGAAGGGAAAAGATCCCCTTGAATGTATTTATTTATTTAATTTATACCTCCACTATTCTCTCAGCATAGGACCCAAAATTGTTAACAAGAATTTAAAACAAAGTTCAGCCAATGTGTTATTTTAAAAACTTTTTATAACAACAATAATTAAACAAGGTCACCCAGTGGATTTCATGGCTGAACAGGGAATCAAAATCTTGTCTCCAGAGTCATCATCTAACAATTCAAACCACTATGCCACACTGGTAAAGGTTTCATTAGAACTGCTTATGTATCTATGTATTTTTAAAAACATTTGTATCAAGTGGGTTTTACTTTACCTGAAGTAATAATGATGATGTGAGCAGCCTTAGGTCCTAAATAAAAGTCTTCAGCAATGGCCCTATTATGCGTCCTTACCTGAGAGGTTAAGGTCACTGCTTCCCTGCAGAAATAAAGTATTGACACAACATTAGCTTCCATGGCTCAATGCTATAGAATTCTGGGGATTTGTAGTTTGGGAAACTATCAGTGCTCTCTGACAGAAAAGGCTCTCATAAAATTACAGATCGTAGCATACCATAGCATTGAGTCATGGCAGTTAAAGTGTTGTCAAGTGGCTTTGTTTCTGTAGGGAGGCAGCAGCCTAGGTTGGCAAGCACTTGACAAAGGACGTTGCAGCATCTCAATTGTAGATCTTGCTTTCAAGGAAAGTTAGATTGTCTGCATCCCTATTTAATTTATGGTAAGTTATTATAACTATTTTTCTCTTTTTTTAAAACTTTTTTTAAAGTCTGTTATAAAGGATGTTCTAATATATCTTGCTGTGGTGGGCATAAAAATGACATATGAATACTATTAATCCATCAGCCTATCCATCCATCAATTACTTTATTTATGTTCCACCTTTTTCCAAGACTGGGACTAAATAAATAAATTATTTAAGTCAGTGATGCAGGATGCTATGGCCCTTTAGATGGTGTTGGGCTACCAATCCCATTTTTCCTCACCATTGGCTATGTTGGTAAAGGCTAATATGGGTTACAATCTGGCAATATCTGAAGGGTCACATCCCCATACCCGTCGTAAGTGATCCCAAATAATTAGGAATCCTAAGATAAATGGGTGACTATTATAATACTATATAACTCACTAGAAATGATGCATCTAAAGACAAACAAAATCAATTTCACTTCAAACAGTGTATATAAAGACAAACAAAATCAACTAGGCAAGGAGCAATGTAAATGACAGACAACATTTTCATAAGAAGTTCCAATGTTATTTTCATCACTACAAGACAAATGCAAAAACCTGCAAATAAACTGAGTTCAGCTCTATATTCTTTCTTCTACCCCTTGATATCTTTCATTGTGAATCTTTCAGAGTATTCTTTAGCATAAAGTACATTCATTTTCAGAATTTGATCATTGAAAAAACTATGGCAAGAGTGGAATTTTTTCTTTCTTTTTAGTTTCTGCTTCATAGCCAAAGGAAAATCTGCAATGAAGTTTAAAAAAAAAAAGCTGCTATGGCTTTTTTTTTTTAAGAAATCATTTATATCACTTTGTGAAGAAATCTGTCATCTCATGGTTGTCTTCAGAACAGCCCAGTGGGGTTAAGAGACTGTGCTTTGCCCAAGATCATGCAAAACATCAGTACAATTCAGACTTCCCACACCTCTTTTCATTGGTCTAGGCTTGTTCAAAAATAATGCTTTAGGCTTTCCCCTGGATTGTCCTTCCAGGAGCAGTATTTCCTTCAAAAAGTTCCATGTTACCTGATAGGAACCTACCCAGTTCCTGAGATCCACAAGAGAGGCCTTTCTTTCAGACCCACCACCCTCACAGACACAGTCGGTGGAATCATAAGAGAAAGCCTTCTTGGTGGCTGCTCCTAAATCCTGGAATTTCCTCCGTAGGGAGGCTAGAATAATCCCCTTCATGCTGTCCTTCCATTGGCAGATAGACTTTTAAAAATTCAGAAGGGGCTTGCATACACAATGCAGAAATAATGCAGTTTGACACTGCATTAACTGTCATTGCACCATGCTATGAAATCTTAGTTTTTTGTGATGCCAGGCAGCTGCTTGAAATACATCTCACTGTTCTGATGCAGGGCAACTATCTGAAATGCATGTCATTTTACTTACATAAAGTAGTTAGCTTTCTCTGATAGTGCAGTGGTTAAATGCCAGTACTGCAGCCACAAGATTGTGAGTTCAATTCCAAGCAGGGCTCCAAGGTTGATTCAGCCTTCCATCCTTTTGTAGGTCAATAAAATGAGTACTCAGCTTGTTGGGGGCAATTGGCTTACATACTGCAGATTACTTAGGGAGTGCCAGTTCACTGTTGAGCAGTATAGAAATGTTCTTGCTATTGCTATTGCTTGTTGGATTGCTCTGGTACCACAACAAACTAGGGACCCAAGAATTCTTTGGCATTAAGCCACGGCAGTTGTGGTCAATCTGCATCATTTCTGCAGTGCAGATGCAGCCTAAGCCTTGTAGTCCTTATGTGTGTGTGAGAGAGAGAGAGAGAGAGAGATCTTTTGAGCAGGCCATGGTATCGGGGAATTTTGTTTCAGAATATTGTTGATCTGAATTTACTTACATTCTTTTGATACAGGCAGAATTTCAAAAGAAACCAAAATGGTCAGACTTGCCTATTCACCCTCAGAACTTTACAGGTTTTACCTTTAAAAGTCTACCTTTGAATCCCTGTATAGTCACCCATGTTAATTTTGGTATTTACTTGCCTTTTTCTTTTCCTCTGGGCTCTCCTTGTCTTTGTGCCATATCTGATAAGGTAGGCAGACACAACACAGTCCTTTCTATGCTGGGAATGAACACCTTTTGAATTTGACAAAAGGAGAATATTTCATTTCAGTTCCTTTTTAAACCTTTTATTAACTTTTCCATATTTTGGATGAAAAGAATAAGAGTTATTTAAAAACACACATACACACAACTAATTGTGGGACAAATAAAACTGAGAGATACAAGTTCAAAGGTATCGTAAATAATGGGTGTATTTATTTCAAATTCCAATACATTTGTGCTTGTATGTCTCATCCTACTGAATAAGAGCACCTATTTTCAATGTTTTGCTTTGAAAAATGGGGACACTCACTGCTTCATTTTGAAAAGAAAACTACATCTTGTCCTTACTAAAAGCTTCTACCAATGTACCTAACACAGTAACCTTTATAAATGCATCCCTCAATATTAAAATGACTGTAAAGAACACAACAACTTTCCTGCAAATTAGATGGGAGGCATTAAAAATGTTATTTTCTAAAGATGTAAGCAGTATTTCCCGTATTGGTGCCAAACGGTAACAGCGGTAGATTTAGGGAAAATACATATAATTGTCTTTGATATTTCACAGTAGTATGGCATTTATAAATTAGTATGAAATTAGACATTTTAAAGCTCATTAAGGAAAAGAATAGAAAGATTGTTGAGCACTTTTATGTTTAAGGGAAAGGTGGTAGGCAATCATTCTTTTACTAAAAAAAATTCATTGTTAAAGAATTGTTGTGAATAGATAGGCAGATCACAGCTTAGAAAATTACTTTAGTTTATTAAAGTAATAAAGTAATTAGTGGACAGTTCCAACTTCTCCTTTAGTAGTTAATTACCATTATACTCAATATGTCAAAATTAATGTAGTTGTTCTTGTTGTTGTTTTAAAAAATTAGACTATTTCAAATGGCTGCATACCCAAGTTGTGAAGTCACACTCCCATGTAACTATAGAAGCAGATAACACAGAGATACATTATCAAAATAAATTAACATGGAATAATTTCCTTGTTAACGTTATAATTTAATGTAAGTGTTTTATGCTTGGCTATTGAGCATGTGTGTGTATGTGTGTACCTTGTTGTACTTGCTATTGCTTTCTAAGATAAAGTTAACAGGATGCAAAAATAATAGCCTAACCTATACTCACAGCCAGATCCCAAGTCTGCTACATGTAAGAACAAATACATATATAACATGTGTGTGTGTGTGTGTGTGTGCTTGTGCATGTGCATATGTGTATTTGTTTTTACTTTTATAGACTTGGGATCTGGCTATGTCTGTAGATTAGGCTATTATTTTTGTCTGTTGTTAATTGTTTTACAAATACTTGCAGATGAATTGTGAGGCAGGGGAGAAACATACAATTTCTCAACTGGAATCAGTTGAAAAATAAGTGGAGTAGGGACAGAGGTTAATTTAAATAAAGAGAAATCTTCATTGGGAGTAGAAGAGAGAATTGGATGCAAGAGAATGATTTGAAAGGCCATGTGACACCATCAAGTGGAACAATTCCAACATAAGAGTTTTGGTCAGAGGTGACTATTCTTTTATCTGGGCAGTCCTCAGATAGAAAAATATTTCTGTGAAGAACACCCCTTGAGCACTTTGCATAACAAGCCACTACTTGTGTCTGGCACTTGAAAGATGACTCTTCTCTGATTTTTCCCTGCAATGGTTTTCTGAATCTCTCTTCATAATTCATATGAAGTGAACCTAACCCAAACAGATGCATTACAATAGAGCTGCATAGTGTTTAGTAAAGATACTTTGAGTACAATTTATCTAATGTGAATGTGTGCATTTTTTAAAAATTGCATTAAAAAACTACAATGATCAAAAAGTAAATTTCTATTACAATATTATTAACATTGTAGCTAGAGGGAAAGTAAATTCAAAGTTAAGGCTGTAACTCCATCCTGTGGCATCTAGATATCACAGCACACATTTTCTTTCTGATCAGACACATCTATAATCAAATCTTGGGATTCTGTTGCCTAGGCATATTGATGTGTATTTCAACCAAACATTGAAATGTGACTTCAGACAGATTATGAATATCTAAGGAACCCAAATCCAATTTGAAATTTAACAGGTTTTTCTTAGTTCACACTGTCTGCACTATCTGTAGGTTGGACAGAACATGTACAACAGAATGTTCACATTGACAGAGAGCTGTACATGAATCCCAAGATGTGATCACAGTTGCACGCAGTTCAAATGCATGCAAGACCCTGCTTTAACATGTGTTAGTCATTGGAGAAAGGACCAAAGATGTATGGGGGGGGGAATGGAAACTTACATTCTGTTTTTACAAAAGAAAAGATAAAAACCAGACTTTAGATCAGGGGTAGGCAACCTAAGGCCCGGGGGCCGGATGCGGCCCCATGAGGCCTTTGGACCGGCCCCAGGCTGGTCCTGCCACCGCTGCCACCGCCCACCATAATGATATTGATTATTGTTGTTATTACTTGTTCTTGTGGTTTTCTTGGCAAAATCTCCACAGGGGTTTTGCCATGGCTTTTCTGAGGCTGACAGAGTGTGCATGCATATATTTTTTTAATTTTTTAATTTTTATTTTTTTTTAATTTTATGTATTTATTTATTTATTTAGGGTGCTTCGGCCCCCCAATTGTCTGAGGGACAGCAACCCGGCCCCTGGCTCAAAAAGGTTGCCTACCCCTGCTTTAGATGGATAAAGAAGAAGGAAAGCAGGAAAGAAAGAATGCTGATGAATAATGAAAGGAAAGGGAGACATCATAGACTTCTACGTCTGATAAGATGCAGCCTTGTCTGACCCCTTTGCCAATTGGGGACCATTCTGTTTGTCTGTATTCTGTTCTGACAGTAGCCTCTTGTCCCAACTACAGATTCCTCATCAGAACTATCAGATGTGTTGGCACTCCCATGTCTTTAAGGGTGTTCCATAGCCTTTCAAGATCTACGCCAAAGGCTTTACTATAGTCTATAAAATGCATGTTGTTTTTCTTTTAGAATTTTCTCATGCATCTTATCACCCTACCTGTTCAACTTATATGCAGAACATATTGTAAGAAAAGCAAGATTGGACATATAAGAAGAAGGCGGAGTGAAAATAGGAGGAAGGGATATCAACAATCTTAGATATGCAGATGACACCATAGTACTAGTAGAAAACCTCACTGATCTGGAACATCTACTAAGGAAGATCAAAGAAGAAAATGCAAAGGCAGGCTTAATGCTGAACATACAGAAAACAAAAATAATGACCACAGAGAACTTACACACATTCAAACTAGACAATGAGGAAATAGAAATAGTAAAAGAAATCTCATAGCTGGGATCAAACACTGATAGAAATGGGAACAGCAGTCAGGAAA
The DNA here is from genome assembly GCA_020142125.1 of Phrynosoma platyrhinos. Lineage (NCBI taxonomy): Eukaryota > Metazoa > Chordata > Lepidosauria > Squamata > Phrynosomatidae > Phrynosoma > Phrynosoma platyrhinos. The sequence goes on from CM034702.1 coordinate 7,442,299, forward strand.
TCAGAAGAAGATTAAGAATGGGGAGGGTGGCTATGAAGGAACTAGAAAAGATCCTAAAATGCAAAGATATACAACTAATCACAATAGTTAGAATCATATAAGCCATCATATTCCCTCTTCCTGGCTGACAGTTAAGAAACAAGATAGGAAGAAAAGAAAATAAGAACCCAAGTGCCCAATGGGGAATGTAAGAAATAGTTAAGAAACAAGATCGGAAGAAAATCAATGCCTTTGATATGTGGTGCTGGAAAAGAGTGTCAAGGATCCCATGGACATCCAAAAAGACAAATAAATAGGTCCTAGAACAAATCAAGCCAGAAATCTCCCTGGAAGCCAAGATGACTAAACTGAGGCTGTTGTACTTTGGACATATCATGAGAAGGGAGGACTCATTGGAATACCAGGGGTAGGCAACCTTTCCCCTTTAAGGGCTGAGGGACTTCAGCTCCCAGAAGTCATGTTGGCCAATAGTCCCACGTTGGCCAATAGCTCCTGGAATTCTTGGAGCTGAAGTCCTTCAGCCCTTAAAAGGGAAAGGTTGCCTACTCCTGGAATAGACAATAATGTTGGGGAAGGTGGAAGGAAATAGGAAGAAAGGAAGACCACATGCTAGATGGATGGACTCTGTTATTAAGGAGGTCATGGGTATTAAGGAGTTGCAGGCATTAAGCAAAGCAGTGGAGGACAGAGGATCTTGGAGATGTTTCATCCATAGGGTCACCATGAGATGAGATCGACTCGAGGGCAATTAACAACAACATCCCTGATACAGATACATAAATGCACTGCTCTTTTTTTTTAAAAAATGAAAACTTTATTGTATGATATATATACTTTACACAACAACAACATATGTTACATTACATAAAACAAAACAAACAATATAATTTTTAAAAAACAGACTTCCAAATCTAGAACAATGGCTATGTTCTTTCTTTCCACTATTCCTCTTATATCACAACTTATTTTTAAATTCACAGTTCTACTTTTGTCTTAGTGAATAACAAAAATCATTCTTTTTTAATTGGAAATTACTCTTTCTTCATTTGGTTGTTTCTGAAATCTTTATACATAAATGCTCAAATATTTAACCATTATTTACCATAAAGCATTTTAATCTTTGATTTGCCATTTCAATCTTATTTGGCAAAACCCATTTACTTATCTGATTACATTGTTTTCCTGGTATCCTATTATTTTCACTTTCAGCTTATTGTTTTGTTTGAGATGATCTCTGGGTCCAGAACTTGCTCAAGTATTCCATCACTGGAGTCCATTCCTCATTATATTTACCTAATGAATTGAATTTGATCAGATATGTTAATTTGTCATTTTCCATTAGGTCATATAATTTCCAAATCCAGTCCAATATGGTCAGTATATCTTTTTCCCTCCACCTTTTTGCAAATACTATCCTTGCTGCACCTTCTTTCTAATTCCTGATCAATTATTCCTAGCAGAAAGGAACTTTCTGAATTTTAACCTGTAGTATTTTTTCTATTATTTTTTGAATTGATCCCCAATATTATCTAGCTTTAGAACAAGACCACCATATATGTAATGTAGTACCTCTTTCCTTCTCACTTTTCCAGCATCAGTCACTTGGGTTCTTACACATGTGAAATATTGTGAAATCAGGGGTTAAATACCACCTATATTGCATCTTAAAATATTGTTCTCACAAGTCTGTGCAAACTGTGTATTTATTCTTTGATGCCAATTTTTCCCACTCCTCTAATAAAATGTTTTCTCCACAGTATAAGGCCCATTTTATCATACAATCTTTGATCAGATCTGATTCCATCTCTATTTTGAGTAGTCTAGAGATAATTCTGTTGTCTATTGCATACCCCATCACATTTCTTCAGTATGCCAACACACATTAACCCTGGCTAGATCTCTCAGTATTAGCACTGAACCAACAGCAGGCAAGATAGATGATAGGGTTCCCAATATTATGTCAGATCCTTGGTAGCTGGAGGGAGGAGGATGGAAACATCATCCATTTGTGTCCCAATATCCAGTAAAAAGGACTTCCTTCTTTCAGTGCTGCCAATGCCTGGTAAAGTAGGTTTGGGGATGGTCAAGATGGGAGATGCACATGTAGCTAAGTAGCCCATGTAGAATTCATGTCACAATATTTTTTTCTGTATATAGTGGATTGGAGCAACTTACCTCTTGAATTTCTGTCCAGGGCCTCTGAAAGAAAAGGCATGGGCTTGCATCCTCCAAGTCACCTTACCTTCTTTGTCCAGCCAACTCATTCTTTCTTCATACTTCTTCACTCTTCAATCCCACTACTGCCAAGCAACAGGAAAACCCAAGCTACACTTTTCTCTGCTTGGTGCTAGCCTACAAAAACATATAGCATCCATGCATGGCACTGAATTAAGATTCCCCCCCCCCCATGCTAATTGTCACTTGGATCAGACATTTTGATCAGCATCTGCAGTCCAACAACATCCAGAGAGCTGCATCATGCTGACTCATGGTTTAAAGAAACTGACTCCTGAAATCTTCTGCAATAATAATAATAATAATAATAATTCATTTATATCTTGCCTTTCTCCTGATAGTGAAATGCAAGATGGATTACAACATAATTAAAAATGATACACACTAAAAGCTATACAGAAACATCAATATAAACATAAATATAAAAGTTATTTTAAAATCATTTAAAACTATTTATAAAGTCAAAAGCATTAAAATTAATTAAAAACTGTATACAAACCATAAAACTAACATTTAATGTAATGATCTGGGGAGCAGCCACCAAAGAAAGAGCAGAAAACAGCATTTTGACGCAGCACATTCCTACAAATATCTTTATATGTGCTGACCAAACAGTGGAATAGATGCTAAAGTCTGACAGTGCTGTGAAGAGAAATCTTTGTATGCAAAATTTAAAAACAAATAAATTACGAACAGAACTGAAGTGAGGGAAAACAAGTATTTTCAAATGAGGAGTGCTTCTCGGCAATATTGACCCTACTTTAGAGAAATTAGATATGAAGGGGAAATATAAAATCTAGTAAAGGGGGAAAACTGTGTGTTAAAGAGTGAGTTTACTGCATAGTTTTGGGAGTGCTGTTATTCAAAGGGGAGCCATTCAAAGAGGTTCCCCCTAATTTGGCAAGTCTGCCCACTTCTCTTATTCTTATTTTTTACTGAAAGAAAGGCCACACACTCTTTTGAAAAAAGGTACTGCAAACTTGTCTGACTGCATTTTTCCCCATTTCCCCTTCTCTGATCCTTCTAGGTGGGTCAGGTCTCCAGACCCACCTCTCCTCTCCTACTCCTGAAAGCAAGGTCTCCTTCCTGCAAGCAAGCTTTGCAAAGGAATTAGTTTTTGGTCCTTTGGAATCTGTTTGCAGACTCCAGCAAGCAATAAGAGAATATAGAAATTGGAACGTTCAAAGATTAGCCAAGAATCTGGGGATGCAGTGTACCAGCTATGATAGTTCTGGCCGATCCTTGGGTTTTTGAGGGTATGGAAAAAAATCCATCTATTTCTTCATAAATGCATTCATGTATTACTTTAAGAAGTCAATAGCATCCTCTTCACAGTTAGGGCATCTACACTAAAGAAATAATGCAGTGGATTTCACAGCTAACCTTGTCAGTTGTTTTGGCTGTGTCAAAGTGGCTCCTGGTATATGAGTAGAAACAACTCTGGGAGCTTCTAAATTCTGTTCTTTGTCAGGAGAAACATTTGACATTCTTTTCTGAGAAAGGAAGAGGTTCAGAGGTTCAGAAAGACTCCACTTGCAGGAAATATACAACATTTGTTGGAATAAAAAGGCGAGAACTGCATTTGTTACCACTGAAAGGCTTTCTGAGCATTTTTTTTTAAAAATCTGCATGCATTTTTTTTAAGCAGAGTAAGTCCTGAATAGCAAAGATTCTCATCCATCTAGCATGTTTCCATCATAGTTTCCTGACACTTAAGAAACCCATTTTTTCTACCCTTTCCCAGATATTTTTAAATATTCTTTCCATCCCTATATCAAATGCTTTAAAAAAAATGTGTTGAAATCCTATCCTGTAATTTCAGTCTGTGTCAGTTAACCTGTTTGATGGAAATGACTTCATTCAGCCTGCACGCTAGGCAGCCATGGTATGATGATGGGTAGAAATCACAATGTGGTTCCTTTTCAACAGATGGTGGTGCTGAGCCAGTCATCCTAGAAATGGATGCCTAAACTCCCAAAGTCCTTTAAGGGGACCATACAACTATGAAGGGCACATAGGTCCTGGCCTCATGTTGTGACAAAGTAACAGTACATAGGGCAAGCATGCCCCCCCCCAAAAAAAAATACTTCTAATCATAAAGCTCACAACTCAAGGGAAAAGGTATGGGAAGCCAACTGACGGTGAGGACCTGATTTGTAGAGCAGACTGGAGTAAATTATATGACCAACTAAACCAATTGGTGCTCCTACCACCTCCCAGAACCCATGGAAATCACACAGGCTACTGGGAAGAAGAGTGCCATTGTATCAATAAAATGGTGCCCTCTCCTTTTTTGGTTTCACCCAGCAGTTGTGTGCATGGGCCAAAAGTCCCATATTCTACCACCCCAGCACCAGCCTTGCATCATCCAATCTAGATGACACAGACCAAAACATTGGAGGCAGAATCATACCCAATCCTACTAGACTGGACGAGGATCTGGTGGAGTCAGCCCAATCACAATGTAAACTGCTATTACCCCAGGGAAATTTGACCCCTGATTTGTAGTAAAGTTTCCTGGGAATTTTGTGGCAAATCCTGGCTATTTAGATGCCCCCATGCTCTTTACATTATTGCATCACTGGATATACTCAGAAGCCCCCCATCATTACATCTGTCACAGAAACAGATCACCTGGCCATGTGGGTGCAGCCAGCACCCTGTTTCTGCATCAGATGTGATGACAAGAGGCTTCTGAGTATGAGTGATGGTGTGACAAGGTAAGGAGCATGCACCAGTAGCGGATCCTGGGTCAGCACGAAGGATGTGTAAATACCCACACATCTCTGTGCTGATCAGGCAATCGACCTGGGTGAGTACCAGAGACAGAATAGCACAGGTTGAGCTGATGCTATCTTGTCCATTTGCTCAGCCCCCAACATACCATAAACAATCTCCCTTGTAAGAAGGGGATTATTTTGTGTTGAAGAAAGCACAACTGACAAATATGCTAATCTCAGGTAAATGCTCTTAGTGTTTAGCACATAGATATCAGGGGTTGAACATCTGTATATTCAAACATGTTCATAGTTCTGTGAATTGTTGAATAAGATTAGTTTTAAATGAACTGAAGGTGGGGGGTTGGCTTTGTGCTTCTTTGGACTCATTTCAATCTTAGTGGAACTACAAAAAATATAATGTCATAACAGATTTATTATTATTATTATTATTATTATTATTATTATTATTATTATTATTATTATTATTATCCCACCTCTCTGTAAAATAAAAATGAGGTGGCTTACATAATAAAATGAACAATCCGCTCCCCAATAGCCCCCCCAAAATACAATTAAACCATCAAAGTTTAAAAAAAAACTAAAACAAATAACAAACTGTAATAAAATAAAATAAATAACAGATAAATTAAAATAACTGTAGTGGAGAAATAAGGGTCAGGCATAACTATTTTTAGTGGCCAGTTATCTACTCAGGAAAGGCCTGCTGGAAGAGATCCATCTTAACAGCTTTTTTAAAGCTCTTTAAGGTGGTCAAGTGAAGGATCTCATCCGGCAGGCCATTCCACAGCTTGAAGCGATATCCTAAAAGGTCATCTGGGCAGTTGCAGATAACCTAGTTTATATAGGTAGCAATAAATTCTTCCTAGAGGACCTTAGAGTGTGGGGTGGATTATACAGAAGGAGGCAGTCCCGAAGATAGGTTGGACCCAAGCCATTTAGGGCTTTAAAGGTGATAACCAACACCTTGTACTGCACCTGGAAACTGACAGGCAGCCAATGAAGTGATTTTAGAATAGGTGTTATGTGGTCTCTTCTGATTTTTCCTGATACCAGCCTGGCTGCTGTACCAATTGAAGTTTCTGAACTGGGCACAAGGGTAGCCCCATGTTGAATGAATTGAACAAATTGAGACAAGAAGTTACCAGTGCATGTACCACAGTTTCGAGGTCCCAAACCTCCAGGAAAGGGTGCAGTTGGCATATCAGCCAAAACTGGTAACAGGCGCTCCTGACCACCACATTCACCTGATTTGTCATATGAAGTGACAGATCTAGGAGCACCCCCATACTGTGAACACAGCCTTAGAGGAGAGTGTGACCCCCATCTAGGACAGGAGATTGTGTCCCAATATCTAGGTTCAGGGCCATTATCATTAATACCTCCATTTTGTCTGGATTCAGTTTCAATCTCTTTTTCCTCATCCAGTCCATTACTGCTTTAAGACATTCTCTATCTAAGCTCAATTTCAGAGAAACCAGAAGTCCCCAGAAGACTGATATTGTTTCTCTTTGTTTGGAAAAAGAATGTCTATTGTCACTTTAGAGAAAATGAAATCAGAGCTTTCCTATTGCAGTTTCTGACCTCAGAGACAAGGTTCAGCCATTTTTTTAGACAGAAAAGTTGATTTAACAATTAATCCTGCAGCCAAACAATATGAGGGTACCGTAATATCCACAGCAAGATTTTTTTTCATTTCCACCATTTTTTTTCAATTTGTACACAAATAGATTGAATTACCCTGACACTGGACACTTGTTCAATAGGTCTTTCAGCTGTTGAATTCATGTATCATCAATCTGGAAGGGAAAAGCTCTAGAAATAAATCCATGCCTAAGATTGCATGGACCTTTCAGTGATCCCACCAGCATTCAGTCTTTAACTTGTCTTTTCAGAGAGTTTATCTAAACCCAGGCTTCTTACACTAGAACAGGGGTAGGCAATCTTTCCCCTTTAAGGGCCGAGGGACTTCAGCTCCCAGAATCCCAGGAGCTATTGGCCAACATGGGACTATTAGCCAACATGGCAGAAGCTTCTGGGAGCTGAAGTCCCTCGGCCCTTAAAGGGGAAAGGTTGCCTACCCCTGCACTAGAACATCTTCAATAGAATTCATGTTGGATTATCTCACCAGGCTGTTAGTTTTCTTTCTGAGAAAGATGAAGACTGGTTCAATGAAGAACCAGTCTTCTCCAGTAGAGTATGTAAGTGAAAGCCCTGGATCTCTTGAATCTCTCTAAGATCTTCAGCAAAATAAGGCAAATGGGCAGTATGTAAATTATTTTATTACAAATTTGACTAGTTACATTAAAATATCCATTAAGGATATGTATATGTAGAATGCCCACCCTTCTTTTTACTCTATTTGAGGGAGCAAACTGCCACATCAATCCATACCTGAAAGACAGACTTCTCCCTCATGACTTTTATTCTACCAGTCTGGCAGCATCTATAAAGAGGTTTGTAGAGACATGCTACGTTAGGCTATTTGTTCTAACTAGGGAAAATCAATAATATAATCAATGTTCTTCCCACTGCCAGATATGTTGAAAAACTATGTAGATTCCCAAAAGTTTTTACAGGTGGGAAAAAGTCTCTAGAAGCAATGGGGGCTTGCCCCACCTACGCCTGTGTGATATCAGGAGGATGTGGTTGGGATGACCAAGGATCCTTCTTAGTCTGGCCTTCCTCCTCCCCAAAATTGATGCTACACAAGGGTTGGCAGGGAGAGCCAAGGTAGAATCAAGGTAGAATAGGAGCTTTCCATGATTATAAGGAGGTCATAACCTTGACATCTGTGTTCTGATAGTTCATTCACAATCATGTAGATGTCATTGTTGTGTACTAGCAATCAAATCACAGCCATAAGGATCCTCCTTGTTGGACTGTGCCCCCTGACCTCTCATCTTGATTGGACAGAGAATAAGTGACTGACATGGGAGAGCATGAATAGTTCTCAATTCTACTTGAGGACTTGGGACAAAAAATAAGGGGCTTCAATGCTATTGTCTTCATCAGGGTTTTTGGACACTCAAAAAGTCACTTTCTCATTCCCCCCCCCCCAAAGACTCAAATATTTGTTCCAATCCTAGACATTAGTGCACAAATCCTGACAATGCTAGTGGTAGGACCTTCTCTATCTGTTTTTCTTCTTTCTCTCCATAAGGTGGTTAATCTTCTATAGCCATTTATGAAAGTGAGTGTAGCAGTAACATGTTTTTTTTCAGGTCTAAAGACTATCTAAAACCTGTGCCTATTATTTCATACATTTACAAAATGTTCCATTAGCCTTCTTCTTCTTCTTCTTCTTCTTCTTCTTCTTCTTCTTCTTCTTCTTCTTCTTCTTCTTCTTTTTCTTCTTTAATTCAGGGAGAGATGAGTGAATTTGAATTTCAACCCATCTTTTCTGTACCCAATAGATCTTGCAGTACTAATTTTATTTAAAAATTGCCTGGACCTTATTATTATTGCTACTGTTAATATCACTATTCTAGTTGATATCATAAGAGAGCATTTGTGTCTGTCTTTCATATTTCTTTATATTACTTTTAGAGGCAATTTCTTTAGCATTATTGTCTTGTTTTTAAATGGGAAACTAACACACAATCTGCTAAAAATATGAAGAGCAGTGAGGAACAATGACAGGTGGTTAAAAAAGAAAAAGATTATATCTGCTGTATATTCCTAGCTGAGCTTCGGTTTCAAGAAGTAAAAAGCAAATACACAGCTTTTTTAAAAAAAAATTGCAGGAATATACTGTTAAACATTTTAATGCAAAAGCAATCTGAATAAATTTCATTTGTGATGCACCAAATACTACTCAGTTTTGACATGTGGGTTCTAATGAAAAATGTAAATATATATATTTGTTTTTCTATATAGAAACTCTGTAGTGTACAGTATATGTAAAGGGGAAGTATCAGTTTAGGAATTTATATCTTTGAGATGTACCCATAATTGAGCTCTTTAGAATTAGAAGGATTTTAGTAACGGTGTACAAAAGCTTCAAGTCTATGCATTAATAGTTTAAGAATTCTGTTCAGATTATTTTTGGATGAGAATTCCAAAACCCACACATTGATCTATAACATGAGCTCCTCCCTCAAATGATTCCTTCAAATGTAAAAAAGTGAAACTGATAAACTTGTCATCGCCAATCAGGGATTGGCTGTCGTTTATTAATTTGGCCAGTGCCAATGGGTGAATATTTTGTTTAGTTTGTTTTTGAGAAGTTAACACATTTTGTAAATATTTTCATAAATCAGATTGAAAGAATGAGAAAGCAAAAAAATCCAAAATGTGGATAAAATGAAAATAAGAGACTCATATATCCTGACTATATAGACTTAGCCAGGAATAATATAACTGAGTTTAATTTGAGATATGTTTGAGATTAGTAAAGCCCCTTTAGACCATGGGTAGGCAAGCTTTTTGAGCCGGGGG
>CM034702.1:7451957-7466452 GCA_020142125.1 Phrynosoma platyrhinos
GGGGGCACATCCAGCCCCCAGGCCTTAGGTTGCCTACCCCTGCTTTAGATCTTACCACATAACAAAACAAACCCAACTTGCAGTAACAGAGAAGTGACATTTGGGTTGCTTTTCCACATCATGTCCAAGCACTTCTTTTCTCTTCCAGTTGTAAAAGTGTGGGAGAAGGTAATGAAAATGTCCCTTTTGCCAAACAGATTTCTCCAGACTGAAAAAAAGGATGTTCTTACAAGCCTCTCCCATGCTTTTTTGGCCAGAAAAGAACAGATGTCCTAGGCAGAAGCCAGCTGAAAGACTCTTCTTTGTCTGTCAGGTTTGTTTTGTAATGCAATAAGGCTTTTAATCAGTTAAGTTGGCATCTGGGTTTGTAGCAAGGCCTTGTCCTTATATTACCATTCATCTTATATGTCCTGTTGTGAGTGAGTACTTGTTTAATATTTAAAGGTTTGCTGTAAGCCAATAAAGGCCTGCCTCCCAGAGCTTGTGGGAGGATTGCATTATTCTTCAGAATTGCTTGTAGGTCATTGATTATGTGTTTGAATGGTCTCAGCTGGGTGACCACTAGGGATGTTCTGTCATTGTTTGTGTGTGTGTATGTTTTGTCTACCCTGTAGTATGTTGTTCCTGGGTACTAATTTTGCCTTGATTATTTATTTATTTAACTCTTTAGTTCCTTAGGAGGACATTATAGCTTGAGAAATATCATTTGTAAATATTAGAGTTTTGAGTCTGTCTTCTGAGTCTGAAAATATACAGTTGTATTGAAGGGCTTGGCTGTAAACATTAGACTGTAGTGTGTTCTGAGTAGAAATTAGAGGCATGTTAATATGTGTAGAGGGTTTTTGATAGAACGTGGTACTTATAATTCCATTGTATATTTGCATAGTAGTGTCAAGAAAGTGAATTGGTTGTGTGGATTGTTCCAGGCTCAAACTGATGATACGGTGGAAGTTGTTGACATCCTGGTGAAACTTCTTAAGGGATTGCTTCCCATATGTCCAGATAAAAAAGAATTTATCAAAAAATCATAGGTAGAGGAGAAGTTTCTGGACACATGAACATGCTTGTTCCAGGTCAGCCATGAAGATGTGGTACCATATGAGTGGAGGAAGATCTATAAATATGTACTGTACTCTTAAAAGTATTAGCTTTTATTTATTTCTTTTCAGCATGCCCTCTTTCTAATGTCCTTTGTTGAGATGAACAAGTGTTGGAAGTGAGAAACCTGCTGGACAACATACCTAGCCTCACTTCAAACACACCTCATCATGACGTTTGACTACTTTCTTTACTTTTAAGTTAGATCCCTCAGGCATTTTGATACAGCAGAAAAGGAAGATTTTATTATAAAAGGCAAAACATTTTTGTCATTACAAGTACAGAGGTGCTCCGGTTAAAATATTGATCACACCTCGCTGCCTAGAGGCCCTTTGAGATAGTTGTTTCCTCTAGATATCTCTCTGGCCTGTTATTTTCTCAGCATAGAGAAAACTTGTTGTGTTATCAGTTCTCCAGTCACATAAATTCCACTAGACTTCAACTTTCCTATTTCTTTTCCCTATAAAGAAAGCTCTCTCCTGTGTCAGTCACTGTTACTCTTCATGCTGATCATTCTACTTTAATTCTGACTTCCATGTTACCTTTCTTTCATGTGAAAGTCATCATTCTTTAAGATCTGTAGAAGAGGACTTGTTTCATGTCCCATCATTCTGTCAGCCTTATTTGCTGAGGCACCAGAATAAAGCCTTGTCTGTAATGGCACATGAGCAATCCCTCTGGAAAGATACCCAGGTAAATCCCATTTTATTAGCAGTAGGGTAAAATCTTTTGGCTTGAGTTGATAAACGGAGTAGAATGGCAGCTCTGTTATCAAAACAGTTTGGGTTGAATTGCCTTCTTTGGTTGCTCTGTATTATCCACTGGAATGCTTTCCTTGTTGACTTTCATTATTTTTAAGCCTTTCCTCTCACTCCACATAGTTAAACTCTGAACTGTTTCATGATTAATAGCCGTGTGTGTGTGTGTAAATCATTACTTATTTTAAACAAGCATAAACCCGTAAATGAATAAATAAATCCTCTGAACCTGCCAGTTTCTGAAAATGCTAAATTCTGAATAGAGGAAGATCTGCAAAGCACATACATTATGTGCAAAAAGTCTAGTCCTTGGCATAACCTAGCAGGCCTGACAAAGATTCCTGTCTGAAAATGTGGGAATAAAATAAACTGCAGACAGTTCAATTAATTTCAGCTGATCTGATTTATGCCTCACCTTTTCTTGCTCTCTCCTCTTTCCTTTATCCATAGCCTCCTGTTAGGCTTCTTTGAACAGAAGTATGGGCAAAAAATATGATGTACTTGCCTCTCAAGATTTATTCATTGCTAGTGGTGGGGCAGGTCCTACCCTTTGACAAAAATGAAGCACTTGCCTCAGGTGGCAGATGTTTATGGACAGCAAAAGTTCTCTGAATGTTCCTCTTGAGCTTTAGCTCCTGCCAGCCATTGTCCTTTGTTGGAGGATAAAACCATATATGCCATGTTGACTGTATTTGTTGTCAACTGCCCTCGAGTCAATCTCAACCCATGGTGACCCTATGGATGAGACATCTCCAACCCCCTATCTTCCACTGCTCTGTTTAAATCCCATAAACTCATACTCATGAACTCCTTAATAGAGTCCATCCATCAAGTATGTGGTCTTCCTCTGTTTCTACTTCTCTTCACATTTCCCAGCATTATTGTCTTTTCCAATGAGTCCTCTCTTCTCATGATGTGTCTAAAGTACAACAGCCTCAGTTTGGTCATCTTGGCTTCCAGAGAGTTTTCCAGTTTGATCTCCTCTAACACTCTTCTCCAACACCACATCACAAAGGAGTTGATTTTCCTCTATCATCTTCATTAACTGTCCAGCTCTCACATCCATACATGGTGACAGGGAATGCAATGGCTTGTATCATTGAAACTTTTGTGCTGAGTTGTGTATCTTTGCATTTTAGAATCTTTTCTAGTTCTTTCATAGCCATCCTCCCCATTCTTAGTCTCCTTCTGATTTCAGACTGCATTCCCCATTTCTATCAATGTTTGATCCCAGGTATGGGAATTTTTTTTACTATTTTTATTTCTTCATTGTCTAGGTTGAACTTGTGAAGGTCTTCAGTGGTCATTATTTTTGTTTTCTTTATATTCAACTTTAAGCCTGCCTTTGCACTTTCTTCTCGGATCTTCCTTAGCAGGTGTTTCAGGTCTGTGAGGTTTTCTGCTAGTACTATGGTGTCATCTGAATATCTAAGATTGTTGATATTCCTTCCTCCTATTTTCACTCCTCCTTCTTCTGTGTTCAAGCCTGCTTTTCTTATAATATGTTCTGCATACAATTTGAACTGTTCTCTAAACTAGCCTGATGCTCAGGTGTAGTAACTATCACACTGCCACTTTTTAAAGTAAGAGCCAACTTCCAGTCTGTTTGGTTTCCATATGTGTGGGGATGGCCATATTGTCCTTCATTTCATATAGCAAAATATCTTGGACTGGGCCATGATAGAGTTAATGGGATTAGCTTGTTAGAATTTTATCACACATGACTTTTAAACCATCATAAAAGTTGGAAAATTGTGCTTTTGGCAATACCAATCACCTACTTTTTCCCTTATGCAGGTATCCTCTCTCAACAAGCTATCTCTTTTTCAAAGAAACAGCTCTAGTCTTAGTACACCAGACAAGTAGATCACAACTAGAACAGGATTCTTGCACCTTCACTTGTGGCTTATCACATGAGATTGTTCTGGTGGTGCAATGGTTAAATGCCAGTATTGCAGCCACTCACAGCCACAATGTTGTGAGTTCGATCCCAGGTAGGGCTCCATGGTCCACTCAGCTTTGCATCCTTCCATAAGTCACGAAAATGAGTACCCAAATTGTTGGGGGAAATTAGCTTTACACATTGTAAACTGCTTAGGGAGTGCTTAAATGCACTTATAAGCAGTATAGAAATGTACTTGCTATGCTATTGCTATTCTTCTGTTGTTCTCCCATTAGACACCTTTCAGAAAACAATTCTTTCCATTAAGACAAAAAATCCTTCCTTTCCTGCTACTGTTCTGCTATGATTTCCAGTGTGGTAGTTTAGTTCCACTTTAATTCCAGTTTTGGTTGGTCTGGGAGTGGCAGGAGAGAAGGAGAAGGGGTAACAATTTCAATTTGATTTTCTTTAATTGGCAAAGTAACTGAGAAACTTTTCTTTAAAAAAATCTCATATAGGAAAAAAAACATTAGCAAATGACCTCTGACACCCTAAGGGGGGTGACACCACTGGTCTTCAAACACACTCTTTTTGGCAGAAAGAGCCTGTGGCATTCATCTGCTTCCCTTTAAAATGCTTTAAGAGATGCTGGACATCAGGTGAAGCTCAGTGAGAAGAGAAAGGAGAGACCCCAGAACGTGTTAAAATTACAATTTCAAAATTAAATTTTTAAAATTTATTTTTTAATATTTTTGGATTTTTAGCTTTTTTGTTATTCTTTTAAAATTTTCTTTAAAGACATCACATTTTAACCAAATCTTTACTGTGTATATGTAAATACATTTAGTTTGTGCATATGATATTGCAATTTGAAGGCATAATTTTAATTTTGCAAGTTGTTTATGTCAAAAGTATTATCATTACATTCAGTGGTATATAGAAATTATGATTTATGAGTAACATTAGTGCCAAAAAGAATTACTAAGGATTCTGTATAGTGTGAAATGGGATGAGATCAATGAGTGTGTGTGTGTGACACCATGAGCTCCTCCTGCATTGGGTGACACCAACCCTAGGGATGCCACTGCTCATACTAAAATGAATCAGTTTTAAATGTTGTGCAATGTTCCTTTCCACCCTCCCTGTTTCTTTTTTAAGCTAGGCCTTTGCATTCTTGAGGTTATTCCCTGTTGCCTCAAAGGACTCCAGTGAGTTAAGACGCAGAGAGTGAATGAATCCATTTCCATTGTAAGAGATCAATTTGTTGTTGTTGTGTGGCTTCAAGTTGTTTCTGACTTATGGGGACCCTATCATGGGATTTTCTTGGCAAGGTTTGTTCAGAGGAGGTTTGCCATTACCTTCCCCTGAGGCTGAGAGCATATGACTTGCCCAAGGTCATGAGTTTCATGTCCAATGAGTTTCAGGTCCGAGCTGGGAATCAAACCCTGATCTCCAGAGTTATAGTCCAACACTCAAATCACTACATCACACTGGCTCTCCATAGATAAAAGTTAAACATAAAAACAATGCAAGAAACACCCTGTAATATAATATAATATAATATAATTTAAAAATAATAAAAGAATACATCCTGCCATAAATAACATATCTAATGCTAATGATTATCCCAATCTGTGGGGGGCAGATGGACCAATTCTTATTAATTTGAACTGGGAAGAACAAAAATAATGTAAAAATGGGCAACTGGAGATAAACACAATCCCTGGAATCTGAACCATCACAACCACTATAAGTAGCAAATTAATCTGCAGTGTAGACATGACCTATATCCACAATAACTGACTTCAATCTGCAGACATTTATAAGGCAGTGAACAAACCACATGTTTAGCCTGTCGTGTCCTTTTTCATCAATATATCTTGACATTTCTATTTCATAGAAAATGGACTGTATTATACAGCAAGCAATGGGAAGCCAATTTGGGAAGTGACTCTCAAGAGCACTGCTATGGAGGGCACTTGAAATTCCATCTGTTCTGTCATACCTCTGTAATGAAATGGAAAGGAGTTTGTCATTGACACTGAAGAGAAAGACGATAGACAGAGAAGGGAAAGCAAAAGCTCTTGTTGAAGCAGCGATGCCATGTCTGGAGATTTCTGCCCCATGACACCCATAGGGCAGAAGCATGGGGCACATAGACTACCAAAAAAACTAAAAGGGAGGGATCACAAACAGCTGAAACTCCACTTCTGATTTTGAAAAACAGTGTAGCAGTGTAGGAATGTCTTGCAACCTATTTAAAAGTTGAATGACCATTTCTGGAGGCTTCTAGAATAAGCAACTCATCCTCCCCCCCCCTTTTTTTGGGGGGGCTAAGAAGAGGAATGTTTAGTGAATCTGAGGAGGTTGGGAGCCCCAAAAATGTTTGGGAATTGCATGTAACATGTGAACTGTTTCTTCTCCATCCACTTCAGTTGTTCAGAAAGACTAACCTAAGATATTGTATTGCCTGAAGTAAAGTACCAATCCCCATTCTGGGTAAACCCTTGGTATCTACTGGGGTTTGGTTCAATGAACCGCCCCCCCCCCTCCGTGGATACCAAAATCTTTGAATGCTCATGTTCCATTAAATACACTATAAAATATGATCCCTCCAGTTTGCCATTGATATCTTAAAGAGATCTTAATTATGGATTGATGACATATTTCAGACAGTTATGCTTTGTACTATATATAAAGTAACTTTCTACATATTTGGAGATAGATTTGTTCTAGATTTATTTTATTTTTTGCATTGCTCTCTGCTTATTGGTCAAAATGACAATTATAATTTCATTTACATGTAATACCCAGACTCTCTCTTTCCCCACATTGCATGGTGACCTCAATTATTCCCACAAATCAGATTAGCCTTGTTGACTTCAATAATAAAAGTGAATGAAGAAATGACTGTAATTTAAGCAATTGTTCTTAAGGCCATGGTAATCACCAATTCTAATGGATTTTGGCAGGGCCGAAATGTTTCCTGGCCTGAACTTTAAGATACTTGAAGTTGAATAAAGCTTCACATATTTTCAAGACCTCAAGAAGGAACTCAGAAGAGGAATGTCACCTTAGATTTGACTTATTGTCCACAGTACAAAGCCTTAGATGCCATAATAATTATACACACTTATTAAATAATCAAGCCTTAAGTTACCTGAGTCTGTGTAAAGAGTTCAGAACTGACAAACATGAAAGTAGGGTGTCATAGAATCATAGATTCAAGGAAGTTTAAAAATTTTTTTGAAAGAATGTTACATAGAAGATGAGGTTAGATTGTTTTCGGCTGCTGTAGAGACTAGAACTCAAACCAATAGATATATATTACAAGAAAAGAAACTCTGCCTAAACATTAGGAAGAACCTCTTGACTGTAAAAATCATAGAATCTTAGGCCTAGTTCCCACTATGATTTAAACATAGATCCTCCAATGTAACTCTGTGTTTGTTGTTCCCACTTGAAACTGGGTGCAAACCAACTGCACTCAGTTTCAATTGCGATAAAGTGAGGCAAATGCAAAAGAAACACTCTTTCTGACATTAGTTTTTTGGTGGTTCTTTTGAAAAGAAGCAATTAGCAAGCATGTTCATCAAATGGGAATGATGAACCTGAATCGCATCAAACAGAAGGGGAGGGATTACTGTTGAAGAGGGTTGGCACATCCCTCACCAGTTTTGGGGCAAATTTGCATTCTCCCCCCCTTTCCCAGGACCCATCCTACATTCCAACCTTCTTTCCAGGAGGTTTTCAAAACACCCTCCATGCTGAGCATGACTAGGAAACATGTCCTCCAATTACTGCAAGGCTGGTAGGTCACCACCTCAATTCCCCATGCCCTTGAAGTCCTGCAAGGTTGGGAGAGCAACACCTCACCTGGGAAGAGTCCTCCGTATGACATCCAAGGCTGCATGCATCCCAGGGGAGAGTCCTCCATATGACACCCATGGTTGTATGCATCCCAGGGGGCTTGGAGGACAAGGGGAGTTGAGTTGGTGTACTCCCAGCCAGAGAACATTGGGAGTTGAGGTGGTGCTCTCCCAGCCTTGCAGGACTTGGAGGATATGGGGAGTTGAGGTGGTGTGTGAGACATCCAAAGAAGAAGAGTTCACCACTCATCCTACTTCCTCAGGTGTGTGAGGTGGATTTTCTAGGAAGTTCTGTAGTGATAGCTGGCAGTCCAGATGGTCCTACATGTCCTATACCTGCCTCTGCCATCATGTCTGCTGAGAAGACCTCTGTCACAATCTTTGATGTCGGATGGGGGTATCTGGCCATGTGGGTGTAGGCATCCCATTTCTATGCTTATGGTCAAGATGGGAGTCTTCTCAGCAGACACAATGGTGGAGGCAGGTATGGGGCATGCAGTAGTAGTGGGTCCATGGTGCAGTGGGAGACAGGTGTGTAAACACCTGTGTGTCACTGTGCCAGCTTGGGCACTGATCCAGGACAGGACCTGGGGCAGGATAGCACTGGTTTGGCCTATGCTACCCTGCCCACTACCCTGCCATCTTCTTAGAGCCTAGAAGTCAGAATCAGGCACTGACTACTAGTAGTGATGACAATGATAATGGTGGTAATTATAAATTTCCTTTTTTACCATTTTTCTCTTTACTGGAAGAAATTCTATGAAAATTGCATAATTTCTGAGGACTATTTACAGTTCAGAATGTATTCTGTAAACAAAAATGTTCATGGTTTTAAAGACTACTGCACTGTCTACTTAACAAGTTTTCTGCACAACTCCCTCACCCAGTATGATTAAGTCCCCCCCTTTCCTATGCAGTAAACTTGTTTTCTGAACAGGAAATGCCATTTTTAGCACCATAAAGTACATTCCTTTTTCATGCAGAATGTGACCTGACTGCAACATACAGTGTTCTCCTCATTTGGATCTCCTGACAGAGAAATCTGTTGTTGTTGTTGTTGTTGTTGTTGTTGTTGTTGTTGTATTGTTTTCCAAGTATTTTTGGATATTCTTTCCATCCCATGGTGGTGGTTCCATCTTGAAAGCTGGCAAAATAAAAAGGAAACTGGTGATACTGGTATCTAGCAAGTAGATGGGACAGTTTGCTGTTAGTAAGCAACACACACTTTTCAGGTGGGCATGGTCCCCAGACGGGGAATATAATTTACAAAATTGTTCTTTCATTATGTTTCCCTCTTAACAAAGAGTTCAACTGCATAATAGTCCCCCAGCAACATACTCTTACCCTAAGCTCACTTGAGCATAGACTAAAACTCCTCCAATATGGACTTTTTAGAATGCTCCATGAATTAGTAGTCACAAACATTCAGGCCTTCCTGAAACTGGGGAGAAGAAGACAAGGTTTCCAGTAAGATAATGCCATTTTCTCCCACTTTGGCAGCTAGATACAGGCATCATTTCCTCCCTGCCATTGTAAGATCATGGGCAGAACCCCCTCACTTGCCCATAAGCAGGAAATGAGCAAGCATTTCCTCAGATGTTACTCATTCTTTGATCTATGCATAGGTTCTGCACAGGTATAAGTGCAATACACAATATCAGAAAGAAATCATTAATGTAACTGCTTTGAAGTCCCACTTGGAAATGTTGCAGTCCCACCTAATGATAAAGGACTGGTAACCAACCTAAAATAGTGTTCTGGCAAATGAAATTATCTTCTGATTATGTTGTCAGACTGTACCATGAGACTTGTTTTGCTAAATTCAAGAAGCTCCCTCTGCCTGTAAGGATAATAAAACCAAGTCAAAGGAAAATAGAATAAATTTCAGTTGGTGATTTTCAGGGGTGTGTGTGTGAATCTCTTCATCTGCATCTGTTTCTGTCTACCTCTGGTTTTTATAGGCTGTATCTGCACTACATGAATAATCCAGTTTGCCACCATTTTAACTACCCATGGCTCAGTGCTATGTAATTCTGGGAAATGTACCAGTAGCTTTGAGAGATATTTAGCCTTCTCTGTCAGACAGCTCTGGTGCAACAACAAACTGCAGTTCCAGAATTCCATAGCATTCAGCCATGGCAGTTAAAATGGTATCAAACTGAATTATTTCTGCAGTGCAGATGCAGCCGTATTCTCAGATATAAAATGTAAAAATTAGCGGACAAGCTTATGAACTGAAATGGGAAGAGAAGTGTTTATATCGACTGTTGTTACTATGCAAATCTTAAACTGAATGCAAATGTAATTTGCAACCAAGTGTCTCTTTACCCTCCCCAGAGTTATTTAAAGGGGATTTCCCATAAAGAGAAGCATACTCCTTTGAGTTTATTGTTAAACTTCCCCTAAAGAAATAAGGACCTCGAAAATACAATGAAGAGCAAAGTATGCCAATACTTCAAATTCTGTTTTTTACAGAAACATAAAATGGCCATCTAGTGCACAGCTATTGTAAAATTAAATCATTCTCAGTTGTCATTTTGTAGGGTATATGCCGACAGATTAAAAACTACATGGTGGTTTCAAAAAGTGAGTGTGTAAAAAGAATTTGAAGTATCTTCTCTTTGCAGATGCAATTCCGTCAGTCTGGTTTCCTTATAGTAGTAAAGAAAGAGTCACTGCTGGGTACAATTTAACATTGCTATTTGCCTTGTGGGTACAAGCAACACTTGTCTTAAGACTGCCATGGGAAACACTGGGAAATGACAGTTACATTAACAAGCCAAGGTTACCCCCCTCCTCTCTTCTCTTTTTAGAAAATTCCTATTGTCTTAAAGGTGTTAAGCTTTCAAATTTTAAAGGCAAGCCTTCTAGGGAAGAACAGCAAACACATTGGGACAAATCAAGCAGTATTCATACCTAGAACAGAGCCACTGAAATCAATAGCCAAAAAATTAGCCCAGTGGATTGAACTAGGCTGCATCTGCACTGTTGAAATAATCCAATTTGACTCCAGTTTAATTGTCATGGCCCAATACTATAGAATTCTGGAATTTGTAGTTTTTAGTGACACCAGAGCTCTCTGACAAAGAAGGCTAAATGTCTCACAAAACTATAGTTCCCAGAATTTCCACAGCACTGAGCCATGGCAGTTTAAATGGTGTCAAACGAGATTATTTCTGCATTGGGGATACAGCCCTAGGAGATTATTGCAGTAATAAATAAGGTGACTTGCCTCTTCCGAATTAGGGATGAATACTGGATGGAGCTGGGTATTATCTCATGGATTTTTCTGCCATTGCCACCTCACGACTGCATCCATTAAAAAACCTGGCTAGAATCTGCCCTCAACTGGCCAATTTGCAAAGCTGGGAAGCTCTTGAAAGTGAAAAGTGGTCAGTGAGGGTGGATTCTAGCCAGGTTTTTGCATGGATGCAGTAGGGAGGTGGCAACAGCAGCAAAATCCATGTAATAATACCCAGCTGCATCCAATATTCATCCTTAATTTGAAAGAGGTAAATTGCCTTATTTATCAATGCAATAATCTCCCTAGTTCTGTTTAAGGTAAACTCATTAAGTTATGACTAACTTAGGCTCCACTAGTTACAATGCTCCAAGATACAATATCCAGAATCCTGATTTCATCCTTCTTACATAGGAAAAAAGAAACTTTCTTAACTCTTTGCAAAGCCTCAGAATGCCTTTGGCTATTTGGTACATACAGGTTCCTTTCTTCTCCAGTGGGAGGGAAGAGAAAGTTTATTTTACTGAGGGTTACTCATATCTCTGCCTTCCACCATGAGAAGTGCAGACAAAAGTGCTGAGGAGCTTGAAGGTAGGAGCAAGGAGCTTCTGTTTGGCTAGATCTCTTTTCTTGGCCCAAGGATTTAGGAGCGAGAAAAAGCTATGGCAAACAAACAAAATGTAGTTGCAGAACTTTTCAGCATTCCGACACATACAGTGCAGGATTTGCAGGTTGTAGTCCTTGAACAAGGAAATTACAAAGGAAGACTAGGAAGAGAAAAAGCTGAATTGAATTAAACAGTGTGCCCTCCACATTCACTGGGGTTAAGGGAGCAGGACTCCTGTGAAAGTGGGAAAACCACAAATAAAGAAACACTTTTTAAAACCTGAGAGGACACCTCTCTAGGAATCTCTTAGGTCCTACAGCACAGCCCTATGGTCAACTTCTGCCAGATCTGTACTGTAGGATCTACAAATGACTAGAGAAGTGTGCTCTCTAGAAATTTCTAGGTCCCTCCAGCACAGTTCTATGTTCAGCTTCCAATGGGAGTTGACAATAGAGTCATGCTATAGGACCTAGAGATTTCTGGAGATAACATATTGATCAAATCCACAAATAATGAAATCCACAAAAGCCAAAATCCCAAATGTGGAGGGCCAACTCTATTCACCAATTCCAATCGATTAGCAAGAGTTTTGACATGGAACACTATATATATAAAATTCAAGAGTCCTCCCTATGGCACGTATAACAAAAGGAATATACTCAGAGAGAGTTTTGAACTCAGAGAAACTGACTTTTGACAAACAGGTTTATAACTTTCACATCCAATACTAACTGACCACTGTAAGGATCTAAAAGAACTGCATTACTTCACCCAACCCTTTGAAAATTTAGGGCAAGGGACATGATTTTCATCTTTTGGATCCTATAACATTCTATCCCACTCCCACAACTGTATAAATATGTATCATGACCTGAGACATTGATATCACTCTTACTGCATTTGTAAAAGTGGAATGATATCCATGAAAGGTCATGCTAAAATAAAATAAAATTTCCCACTCCTTTCCTCTTTTTAATGCTGTAAGAGCATTAACATGGATGTTTCAAACAACACCAAAAAGTTTGCAGTGCAGAGAACCATAAATTAATCTAAGGTTAAGAATTGAAAACTCTGGCCAACTGCACATGTTTTGACCAAAATAACAAAATTGATAATTTCTGAGGTATCAGGTGCAGTTCACAAACAAGATTAGACAATCATTCAGAACTTCCCAGCTCACCTTATATCTGTAATAAGGACTTGGACACCTGGAAAAATAATAGTTTGCAAAGTCCCATAGACCTAGGATATTGCAGCTGCAGTTCACAGGAAAGAAGCAAGGGAGGTGCATCTGATTAATGATTATAATCCAAGTACAGAAATCTTGAGGGCATGGCATTTAAAATATGGGCCTCACAAATTCACCTCCTCAAAAACATATCAAATCAAATTCAGCAATGTATCAGATGAGAGTGGTCTATCATACATAGCATCACATGCAGACTTTCTGTAGCACTAGGACACAATTCACTAACAAATGCTGAAATCTCAGAAATATATATATTGAGCATAGTGGCTGCTCATCCTTAAATTATTTCAGGTTGATTTTTTGTAAGAAAAAAAAAAGCTGCAGATTATTTCAGGCTCAGAGCCACTTCTTCCTGTACAGCTAGTATTCTTTTCAGGGACCAATCCTGAAGAGGTAACAGAGAACCTCAAATAACAAGGGGAATTTGGGGAGGAGAAATAGGGTCATCAATATTTGTACTGACAGATTGTGGTTTTACTGAAATCCTTCTGGGACTCCACTTCTAGTAGAAAGTGTGTCGAAGCAGATGTAAACACATTTGCAATAGCCCACAGGAAACTTGAAAATAGCCACATTTGGCAAGGCAGAAAACACTTAAGGGACTAGTTTGGAAGGTCTCTGTTTATACTGTACTTATATTAAACTTCAAAGAAATTAGAACAGATGCACTTTCCTGATGATCATAAACCATTGGAAAAGAGAAAGTAAGGAGTTAAATGTTGTCGATACTGAGGATTTAAAAAAGCAAAACCTAACAGTAATGACATGTCCTTCCAATTCAATTATTCAACATCATTTATTGAAATTCTAAAAGAGAGGGGGAGGCAGCCATATGCAAATCCCTAAGTGCCACAACTATTAATTATCTCTGAACCCTACAGAAATTCAGTCAGAAGTGAGGGAAAAAAATAAGCTAGTAATATGACATCCAAGAAAACATAAATGAAGGAGTAGCTGTGTTGACTAGCTAAACAAGAATCCAAAACCCAAAGTATCCATCCTGGTGATATCTGCATTAGAATAACCAGAAGGCACCATGTTCATCCTGCTCAGGTTTGAAGCTCACTAGATGATGATGATGATGATGATGGTGCAGATGCAGGGGAAGAAAAGTAATGTTGTTACAGTTACAAGTCTGCATCTTGATTTCTTTGAATTTATAGTGGGAAGATATATGCAGACAGAAAGTTCAGGCCATGCCCTTCTATATAGATATGAGATGGCTGGGAACAAAGGCAATAAATGAAAGCAATAAAATTTCTTTTTTCATTTGCAACCACAAATTGTTTCTCTTGGAGATCTGGGTCTGTCTCTGTCCTATATGAAGTTGCTGGCCCCTAGGTCAACCAAGGTCAGTGACTCCATTTGGAAGCCCCTGTATTATCAAGTGGATAGATAATTTAGGTGTGGAAATAGACAAACCATGTCAATAGGAGTTCAATGTACCTTGTGCTACAGGGTAAAAGAATGTTGAACCTTCTGGTTGGCTCAATAAGGGTGTCACCACAATGTGTATTTCAAATTTTTGGATATTTTTTTTTATGATCAAGATATCTCTGAATTTTTCTCTTGATTTCAAGATACCAAACATAGTGTGCATTTACTCTGTAGAAATAATGCAGTGACACTACTCTAAATGCTGTAGCTCCATCTGATAGAATCCTAGGGTTTGTAGTTATGCAAGGTCTTTAACCTTCTCTACCAAAGAGTGTTGTGCCTTGTTTCTGTGCAAAACAACCACATGCAAATTTTTATACAGAACAAGTTCCAGACTGTGATAATTATCACTGA
>CM034702.1:7482426-7495532 GCA_020142125.1 Phrynosoma platyrhinos
GGCCGCATCCGGCCCCCGGGCCTTAGGTTGCCTACCCCTGTGTTAGTCTGTAATATCAGTATGCAAAGAGATCTTGTAGCACCTTTGAGACTCACATAAGCTTTTGTAGTCTATTTCCTCAGAATCTGGTGAAGTAGACTAAGTCTACAAACTATGACTGGAAATGTGAGTTGTGCTGCCATAAGGTAGACTCTACAATATAGTAACTTACTAACATGGTGCTACCCATACAGTAAGACAGGGGTAGGCAACCTTTCCCCTTTAAGGGCCGAGGGACTTCAGCTCCCAGAAGCCTCAGCCATGTTGACCAATAGTCCCATGTTGGCCAATAGCTCCTGGGATTCTGGGAGCTGAAGTCCCTTGGCCCTTAAAAGGGAAAGGTTGCCTACCCCTGCAGTAAGATATCTACAGGCTCAGATTAACCAAAGATTTGAAGAAGTGCAACATTTTTTAAAATGTTGAATGGGGAATATGTCCCTAAAAAAACTGTTCAGTGACACCTGAGAATGTTTAGTGACCAGGAGAGTCTGGCTGAGATCCTACACTGAAGAGATAAGAGTATAACTTTACATTCTTGAAGTCATGTGGTGGTTGTGCAATACTGTCTCATTAGTGGATTGCAGTGCTGGAAAAGTGCATCTGCAGAGGAATGCACAATGACATATGCATCTGCAGAGGAATGCACAATGCACATTTGCATGTGCTATGGACAATGTTTGTTCATGTATAACCATGTGCAATGTGCAAGTATATCAATGTGAAATTGATGCCCTCCTCCTTCCCTAGTTGCGGAACAGACTTCATGAAGAAAGCTGGAAAGCTATTCCCCACCATCCCCCAGTCCAAAATTTCTTGCCTCAGGAGGCTTTCTCATCTGCCTAATAACAGGAATCACCATGATTAAAATGTATTTTTCAGTAATAAAATGGTGAACTGTACATACTGTACATACTGTAATATTCTTTCAGCCATCATTCCCCAGGGCCTGAAAACATATTTCAACTTTCAATTAATGCAATGCCTTCTGTTCATGGCTAACAAATTGCTTATGTCACTGACACATTACTAGTTCTCATGGAAACAATGACTTAGCCTAACCTTCAGACACTTTCCCCTGGACCGGACACATGGAAAGAGACTGTAGATGGATAGAAAATTACCTTAAAACAGCAGCATTTGATGATTATCTGCAATTGTGTGATTTCAGTTTCCCCACAATTTTGCTCTTGCATTGACACATATGAAATCACAAAATGCAGTCCAGCCTCCCCCCCCCCCCCCCCCCACTCATCCCATATTTTTTTAGGTTCTGTTTGGACTTATACATTTGCAAGTTTTTCTTCTGTTTGACAAAAGGTTTTTATTTTTGTTTTGGAGAACTACTAGAAAGAAGGAAGTGACTTGTGACTGGGACAAAACTGAAGATTGAATCAATGAACCAGCCAATAACTGGTGTGCAAACCAACTTCTGCTGAAACTTAGCTTTTAACCCTGTATTCAAAACACAGTGTATTCTTTATCCACCAGTGTTGTGTTCAAGCTTTTTTCTCCTAGTCTCAAGTCAAGTCTCAAATCCCTACCTTCAAGTCTCTAGTCAAATCTCAAGTCCTTGTAAAATACTTTCAAGTCAAGTCTTGTCAAGTCTCATGTCTAGGAAGCAACTTTAAATGGAGAAAAAGGTGGTGGTTGTCTTTTTCAGAGGGGAACAACAAATATGTTAGGTAATGGGCTAGAGATAGAGGTTGAAGTCTGCTCAGCAGCCTGTTCCTGCTGCATGTTGGAGAAGCCTTCTTCAGCTTTTGAAAAGCTTTAAAATAATCCTTCCATCTCAAACCCATTTCCTAATGTATTTGCCATTCTACACTGACAAATGTGCTCTGCATTCTGGGCACAGGTCTTGCCTGTCACTCAAAATGTACAAGTCACAAGTTGAGTCAAGCCAATGCATCATTTATTGCTGAGCCAAGTCCAAGTCAAGTTATTGAAACAATTTGACTCCAACTTGAGTCCAAGTCAATTGACTTGAGTCTACATAACTGACTTCCATGATGTTCAAATAATGCACAGGACACCTCTATGTACCTTTGATTACAAGAAATAGGGCCTTTGATTAGGAGACAGCTAGGAAAGGTTGTGGTGTTGCATTGTGTGTACTTTTATGAAATAGACACATTTCCTTGTTTTACAGCAGGTTTTACTTTGGGGTTTAATCGTAAAATGTGTGCAGTGGATGTTGATATGTGTATGCATAGAAGAAAGTGTTGCATCCGACATGGTGCTCCTCCAAGGATTATCTCAACATCAGGAATAACTGCTGCTTGTGCACACTACAGCCTCCCTCACCATTGATAAAAATATTTCCCGGGAATTTGAAAATATGAAGAAAAGCTTGGAATGCAAGGAAACTACCACAGAAGGAAAAGAAATCATGGAGCATTTAGGTGGAATTGGCTAGTGAGTGGAACTGTGGATGAAAAGTGACAGAAAGTCCCTTTGCATGAGCCTGGCATTGATATAATTTATTGATTCTGCAATCATGTGCTCCATAACATCCTTACTGCACCAAATGTGAGTGGATGAAATTTTCATTGATCATATTTTTGTTGTTGTTTTTGTTTTAGCCACTAAATATCAGTTGGAGTATCATCACTGTCAAGACAACTTTGAGCTACAGGAACCTTAGATGTTAATCTAGACTTTTCTTTCTTGTTCCTATGCCACAGTGACAATAAGGATGATTACAAAGTTTCTGGCACCTGAGTATCATTTGTAGGTTTATCTGGTCACTTTATAAGTTGGCTCAAGAGGAAGATAAAAAATGAAATATCTAGGGAGGAAGAAAAATGACATTGTACTTCCCTCCATCTCTACATGGCATATTGAATTGTGAAAAGCTTTTTGAGTGGGAAAAAGAAAGAAAAAAAGAGGGAGGGGAGGGGTGAGAGAGAGAGAGAGAGAGAGAGAGAGAGAGAGAGAGAGAGATCCTATCTTTTCCAAAGAGAAGAAAGAAAAATGAGAAACATCACTGAGTGAGAATTACAGAGGTGTACCATAATTACTTGGCACTACTATATACTCCAAAGGCAGTTTTGAGCTTTAAAGCCTACATATTGTCCAATTTATCATCTCCTCTGCAGCATTTTTACTTTTAGCAAGGGACATACATCATAACACTCAGCAAATTTTAGAAATGGCTACTCAACATGGACAGATGGTGTTTAAGATGTGTGATGATGGGCTGACTTTGTTCTGAACATAGCAATGTCAGCAGGAAAGAAAGCTTCTTGGGTTATAGTTTTATTATCCAGGATTGGCCAGTATTCTGTCAATAAGGTGCCATTGGAATGGGCCCAGTAGGACTACTTTAGAAGATTATAGTGTTCATCCATGGTAAGAAACAAGACTGAAATTAGGACTAGTCACCCTATAATGTTATAGCATTTAGAGGGACTATCACACACTGAAAGTGAGCATACCTTGTATATGTTAGAGCTTTCAATAATACACTTCTCAGACACTGGAGTGTTTTCTGTGACAATTTTTGGCTAAAGGTTTGTTGAGGTCCCCCTCCCTGAAAGACGTATATACTCCAAATGTAACATTAGCTGTCACAGTGTGCATCCTTTGTTGTTTGCACACAGAAAGAATTATTATGAACTTGGAGAAAGTGGACAGACCAAAAAAACAACAAGGAAATCTACCATACAAAACATAAAGATCTACCAACATCTTATATAAATAATAGGAACAGTAGGTCTGTCCAGATTCCACATTTACCATCTTCATTGTTCACCTCTGGATGCATTCCAACTTACCAATATCCTTCTTTAATTTTGCTGAACAGAATTGGACAGATTATTCCAGGTCAGTTCTGACCAAAGCAGAAAAATAGCAGTGATAGCTCCCTCAGTCTGGGCATGATATCTGGTTACTGCAATCTAGAATTGTATTATCTTTTCCCTGCTGTTGTGTCACACTGTTGACTTATGTCAAGCTTGTGATCTACCAAGACCCCTAGTTTCTTTTCACATGTACACCTATCAAGCAGTGTGCCACCCATCTTACATTTAATCATCTGATATGATTATTTCCTGTACAAATGTAGTGCCTTACATTTATCTCTGTTGAAATTAATTTGGTTAATTTCTGCCAAATAAATTAAGGATATAATGAAGCTATATTCTTTCTTCTGTGATATTATCTATCTCTTCCTCTTTGGTGTCACCTGAAAACTTGATGGACATCATCCAAATCATTTATACAGACATTAAACAAAACTAAATCCAGGAAAGAACCCTAGTGTAACCCACTTGTCACTTCTCACCAGGCTGATGAGGAACCACTGGTGAATATTCTTTGGGTTTTTCCATCAATCAGTTAGAAATGCATCTAACAGTAATCTTGTCCAACCTGCATTTTGTCAACTTTCCTGCAACAAATTTGAAGGAGAAATTGTCAAGACCTATAGGGAAATCAATATACACTAGATCAACACATTCTCCATATCTACCCATCTTGTAACTCTGTCTAAAAGGAGGCATGCTGGCCAGGTGACCCCCCTCATGGCAACTGGGCCAACCAATATGTCAGGTGGTACCATTTGCCATGGAGAGGGAGGCGCCACAAAGAATAATCACAATATGCCCAATTGGAAGGAAAGGCCCACAACTTTATTGAATACAGATGACATTTAGGGTTGGCCCAAAGCATGAGGTCTGGATCTGACATTGACCAACCCACCACGAGGCCTGCTGGGATCCCTGGGGCAAGATCCCCTGGGCCATCGCCACTTGGCTCTCTCCCTTCTTGGCCTCCCAAGGAAGTTGCCTCTCAGGCCTCTGTTGTGCTGTTGCTGCCGTGCCCTCCACCTCCACCTCGATCCTCCTCTCAGCTCCCTCCTTTGCTGCCAGAGCCAAGCCAAAGAGGAGTGGTCTGCTCTAGGAGAGAGCAGCTTGGTAATGGTGCCATCTCTCCTTGTCACATGGCATTTTATAGGCCAAGCACCAATCAAAACCAGAGAGGCCCAGAAAAAACACCACTTTCAGCCTCCCAACCAATCCAACCATCTCCCTGCCTTGCAACTCCCCCCCCCCCCATGGCATCCAGGCCAACTGGTAAGTCTGATGGTCCTATTTATAATTTCATCAAGATCTGGTGGTGTGCAAAGTGACAAGAAAAGATCCAGATTTTCTTTTCATTAAGGGATTTACAGTTTATTCAGACATAGAAGTAAGCAAGGAAGATGAAGCAAAGACAATATGAAAAAGAAATCAGTTTATATTTGTATTATTTTGAATGTAATTTCTTTTGAATGGAACCCATTCTTTGTTTCTTCACTCCTACTTCTCATCTATGAATCTCAGTATTTACTCTACCAAGTGTCTGTAATATTTCCTAGCCAATATTTCCTAGCCCACAATTATCATAGGAGAAAAGCTCCAAAGTGACAATAAGATTGTGTCAGCAATTAAGGGGACTACATTGTCACAGCCATTCATCTGCAGCTTTTGGCCAGAATGGGACAGTTATTGATCTACCCCCATAAACATACACACACTTATATAAAATTTGTTCCAAGACATTACTTTATTTCATGTGATTCAAATAGAATGAATTGTCTACATGGGATGGAACAAGAAATGAATGTTTGTTAAAGTTTATGTATTGGGATGAAAGATTTCACTCACTGTTCGTTGGAAGCTGTGAATTATGTCTATGTGGTGTGATTGTGAAAGAGGGTGAGAGGAAGTAATTGAAACCAAGCTAGTCAAGTAGTTTTTGTACAAATAACTAAGTAATTTTAGCACATAAGTACTACTGAAATTTAACAGGAACAGCCTCCTCACCAGACAATGTAGATCATCTATACTGCATGTAATTAAATTATAATTTCTATAGCTCTTTTTTAAAAAATCAAATAATTTCACAGGGATTATATGAGTGATCTTTGCAGTTTCCTAGAATCTTGCTCTTTTAACATCTCTTTCCACATGGATTCTTTCTCAGGGCCCAAACAGATTTTTTCATAGGATCTATGATAAGTTTTTCTGATACCTGGCAACATTTTTCCCCATTTTCATTTAGGTAGATTTTAAATATTGCTCAAAGTGACTTAGAGTGACTGAGGTATTTCATTATTCCCATGGCAATTCCACATCTGATAGTTCTGTTGAAGAATCTGTACTCAGGACAAAAGGCTACTGTCAGAATGGAACATGGAGAAACAGAAAGGTTCCCAATTGGCAAAAGAATCAGGCAAGGCTGCATCCTATCACCCTACCTATTCAACTTATATGCAGAACATATTGTAAGGAAAGCAGGCTTGGACATGGAAGAGGGAGAAAAAGGCAGTTAACAACATGGTATTTCCAATGTACAAAAATGTTCACATGAGTGCTAGTGGGTTTAGTATCAAGGATTTATATTCAAAGACCCAGAGCTGGGAAACACATGTGTAGAGCCTTTGTTTTAAATTGCTGCCAGTCTCCTTTTGATGGCAGGCAAAAAAAAGTAACCAACATAATTTATGTATTGTAAAATGCTACTACTGCTCATTCCAATTAAAAATAAAATCTTTTTTTTGAACCCTTCAAAAAGCAAACTCTGAGGGAAAGCAAGTGTTCTTTATTTGCAGGATAATGTATTGTTCATGGTATCATGGAGGAAAATGTCCTCCAATAGAGGTTTGTTCTTTGTACAGACAAATGGATCATGATATTTTGACACTGAAATTGTGTTCTCATGGAACTTTTCTACTTATTATGTACTGTCTGCTGGCTTTTTTACCCACCGTCCTTCTTCAGAAGTAGCAGCCTGTTGAGCTTAACCAGCTGTTCATCATTGCTTAGATCCATCCCTGGTTTGTGACACTTTTGAAACTGTTCAACAAATGCAATCCACTTGTTCCCAAAGGTAGCCTGTTTATTAGTGCTTCTGTGCTTTGCACTTTCTTCTTGTTGAGTCTCAAGTGCCTTGTTTGTTCACAAAATGTCTTCATGCTCTGAAATGGTAGTACCATGAGACTGGCTATACCAGTTCCTCCAAGGCTTTGTGTTGACCTTAATACATCCCTGCCAAGAGCTCAGTGATATCAGCTATTCAGCTGCTAAGTGATATCAGGGAGCTTCTGCATGTTGAGTTTGGTAGGGTTCCTTTCTTTCCATGCCTCCCTGATATGCTGGGACTCTGTTTATTTTAAGAATTATGTAGTCAATAATGCTTCATGTGAGGAGCCCCTAAATTAAAAAAAATGCCCCCCCCAGTGAAATTTTCCTTCAGTCCCCAAATTTCTAGCCCTGGAGAGAGTGAGACACTGAAAATCATTTGCACTTCAACCTTTATATTTACTGTATTCACAGTACTGTATTTGTGTTCATCGTTGCATATAAGCATAATAGCTTGTGTGATATATTTTTACCTGTACTTCTGTGTATTTGCACCAACTACATATGTACACATCTTTGATGGACAGGTAAATAAAAAAATAATGTGGAGCACCAGTGTTGTGTAACCAAAAATCATTTATGGAAGCTTGTCATTTTACACTAACAAGACCTCTGAATGGAGAACATGAGATCCTTGAATCTGAATTTGCTGTGAATAGCCTCAATGTCACTTTTAATAGTATAGACAAACCCAAGTTGCTGTGAATCTGGAAAATCTGGGGCACCACAGAGAAGCTCTTTGTTTGCCCTTTTTCTTTGGATGCCTTAACTTTGTTCCTAAATGATCAAATGCAGTTTTAATTTTCTGAAATGCTAGAAATTTCACAAGTGAAGGAAAATTGCATCTAAGGGACAGAATTCTTATTTGGAAGGGACATTGCCCTCATTTTGTCCTCCTTGTAGCGACATCTCTGGGTAGATGTCTTCAGGACAAATTAGAACTGAGCCCACACCATGTCATCATTTCTTCTGCCAGTTATAAGACATAGAGCATTGCTTACTGCCATTTACACAAGAGTGTTTGCCAGCTTCTCAGATTGGTTTTTCCCATAAAAAGTCACCAATTCATTGCCAACAAGCAAAAAGACTGTTATTGCTCTTCAAGCAACCATACAGTGTACTCTCATATTAAGCAGTACTGCTTCCCATTAATTTAACAAGCTACAGATTAGAGCTTGCACACTGTTTCAGACTTTATTTATTCTGTGCTGACTTCTCTTGTTGTGTGAGTTTTTTGGCACTGTACTATGCAAGCTGACTATTTTGTCATAGTTTATGGAATTAATTTATGTAGTGTTTCATATATGTTTAACATCTTATTGTAAATTGTGAATTTTGGTATTTATGATTATTGGGTTTTAGCATTGGTTATAGACACCATATCCATTTATTTTGCTATTATATTCCATTGCATCTTACCTTTAGTTTTACTATTGAGATCAGGCATGGTGTAGTGATATGAGTGCTGGAATTTAACTTTTAGGATCAGGGTTTGTATCCCCCACTCAGACATGGAAACCCATTGAATGACCTTGGGCAAGTCACATACTCTCAGCCTCTTCTTCATAGAGTTTGGTTTCCAGACCTGTCACCATTTTAATCACCCTCCTCTGGGCACATTTCAGCTTGTCAACATTCTTCTTGATTTGTGGTGCCCAGAACTGGACACAGCACTGGACATGTCTGGATGGCTGTAAAGCATAGCCTAGAGTAGTGATCTTATTTTAATCTTTGCTAAATTGAACCTATTCCAATCCTGGATTTGTACAGCAGCTAGAAAAATAAAATAATAGTGATAACAACAACAGTGAGAAATCTCAGTTTTTCCACTCCTGCATTTTCTTGCTGAGCAAATTTCTAAACCCTCAAATTAAGCCTTGTCAAATGAGCAAGCTGTTGTCTTCATTAAGGCAAAATAATTTATTTGTATGACTTCAGGTGGTCCTTGAAAACTAATGTCGGATGTAATGTTATCAGAGCAGGCAATACATTAGCATAAGAGTTGTTTATTCAGCATTTACACTCTGAAACAAAATGTGAACCAGTCAGGATTGGAGAAATTACTTGGGCAACAAGGAAGCTGATTATTGTGTACAGCTTGGTGCTGGCTGCTCCAAAATTTTAGAATAAATAAACCCACGTAGCTAGGCATGCTGTGAAGTAATTGCCACTGGAAAGTATTATGTTATTTTTTTCCTTTTCTAGTTTATTAATGAGTTTTCAATATAAATTTCAATATAATCCAGAGATAGTTGTACTGAAAAATATGGAACTTGTATGTTTTTTTCTGTTATAAAATGTACCACATAATTGTCATAACAGCATGCAGCATCTGTTGGTGTTGGGTTAGACCTCAGTCCCTGAGAAACTAGATTTTGTGATGTCCTTGAAACACAGAGTATAAGTATGCAAAATTAAGCTTTTTTTCTCACTGCTAAAGCTGTATATGCTTTAGCCTATTTGTGTTAAGCTATGGCAATGACCCTCTGAAGAAAATTGCCAAGAAAACCCTATGGTAGGCTCACCTACCAATTGAAGAATGAGTCAGACAAGGCTGTATCCTTTCACCCTACCTGTTCAACTTATATGCAGAAAAGGCTTGGACATGGAAGAAGGAGGAGTTAAAACAGGAGGAAAGAATATCAACAATATAAGATATGCAGACAACACCATAATACTAGCAGAAAACCTCCCAGACCTGGAGCACCTACTAAGGAAGATCCAAGAAGAAAGTGCAAAGGCAAGCTTACTGTTGAACATAAAGAAAACAAAAATAATGATCGCAAAGAATCTACATAAATTCAACCTAGAAAACGAAGGAATAGAAATAGTAAAAGAGTTATCATACCTGGTATCAAACATTGATAGGAAGGGGGACTGCAGTAAGGAAATCAGGGTATGTTTTAAAAATTCTGAACTTATTCCCCTTTCCCATTGCCATTCGCACCCTGGGATGCTTTCTTTAAAGTTTAAGACCTCACAGTGTATAATGATGCCCACTACCACCTTTCCTCCTCTCTGACCAGAGTTCCTTTCCCAAGTTGTATTAATGTTTAGGGCATCTCCATGGCAGAAAGTATGTGCAAGAAAGCAGTATATGTTGTCATTACCTCAATGAGTCTGTTTGCAATACCCAGGGTCTCAGCCCTTATGATACAAAGGAACCATTGTATGAAGTAAAAATCAATATGGGGGTACCAGAGTAAACTGTTGGGGGTAATTCTGGTGAGCAACTGTTACCAAGCAAATGTCTTAAAACACTTATGTACCAAGGGTTTTGTAGTAAACTTAAATGGCACATCCAACTGCCCAGATCTCCTTTGAATACTTGAACTCTGTATGGGCTGAGGGAAAATGGATCTCAACAGAAGACAGTTTTCCCAAGACTCCATCAGTCCTGGAGCTAGTCTTGAGCAGAATTAGATTCTTCCTCTTAAATAAATGGAATATCACAGCAGAAGCTGTAACTAACTAGCTGCAGACAGTAGAAAAGTTCTCCATGACAGAGAGAAATTGTTCCCAAAACTCTAATATGCAGGCTGCATCTATATCTTAAGTCATGCTTTCAGCAGCAGTCCATGAAACAACTTATAAAATACAGGCTGCTGTATCAGTAAGCCAGTGAGCAGATCAGTTAGTTCCACATGAAAGTTGCCAGGAAAAATCTGAATTGTCATGCTTGTCTTGGTCCACTATGCTTCACAGATTGTCCATGGGCCAGAAGCAATGTGTGCTCCAAAATCCCTATTGGAGTTATCCTCACAGATTACACACAAAGGAAAAGTGTGCATAGAAAGCCATCCACATTTCACAGACACAATATCACAATACACTGCTTTAATCAGTGTGATGGATATATTCAAGCAATATATAAAATTTAAAACATTTGCACAACATGCATGCATTTAGGGAGCGTGGGGGGAATGAAAGAAAATCAGTGTGACATTTTTAAAAGTGACAAAACCAACACAGGCTGAATGTAGAGGTGAAAAGAAAATATGTCCACAGTTTTGAACTTTATAGATCATCACAATCCTAAATGTAGCAAAACTGAATCAAATCATATCTTACAAGAAAATGCAAATATTGCATTACAGACTATTAATATAAAGTTCTAGCAAACAGATATGGATTAAAAAGCCCTTAGTCCTAATTTCATCCCAGTGTTCTGTCTCTCTTGATTCTCTCCCTTACCCTCCAACTCTTCCACCTTGGTGCTAATTCAGCTTGCACCAGTGTTTACCTAAATTGGAAATCCCATTGCTCCTAAATGTAAATGTTGTCTCACTCATAATCCCTAAATAAGGACCTAATCCCAGGAACCATTTCTAGGCACCTTCTTCAGCAACAACATCATGTATACCTTGAGTTAATCAGAACTTCACAAAAATGCACTTAAGAGCTAACTGTAAAGAGGCCAGATCCGAGTCTAGGGCATCTCTCCAGACCACAACAGGCATGGGGGTTTCTTTGTCTTTCTTGCCCTCTATTTGGGTTGTCAAACTTGCCATATCTTGGGTTTCTGCCACACTGCAGAATTAATGCACTTTGATACCACTTTAGTTGCCATGGCTCTATCCTATGGAATCTTTGAAATTGTAGTTTGATGTGGCACCAAAACTCTCTGGCAAAGAAGGCTAAATGTCTCAAGAAACTACAAATCCTAGAATTTCATAGCTTTTTACCATGGCAGTTAATGTTATGTCCAACTACATTAATTCTACAGGTGTAGATTCAGCCTTGGTCCTCTGGGAAAATTCATTCTTTGAACTACACCTAACAGAAGTCAACCCAAATGTTATGCTACAGGAAGAAACACTTGGGCCAATTGAAGCTGCAGCCACACGTGGTTTTATTGTGCAACATTGCTGATTTTGCTCAACATTTTTGTTGTGTGATACTGCTGTTTACTACATTGAAAAAAATCTTGCACAAAACACACACATGGTTGCCTGAAAGCAATCCTTTCTATATCGACAGCTGTGCATTTTTTAGGATGTGCTGCACACTTCTCAGGAGGAGCTGTATTGCTTCTGGAAAACTGTGGATTTCTGGGGAAGCTGTTCAGCATTTTTTAGCTGTGCTATTTTCCATTATTATGGGGGAGGATCCCCCAGTGTCTTGAAGATTCT
Source organism: Phrynosoma platyrhinos (assembly GCA_020142125.1). Lineage (NCBI taxonomy): Eukaryota > Metazoa > Chordata > Lepidosauria > Squamata > Phrynosomatidae > Phrynosoma > Phrynosoma platyrhinos. Next base: position 7,494,503 of record CM034702.1, read on the forward strand.
TTCATGACAACTCAGAGGTATTCATCACCTCCACCCACAGATCCTTGTGCTCAGAACTGAAAGCAGCTTGAATTTCACATTTTTCTTAAGCAAGAAATGTTCAGAGATGGTTTTGCCAGTTCTTTCCACCGAAATGTAACATACAGCACCTGTTATTCATTGGCAGTCTCCCACCCAAGTATGAACCAGAGGTGACCCTTCTTAACTTCCAAGATCAAATGAGACCTGGTGTATATATATTCTTTTACTTTTCTAGATTAGGGATGGACAATTGGTAGAGGGGTGCATTGATACTACATGGGAGTGTCCATGGGAGAGCCTTCATGCCCATTTCATTTTAATTTTTTAAAAATAAAAGTAAATTTGTTTGCTCACCAGCATTCCCTTCCTCTCAACTCCCTCCTTTTCCTTGGTTAGTGAGCAAGCAAGCACTTTCCCCCTTGTTTATGGCTCTTTTTTCTTCATTTTCTCCATCTTGTAGGTATATTTGGCATCTATATGACACATGGCCAGAGGAATCCCATTATTCTCCAGTTTCCTGGTTTCTCTTCCAAATACCTTGTTGCTGAAGACCCAGGCATTCATGATACCAACAGCCTTGTGTCTTCATTTGGTTTGGAGGCCATAGATGTGAGAATTAAAAAAGGGAAGGATTGAGAAAGCAGCAAGAAATCAAGTGCTTACTTAACCACAGTGCAGGCACAGGTAGTGGCAACTTCTGCTTCTTCACCATTGCTTCTGATTTGCTTTCAATGCCTTCTTACTTTTCTGTCTTGTTGTGTTAACTGCCCTCAAGTTGACCTAGACTCATGGTGACATCTTGACTCATGGCAACTATGGATGAGACATCTCCAAGACCCACTGTCCTCCACTGCTCTGCTTCATTCCTGCAACCCCTTAATACCCGTAACCTCCTTAATAGAGTCCATCCATCTGGCATGTGGCCTTCCTCTCTTCCTACTTCCCTCCACGTTTCCAAGCATTATTATCTTTTCCAAAGAATCCTCTCTTCTCGTGATGAGTCCAAAGT
>CM034702.1:7501438-7531532 GCA_020142125.1 Phrynosoma platyrhinos
CTTTTACTCTGGTACAAATGGAGCATCAAACTCCACACTGCATATTATTAATATGCTGTGTCCTATGAAGGTTGGATGCTTCTGTTTCTTTGCATGACAGGCTTCTTTGTCACAACTGGTGATTGGAGGTTAGTAGTGGAAGCAGAAGGAGTGAATCAGGAGATGGCTCAGGGAAACTACCCTGCAGTTTAGGACAATGGTAACATTGGGCCCACCTCAGCTTGTCTCTCCAGAACCTTCTCAAATGGGCAAAAGCAGAGGTCAAATCTGAGCTCCTACCAATTTAAACCCATAAATTTCCTCACTGGCTGGCCTGACCAGGAATTGTCTATGTCAGCTGCTTTCAGGATCTTCCCTGCTCCTTCCACAGGGAATGATATTGGGATGGCTTTGTATCAAAATGTATTGCAATAAAATTGTGGACAACCCCTTTCCTCTGTTTTTGAGAGCATTTGCCCTTGTGACAATGGTGCCACAATCATAAATGTGAAAAGCAAAATGTAACAAGGTCATAAGCTACATGTATGCCATCATAATTGCCTAACAAGATGCCAGGCATTATAGAAATGAGTTGAAAATATTTGTTTTTAGATTATATATCTATGTCCTGAATCCTGTTGCTAGTTCTAAATGGAAAAATGAGCTTAAGTGTTGATTCATAATTCAACAGTTGGATTAAATGGGCTTACTCCATTTTGGTCTAATCAACAAGATTCAAACCTAGAGCTATACAAGGGGGTATCGTAAAATTTTAATTATCACCTTTAAAAAAATTGTCAGAAAGTTAGTTTTAATTTGTAGTTTTTAATTTATCTCTACATAGTCACCATCCAGATTTACACATTTTTCTCAGTATTTCTTGACCCTTTAAACACTGTTATTGTAGAAGTCTGCAGATTGTGCCTTAAACCACTCCTCCACTTCATGAATGACACCATCTGTGATTTCAAATTGGTGACCCTGCAACAGATTTTTTTTTCATTTTTGGGAAAAGAAAAAGTCATTTGGTGATGATGACACTGAAAAAATTCATCAATATGCCACATTAACTTTCATGTGATAAATTATTACTTTACGATAACCCCCATCTTACACTTTAGTCAGTTCTGGCACAACCTGTAACAAAACTAAATGACACAATGTGTTGATTTTCTCAACATCATGCATTTAGGGACCAGTGATGACACTGACAATATTTCATCAATATGTCATAATAACTTCCAGGTGATAATTATTACTTTAAGATACCCCCTCATATCTGATGTTTTTGTATGTTTTAAATCTGTACTTGTTTTACTAACTTTCAAACCTCCCTGAGTCCCATTATTGGGGTGGGAGAGGCAAGATATAAATAAATGTAATGGAAACAATAACGACTGGCAGTGGTACAAGTTTGAAAGACTAACTGAAACCTTTGTTTGGGTTCACTCCTTGTCTCTTTGCACCCAGACTCTATGAAGTAACAAAGGGAGCATTGTTTCAGCTAGCCAATCAGGTCTTAGAGAGAGCATTTCATTTGAATGCCTGTGGCAATATAAAGGCGTAGCTTGAGAGAAGCTATTCACATTAGCAGATGGATGGCTGACCTGAGCTGAACATTACTGAGCCATGGCTGCTGTTGTCAAAAGGAAAAGGCGAAACCAACAGTCTCATCAGAGAAAGAGCCAAATAAACCAGGCAAAACGGAGAAAGATGCAAGCCAAACAAAAGAGAAAGGCAAGATCTAAGCAAGCCACAAAACGTGTGAAGAAACCACTGAAAAAGAAGGGTTCTCGCAGAAGTAAGGAATGCCAGTTAACCAACAAGGCTAAAGGAGTCCTGGGATCCTGCGTGGAAGGACTTAGCAAAGGTGTGTCCTCTGAGGCAGAGCACTCAAGGAAGGAAAACTGTGAACCACAAAGTAGTGGTCAGGTTCTTCAAGCAGCCTTGGAACCATCCATGTCAAAAGGACACACCAGGCGCTCAGTGACCCCAGGTATCAAGAGGACTAAGAGAAAGAAAGAGTCTTCTATGGAAGATACTGAAAAGGTGTCCAGTCCTTCTGAAAAACAAGCTGTACCAAACCAAAAATTGCCAAAGCAACGCAAACAATCAGCTACATCTGTGTCAAACTAATGCTCCTAGAAGGAGGAGAAAAAAAGCCCTCTTCCTTGTTGGGAAAATCTGGGGCTGATATAAAAGAAACAACAAAAATTTAGGAAGAAGTGACACCATCCAAACTTATCTTTCTATTGTAAAAAGCTCATCATGTGTTATTGTCTAAAATAATCCAACTTTTAGCCCTTTCTTGGAAGCCGTGCCACCATCTGATGTACAGTTTGGTTTCAAATACATTCCCAAGAATTTATTTCTAGTGACTACAATGATGTTAGATCTGGAATGGATGCTGCAATAGCAGCATGAATTGGTGAGAACATAACCTATGATAAGTTAAAACTGTCACATCTGGATCATCTATTACTTCAGTACAACTCTTGATCAAAGCTGAGCTGATATTCCAGAAAAGTTTGCCATAAAAATCTGTTTACTCATTGTTTGGAAAAGGTTGTATCTGAAATGTTTCCCAAGGGCAATAAAATTCTTCATTTTGGCAAATCCAAAAAAAAACCTAATCAGGTTGAATTGGTGTTTTTTTAAATATATATATTAGTTTTGGGCTTGCTTTTAATATGAGAGGGATATGATATGTTCAGTTTATCATTACTACATTAATACTTGAGTTTACTGTAAGTGAAGTTGAAGGCTTTCATGGCTGGCATCCATGGGTTTTGGGGGCTTTGGGGGCTGTGAGGCTGTGTTCTAGAAGAATTTCTTCCTGACATTTTGCCTGCATCTGTGGCTGGCATCTTCAGAACATGGCAGCACAGTCCAAAAAGCCTACAAAAACCCCATTTACTGGAAGTGTTCATCAACCTTCATGTAGACTGATTATTTTGGATGGGGAACATTCTCCATGGCTGCTCTTAGGATCTGGAACCCCTTTCTCAGATAATTTAGACCAACACCCTCCTGACTATCTTTTTACAGACAAGTGAAGATGTCCCATATGGGATCCATATGAGAGAAAAATGGGGCATTAAATAAATAAATTCATTTTGGGGAAGGGAACAGGCCTTGTATAATGTGCTGAATTTTTTAAAAAAATGATTTATGTTTCACAAATGTTGAATGAAGAAAAGTATAGCACATAAATAAATATACAGTGAAGGGAATTGTATCTCCAGTTATTGAGGAGATAACTGTAAATTTGTGTACTTTTGACAATACTGTTTAAGTGCTTCATTATCATCTTGTCTCATGATATGGCCAAAGCCTTAGTTTGGTCATTTTGGCTTCTAGGTCAGTTCGTTTTGGCAGTGCAAGGTGTCCATAGAACTTTTCTTCAGCACCACATTTCAAATGATTTGATTCTCTTCCTGCCAGCTTTTTTTGCTGTTCAGTTTCCACAATCATACATAGAAATCAGAAATCTTTACTCAGAACTTGGACAGTTGCTTTATTAAAACAATTAATTGCAATTATAGTTTCATGTTACAGTTGCATATTAACAGTAACTTGTTACCTTCCTATTGGTTAAAAGTTACTAAATTGCTTAATTTTTAGTTGGTTTTGTAAAAAAAAAAAACCTAAATGCTACAAGCCATTGTCTGTGGTATAAAACAGACTCTCTGCCTATCCTTCATGCTGTTGCCTCAACATTTGTATTAGAGCAAGAGACAACAGCAGAAGTCATAGCAACACCCATACTTTGAATAAGACAACACTCTTCTTCCACAATTTAGGAAGCACACTATCCTGTAAATATGCCAGTAACTCACAAAGTTTAGATCTCCATATACCATTAGCTCTACCATTACACAGAATGTGAGGGCTGCTTGAGGCAATTGATTTGGCACATTACAAGAGGACAACAAGTGTTATTTAATTCATTATCACTGCATTGTTGCCAACAGTGGAGAGAGGCATTTCAGATTTTCTGCTTCCAAAAGTAAATGGTGAGGGTCAGAGAACAGGAGCATTTTGGACAGCAATGTTGTTTGTGCCTTGTATCACCTAAGCTAACCTGTTCACCTGTGGTGGAAAATGGGGTCTTATCATCAGTGTCAAAGGAAAATTCAACTACTGGTCTAATTCCATCCACAGAACTGATATCAGTGGTAGTGTGGAGAGTTCTTGTGTCATAGCTTCATGAAGTACAGTTTCCTAAGCCAACCATACACTGCTCTCAAAATCATTTCATTGTATGCTCTTCCATGATTGATACATTGATCTAATGGGTACTGGAAAGAACAATGGTTCCAAACCCAACATTCATTGCAAGCTGAACATTATAATTAAGCAAGAAAAACAGCTGAAGGAATTATTTGAGGCAATATATGCCATGCCACTGTGAAAAACAATCTCAGTAAGCACTGCATTTCTACTAGATGACAGGCAGATGTAAATTTAGGGAAGTGGCAGACTGAATGTTCTCAAAGTGACTGATTATGTTGGGTTTGATATTCAGAATTCCCCCTCAACATGCAGAAGATCATGGTTCCGAACATTGGTATGTACGTGTGGAGAGAGACTGGGGTGCAGTCTTAATTTTAACAGTTTTGGAAAAATCACTTCCTCTGATTACAGTCGTCCCTCCATTTTGTGGACTTTGAGTCTGCGGTCTCGATTTTTACAGACGAGCAAGTGAGGAGGGATATAATGGCATGTGCCCATGGCACACATGCAGGGCTGTCCATAGGAATGTGTGCCCATTCAAGCCAATGGGCCTTGAATATTTGTGGTTTTTCATTTTTACAGGGGGGGTCTGGAATGGATCCCCTATGAACACAGAGGGGCAAAAGTACTACAAAAAATGATACAAGCCACATACTTCTCACCAGGTTTCTTGTTGAAGTCTTGTGTTCTAGATTCAGCAAATGAAATGTGGTTTGGTGAGCTGACATTATTGGGAAATATACTTGTACAGAATACAATAATAATTGCCTCCTTCCTTTGAAGTGCAAAGGATGTGTGTGTTACAGATGGAAAGGACTTTCAGAAATGTTTGAAACACAGATGAAAGACTACACTTCAGGCATCTGATGAAATAACCCATCAAAGCTTGTGCCAAATATTGATTTCATTCATTCATTCATTCATTCATTTTCCACCTTTCTCCAAAAGGTGGAATGGAATATGTTTATTTTAAGGTGGATTCCTTGTTATCATGAAGCTGTTTCATCATGAAGGAGGCCTTTCCTCACACAGGGATAGAAGCAGTGTGACCTCCTCCAGCTTCATCCAACATAGCCAATGGTGTTCTATGCCATGTGTCAGGGGTCTGTGGGATTCCCATCACTGTCATGGCACATGGAATTACAAATGAGAGAAAATGGTGTCTTGGAAGAGAGAGAAAAATATCATTTAAGAGTTGAGAGAAAGCTGATAGTCATGCTTGGGAAGGTACCACAGGGATGCACAGAGATAACAAATGCAATGTGCTGTAGGGCCTTGAAGGTAAATTCACTTACTAAGCATGCTAGACAATCTAATTTTAGAGTGTTTAAGCAGAACTAAATTTTAGCAGAAAAGGCGAAAGACTTCATAAAATGACAAATCCCAGGATTCTATAGGATGGAGCAATAGCACTTAAAATGGTGTCAAACTGCATTTTTCTACAGCGTATATGAACCCTTTGTCACATTTGTGACACTACTGCTATAGTTGTAACTTTTCACCAGCCTACCTTACTGGGCATCAGCTACAGGGGGGAAAGGAGGGCCATTCTGCTATGGATTGGGACATGGGTGAATGACATTGTTTTAAGATTTGAGAAGATGGGTACAGAACAAGTTGCTTAATTAAGTACATTTAGCTAAGTAGCTGAAATAGACTACTGGCTATCTTTATTAGGAGAAAGATACATAAAATTTCAAACTAGTGCAGAAATGGTCTGAAATTAACTTAAGATATGGAAAATGAGGAAACTAATTTGATGATACCTTTTCTGGGGTGGAACATGCAGTAAGGCTTCACATGATGAATACAAAGGACAGGTTCAAATTGAGAGCCAATGTGAACATTTTGAGCTAAGTCCAAATTAGAGTACATGCCATGTATCACTGGCAACTTGCTAAATCAACACCTATATAAATTCCATTGATTCCACAGGTCTATCCCAATTGGGACTAACAATAGATTTAGGTCATCTTTAAAGAACATGATGATGATCTGAACCAAGGGACATCAATGCGGGTAGCCTGTGGACTAGTCTGCTAAGCAAATGTAGCCTTTCCTGCTCATTTTTCTGCTTTCCATAGGTAAATTGGGTGCTGGTAAAATCAACCTTGTTGTTTGTTTATTTGTTTGTTTGTTTGGTGAAACAAGAAATGCTGGAAGTACACTCTTTATTTTAAAAGTGAATTGTTCTCCATCATTGCAGCTCCGTAATGTATTGTAGATCATGCTTCGGGCCAGGAGTAGGCAACCTGTCCCCTTTAAGGGCCGAGGGACTTCAGCTCCCAGAATCCCAGGAGCTATTGGCCAACATGGGATTATTGGCCAACATGGCTGAGGCTTCTGGGAGCTGAAGTTCCCTGGCCCTTAAAGGGGAAAGGTTGCCTACCCCTGCTTTGGGCAATAGATTGGGCTAGGTGGCTATCAGGAAGAATGTTACTCTAAAAACTATTTGATAGTGGAATAGACTTCTGGGGAGCTGGAGACTGTCATTCTTTGGTCGTCTTTCAACAGAGGTTGGATAGGCTTCCTTTAGCAGTCCTGCAGTTATATAGTCATGCATGACTAGATGTCCCTTGCGGTCTCTTCCAACTCTTAGATTCTATGAATCTATTTTTCAATTTAACTGAACATGTGAAAGCTGGGAATGAAGACAATGAGTGTGTTCTCAGTTCCATATTTACACTGAACAGTAGACAGAGCTTTTGTATAAAACCAGTATAATTTGTTGCCTGAAGCAAAGCAGCAAATGGTGCCACCAACTCACCCAAGTCAAAGAATACAATACTGGGAACCAGTCAAGTTGTTTTGTCCCACCTGAAGAAGAAAATCCTATAAGCACTTTTCCTCCTCCCTAGTAGTAAATGTCACATCAAATTAAATCACTAACAATTTGTTGCCATTTCATGACAGCAAAAATCTGCCTCAGTCTGTTAATAGAGTTTCTTCAAAGCTTCTATGATTGTAAGAGCCCTGCCAACTCTATGATTTTAAGTGCCGTAGTCAAGGGTAGTGGAATTATAGAAGGGGGTACACAACACATCTAATCTGAGCAATTTTAGGGGCTTTCTTCAAGGAAGACATGGTAAATAGTGTTGGGAGTTCTTTGGCAGTTTAATTTCAATTTCTGATGCCCCTGTCTTCCTTCCAGGGCACATGAGTAAATAACTCCATTCCTTTAAGAGAGTGCATTTGAAATAGTTGAAACCTGGATTTTGGCTTGAACATTTTTTGTGAATGTAATAATATATTGAAAAGAAAGACATCACTTTTACAGATTGCATTTTCCAAGTACTGCAAACTGCTCTTGCAGTGTGCATAATGATACCACTTTAAACTTGGGCATTATTTGCTCATGCTCTTTAGTAAATAGCATGCTTTTCTGGGACCCTGCTACTTCATACAATTGCATCTCCACCCAATCGATCATATTCTTTCCTAGGAAATAATAGTCCAAGTCTCCTAGGTGGTCGTTTAAGTTAGCAATTTGAATAAATAATTTTCCCAAACTTGCTTTCTTAGCAAGAGAAAGAGATTTGAAAATAAGCACTCTGAGCATGCAAAGTCACTTCTGAATTTCAGGGAGCTGCCAGGATCTTGATGCTGCTAATAGAAGAAAGGTCATTCATTTGGGACAAGAAAGTGTGAGTGATTGAGTGGATTGGTATCCCAGTAGGATGACAATTTGATATAGGGGGACAATTTCCTCATATTTACCATGGCAGGGGAGGGGAAAACCTCTTTGCAACCTGTACATTCCTATTCCATGGTACTCCTACCTTCAAAGACAGTACAGCAGTACTATGCCACCATGGCATAGTGGTTTGAGTATTCGACTATGACTCTGGAGACCAGGGTTTGAATCCCCACTCAGCCATGAAGCTTACTGGGTGACCTTGGACAACTTGCATGCTCTCATTCTCAGGGGAAGGCAATGGCAAACCTCCTCTGAACAAATCTTGCCAAGAAAGCCCCATTATAGGTTTGCCCTTGAGTGGCCATAAGTCAGAAATAACTTAAAGGTACATAACAACAAGAAACACCAGTATGCTGAGGTAAAGGATAGCTGTCTCTAGGTGTGAGGCTCTTGGGAATACCTGGATAGCCACTGTTGGACACAGACAAGTTAATGGAAAGCCTTGACTTGCCTAGTAAAGGCAATTCTTAGATACTAACCCCACGAAATTGCTTAGTAAGACAGATATATTTGTGCTTAGATAAATAAGGACAACATATACAGACATCAAAACAGTTCAAGATTTTCCATACTCAGGCTCAGTTATCAGAATGGAGATTACAGTTAAGAAATCAGAAGACTTTTGACTTGGAAGGGCAGCTATAAAGGAACTATCTTGAAGAGTAAAAATATATTGCTATATACTAAAGTTAGAATAATCCATGCCACACCCCATTTCTATGTATGGTTGTAAAAGATGAATAGATTTTTTAAAAAAGATTATAGGGAAAAAACTCATTTGATGTGTGGTATTGGATAGGAATTCTGGGAATGCCTTGGGCTCCAATGAACAGATCCTAAAGCAAATCAGGCCTGAACACTCCCTAAATGCAAAGTTGACTGAAATGAAATTGTTATACTTTGTTATCATGAGAAGAAAGGAATCACTAGAAAATACAATAACACTTGGTAAAGTTGATGGCAACAGGAAAAGAAGAAGACTATATACCAGATGGATAGATTCAGAGAAGCCACAGCTATGATTCTGAAGAGGGCATTTGGAGTCCCTTGGTGAAAAGAAAAATTAGCAAGAATAATTCAGCATGACAAATGTGGTTAAACACACAGGGATTCAAATAAAGACTTTGAAGTTGTACAAATTTGAAGCCCTAGGATTGATGAATGGATTTATCATTTCCCCTTTATATTCAACTTTTTTAAAAAAGAAATAATCAGTTGCCATCCTTCACAGTGATTAGGATATTTTAAGCTGAATGTACAATATTGTAACTGCTTGAAATTCACATTTATGGTCATGAGTAACCTAATGTGATCTCAAAGACCTTCACAGCCTGACAATGCCTGGACCAAAATGTTTCTGAACCACTGGAGATTGAAATACAGGGAAATGATTTCTGCACTACACTCCTATTGATGTGGTGTTTGGAAACAAACAGTTATGGCATGACCTCAAAGGGTTTCTCCACCTGTCTATTCTCAAAGCTTTCAGTAACCATCTGCAGAGCCTCAGAAAAGTTTTGGTTGGGGTTTTGTGAAGGTAGATGTTGGGGGGGGGGCAGAATCATCGGTCATTGTTACAATTATAACATAGGATCTGGACCATCAAATTTCTTCCCATTCTAAATTTAATAAATTGTCAAATGTTAGTAAATCTGAATCAAAAGAACCTGAACCAAAATGGTGAGTACCATTGTAGTTAAACGGGAACTGAAATTCAGAGAACTAAGATCACAACATTTATCTATGATAAAGATCCTTCTGCTTTATTTTAATCTAAACAATGTTTCCCACAACCTTGCCCATCTGCAGTGGTGTCAATATATCTCATCTTAACTAGACTTTTTTAAAAAATGAAAGCTCCTATACTTTATATTTTTCTCCTCCTGAACCCAAAAGATATGAAATCTTTTCCTCTTAATCTTTTTCATCTCTCCAAGATTCAGCTGGGAATATGGCATCTAACTGAAACATGATACATAATTTATTAGTCAACAAGTGAGTATGTGAGCAGCTTAAGTGTAACAACGATAGTCTCTATGGAAGGTGCCATTGCAGAAGTAAAGCTTGCATCCACAGGGACTGTCAACTTTTGCTATTATTGTTGTTGGGAATGAACTTTTTGTGCCTGAGAATAAACAGATTTCTCTTAAGAATTTTTCCAAATATCTCTGGGAAAGTTCTTCTGTGCTTTAACATAAAGTTTCGTCTTTCAAGTAAAAGAAAAAACATGAAATGTCAGAGCAATTTATTTGTGAATAATACATTTCTTCCACACTTACAAATGATAGTTTCTCTTTATCTTTAGAGTTAGCTGCCCCCTTGAGAAAAACTCCAGCTTTAAGTATATTATGGAAAGGCAGAACAACAGATATTGTCTTAGCATTCTATAAATCTGTCAGGTTAAATATAAAACATCCAGAATTTACCCAATGAAGAAAATTGTAAATGAAAAGAAGAGGAAAAAGAAAGAGAAGGCCTGATCTTTCAAATCTATAGGACAATTGCAGATCAGATATTCTACAAAGCTGGTACCAGATCTGTTTTACTGTAGTAGGCTGTAAGTGTTGCTCTCCTTGAAACAGACCAGCATCAGTATCATTTTTGCCCATGAAATCAAGTTGACTCTGAGGTTCTCTGTTGCTTTTTTAACTGTTTTCATGGTGGATGGAATCATTTTGCATCTTTTCCCATGTCTTTCATTCTTCCATGAACTTCAAGGAAGCATTACAGTTTTTCAGGTGATCCATACTGCTTTGATACACCAAAAATTAAATGGAAGAAGAGCAAATCTTATAAACAATTCTATGGCTTCTACTTACAAAAACAATTATCTAAAATTATGTAAAATAACTGATGGCAGCTCTTTAAAAAAAGATAAAACTACCAAAACAAACTCACAGAAGATAACTTAAATGGCAAATCACAACACACACATACAATGCTGCCTAAGAATACATTTTAGCTATCAAGAAAACCCTGTGCATCTTTATCTCTCCCACAAGATAATGTTACTGCCCAGATACTGGTAAAGCAAAGGGGGCACCATTGTTACTTGATGTTTCACCACTCCAAAGGATTTAAAATGGTTGATAGCTTTGATATGTTGGCTTAATTTTTAAGACCCCCTCTCAGAGAGGATAAGTGTGCACACCATTTGGGAATTATTACCTTACTCCCTTCATTGCTCATTATGTCCCCCAGCACTATCTATCACTTGCTGTTGTAGTAAAAGATTAGCAAGCTGTTGCAGGCTTGATTCCTACCAGGTGCTGGTATAAATTATCCTAAGAGCAAGCAAGCTTACTGCTTTGGCCATATGCTCATGAAAACAAGAAGAGTGTAAAGGACTGACACTAGGTAATGGATGCGAAAATTTCAGATGCATTATTATATTTTCTTACCAAAAAAATGTGAAATATGATAGGAAGTTAATAATAATAATAATAATAATAAATTTTATTTTTACCCCGCCTTTCCATGAATATGATCAAAGCGGCTTACAAAAAGTTAAAATTGTTACAATATAAAGATTAAAAACATCGGTGCAGGAATCAAATTACAAACAATCCGGGGTCAATAAGAAAACACATGGGGCAGAGAAAGAAAAAATACCATTACTTAAGGTGGAAATGCCAACTGAAATAAATACGTTTTTAAATTTCTCTTAAAAGAGACGAGTGATGCAGAGGAGCGAAGCTCTGCAGGAAGCTTATTCCAGAAGGAAGGGGCAATGATGGAAAAAGCCCTCTGAGAGGTCCTCACAAAGTGAAACTTGGGGACCTCTAGCAGATTAGTCCCAGATGATCGGAGTGTGCGGGGCGGATTATGTGGGGAGAGGCGGTCCTCCAAGTACCCTGGGCCCAAGCCATTTAGGGCTTTATAGGTCAAAACCAACACCTTGTATTGAGCTCGGAAGCGAATAGGCAGCCAGTGAAGGTCTTTTAAGATAGGTGTTATATGGTCCGACCTGGAACTACCAGTGACCAATCTAGCTGCCATATTCTGCACCAATTGCAGCTTCTGTCTACATACAGAATTGTTGTTCTGTCTACATACAGAATTGTGAAAGGGGATTCCCAAATAATTCTTTATATCCTACATTGTTGCTAATAAGTCCACTACAGCCACTAGAAATATATGATACTTACCATATTTAGAAAATACAACCTATCAGGAAACATAGAAGGAAAATGGTTTCCACACTCCACATGCCAATCTTCAATACAGTGGACTCCTCCAGCCTGGCAACTTGTCCCAAACTGTCTCACATCAATGTGTGTTGCTAGCTACATGATGCGTCTTGTGTCTTTTTGCCAATCTCCTACCAAAATTCCCCTTCCTTCACAAATTGTTGTCTCCTTTTGCTTCCCCAATACAGTCTATGATCTTGTTGTCAGTAGAGTGGGATTCCAACCCTGAGAGTGAGGATGAAGACAAAATGATCATAGAGGAAAGAGATAAAGTAAGAAAATCAGAGGAGGAAGAGAGAAAGAATGCATTCCTATCCTTGGGAGATAAATTGACAGATCAGAGGGAAGGAGATCCAATTAATACTCTGTTCTCCCACTTTTTTCAACTGCTGCTAAATGTCCCATTTTTTCTCCTCCCATATTTTAATTTTTACCATGATGTGAAATAAATAAATAAATAAATAAATACATGTTCTCAGCTTATTTCAATTGCTGCTAAATGAATTCAAAGCAAAAAAAGTGGCTTGCACTCAATTAACTCAGTAGGAGAAGAGGACTGGAGGGATAGAGTCTTGCTTTTCCCAATAAGTGCAGGCAAAAACAAACCACTGCAGGCTCTCCTTGATTGTGTGTTCTTCCTTATTAATAACTTTAGCCAACTTGACCAGTCTGATGTTGTTTGGCCACATGTGTCCCAGTTTTCAACCGTGAAATGCTGGACGATATACTGGCATAAATTAGCTTTTCCTATGCTCTTCCTCTTATCCATTCCCTTTTGGGGCCTTCCTTTGGGTGGTTTCAGCCAGCAAAGTAATTATGTTGGCAGATTCTTCTGCCAGATGATCTTTGAGATTCTCTGCAAAAAGGGTTATATCAGCACAAGGCCAGTTCTGCTGGCAGAAGGCCAGTTCAGTCAGTACAAGATGTTTCTGTCTATTTGTAATCCCCTACAGCTGGTGCATGTAGCATTGTATTGCTCTATCTGCATCTAGCTCACTGTCTCATGGATCATATTCTTGCTGACTTTCTGAGGTCCAAAACACACTGCAGAAATAATCTAGTTTGAGACTGCGTTAACACCCCTGACTCAATGTGAGGGAATTCAGGATATTGTAGTTTTGTGAGACTAAATAAATGGGACATTTAGGCTTCTTTGTCACAGAGCTCTAGTGAAATAATAAACTACAAATCCCAGGATTACCTAGCATTGAGCTAGTGCAGTTAAAGTGGTCTCAAACTGGATTATTTCTGCAGTGCATTTTGGACCTGTGAGAACTTTCCAAGGTTAATATTGAAAGACTTCCTTTTACAAAATGTCATACTGAGTTTATTTTCTTTGACAAGATTTCTTTATATAATTTTATCTTTAATAATGTTTTCCACCAAGTTATCCAGAACAGATGTTGATATAACTTGTCTGTAATTTCCTGGATCTCTTCCATAGTTTGGATTTTCTTCTAAAATACCTACATTGGAAATCTCTCATGGTGTCTTTTCAGCTTTAACTTATAGTTATACCATTATGCAAATATTCCTTTCTCAGTGATGAAGATAAATAGATATAAAAATACGTTAGAGTGATCTAGGTTCACTTTTGGAAATATGCACTTCAATTATCCATTAGTTTACACTGGGATAAAAAAATAATGTTTCATTTTCAGCGTTTTAGCAAAAGGTTGGTTTGGAAGTAGTTTCCCATCCCAACTCCATTGCTGTTTCTCCTTTCTCCTCTTTGTGTTGAGAGCTCATAAACACCATCAGTGCAAACAAAATATGATTAAGTGATGAATGAATTCATGTAAAAGCAAATAAATTAGAATAGGCAGATTGCTTGAAATGTTTCCCACACTAATAGTACTGTATTCAAATTAAGGTTTAGAGAGGTGGAAGGCTTAAATTGTATGTTGTTGATGAGATGATGATCAAACATCTGATGATTTTCAGCAGGAATCTACAATTATTTTAAATGTTAAAACTAATTTTATTAATAAAACAATACAGGAAACAGCAAAAATATTACCTGTAGAAAACACCCATACACAATACAAAGTGTTTGAGACAAATAATGAGTCAAATAATAAGACAAAGTTTTTAAAAAATCATAAAAATTAATTTTGTCAAAGCAGCAAATGTGGGGTAGGAAACTGAAACAGAGGATTCAGGTTATGTACATTATATAAACGGATACCAAGTATTTCCAAAGTAATTTTTTTCTTTTTTAAAAAATTTTATCTGATGCATGCTTTCCTATTAAAAGAATCATTAAAAATCTGCATCAAAGGTATTGTTCTGAAACAATTTTCTGTAGGGGAGTGATTTCCACCAATGACAAACAGATTGCAGATTTGTGAAGCAGAACTTTAAAATTATATTAGCATACAGATGTGCTGGCAGTCAAGACAGACTCAGTTGGAGAATCATATGGAAGAAGAAGAAAGAGCCCCACTGGATGAAACTGAAGCCTAAATGCAATTGTAGTCCAAGGTCCAACAGACCCATCAAGTTGATGGTATTTCACTAGGTATTGACTTGTCAATCAGTAATTAATTCAATGGATCTACTCTGGTCAGGATTAGCCAATTAATTTAGGCCTAAGATTTTATCTGGTCCTCCACTCCAGTTCCTACCATGACCAAATGCCTACAGTATAAATAGCACACAAGCAGGGCATGCATCTGCCCCAGGAAGGAAAGGTGTTATATTACTGGCCATCAAAGTTTTGTCCTAGGAAGTAAACAAGGTCATAAAATAACATTCCTATAGCCCATCTGTTCTCCTGTTTGCCTATCTTTTGGATAGTAGTTCTCTTCTGATTTCTCTTTACTTCTTGATATATCACCATATCAATTATCCCCATTTCCTCATATCCTTTATTATGGCAGATCCATACCCTTTTGGATTCGTAGGTTTTTTACAGGAAAAAAAAAAGGTTTTGTAGCTTTTTTACACGTGTATCCATGAGTATCCATGAGGATGCACATTATCAAACATGTAGCTGTCCGTCTGATTACGGTAGCATGGATTCATGTAGCTTAGCATTTTCAGAAAAGGGAGGATGGATGGATGCAAATTTGTGAAAGAAAATGAAAACAACTAAGCGTCAAGGCAAATGTGCAAATATCTGCAGCAGTTTGCATAATACACATGAAGACTAGCCCCAGGTCTTCCTTCCTGAATTGCAACATTTACCAAGGAGGAGGGTCAAAGAGGTTATGATACTTCACTCATTAGTTGAAACACTAAAAGGCTGATGCCAGCTCGTTTCTGAAAAAAAAAAAAAAAATAAGGGCACTCTACTTTTGGCCTTGTACCTGAATTCACAGAATGACTAGAGACATTTTATTTTAAAAAAAATCTCTATATATGAAACTTTACATTCTGGGCCACCTGATTGTTCAAACAAATACTTGGTAGAATGACTTGAAGCCAGGTGTATGGCACATATAAGAAAAAAGAAAAAAAATTGTCTGTACCCAGGAGAGAGTACAAAGTCTGTAAATTTTATTCAGTTGTGACAAAGACAAGGACTTTACAACCAGTATTCTACATGAGCTACATCCATCAGATTGGGGGGGGGGGGATAATTAAGTATATTTAAGGAACATCACCTCACCTGGTCCCCACTCCACCCCAAATCTGGAAGAAATGCCATTCCCTGTCTTCTGATCACTGTCCAAATAAACTTTCTGATAGCCAATAAATTAGGTGTATTGGGGGAGGGGATATGATTATGGCAATAGTATCACAATTGTGACTAACTAGTGGTTGTGAATACAGAACAGTTGCCTAAATTTACTGATCTGTAACTGTACTATATTCACAATTGCTACTTGGTCATGGCTGTGACTCTATTGCCATGATTGTAACTACCTTCACCAAACTACTTTACAGGGATTAGATGCATATGAAGGTGGTCCATTCTGCCTTAATTCAAAGCATGGTTGAATGATGTTTCCTTCAGGTTTTGAAGAGGTCAGGCTAGGAGGGATACTTAGTGAAATATGCTTAACTAAGTAGCTGATGTAAAATACTGGCCTATGTTTGTTTATTTATTTATTTCCCATTTTCATCAGCAGGGCCCATTTTCCAAACTGAACTCAAGTTCAAGACCAAAACTGAAAGAAATGAGCTGCAAATCAGTTTCAGGAGAAGCAAGCCATTTTCTGAAGTGCTGAATTATGATCCAAAGTGAATCTGGAAGTCTGTGGAAGTTCCTAATCATTGGGTTCTGATTCATGGGGTACTTTTGAAAATACCAATTAGATTGTTCATATTAAAATGCAAACCAAACAGATTTTTTCCTTATACTTTCTTGTGAGTAATAGATGGTTGGAAGCAGCAATGGATGAGAATTATTCCCCTGTTTGGGGTCTTCTCTGAAGCAATATATTGGCAATTGTGAGAAATTGAATGCTGGACGGGGTGGATTTTGCACTGACACAGCAGTGTTCCTGAATGAATTACATTTGTGCCAGAGTATATTTATTTTGTGACATTTATTCCTCTTATTCCAGTGAGGCTTACATGGAAAGTGTTTTGAGAGGACTGGACCCAATTTAACAGAATGCCCATGAAGGATGAAGGATGGTGCTGATAGGGGAAAATATTAATGAAGAATGAATAAATAAATAAAAAACACTGTGGTGAGCATAATATATTTCAATGACATGGTAAATTGACTCCAGCCCATGTTCCGAGGAGTAAAATTGTACAGGAACATTTCAATAAATCCAAGAAAATGAGATGTATAGGCATGCTACAAATTGTGCAATTTCTACTTTCTTTTAAATGATATCAGCTAGGTAAAGAAGAGGCTGTACACTTCATCTTTTGGGTCACTGTTGTTGCAGAATGATGAAATTGTATGGTTAATTAGAAGAAGATAAATTAACATGAGAGTTTTTACTATTAACTGGCAAGATTTGCTTTCTTTTCTACAATTCGAGGTGCTATTTCAAGACCTCAGTTTATTAGATACTCCTCACTCAGTTGCTGTGCAGAAAAGCAGATGATGTATCAATGCTAGTTGCAAGGAGGGAATGTGGAAGATGTGTGGAAGATGGATCTGCCAAAATGAAGAGGCAGATGGTGGTTCATATGAGCACCAAACAACCTGCTTAAGACAGGCAAATCTGTGCATGTGAGTTAAGCCAAACATGCCACTTTGTAAAACTTTGACTGTTGACCTGCACAAACCTGCCAATGATGATCACGCTTTGAATAGCAGGCACTTGATATCAAACAGATCTCTCCCTCTATAAAGCAGCTCAGGAATGTATGGTTTAAAGGTCAGGACTGCTAAGAGTCAATTCTTTCTAAATTAAAACAATTGTTTTCAGTATTTTATTTCATTTTAATTGTTATTGTATAGCTTCAATTCATTTCTGACTTATGGAGATCCTGAAGAGACCCTATCATGGCATTTTCTTGATAGTTTACCACTTTTGTCTTTTAAGGCTGAGAGAGTGTGACTTGCCCAAAGTCAGCTAGTGGATTTCCATGGTCAAACCTGGTCTCCCAGCATCCTAGTCCAATGCTCAAAATACTACACCATACTGGCTTTCATTTTATTCCTACTCAAGTTTGACATTATCCACTATGTCTTTTTTTTCTCTCCTACAGAAACTCGCTTTGATAGGAAGGGTTATTTTCTTAAAAAATACTTTACAATAATATGGAAAATATTCACTTCCACCAGAGCACTCCACAATTAAAAAACTGTGATAAACTGCTTGCATATTCCAGTAGATATCCCTTATCACCATTGCAAACAAACTAAAGGCAACTGTAAGCAGCATCAACATTTCATTTCAAATCTCAACATTTATAATTCAAACTGACTGCACAATCTTGTAACACCTTAGGCAGGAAATGTTGGCCCTCTTGCTGAAGGAACCATTATATATGCAGATCAACCATTGGGTCTGGTTGACCTAAGCCCAGTAGAAAAGAATCTGTAAAGAAGCTAAGCCTTCGTCACAGGTACACAGAGTTTTAACTGCCACCATGGTTAGAGACCCCACAGCACAGTGAATTCTGTGTCAGCACCATATTTGAATACATGGAAGCTGAGGACAGAATCTCACTCCTCCCTCTGAATCTTCATTTCTGTACTTCATGACTATCTGACAAAGCCCTTGGCAAGTAAGCATTCTCCCCACCCTATCCTTCTCACCTTTTTCTTCAAACCCTATCCATTTCCTCTAAATGTTCACCCACTCTTTCTTTGTCCAAGATCTTGTTAAACTGTTGGGTGGCACATACTAATCCCAGAGCCAAGGTCAATTGACTTCTTTGCTAGGTGGATTAGCACCTTGTCTGTTGATCAGTCAGAGATTTGGGATCATTAATGCTTCGTTGCCTTTATTGATTCTGGTTAAGTGCACTATCAAGGAAACACTCCAATGCTTTGAACACGAACAGAGAATTGCCTGGTTTATCATACTTTCTTAGCATTCCAGTGCATGAGCATCATCATAATCTCTCTCTCTCTCTCTCTCTCTCTCTCTCTCATACACACACACACATATGCACACTCACAGGTTCACTTTATAAAGGAGTGTTCACACTGCTAATTCTACAGAATCTCTACCATTGGTAAAAACAAAATATTGCACACCCCATTTAACATCATAATTAGCTATAGATCATAAAATAAGGTTACAGTGTGTATTCTTCCTTATACAAAGGAAAAGTAACTTCCCCATTTTCAGAAAAGGGCACTTTCTTCTTCAGATAATTATTCACAACCTAGAAATGTGTAATATAAAGTCTAATAAACCAGCATTATATATTTGCTTTTCACTTTCCCACTCTACTGAGGTGTGCTTTGTTTTTTAAAAGACTTAAAATTCAGAGAGCAATTCTAGGTCTTGCAACAAAAACAGCAAGACATGATATTTCTACACATAAATATTATTTTCTGTACAAATGTTTTCTGTATAAAAAATGCTATTTTCTGTGCAAATCAACCACACACAAATTTGAGCAGAATAATTTCTGCAGTGTTTTCTGCAAAGGAAACAATTTTTCTGAATAGAAAATATTATTTCTACAGAGTAAAAGTTGTTTCCTTCACAGAAAATATTGTTTTCTGCTCAAAACAACCATATGAACATTTGTTCAAGATAAGTCCCAACGTGTGAAAATTTTCCTCAGTCCAAGACTCTTCTTGTCATTCTTTCTGAGTGCTTGAAAACATGTTCCTCAACCATTGGAAAGACTGAGAAAGTTGGGACATTCTCCTAGGCAAGTGGCTACAGCAAGGGCCAGAAAAGCACAGTCTTCCAATTCTTATTGGACTGTAACTCCCATAATCCCGATTCAAAGCAGTCAGTGATGATGGGAACTGATGTTCAACAAGCCCCCAAATATTCCCCATCCCATCTTGTGTGAGTGAGTGTGTGTGTACACATGAATAACATTAACAACTTACTTAGTCATTAAACTTGCTAATATTACTGGAAGTTCTTTCCAATTTTTTAAAAAATACTCCTTATAGTGCTTAACTTTCATTTTTTCTTAATACAAATGTTCTTTTACCAGCAAATGTACACCATACTCACCAATGAGTGATGTTCCATTGACTCTTATGGCTTATTTGCATGTAGGCATCTGATTTAAATATCAATTCCTTGCAATACAGTTCTCTCTAAGCTCATATCAATTTGAATATTTCTGTTCTAATTAATGTCACTTAATGTAAAATATTATTCTGGGCTCCACAGAGCAACTGTATATTATTTACTGCTAAAACATGTTGACTTTTCATGAGTTGTTAGTACAGCAAGCACCTTGGCATCAACCAGTAGAGGGAGAACAAATCAATCACTTATAATAATACCCAATAGGAGGTTTACCACCCACATTATATCAATTGTTATGTCTGACACAAATAGTTGAAGCCATTACTTTAGATTTTTATTTTCTGAAGGGAATTAGACAGCAACCCTTTCATTCCATTTCTTTTTTCTGCCTGAGAACCAATATAGTTTAACATGTTGCATGATGTGTTTTTAGTCACTAATTACTTAGTTAGGCACTAATAAAATAGCACTTTAAACCTTACTCATTAGGCATACTATGTATTTTTTATCAACTAGAGATCTAAGTTAAGATTAATTGTATGAACCTACCACCACACCAAAAAAACCTGACTGCTTCTTACTAGATTCCAAAAGCTCATTTTGAAACCATCTTATATTCATGACATCTTGCTCAGGGATTATGGTCCTTCTTTCCTTTCATCCTTCCTTTCCATCTATATTGTACCCTGTTTCCACTTGTATTTTACAAGGTTTTTACAAGGTTCTTGAAAAGTAGATAAAATGGGACATAAAATGATCCTCTACCATCTAAAATAGCAAATAAAACAATCAGAAGGAAAACAGAATGATAAATCACAGGCAACCAGTAGATCCACAGGGGTGACCAGCAGATCTACCACTGCAGGGGCATTGAATCTACTTGTGATTTCATGGATGGTCTTCTCAGAGCTGCACTGAGTTGAAAGTGTGCTATGCTGGACCTGGAACCAGAAGTTCAACATTGATAAGTACTCTGTTCAAACTGTACCTGTAGGTAAGGGGCATATACATGACCAGGATCTTTTAAGGCCTATGTACAGAAGTTTAGACTGTGAATTAACAGAAAAACAATATTTCCATGCCAGTTTTACTTCATAGTACTCTCAGATAATTGTTAATTAATATTAATAGTCCTCTTTCTCAGAAGCAACTGAACTAGATAAAACATTTCAATGCTACAAGTGGCATGCCTAGTACCAAACACAGTGTACTACTGTCCAATTTGTTGTTGTCTCAATAGGGCTTGCTGCAGTGAAAACCAAGGCTGTTGTACTTTGAACAAATGAACACAACATGACTCACAGCAAAAGACCATAATATGACCATAATATATCATGATATGTCCAAAGTAAGACAGCCTCAGTTTACCAAAGACAAACAAATGGGTCCTTGGACAGTTATATGCCAAAGTGCAGTACAACTGCTTCACCTGGATATGCTTCCTGAAAGTAAGTATAGTTTGATAGTGGAGGATGGAGCTGTAGGAGACAATTTATCATGCCTGAATTCTCCCTGTAAGCCAAGAGGATTAAATTTTGGCTGTCATACTTTGGCT
The DNA here is from genome assembly GCA_020142125.1 of Phrynosoma platyrhinos. Lineage (NCBI taxonomy): Eukaryota > Metazoa > Chordata > Lepidosauria > Squamata > Phrynosomatidae > Phrynosoma > Phrynosoma platyrhinos. The sequence goes on from CM034702.1 coordinate 7,522,682, forward strand.
ACATCATGAGAAGACTTGATTCATTCAGAAAGACAATAATTCTAGGAAAGACTGAAGCTAGTAGAAAGAGAGGAAGGCCACATGCCAGATGGATGGATTCAATCAGAGAGGTTATAGACATGAAACTACAGGATCTAAGCAGATCAGTGGAGAACAGGGAAAATTGAACATGTCTCATCCCCTGGGTCACCGTGAGTTGGAGCAAACTTGGGGGCAGTTAACAACAACAACAATAACAACAAGTCTTATTGTACAGTTTTATATTTGTATCCTTCCCCTGTATCTTGTGTCTGTGTATATTTTAGATTGTACAACTTTGGTAGGACTGGCTCTTTTGTTGTTGTTATTTTACTGATAAAGCACTATGTACATGGTGTTATATAAATAAATTATAATGGTAATGACAATGACAATGACAATGCATAGAAAAGTGGAAGGCAATAGAAAAAGAAGAAGACCACATTACAGGTGAATTAATTCAGTCAAGAAAGTTTGAAAAACCAAACCAGGGAAGCTGATGACCAGAACTCTTGAAAGACTATCATTCGTTGAGTCACCACAAGTTGAAGTCAATTTTATGACAAACAGCAACAACAACAGATATAGGATTGTGTGATCGTTGTATCAGCTTCTATTTGTAAAATTATAGAAAGTGTTAAACTTTTTTAAAAAAAAAAAATTAAAATCTCATTACAATTTAATAATCAGTTGATTATTACCTAAGTACTGTACAATGTGATTGACAGAAAGCAATAACGATGTCTCCATCCACCCAACAACCAACATAAATAACCACTGGTGTGACCTGAACCTCTAATATAATTATCAACAATTTTAATATGAAATAGAGAGGGGAGGAGATTAATGTGTTTAAGACAAGGATCTTGAAGTATGACAGCTACTTTTCTTTCATCTTTTTTTTCCCCTTTTCTCTACATTTGATGCAAAATGTGCTTTTTTTTAATGATAAAGACAAGAAAAAGCAAACATATGGAACTATTTTGCTCCCAACGGGTGTTTGTCAGAAATAATTGCACTGTCAGAAAAGCTGATGTTGAAACAAACTCAGCTATTTAACTACTTTCACCAGGATGCAAATAGGGACACAATCAGCATTTTCTAGTGTTTGGAAACATTTTTAAAATGAAATAGCAATACCTGGAACAAACATGATAGAGATTTTTTAAAAAAATAAAAATAAAAGAAGATGAAGAAGAACCAATTCTACAGAACATTGAGTTTTAATTAAAGGCAACCTCTGGGGGCATGTAAAATGTTTCCTTAATTTTCAAATGTACTAAGAACTGGCTAGTGTGGGAAAAGTACTCATGGTTTTATATACATAGGAACACTAAAATTGAGGCTGATTGGTTCCGATAAATTGTCCCCTGCAGTTTCATCCTCCACTATCAAACTGCACTTACTTTCAGATATCATATCCAGGTGAATTACAACTGGAGCTTAGAAAAGCTATTTGTTCGGCATATAACTTTCAGTAGAATTCTTAGGAAGTATTCTATCCAGTGAGATGGGGAATTCTGAAAAGCACTGTATTTTTAAAAAGTTATTTTCCAAGGTCTGGTTACACCGCAGTGTGGATTATTTTCTGCAGAAACTGATGACTCAAACAAAGAAGGCCTTTTAGTTTGGGCACTTGGCCAAAGGTTCACCATCACTGATATAGCCATTGCAGTTAAAGAGGTATCAAAGTACAATAACCCCTCCCTATTCACAGGGGATCCATTCCAGACACACACACCCATGAAAATGGCAGCTCACAAATATTCAAGCCCAACTGAAAATAATGGCACGCACCCCCATAATGTGTGCAGGGGCCACACGCTCTTATATCCCTCCCCGCTTGTCCCTCTGTTGACTCAAAGTCTGTGAATTGAGAGGAACAACTGTATTACAACTGTATGGTGGATAGGAAAATGAGTTCTAACTGCTCCTTTTGCTAAAAAAAAAAAAAAAAAAAAAAAAAAAAAAGCATAGCAACCTAGTAGGTGGGTCTTTCCTTGAAGGGATCTCCTTTGAATAACAATACCCCCAGAATAGACTCTGTCAGTCTCTCTTGCACAGAGACATGCATTTTTCCTTTCATGGGTTTTACTTTATTTTTCCATGTCTAGTTAAACAGGATCAATGGAGAAGCATTCCTGATGTGGAAATGTTTTTCCCCAACCCATTTCAATTTCTATGTGTAAATTTGTTTGTTTTTGCATTAGCCTTATGTTTCATTAGCTTTAACTCAGAGGTCCAAGGAGATTATTGCACTTCATTTTTAGCCCAATCCAGCACGGGCTGGGAACAGGCTTGAGAAGATGAAAATGAGTGTTATCCCACAAACATCACCAATGCCACCCATCCCTGAGCTGTGCTTAGCCTGCTGATTTTCAAGGAGAGAAGCTCCCCATCCTTGAAAATTAGTGGGTTAAATGCACCTTGGAGATAGGTGGGAGTCAGCCAGTGGCATCAGCAGCGTTTTGTGTGTGATAACACCTGTTTTCACCCATTCAAGCCTGCGCCCAGCCTATGCCCAGATTGAGCTAAAAATGAAATGCAACAATTTCCCAAGAATGGGAGAAATTTAATGTCTACTTATTTGAGAGGGGCTTATTCCCTCCAGCACCATGTTGCTTTTACAATGACAATGCAATCATAGACATTCCTACTCAAAAGTAAGCCCTGATGAATTCAGTGCACAGAATTACAGCTAAAAGATCATTGGAATGCATGGATTCTTTATAATAGACATCTTTTCCCAGCTACAGTGGGCCCTTGGTATCTGCTGGGGTTTGGTTCCAAGACCCACCAGAGATACCAAAATATGTGGATGTTCAAGTCCCGTTAAATACAATGGATAGTAAAAACTGTTTCCCTTACCTAAAATGGCAAAATCAAGGTTTGCTTTTTGGTGTGTGTATATATATATATATAGAGAGAGAGAGAGAGAGAGAGAGAATATTTTCAAGATGTGTATGCCTGAATCCTTGGATAAAGAATCTGTGGGGGAAGGGATGACTGTAAAACTTTCTTAACAGATTTCATCCCATTTAGCCTGGAACTTAAAGTAACGTGCATTATTTTGCCACACCCAGTTCCATTGTTATCTTAACAAGAATCCTATGCTGCAAGTTAGCCTCAAAGGTTATAATTGATTCATGGTGACCATAAGTGTTATGTAACAGAGAAGCAAGTGTTTGACTTGATACATAATGTGTTTCAGGCAGACAAAATGGATGTGAACACTGATTTCATGCAGTCACCATGGTTTTGAGAGAAAGGTCTACTTTCAAGCAGGATCAGATAAAGATGATACCAAGCATTCTGTGTTGCAATTACAGATTTGTAACCTAGAGTGCATTTACACTGCAGAAATAATGCAGTTTGACACCATTTTCACTGTCATGGCTCCATCCTACACAATCCTGGGATTTATAGTTATGTGAGGCACCAGCACTCTTTGGTAGAGAAGGCTAAAGACCTTGCAAAACTACAAACCCCAGGATTCCATAGGATGGAGCTACAACACTTAAAGTGGTGTCACTGCATTATTCTACAGTGTAGATGCATTTTAAACAAGGTCCTCAGAAATATATTCACCAAATTTGGTGGAAATGAATAGTTCTTGCATGATATAGCAACAAATCTATGGACAGGCAGGAACTTACATTTTATTTATACAGATTACTGATTGCATTGTAACAATTTCAGCAAAACAGGCATTCATTAGAATAGCAAAGCAATAATTTTATAAACATTTTCTGGTAGTAAGTCTCTCAAACACAGTGAATTTCCTTCTGAGGAGAAACACATAGCATTGCATGATAAAACAAAATAGAAAAACAAAACCAGATAATTTTAGTTCAGAATAATGGGTAATCTTGACCATACAAGACCTGCTTGTTTGTATTCCCCTATCTATTTATTTGCAATGTTGCTTTTCTAGATCTGTTTAATCAAACTGGGTTCACAGGTTTCATTTTCTACATAACCCTGAACTGAGGAAAGAAGTAGAGCATCTGCTGACTTTTGTAACAGAACAGAATGAGCACATGAATTACGTTGCATTCCAGCTTTATGACATTTTGCATAAGGCAAAGCCATTATATATTTACCATTAACTCCAATCACTTGATGGCATTTATTATCAAACTTCAGCTTGGAGCCAAAATATGACACTGGTAGCTGGAAATGAATCACCAATACTTGGAGCCCTTTTCATCAATACATCTGTCTTGGTGAAATATGTAGGGAACAAAAACTGTGATCTCTCGATATAATCATAGATGGAACACCAGTGCTAAAATATAAGGCTTGCAATCACTTGAAGGTTTTTCAGAATACCCTTGGATTCATGCTATAAGTTAACCTACTTCCTCTGCCACAGCCAGTATAAATTAAAATAGCCACATATCTCCACTGAGGCTTAAAGCACTATTTGATCTAATTTTGCCTGACATTTTGTCCTCATCCTGGGTGGACCTAAGTGGCTGGAGCATAATTAGCATCAAACCCAGCATTTTGGTTCTGATGAATAACAGTTTAGACTTGGGGGCTTCAAAAATTAATGAGTACTATCTTCACGAAGGCACAATTCATTCGTAATGACCTCCAATGGTTATTTTTATGTTCTTTATATTGTGCAATTGAATCCTCATCTAAATGACATGATAAATGATTCAGAAATCAATTTCAGCTGCAATATGTCCAATTTATTGTTTACTTACAAACAACACAGCAAACACTGTAGCTTCTCCAGCTAATTTATCACAAGAAAAAGTAATGTATTAACCTATGAAATGTCAGATTATTTTGATCTATTGTGGATATTAAGAGATAATGACATGTTGGGGGATATTATGCCTTTGAACCATGGAGAAAATAAGAAGAAAAAGGTGATTTCAATTTACAGAGTAAGTAAACATTATATATAATGGGAATGAGACTCTATAATTTCACACTGAAGAGAGGAAAGGCTTCTTAAGTATGTATAGTTACCTGAAATTATGATGTCTTCAAAAAATAAGTAATGATAGTCTTGCAAATGAACTCCTGTGCCAGTGAACTGGAGGGCAAAAAAGCAGCTGACTGCTGCATGCAAGGATGAATAGTCCATGTAGCTAGTCCTGCCTGGCCCTCAACATCAAACTCGCTGAAAGTCTTATCACATGAGGGGAAAAAACCAAAATGGAGTGGAAGAGTTCTCCACATGCTGTCACAGTACTTCTGTTCTCCTCCACAAGGGTGACAATTGTAAAAGTGTGCCTTTTATCAAATGGATTTTTCCAACACAACAAAAGACAGGCTTTCATGATTGTCTCCCTCCAGAAGGGAATGTAAGTGCTACGATGGCCTGCGGAGAGGCATGGAGAAAGCCCCTACTCTCCCACTCAATTTTGGCTTTCTTTTCTTATGTGATAAGGCTCTTAGACTGAGGAAACATTCCAGAAGCAGCAGCTTTAGGGAACTGTATAAAAAACAATTGATTCCTTCTTATCAGCTGATCACTGTCAAATATTCACCTCCACTATTGCCCTTTGGCCTGTGATGGCAGCACATAAAAGTCCCCCTATGTGATGGCTCCAGAAAGACATGTAGACCCTCTTGCTAGAGTTCCAGCTGTGTAAATTCTGGTGCAAAAACAAAACAAACAAAATATCCTAGACTAAATTTTTGTTGGTAGTGAAGATTTATTGTGGATTGAGTGTACTAAAAAGTCCCGCAAGCTTCACCACTGCACGGGGGGGGGGGGGGGGGGGGGAGTAGAAGGATGGCTACAATCCCATGTTGAGTGTGTGTAAATGTGCAAGTAGAATTATGCATTAACTATACAGCCCATTAGGCTAAATGGTAATGTTACACAACTGAACCAAGACATCAATTGTGCAATTCATTGTTAACTCAAAGTTATAGCAACAATTTGAATGAGAGACCTAGAAGTCACCCTATCCTCAATTACCCTGCTCAAGTCTTGTAGATTCTTTTATTGAATCTATCCATCTGGAATACAAGCTTCTTCTTTTCCTATTGCCCTCAACTTCACCAAGCATTATTATCTTCTCTAGTGAGTCCTTTCTTTTCATATATGGCCAAAATATAACAACCTCAGTTTAGTCATTTTTGCTTCCAAGGAGAGTTCAGATCTGATTTGCTCTAGGACCATTTTGGTCTTTTGAGCAATCCACAATATTCACAGAATTCTTCTGAAAGTCTGTGCACAATCAAGTGAACATGTACATCCCTAGACAATACACATGTACACTCATGCACAATGAATACCTGTATATGCAATGACACTGCATGTATAACTTGTTTTATTCAGTCCTGAAGTGAATGTGGCTGTTCCACATCAGATAAAAATATCTAAGTACTTCTGTAGGGGTTGGACACTTTTTATCTGATGTGGGTTTTGTAGAACAGCAAGGAGGGATTATTCTTGCTTCTCTAGAGAAGTTCCCTCTTTTTTTAAAAAAAATCCCTGTATATTAGGGAAATCCCTTTATTGTTGATTCATTTATTTTTTAAGTTACAGCGGTTTAAATCTCCCACATTCATATGCACTGGTTCCAGTCTACATCAAGGTTACAACAGAATTTTAAAAACTGTTTGACATGTATAAAACATTTTTCTAGTTTGACCCTGAGGCTACAGTACCCTTCAGAGTTATGAAATTTTGTGAGACCTACGGTACTTTTGAATTTTGCATGGAATCAATCTATATGAACAAAGAAACTGATGGGCTATCTCCAAACATATAGATCTGCCTAGGTCTTAAGATCAGCTTGAAAGGCTTTGCTTTCTGCAGCATCTCTTGAAGCAAAACAAAAACAAAAACCACCAAGATGTCAGCAGTGGTGGAACTGTATTAGTGATAGAACAATGTCTTCTACTGCACTGCTTCTCAGACCGTTGGAAATAGAAGACCAGCAACTATTTCCTTGAATTGTGCCAGCAACCAGCACCATATTTATGTCCATTGGTTACAATTGTTTTGTTGTTTCCTGGAAACTTTTCAAGGATCAGCTGAGGGACTGCCATTTGTCCAGGGACCATCATTTTCATTAACATTCTTCTACTGTACTTGAAGACAGCAAGCTAGCTTAGGTGGTGGAGGATACCTGGTGTATATACCTCTGCCTTCAAACATCATGCTACCTTTCCCTACCTCCCATGCAAAAGCAAACTGTGATGGCCACCTCACTGTGCCCAATGATAGGGTTAGCCCTAGTACATTTATGCCATGGGATCAATCACATTCTCTGACATCAGCACATGATTTGCAGCCTTCTATGCCCCCATCACATCTGGATGTGCCCTCAGAACAACTTTTAAAAACAACCAACCTTTGCACCATAACAGCTGTCACCAGCTAGTTATCTTTATTGGCCTACCTGCAGTGAAATAGAAACTACAATGCTGCTATCAGTGAATGAAATGTTTATATGAGGGCCATTGCCATTGCAAATGATCCTGCCAACATTGGAATTGACATTTTTCCAGAGTGGTTAAGAAAATTAACCATAAGCCAAGTGGTAGCCAATAATTGGTTGCATAACTATCAAATATCAATTTATCTTTTTTCCTCTTCATGATCCACCTAATTTTGTTAATGCAGTTTGTTCAGTGAACATGAGGATGAAAGGAATACACCTGGCCAAGACATTTTTTTTCTTTTCCAAGTGCCCTTGAATTATTTTTAATGCTGACAGGTAATAAAATTTCTGAGAAAGATGGAATAGTAAAAGCAGTTAATAAAATTGAGCTTTCCTCAGAATATTTTCCCCAGAGAACTGAGCTACATTTCAGCAGGTCCTTTAAAAAAGGCACATGCACCACTTAAAGGATGACATAGGAATATGCCACATTCCTTTCTAATATAGTCAGAAAAATAAACTTACAACTAACTAAGGACAGTGGTAGGGCTACAAGCAACCACAAACTACAAATGATGAATGATCCAGAATGCTAAAATCAGCTTTTACATAGCCATAGAAACCATTTTGGAGAATGAAGTCGTTGCCTCAGTCAGCAGATCCTATCAGATAAAGTAAGATGTTGAAGAGAGCTACACAAAATGTTGGAGATGATGTTGAAGAGGAGTGCTATGCTTGCTCTGTACACCAAAAACTACCCTACTGCTATAAGGTCCAATTGTCAGTCATCTACCAGTTCATTCAAATTTTTTACATAGAATGAACATAGGTACCATTTTGTTCATTGATCCAGGCAGCCAGATCTTTTTGAGCCTGAAGTTGTTCTAGTTCAGTCAGCTTTGACTGGAGCCAATGAATAAGAGACCACCAAGACACCCTGTCATTAACTGGTTCTCCAGTCTCATGGCCAGGGCTACCTTGACTGAGTCCATCTACCTGTAATATGGTCTTCCTCTTTTCCTATCACCTTCTACTCTACCAGCTTTCCCTAATAGAAACTCCTTATTCAAGAATTTGTAAGGCATTTTTAGGGCAGGTATTAATATTTATTTATTTATTTATACCCTGCTCTTAAGCCATAAAGGCTCTCAGAGTAGCTAACAAAATGTTGATTTGACAGTTTCTTGCTGTCACCCAGGCTTACAATCTAAGTATAACACAACACACAAGGAAAAGGGAATGGCACTGAGGAAGGGGATTAAGTCCAGCAGATCCTGTGGGCTCTTCTGTTCCTCCATGGCAAAGGCAGTGGCAGTAGGGATGGGCGTAAGCATGATGGAACTCTGCATGCTGCCATTTCTCTTCCTCTGTGGCCAGGGCAGTGGCATTAGGGATGGATGGAGGATCTTGCATCTGCTTCTGGGCATGATGGGACTGTGCATGCTGCTATTCTTCTCCCTCCAGGCCAGGGC
>CM034702.1:7531632-7556563 GCA_020142125.1 Phrynosoma platyrhinos
TGGAGGTTTTTAAACAGAGGCTGGATGGTCATCTGTCAGAGGTGCTTTAATTGTGTATACCTGCATGAAAGAAAGAGGCTGGACTTCATGACCCTTGAGATCTCTTCCAACTCTGTGATTCTATGATTCTATGAACTCAAATTCCATATACAATTAACAATGGAGCAACTATTGAATATATGTTTTTCTTGACCATTCTATTCAGCAGGTGGAATATTCCACAGCATCATCAAGGCTATTCTGCAAGGATTTTGCAACTGTCCTTAACACAAAATTATTTAGTGCATTTTAAGAGAGATTTGTTCACCTTGATTGAAATCTATACATGTGTACACAGAATTAAACTCCACTCAACTCAATGAGAATTACTCTGTGACCTGAGGATATCCCTGCAGATATGTGACAGTTGAACTCACCAGTTCTCAGCCTGGATTTGCAAACCACTGTGTGAAGAGAAATAATTGGTTTGAACTTGAACTGTGTGGATTTAATGAATGCTTGGCTAACTACAACTACACCTCTCTATAATTCTATGCCTTGTCTTTTCTAAGGAGTGAAGTTATTTCTTCCGAGAATATTTCCCCAATTAAGCAGGAAGGTCACTCTTATTTCATGTACAGAAGCATAAGTGAGTTTTACAGCATGAGTAATTTGTGAGGTTGAGTGTAAGAAAATCAGTCTGCTTATGGACGTTCAGTGAACAGTTGAAGTGGTGAATTATTTCCTTTCCTCTCTAAAGATTGTTCATCTGGAAGAGCCACACTGTTTGATAAATTATTCAAATACTTTCTCACTGCCATTTGAAATCAGTCACTCCTTTCTCACAATAGATTACTCATCTTATCACCTCATTTAAAGATCCTCCACTTTGGCTTTTATCAGCTGAAGAAAATATATTCCCAAGTGGGAACAGAAACAACAGGCAGAATGTATGGGGTCATCTATAGCACAGACTAGGTTCACTGTGGTGTATTAAGAATGCCACTAAGTAGAATTCTACTTTCTATTAAATGGAGTAGCTCATTCTTCTGGCACTATGCCTGGGAGAGTTTTGCTCTGTTCTTGATAATTCTAGAAATAGATTCCAGTCATTGCGAATTCTTGATCTGTGAGATTTCCACATCTTGGTATTTATACAAAGCCACAACACTACTTTAGGTCTCTTTTTTACTCTTTCAAACAGTAAGAGAACATTGGCTCCTGAGAGATCTTTCCTTGAGGACTTGGCTTTGGCCTAATTGACCACTGCCACATACTTCAGCGCTATTGCCATGCTATTGCTATCTTTTCTCTCCTTCTTGATGAATGATGCAACTTGTATTGTCTCTACTTCTCTGTGCATTTGGAAGTAGTTCAGCCTACTGCACCTCATCCTTCTCTAATTTCATGGCTGCATTTAGCAACTTGTGTAACATTCAGTACAATAGGGGCCAATTGGGCATATTGTGCCCCAACTCTTGTTTGCCAGTGCTCGTACATCTTTAAGCTTTTGTCTGTCAATTTTTACTTTCTAGCAGCATTGTTTGAAGGCATAATTGCTCTTCTTCCATCTTTGCTGCTTATCCTCACTCTCCAAGGTGTTTGCTGTTTTATACCATTAGCACTCTATGTTAGTTTCTTCTTCGTTCTTACTATCTGTGTCTCTAGACTGGCACAATTGCCTTGGAGTCCTGCTGCTAAAAGCAGTGCAAATGTCCTAAGAAAATCAGCCTACGGTAGTGGTTTGGGTGTTGATCTGTAGCTCTGTGGTGTAGTGGTTTGGACATTGGACTAGGACACTGGGAGACCAGGGTTCAAATTCACATAGGGGGGTTGCAGACTGCCAGAAATAGTGTGAATTCAGTCCACTTTTAGGGTTAGGGTTAGAGTTAGGGAACCATGGGAACTGTATTTTATTGTGGCACCAGAGTTGTCTGACAGAGAAGGCTCAATGTCTCAGGAAAATAACAGTTCCCATGATTCCCTAGCACTAACCCTAACCCTAAAAGTGGACTGAATTCACACTATTTCTGGCAGTCTGCAACCCCCCTTAGTCAGGAAAACCCATGGCTGACTTTGGGCAAGTCACAGTCTTTCAGCCTCAGAGGATGACAATGGCAAACCCCATCAAAAGAAATTTGCCATGAAAACCATGTGATATGGCCAGAAATGACTTGAGGGCAAAACAACATATAGGGTCTCTATCAGGAATTTATGAGTTTTGTCAAAATGACAAATGTCCACCCCTAACCTTTTCAATTCTCCCCAAATACAGTTTCCCAGACTTTAGTCCTGAATGTACCTTGGCCTTTGTGACTGAGGAGGGGGCTGCTGAGATGCCTAACTATGTTCATCCCTGAGAGGCATAATAAGGAAAACATCTGATGGGAAATTTGGTGGCTGTATTTCCATCTTTTGCAGGTTTTTAACTTCCTTTCTGTCTTTCTGGGCAGTAATTGTTTTTTGTATGTTACATTTGTTTCTCCTGTTATTGCTACAGCTACTCATAAAACTACCCCAAAAGCCTTGGGTAAACCGGTCCCAGAATATCTTGTTCCTATGGTGCTCTGCTCTAAACATGAACATGCAAGCTAACATGCTTGTACTAATAAGAAAGAAAGGGTTGCACGCTTATAGTGATGTTTTGGGAAAACACATGCCAGTTAGACAATATACGTAGTTTCCTGGATATTCTGACATCCTCCCAAGCCCAAAATCTTTTTTTCTTTTTTCCTCTTTCAGGATGCAAGAAATTGAGATTAAACTAGTGCTGGCTGGTGCTGTTTGGTTCCATCTCTGAAGAACGCCAACCTATTCAAATCAGCAGGACTGATATGAATTAAAAATATTACATTATTCATAAGCATATATAGATTTTTTTTTTATTTCACTTGGTAGTATTACAATGAAACATTGGATATGAAGGCAAGTTTGTTTCATTATGTTGGAACATTGTCCATCAGATTGCAGCACACAACCCCTAACTAGATCTATGTTAGGTGAACATACTCAATATAGCCATAGTTTCCAAGTATGCAGGTTCCTGGTTCTGGAAGAGTTCAGCTGGTTCAAGCCCAACTTGAAATTTTAACAGCAGCTGAAGTTACATCTGCATAAATTTAGATCAATCTGAATAATATACACTGGTCCCTTACCCTAGCACCAAATAAAATCAGTTTGTAACCTCTGTGGGAGTCAGAGGGAATAGTAAGCAGGTGGATTCTCAGTCTAGTGACAATTCTTGCTATGGCAATTAAGGCAACTTTTGGTGCAGCTGTTTTTATGAAATATTTTTTCTTCAGGCTTTCAGGTTCCAATTTGAGGTCCCAGAAGTTCTCCACCACACACACACACACACCTAGAAATCACAGGTCCTTTCCATTGGAGAAGTTTGTAGCAGCTAAAGATCAAGTGAGAATCAATCTTGGGCATGTGGCAAGGCCCTTAGATAATCTGCCTTTACATCATCTTAGGCATCATTTCTGAGAAGACACAGGTTGATTTATTTTTGATATATAGCCTGTGACATCTTCATGCTTTGTCCATCAGTCAGAACATTCAGAGCTGTCTTACATAAATACAGTGCAAGTCATTTGATGATGCAGTAATGATATTGAACTCTGGACTTGCACTCTGTCTTGGCAAAAGCTATAGTTCCTCGTTGTCCTTTTTGCTTGCTAGGTTTTAAGTTCTCTGAACCATTTTTGTAAAGCACTTCCAGTAGCTACCAAAAAGTGATAACTTTATTGACCAGCCAAAAGGCAGAAAATACATCATGCAAGCTTTTGAAGCTTCACTGACTTTTTCATCAGGCAAAAATGGTGAAAATCATACAGGTAAAGAAAAGTGATGAGGTGTACATTTTGTTTCAAATGTTACTTCTGTTGTCAGTCAACATGGGCTGGAGGGATATCAATGTAGGCAGAGGCCACTCCCCTTCTTAGCCATGTGGGGACCAGGGAAAAAGAGCAATAAATAATAAGATGGACAACACAACTACCCCTGAATGCACTTCCAATACTTCATTATATTTCTTCTTCTCTGTTTGAACCCATTACACTTTTCTTGAATGGACTATTTGGTACTCTACTAATTTGGCTTCACTGTTCACTATTTGGATGGTTTTAGACTGGCCAGTATTCATTCTTTTTACATAGTTTTCCCATTCTTTGGTCTCACATTCCCAACTATGTTCCTCACACTGATGCTAACTTAATGCTGTAGACTTTCTTTCAACAAACCTCTCTGGGAACAGAAATGGGCAGGAAGATGACCTTTAGGGATTTGTGGAATTATTTCTGCACCTTGGTTTACTTGCAGGGCCACTACACATAGGAGGGTGGTCCCTCTGGCATCTCTGATGCTACAGTTGGGAGGCACCTTGGTAAACATTATATTAGGGTTACAGGTAGAATGAGAAAAGTCTTGTATATGTGGTTTATAATGATTTTTTTTCCTTTTTGAGGATTGTTATGATCTCAGATACAGAGTTACAAATTATGTCCAATGCAGCTGGTAGCATCAGCTTCAATATTTATCTGGGGGACTACTGGTGTGCCAGGTCTTAACCAGATGCTTTGGCAACTTCTGGGATTTTCAGAGATCAGACATTTTGGATATTTATTCCTGTCATGGTAGCAATGCATCCTTGGCATGAACATTTTGGTAATTCAATGGCATCTCAATCCCTTCAGGTTATGCTTATTGTTTTACAGCATTTAAAGTATACTATTTTGCATCTTAATGCATTGATTCTGGCCTGCAGAATGGTATGACTTACAATCAATTTCATTTTCAGATGGAGTACTTCAGAAAGTTTGTCATAGGATCAAGGCATGTCCCTCAAGTTATGGAAACTTGGCAAGTGGAGTCTATTTCTGTTATTCCTGCAGCTCTGTTTTCACATACTTATGCCAGATATTCAAGGCATATCACAGAGTTCTTTGACTTATGTCTGGGTGCTCATCTGGCACTTGTTTCATCCATTCTAGTTGACCACTTAATGTATTATTTTTGCTTTCTTGAATGGTAAAGGTTTGGGAGCCAGGTATCTTGGAGCAGTTCTATTAGTGCCTGTTTTTCTCCAAAGGTTGTGTGGTTGGTGTACACACCTCTTTTGTTAACTCATTTGTTTGTTTATTTGTTTAAAAAGTGGCAGGATTTAAACTTTTTTACTAACTTCTATTTACTAACTTCTATTTCAATCTGCCACCATACCATAGCAATCTAGATCGTGGTTTCATCTCTTTGGTTTAAGTCAGAGGAACTCTATTCAAGGGTTGAAAGCTTTGGGATGCTCCAGGATGAGCCTCTTCCCACTGAACACAATTTTGTTTCCTTGAGCTCAGTTCTGGCTATTTAACTCCAGTACTCATCAGAAAATAAAAATATAATCATTGTGTATCTGGCTGTGGTGGGGAATCTGATTAAGAGACACTACTCTGATCCTGCCTACTTGCCCAGGAGCTTAGAATGGCCATGAAAGACAGCTTTTTGCAGTAAGTCAGTACAGGAACCTTGGGTGCATTTTCAGTTGTGGTGGCATGAGTGGTTGAGGTGTCAAGGCTAGTGTTGGAACAGGTTAGAGTTTCTGGGCCGGAGGTAGAGGTCATATCACTGCCACTTGCTGCCCCACAGATAATGCTAAAGAGAGACCAATAGTTCAAATTAGTCCATCAGACCCTGTCAGGCCACTGTCTCCCTCTCTAGTGGGAGCATCTGCACCATGCCCATTAACCACCCTTCTTCTTCCCACAGTTGCTGCATCTCACCCTCATAAACCTCCTACTCTTATCTCACCAACAGATCACCAAAACTGCTATCCCAATCAGTGTCTTATTCTCCCATGTGCTCTCTGTTGAGTAGGTGGTCTACGATACTATCATGGGAGTTCTGCTGATGGGATGAGCATCATCCAAGGCTCTTCTTGTAGACCCAGTCTTGATCAGGCCCTAAGGTCACCAACCTCTGCCACAGCCCCGTCTCCCAAATTGAGTCCTGCATTCAAAAGGTTAGTGGTTGTGGTGTCATCACCAGCTGCCAGTTGTGGAGGCAGGTTGTCATCTTCTGACTTTTGGGTTTTGCTATCATTCTGCAAATGAATTTTGAATTGACTAAACAGAGAAGAAGAGTTCTGACAAATGCAACTAGCAGGATACCAAGTTCAGAAATCTTAGCTTCAGTAGTTAAATTTAGAAAAGCATGATTAAGAAATTATAGATCCAATCCAGAGACATTTATTGTAAAAACTGAATGAGTGTTAACATTGCCTAATTAAACCCTGGCCAATTTCAAATTCATGGTGAGCTCAATTCTTATTTATTACATTTTATTAACACATTAGGTCCCTCTCATTTCCATACCACCACTTCATAGTTACACCTATGACATTTAACATCTTGACTCAAGGGTGCCTCCCTTCTCTTATTAATCTCAGTATCTGCTGCTGAGACCATGTCTCAGAAATGCCATCTTCTGCTGTATAACCCATTACACCAAATTTTCACATATTATGGCAGGCAAGGTCCATATGCAACTCCTGACACAACTATGAAAGAAATGCTTCAACTTAATTAATTAAGACCAATATAGTAATGGGCTGGTGTGATGTGGTTGAGCTTTGGACCATGACTCTGGAGACCAGGGTCTGAATCCCTGTTCAGATATAGAAACCTACTGGGGGAAATTAGGCAAGTCACACTCTCTCACTCTCAAAGGAAGGCAAAGGCAAACCTCCTCTGAACAGGTCTTGGAAAGAAAACTGGTTATAGGTTTGTCTTATGCTCCCCATAAGCCACAAATAACTTGAAGGCATACAACATCATCATCAATATAATAATAATAATAATAATAATAATAATAATAATAATAATAATAATAATAATAATAATAATAATAAATTTTGTTCACCCTTATGTCTGTTTTTCGCTGGTAGAAAAAGACTAGGAAAGCATGGAGAGGGAATTTATGTTAAATGCCATCTCTCAAGTAATAGAACTGACAAGGAAAAACAATAATCCAAAGGGAAGAGGTCCTTTCTCTTCAAGAATTTATTTGATTAACGCCATCTAGAGTTTTACAGCTAAACAAAACATCATTCATTTGCATTAGCCTATACTAGGCAGGTTGTTTAAGAATACAAAAGGCCCAATCAGATCTGCAAAATGGATGATTGGGCAAGGTGCAACTATTCAACATCTATCTGTCTCAGTTCCCTAAGCATTTCTGTAAATCTAAAGCTTCTGGCGGCAAATGTTAGGTGGCCTCAGTTCAGCTCCTGTTGGACAGGTTCTACATCAAAGCACAAATATTTCTGACACATAGTTCGGAAGACAAAATATACACTAAGGATGTGAAAATGTGCCCGACTTGACACAGCCCACTTATCAAATGGATAAAGAAAATCCTCAAGGCAGCTAGAATGCCGAGACTGTTTTGGGAATATAGTGACTGGACATCAGCTAATATTGAGTAATGACTAGATCTGTGGATATGGAAGATTGATGGCAAGTTACCTCCTAAGATGCTCCTATCATAGAGTTTTCTTGACATGATTTATTCACAAGAGGTTTGATATTGGCTTTCTCTTAGGCTTAGAGAGTGTGACTTCCCCAAGGTCACTTAATGGATTCCAATGGTTAAGCTGGGATACACATCCTGGTCTCCCAGACTCTTAGTCCAAGAGTCAAACTACTGTCTCAAAACCACTGACTAAACTCATCTTTTTGTTGTTTTCTGCCTTCAAGTCATTTCTGACTTATGTTGACACTAAAGCTATCATGTGATTTACTTAGCAAGATTTATTCAGAGGAAGTTTGCAATTGCCTTCCTCTGAGGCTGAGAGCATGTGACTTGCCCAAAGTCATCCAGTGGGTTTCTTAAACCCATAGAGAGGTAAAGCAGGGACGTTTGATAATTTGGTTCAATTCACTATTTGATGAGGCCATGTTTGATTCACATTGCTCAAACCCAAGCAAAAGTAAAACATAGTTGTGCTGCAAACATTCAGCTCAAAAATTTATATAATAAAATCCACAAAAGTTCATAGCCACAAATCAGAATGGTGACTGCAATCAAGATATAAAAAGAGGACTAGGAATGGGAAAAGCAGCTATAAAAGAATTTGACAGGATACTAAAGGGTAAAGATATACAACTGAGCACCAAGATTAGAATTGCCCAAGCCATCGTACTCCTCATTACCATGTATGGATGTGAGAGTTGGATAGTGAAAAAAGCAGATAAGAAGAAAATTCAATTCATTTAAGATGTGGTGCTGGAGAAGAGTGCTGAGATAATGTGGGCAGCCAAAAATTCAGACAAATGGGTCCTTGAACAGATCAAGCCTTAACTCTCCCTGGAAGCCAAGATGATGAAGCAGAGCCTGTCATACTTTGGCCACATCATGGGAAGGCATGACTCATTGGAAAAAAACAATAATGCTAGGAAATGTAGAGGGTAATGGAAAGAGAGGAAAACTTCATGCCATGTAGATAGATTCTGTCAGGGAGGTCATGGGTGAGAATGTCCAAGAGAATGTCTCATCCACAAGGTCACCATGAGTCAGGGCCAACACAAAGTCAGTTAACAAAAACAACAAACTTAGATATATACCTGTCTTAGTCACATAGCTAAATAGTGTCTCTCAGCCTGACGCACACTCCCAAACCTCACTTACTGGGCAGCAGCCACTGCAACTGACAGGGTGCTATTCTTCTCTTGATCAGGAAGCAGCTAACTGATGCTTCCATACTTTCCCATGAGCAATCTGATAGTCAGAAGCAGGGTCTCTGTCACAATTCCCCCTTGCACCAGAGATCATAGGGGCCACTGCCTGGTAAGTGAAGACTTGGGGACTTTAACAGTCCCTTTGTATTCCCTAAACTAATAACTATGTGAATTTGAACCCATCACAAATCATAGCTTTTGGTTACACATTTGTTAGTGTCTAGTGAATTGAGCCTATATCTTCTTTCTAAAAAGTGTACACAAAATACAAACACATTAGAAGAAAATGCACACAACATTGATTTAGCCAACAAAACTGCTATATAACCCTGAATGTATGTGCTTTGGGAAGCTAAGCAGGGTCAGGCCTGGTTAGTACTTTGACAGAGACCACCAAGGAATGCTGGGCTTGCATCTGCATTGCAGAAATAGTCCAGTTTGAATGCACTTTAACTGTCATGGCTCAATGCTAAGGAATTCTGGGAATTGTAGTTTTGTGAGACATTTACCTTTCTCTATCAGAGAGTTCTGGAACTGCCACAAACTACAGTTCCCAGAATTGCACAGCACTGAGTTATGGCAGTTAAAATGTTGTCAAACTGGATTATTCCTCCAGTGCAGAAATAGCCTGGATTATCAGTGCTAGAAAGGAATTTTGCTTGAAACATAGAGAAACATTTGCTGTCAGTCAAAATGGAGACTGCTGGTTTGGCTGGACCAATGATCATATTTAATATAAGGAAACTTGTTATGTTCCTATGAAGGGAGTTTGCATTTAACAACATGTACACATATAATTGCATATTTGCTTATATTTGGGAAAAAAAATGTGTACTAAAACATGTATGCTTTTTACTGTTTTTTTTTTAAATGAGTCAATGAAAAAATAAGATGGAATACATTCAAATGTGGAAAACCAATGAATTTCCGTATCTGGAATTAAAGTTAATTCAGAATTCAATTATTTGATTACCGGATATACTCAAGTATAAGTCAACCTAGTGTACAAGTTGAAGGCAAGGACCAAAATTATGGATTTTGATATGACCCATAGATGAGTCGAGGGTAAAATTTAAGATCATGTAACAAAGGATCTAAAGGATGAAGCAAAACAAAACAATGTCAAATAACTTGCAAAATTCTAGCAGACATAGCTATTTTTCCTCATTCTTAAGACTGGGTGGATGAGAAAGTAGAGGGGGTTTGTGCTTCCAAGACAGATTATACTCTTGCCTTTCACCAGGAGATAGTTCCTTCTTTTAAATAAGAGTTAATATATAGTATGTACATTGAGATACATGGATAAGTTGACTCTGGTTTTTGGGGCCAATTTTTTGACCTAAATTTCTAAACTTGTACATGAGTATATAGAGTATTTAAATGAATTTGCAAGATGATTTTTCAGAGAGGGCAACATTTTCTTCTTAACCATTTTATTTTGGTTTTTACTATTCTCTCAAATAAATAAACCTTCTTGGGAAACTTAGTACATATTTAACAAGCATCAACTCCCCAAAATCATATACATAATAATAATAATAACATTTATTTATATTTTCCCACCTCTCCCTACGGATCGAGGTGGGAGCACAAAGATAAAATGTACAACACTGTACAATAATACAATATATAAAACATGATAATAAAAATGACAAGAGTAAAAGCAATAATAATAATAATAAAACAGCAAATAATCAGTATAAAGACTGTGAGGCAAATCTATGCCATAGTGCTAGTCAAATTCTCACGTTCAACAATAGCTGTTAAATGTCTGATTCCTAGTTTAGATAGCATCACAAATTGTTTTGTGAGATGTGTACATCAAAAGCATCCCAATTGTAGTTTCCCAAAGTCACTTGAAGCCAGAGGAACTCACTTGAAGCCAGAAGAGAATAGAGACTAGAGATTTAGAGAAAGCCAATTAAATATATCATGCTATTGACTTTTAAAAAGGAGAGATCATTTCATTGCTCTATTACCAACTTTGATCTTCCTGAATTGGTATGAAATATATCTTTCAAAGGAACACAAAATATATGTTTTTATATATACTCTCTGGTAATTTTTTTCAACCCCTTCATTCTTTTTTCTTTGGCTTCTATCTAGCAATTTTGCTTCCATCTCAGACTTGGTTGAATTGAGGACCAATCATAAAATGATAGTGGTATAGAATTAAGGACTAAAGGCTTTTATATCCAAGATGCTTTCTTCTTCACCTGGCTTCTAAATGTATTGAACTGATGAAATAAAGGATTTATGTAAGGGATTGTCTCACATTCTGTTTGAATCAGGAGACCAGAATACAACTACACATAAAGGAGACTATTTCTAACCACATTTTGCTCCATTGGTAAAACTGTCACCATGGTAATTATACAAGTGGACCACATTAAGAGGAGAGGATAAGCTAAAACCAAAAGAAATACATATAGCTGGTTTTTTTGCTTGGAAACAAAGGAGAGAAAAATGATTCATATAAGCGGTCACTTCATGCCCCTTGGTTGAAAAGGACTATTTGTGAAGTAATATGCATAGGATTATCACATTTTTTCTCTACCACATTGTGCATTAGGAGAGACAGCACAGGAAAGTTTCTCACATTTGTTATTGTCGTGTACCCTCAAGTCATTCCAATTCATGGCAAACCTAAGGGGTTTGCCATTGCCATCCTCTAAAGCTGAGAGAGTGTGACTTGCTCAAGGTCATCTAGTGGGTTTCTATGGCCAAGCCAGGAACTGAACCCTGGTCTCCAGAGTCTTAGTCCAATGCCCAAACAACTACACAGCACTTCAAATTTCCACCTCTCTGACACAACTGTGCAGCTGGGAATTAAGGAAATGAGGCCAGTTTAAACATCATGGTGCAATGTGCCATGACAGAGACATGGGGATGGAGCAAAGGCCACCCTATCTTCCTCTTCTTCTTTGCTTTCTCTGGTTTCAAGAAACAATGGAATGAACCACACTGTTTCTCTTTAACAAGGAGAAAACATTTGAACCAATCCTGATTCCCATTTTCCTTGGAACCAGCCTTTATGAAAAAAGATGAGGAACTTCCAGCAGTCTAGAAGCTGGTGGCTTACTGTTTCCATCATGCCTGTCCATGGCTCAGACATCCAGACCTAAAACTGAAATCTCAGTGAATAGACTCAATCACATGCCAAAAGGGGGGGGGGGGAATCAAAAGCCAACCAGAACAAAAATGTTTTTATCACTTGTCTGAATCTGGACAAATGATGGAATCAATCTATTCTCTCTAGAGATGGGTTCCACAATGGAGGTACTGCCACAGAAAAGACTGTATCCTGCTGTCCTACCAAGGTAGACTTTCTAGGTGTGCACACATAATAGAGCTTCTGACAAGGCTGTAAACGGTGGGCAGGTACATATAGGCCAAGGTGATCTTTCATATATACTGACCTCAAATCTTTTAGGACGATGAACAAACCCTTTACATTTGGCCTAGAAAGAAATTGGAAGCCAGTGCAAGTGATGTAAGGCCAATGTAACATGGTCTATAAAACACATGTCAGAAAGCAATCTGGCTATAACATTTTGCTAGCTGCTGTATCCAGAATTCATCAAAGTCACTTTGAGGAAATGTAAAGTATATTGCAGATATCTAAGATGTGATTAAGTAATGTGTCCTTGTGGCCAGAGCTACCTCCTACTACCTCTCCTACTCCCACCTTTAAATTGGTAAAAATCTCAGATTGATATTAAAGGCATGTGAACACACTGATGGAAAGGGGAACCCCAAATATTTAACACAGAGCTGTTATAATAAGTAGCTTATATATGGAACATCTAGAGTCTGGCATATGAAATGCAAATGACCATATTCTATTTCAAAGGAAATCTGTGTAAGGAAATTAAAAACTGTTCACATAATAGATTAGCATTGTCTAGGAATTTTCTTTTTGCACCAGACTCTTGGGAGGGAAGCATCTGTATTTGAGAGAAACCTGACTTTAAATAAGCTCCTTGTAATTTAAGACAGCAGGCTTGAACTTCTTGGCTTTGGCATGGCTTTTTATAATTGCAAGTATGAACATCTTGTCCTGAATCTAGCTTTGACAAAATTCTCTTTCTGGCTGGGTATCAGATTCCAAATGGAACTAAAGCTTCTCTAGCCTAGCTGAAGGGGAAAATATGTAGGGGAGAGCTACCATTTCACTGGGAACAATTTGCTCATCATTATAGGTGAGAGATAAGCCATGAAGGATTTGGGAAATTCTATAAGGACACCTGTCGATATAACTTGGAGTTAGCTGAACTTGTTGGAAACAAGCTAAAAAAAATAATAAAGCAAAATTCAAAATCCAGAATAGCAAGAGTGACTGCTATTGCAAGCTAAAAAATAAAAAGGAATTCAAAGGAGTGGTACCTTCATTGGCCAGCCGAAATGCACAAAATACATAATGCAAGCTTTTAAAGATCCACTATTTTAAAGATCTTACTAAGGATCAATCAAAATCTCTTGCATGTAACTCCAAGTTTCCTGAGTGAAAACTCCATAGTTTGGTTCCAGATATTGTAGTGACCATAGAAGGAAGAAAAGGCAATAAATAAATGCCACTGATATTCCAGTGCACAGGCTGCTTCTTTTGCTAGTGGCTATTTCTCCAAATTGATTTCTCCTACCTTCTTTTTTGTTTCTTTTTAAAAATGTTAAAAGTTATGGATTAGCATTAAAGCTAAAAACATTTCAAGAACTAAACTATGGTTCAAAATTACTTTTGCCTAGAGCTTGCATCTTATTGATATTTTAAAATGTCATTCAAGATTGGGCATTACTTCTGATGGGGAGGAGGGTATGTGAGCAGCAACTTTACCAGACCAGAAAGGGTAACTTTTCAAAGAACTTCTCAGTATTGCTTTGTCTCTTTGCACTTTGGTTAGGAAGGGTTCTTCATGGTAACATGACAGAGGATGATACTTAGCTTTGCTGAACAGTGGTGCAATAGAAAGGCATCACTTATCATTAGCAACCTCATCATATGATAGCAACACTATTACCATTGTTGAAAAAGATATTATATGGATGGATGGATGAATCTGTCAACTTTGCCATCTCCAGTATGGATTTAAAAACAAGCAAACATTTTCCCCATTCCAAATACAAATTCATGTTCAGATTTTGGTAAATTCATAGAAAAAAATTACCACTTTCACATCTGTACTGACCAAATTCAGGAGGTATAATTATTCTGAACCCAACATGGAGAAAATCATGATGTATATGCTTGCTATATAGGTATAAAGGTGTGGAATCTCTCAAGTTATGGAATGCTGTAGGAGGAGGATTAGAACTGCAGTGCCAATCTACGTAGGGGTTGTCATACCTGCACTAAGGACCTTTTTTTAAAAGTCCCAAATATTAATAAATTTGTAATTTTTACTAAATTCTGAGTGGCATGGCTCTTGAGAATGGTTAGCCTCACCAGTGTTTCTTCTCTTGCCACAGGCAGAGGTAAAAGACAGAGAAAGAAACTGAGATATGAGTTCTAAGGACAAACTGCATCCAATGCCAAGACATTTCTTTGTGTCTGTGTCTGGCACCCAGGGTTTGTCATCACTGCCCCCTTGAAGCTTGAGGCTGTTGCATGCACAAAATATTTTGACAGAGCACAAGGGAAAGAGAAACTCCCATGGATACTGAGGGTCCACTGTATTTTTATCCTTTCTTTGAGATGATGAACCTGTGTTGATTGTGCACTAGTATTTGCGAATAAAACAACTTTTATATACTTTCCAAAGAGTCTGATTTCTTTCTCTGCTGGATAATGTGTTGTGGATGGAGTAGGCTAGTGAGCTATTAAACTTACACCTAGCACATCAGTTGCTCTACTTGAAAGATCCACTACAATCTTTCATATTTCCCAATATTTTGTAAAGATTCATTGGTTCTCTTTGTCTCTATTAAAGTGAAACTTATCAGAACAAGAGAGATTCCGAAAACTATTCTTGTTGGTTAAATAGCATCCCACTCTCTTCCAGTCACTGGCACACTCCCAGTGGTGAAAAATATTACATTTTTCTCATGGTGTTTACTCCTACATTTATGATAGGTGCAAGTTGCTATAGCAATGCAGATTTCCATGGTAATGCTGCATATATGAGCATATTTTAATATCAGTTTTGATAAAGGATGGGGAGTAAGAAGCCTGAAGGAATAGGTGAGCAATCAAAAACAATGTTGTTAATCATTTCTGTGATTAGGAATGGAAAATAATATTAACTCACTGTTACATTCTGGAGAAATAATAGGAAAAATATCAAAATGAGAGTAGAGTAGAAGGGGCAAGCAAGAGGCAGATGTGCAGCTTGTACCTTGAAGATAAGTAATTTCATCACTCCATTGCCATTCTGTTTATGCAGATCACAACTATTCCATGCATACATGTCATGGACAGCTTGTCACCTGATGGCAATAGAAACAACAATAGCAACAAAAGAAAGTGCAGTGAAAGTGCAGTGAATTTTTTTTAAAAAAAAATATGAATACTGCATTCCTGAATCAAGGAGAAGGAGCACAAAGTTATATTCCAGGGATTGCTGCTTCATCAATGAATTTTGATGTTGCACAATGAAGTGCAGAACTGTTCATCTGCATGAACAATGAGTAACCATGTACACTGTGCATGCACATCAATGCACAACTTACACAATATTTATGTACATCAATATCCATTGTGCAACCATGTGCAATGCACATGCACCAACAGCCTGCAGAATACCTATGCACATCCATGAAGAATTTGCAATCATATAGGATACACACCCATTTCAACCATGAACAATATACTGATTCCACAACCATAGACCATTAATCATCAGACAAAAATATCCTTTTGCTTGTGTTTCTGTAGGGTAATTATTCCAAATGTAAGACACTGAGGGGAATCTAGCTACTCCATAAATTCTCTCAAGAAGCAGGAGATGCCATGTGAGATAGGAAATTTTCTTTCTTCAAAACTGAAGGATAACTAAAGTAATGGCTGGAGACAGAGTAACTTTTTTAGAATTGTATTGTTGTTGTTGTTGCTATTCATTTATAGCTTTCCTTTCTTCCATCAATAGGATTCAAGGCAAATTACAACAGAGTGAAAAAATATAGATTAAAAACTACACAGAAGCACAAATAAAAAGTAGACATTAATAATAATAATAATAATAATAATAATAATAATTTATATCCCGCCCCTCTGCAAAGCAATCAAGGTGGCTTACAGCATAAAAATACAGCACAATAAAATCACCATCCCAAATCCCAAATCCTCCCACCCCTTAAAATTATTAAACAATCATAAATTAAACAATATTCAAAATAAACAAAGTATGAACAATCTACAAAAATAAACAACAACAACAATAAATATTTTAAATAGATAATTTAAATTATTAATATATATTAAAAGACTAGTTAGTGTATGGCTTCAACTTCTTTCTGACTTATGGAAACCCTAAGGTAAAGTCTCTATGTGAACCACAAAACAGCATGACACAAAACTGAACAGCTACCCTCATCAGTTTGGAAAATTCTAATGGTATAAAAATATTTTGACTTACCAGTGGAAGGAGACAAAGGAGGGAGTCATGCCAGTCTTCCTAGGGCAAGAATTCCAAAGTCTAGGAGCAGTTAGTAAGCAGACCCTTTCCCTTGTTACTCTAGTTCCAACTGGTTCCTCCTGATCATTTTTTCATTAGGATTTTCTACCAGTCCCTAGATTCTTAAAAATGCCTCTTCAACTTGTTTCACTTTGTTTGGGAAGCAGTGGCTGGCCACATCTTACACCAAAGATCTTAACATGAATTCTGTTTGGTACGTACTGAATCTCATTTTCCTGTCAGCACTATAGATTTTTCTCAGTAATGTTCAATTTAGGTTGTTCGAGGGTACCTGGCACATTTCTATTCTGAAGCAGATAATTAAGAGTTTCAGCATCACTACCTGCACTATACAAATACTCTGGCATCACCTAGTACTCTGTCATTTATGTGGGTTTAGGGTATAGTAGACTATTTCAGGGGTGGTAGAGATGCTACATTGCTCCTCCCTGAATTCAGTAGGGATTGTACCCCCTCCCTGAAATTTGATAGCATGCTGGTAACAAAAGTAACAATTCATCTTGAAACAAGGCATGTGGGTAATGCATACTTTTTCTCAAGATGCTCATATGACAGAAAGACTTCTGGAAGCATTATTCTGCTTTAAAATTGTGTGTGTGCTCCCCGTGCATCTTGTTTTCAAGGATTTTGTGGTCCTTTTTTCTTTTTTTAACCTTGACATCACTAAAATATGCTGGAAGCAGGGGGCTATGGGGCTATATTTTGCCCACCCAATTTAGGGTGAAGAAATTTACTACATAACTGATTCATTCTGCACAGAAGAAGCAGAAACTCTTGAAAAGCTAAAGTTTACCAAATGAAAATAATGTTAAATCTAATTCAGATAAAGTTTTCATGCTGAAAAAACATCTGAAATGGGATAAGTTAAATGATGTGTGTCTAAATTAGAATTATTGTTTTATTTCACTTTTATATGGGAATAATTTTCTATGGATGGGAGGGGGTGTGCATAAAAAGGTAGAATAATCCAAATTCTGTCCTCATCTAAACCAAAACACCCTGGACATAATTATAATTCATAAAAAGTTTGTATTAGGATGAATCTGAAATTATTGCTATATTTCATGGACCAAAATAGCCTATGTCCCATAAGAGGCTTGTCATATTGTTATTAGTGAAAGTCCTGAAACAGCCAAATAAAAGTCTTCTTCAACACATTGGGTACAACAAACTAACAATTTTTCTCACCACAAAAAGGGGGGAAATACCTCAGGGTTTGTGTGTGTGTATTTTCTGAGCAGGGATGGAAATTCTAGATTTTCCTATTCCCTAGAGATGTCAGGAAAAATCAATCAAAGGTGGCTATGCACATCACCTTCTGGAGGTGGCAAAAATCACATTTTGCAGTCCACTAGGCTCAAGAGCATGTCTACTCTGATCTAACATAGCCCTATGCATCAGTGAACTAATTCTAGAAACAGAAATCTAAAATTCCCCATTGCAAAGAATCCATGCTAATCGGATTATCAACTTGCAGTCCTCTCTTGGGCATTGCCCTCACAGTCTCTGGATGAACTCCAAATTCTCCATTCTATCTAATGAGATTTTGCCTGAAGATAGGTTCAAGCTGCTGAGACACTGACTTCCTGGGATACAGACTGTGATGGCAATGAAACAGCCAATTACTGCCAGGTGTGACAGCAATCTTCTGATATGGATGGTGGTCCATTGGGAACAAGCTTGGGATGGAACTCAATATTATCATTAACTTAAAATAATCCAG
Organism: Phrynosoma platyrhinos; assembly: GCA_020142125.1. Classification (NCBI taxonomy): domain Eukaryota; kingdom Metazoa; phylum Chordata; class Lepidosauria; order Squamata; family Phrynosomatidae; genus Phrynosoma; species Phrynosoma platyrhinos. Next base: position 7,549,692 of record CM034702.1, read on the forward strand.
TCAGTGAGTTCCATTAAAATGTATTCCTTGATTGGAGTTTAATTATCTTGGTAGTAAACAGCCTGAGCTGCAAGAATTTAAGATCCAATTTCAATTTTTTGCCTGTGGAACAAGGACAAACTCATTAACAATAACTTGTGGATAATTTGTTATCTTGATTGAAACCAATAATCTTTTACTGTTGAATCAAACTATATGCCATTGAGCTAAAATTATTCCCCCTTCCTTTACATCACTGGTCTGGGCAGCTGCAACAAGGAAACTGTAATGCTTTCTCTCATTTCTAAGATTTCTAATCCAAAAGAGGCATTTTTTTATTGTATCCCTATTGTGTGAATACATTGCCTTTGAAAGAAAGTGATTCAAACGACTGGCAGAACGCCAGTACAGAGAAGAACACTGAGTGTTTCCCCACAGCTCTCTTCTGCCTGATTTGTTACTCCCCGGCTACCTGCATGTGAAGTAATGTGGACAAATAAATACTGAGATGAGAGAACATTTACAGTATAATCTTGCTCTCCCCAGTGTCAATTGAAAGCTTAAGGCTGCCAACTTTATGAAGACCTTTTGTGGAGAAGAAAAGGATAGGGGCATGATACCCTCCAGCACAGTTGTGTGGCTCCTATTTATCTCAATGGGTTCATTCACTTCTTGTGCACAAGAACTGCCCAATAGGTTGCACCTTGAGTAGTAAGCAAGATGAAAGTTGAAGGTTTAACTATCACTATGAAGGAACCCTTCACTTTGGTTATTCCCTTGATGGCTCTTTTTTCTTTTATTTATACTGCAACTGAGAAACTGGAGGCAGGAAAAGTTTCTTTCAACTCTAAAATACACAATAAGCCAAGACAGAGGGGGATCAACAATGCAGTTTCAGGTCCCACCTGGATCAAGTCCTGTTATCACTGGTGATGCCACTGAATTTCAGAAATATGAGCATATGCTGAAACCTGAAAAACTCAAGTGGTATTTAGATTTTCTTTTCTCTACACAAACAGAGGGAGATGAGGATATCTAGTCCAGTCCTGCCCTGCCCTGCCCTGTCCTCTACTCCCTCCCCACTCTTTATGTCCTAAAAAGGAGATAGAACTACATCCAGCTAAAAGAAATTATGGAGTTTCACATGGTTGGAAACCCTGATAAGGTAGAGCTTTTTTACATCATAGAGTTCTGTAAAGTCACATTAACATGGTTACAAAGTTTCTCCCTTTACACCCAGTCACCTTGAGAGCAGCCAGTTGAGCAGCAACTAAGAATCCTCTCACTCATGCCAGTCTTTGCCACAAAGCCAGTATGGGTGAGAGGCTTCTTAGTCACTTCTCAGCCAGCTGCACAGTTGCTGCTCCCAATGTGACTGAGTGCAAAGAGAGCAGCTGCCTAGACTGGCTGTTTTGATTTTTCACTACAACAATAGGCCTAATACCAAGAAATAGGCATTGAGGGATGCTAAAGCTCACTCAAGAGGAAAAGGAGTGGGAGCCTGAAAAAGTTTGGGGGCCACTGATCTAGATTGTAAAGGTATTCTATTGGATCAGCTCTGTGGGATAGAATGAGGATACACTGTTGTAAGGTAATAAAAGGGTAAAGGTAAATGTTTTCATTTGACAAGATTGTCTAGTCGTGTCTGACTGTAGGGGATGGTGCTCATCTCTGTTACTAAGCCAAAGGGCCATGTGGCCAAAATGACTGTACAGAACACCATTACCTTCCCACTGAAGTAGTACCTATTTTTCTACTTGCATTTTTACATGCTTTCAAACTTCTAGTTTGGCAGAAGCTGGGACAAGTGATGGGAGCTCACTCCATCACATGGCACTTGGGCCTCAAACTGCTGACCTGACAATCTTGAAATCATCAGAGTCAGTGTCAGAACCAAAATACATGTTTGTAAGCATTCTCAGATTCTGCTTGTAATTAATGGGATAATAATGATTCAAAATTAGTTCCACATCACTTGTGATCCCTTTAATATTTCAATGCCATTTTTAAAAAAAGAAATGAAGTTTACTGAAGATGATGAAAGGGACAATGCTCCCTAAATCTTGTTCCAGACATGAGAAGTTGAGTTGGGTGAACTACCCACAAACTGATCACATAGACATATGTTATCTTTTACATTTACACCATTGGCCATCAAAATTATTGTTGTTGTTTTTGTTATTATATTTATATTTACTTATATCCCACCTTTCTCCCAAAATTGGGACTGCAAGTGGCTTATAATTTGAAAAGGAATGATAGGGCTAAAATACACAAAAAAGTGAACATTAAAATGGAATTGAACTATTCACAATATTAAATCTATTTAAACCTACACTTTAAAATGTAAAATGAAATTTAAAAGAGAAAAGGTAATTAAAAAATCTGCTTTGACTAGCTTTTCAGGGTCTAAGGGAAAATTTTTTGCATGTTCCTCTATTTAAAAAAAAAACTTATTACTTACTTACTTACTTGTCATGAGCTCAAGTTCATGTAGACAGCTCTCCTCCTTCTGCACAAATACAGTCACATTTCATTTTCACAACAATAGCTGGCCCAATTACTCAATAATGTTGTGGCTCAGCAGAGACTAGAACCCAGATCTTTCAAGTTCACATCCAACATTTTAACCTAGGATGGGCAACCTATAGGTTGCATTGCTCTCACAGACCCATCTATGCTAAGCCTTCTGCTATTATTGCACTACACAATTGGCTGCTTTGCTGTTGAATGCACAGTAACAGCAGGGGAAAAATGAATTTTGTTATACAGTAACATAAGCTTAAATTTAAGTGGCACTTTTCAAATACATGCATTTTTCTAGTTTTCAGTTTATTCTATCCTGTTTCTGTATCAGTTTGTGAGCTTGGGATCGGGAGGAGGAAATCCACACACATGGATATTAAAATGCATTTCCATGTATACATCTACTATGCACATTTTGTATGCATTTTACTTAAATGCATACATTTTGCAAGCAGTTTTACATACACAAGTACTTTCTCCCAAAAGATACACATTCATGCAGTTTTGGTTCAGAGAACTGCAGCCATCTAATATTGAAAAACATAAATACTGATAAATAAATGTTTTCATGCATATTTCACATTGATTTGGCAACTGAAAATAAGGTAAGTTGTCATCAATATACAAATAAGATGAGATTCTCATTCATCCCCACAGTAATACAAGCAATGGGAGAACTTTTAACTTAACTCTTAAGTTAACCAGCTCAGCTTGAGGGCTTCTTCAAGCATTTGCTTGGGTATAGTTGGAAAGAGGATGCGGTACTAGAAGGACATTTGGGCCATATCTAGCAAATCTATTTTTACGTTCTTGGTTATCATCATGGTAAGGTGTGTGTGTGTGTGTGTGTGCGTGCGCATCTGTTTCTGCCTCTGTGTTATTCTATTTCTGGAGATGATGTTATTGGAAGACTCTCATGGCACATTGTGTCTGGAACAAAATGATTGAGAAGGTATAAGTATCAAGAGATGAAATCTACTTTTTAATATCTATAGCAATCACTCCTTTGATGTAATTCTTCAACCTGTAGCATTTAAAAAAAAATGTAGTCATGCAATGTAACTGAAATATTCCAATAATAAAATGCCATAAGCTCACAGGGGAAAGCTGAAATGGAGCCATCAAGCCTGATCACACCTTGGATGCTTTCTGCTTCAAATGGATTTTGATTGAGTGTCACAAATTTACAGGACATGTCAGACATTTATTAGACTTTGTCACTCTACATCTGCCAGGTGCCACTTAGATCCTTTTGTGGATAACACATTTATTGCAAGATTCTTGGCTTCATTTCCATAAGCTTTTGCTGTTAGCACAATCTATTGCAGATGTCAATAACAGAAACATCAGTAATACAAATACAAATTACCCAGGACAGGCTTATTATTCTTTCAAGAACTATTTCCATGAATTAAAAAGAGGGGGGAAGTTATTGGTTACTCCCCACCCCACCCTCACCCCCCAAAATATTTCTAGAGCTCAAATAAATGCATTACTCATGAGGTTGGGCTTGCATAAACATGACATTTTTGTTGTTGATCTTTATTGGGATTTTATATTCCCCAATATTTATCAACCCTGAAGTGCCATATTACACATCTCTATGTTATTAGAAAACCATCTGCTAGCTTATGATTAAATGTGCCTCGGTCATTGTGAGGAAAGCTATCTATGGCTGTTCTCCCATATTTTTAGATAATAAAATTTTTGTTGCTCCCCCTTGAGTTCATGGTTTACTCTTGCGTGCAGACGTTTTTTCTCTCTCTCTTAACCCCTGTGCCCTTCAAAGAATACAGACTTCTCCTCCTGTTTCCCAGCTTTTCTCATTCACCAATCTTAGGCAACAAACATTTATGAAATCTAGAAATGGTGTTCTTTTTCACTATTCTCTCACACAACTGGCTTTTATAGAACTGTCTCTGGACTCTTCATTCCACCCCAAGCATCTGAGAAATCAGGTCTAAAACTACGAAAGCTCATGCTACCAATTTCTTTCATTTATTCTCAAAGGTCCTACATGATCCCTTTGCATTAAAAAAAAAACAGTCTAGTCATTCCCAACTTATGATGACCCTTTTTCCTGTTATTATCCACCTTTGATTTGATCTCTACCCATCGTGACCCTTGTAGATGAGACATCTCCAAGATTCTCTGTCCTCCACTTTTCTGCTCAGTTCCTGCAAATTCATACTAGTGACCTCTTTTATAGAGTCCATCCATTTAGCATGCAGCTTTCATCTCTTTCTACTTTCCTCTACCTTTCTTAGCATTATTGTTTTCTCCAATGAGTCATGCCTTCTTATGATGTGGTCAAAGTATGACAACCTTAGTTTAGTCATCTTGGCTTCCAGAGAGATTTCTGGTCTGATCTGTTCTAGGACCTATTTTTTGGCTGTCCATGGGATTCTCAGCAATCTTCTCCAGCACCACATTTCAAATGTTGTGGGTGGTCCTACAGCAACCTATTATGGGGTTTTCTTGGCAAGATTTGTTCATAACATAACAAGAGATACATATCTCTTTTTACTTTGTGCTACATGTATCTAGGGTCATTTTGAAAATTACAGAAATGTAGCTTCCCTAAATTATGGAAGATGTGCATGACATGGTTCAAGTGCTGCCTTATGCTGTATCTCATGCTGTTGCCTTATGCTCTCTTGGAGGCAATTGAGATAATAGAAAGATCAATGGGGTGAGTATGTGTGTGCCATGTGCAAAAAATTGGTTGCATTTAGAGTTATTGTTTTCTTGATTAACTAAAAGATAACTATTATAGCTATGGTGGAACAATGGGGGGAAAGAGTTATTTTTAAAAATTGTAATAACAATGGTAACTACTCCTGGTTCACAGAATTATGTCTGCAGATAATTACTTTTCCAAAGCAGCTTCCTGAACTGTAATAAAATGGACTATTCAAGAGTTTCTATCTGCCATTGTGGCAACTGAAAGATCAATAAAATGAGTAATTTTATTTAAATAAAATCAGTCGTGTTTCCACTGTTAAGCACTGGGTAGGCTTGAATATATTTTATTTTATTTTATATTTTAATTTGAATATTTTTAGTTGAAAAAGGCTCTCAGTGTGGCTTTAAAAGTTAAGTAGCATAGTCATTGCTGCCCTCAGGATTGCAATCTAAAAGATCTGCTACAGAAGGAAAAAAATGATGGGGATGGATGAAAGTTGGTGGGAGGGCAGGGACCAGTTCCTACAGTTATAATTGTTATGATGTCCAGTTGGAATGGTAACAGTTGAATGGACTTGCTAAAATAACTGTATGTAAAGAGTGAGGTGTTCTTCATAACTGGTTGTGGCTTACAGCTTTGCCCCCAATCTGATGTTTATTCTTAGCTCCAGTTCATCTTGAAAAAAGTGTTCTCAGGTCTCAGGACATGATCATAAGACAGATGATTCACAAACTTATTGAAGGGAAGTGGAATGTGGCCAGTGAGAACACTGGTTAATAGGAGTAATCCATAAAAGAAGGGTTTGGAAAACTTCTAGCTTGGAAATGTTTCATTGCTTAGATTTCACCTCCTATATGTTGTTAAAAGTAGCACTTGAGAAGATACAGTCAGATCTTGATATCCACAGGAGATCCATTCACACACTTGTGAATACGAAAAAGCATAGGACTTCAAGCCCTATTGTCCCTAATGGCAATGTGGTAATGGGGCTTGCCATCCATGGATGGTTAAATCTGCAGATGGCAAGCCTGTGGATGGGGAGGCCCTGCTGTACTGAAAACAAGGCTTGGAAAGGTGATTTTTTTTTTCCCTGTACAATTGAAAGCTGAGGAAAACATTCATCAGTATAGAGTGACTTTTTCAGAGAGTCAGAGAAATGTGTGGTTTTTTTTATTTATTAGACTTTGGCTGCATCCGTACTGCAGAAATAATCCAGGTTGACTGCCATCGCTCAATGCTATAAAATTCTGGGATTTGTAGTTTTATGAGACTTTTAGCCTTCTCTCTCAAAGAGCTCTGGTGCCTGAACAAACTACAATTCCCAGGATTCCATAGCACTGAGCCATGTCAGTGAAAGTAGTGTCAACCTGGATTGTTTCTGCAGTTCAGATGCAGCCTTAGTCTTTTTTTTTTAAAGAAACTGAATGCAATCCTCTGAGCACCTGTGATTGATGCTAAATGTATTATGCCCAGTTAAACATTACCAGGGACCACCCACTGCGACATCAACAAAGGTTGTCTCTAAGTCTCAGGTTTGATCTCTGAAATCTCAGGGCCAAGGATGCTCTTGACCTGGCAACCCTACCGGAGATGTCACCTTGTATTTCTCATCCACCTCTTTCAACCGCCCTTCTCCATCTTTTCACATCATCTGAATCCAGCATCTTGCCACAGTCATGTT
>CM034702.1:7561161-7572560 GCA_020142125.1 Phrynosoma platyrhinos
TTATGTATTTATGTATGTTTTATGAGTTTTAATTTTATTAATTTTTAGTGGAACTAATTGTACTTTATATTTTGATCTATGACCAGTAAGTAAATGATGATGATGAGTATGAAAATCATATAAACTACATACTTGGAAGCAGGAGGAGAGGAAGCTCTATTCTCATGGCAAAAACAAGACCAGGAGGAAATTGTGGCACAGAGTATCTATAACTTATAGCAAAAAACAGAATAAAGCTAAAGAACATTAAACCAACCATCATGCTAAAATACAGCCTGAAGAACATCTCTGCAGAATTTAAAGATAATATGAAAAATAAATTTGCTCTCTTAAATCTAATCTATTGGGAACCAGATAAAGAATGGAGGCCAAGGACATTATTAAGGAGAATGCAGAAAGATGCTATCTGTAACCAAAAGGAAAGAGAAGCATCAAATAGATGACAGACAAAACTCCCTGCTGCCTTTTAGAGAAACATCCCTCCCTAGATAACTTTGGAAGCTGAAAAACAATGAAGAGAGACATTGGTTTTGTGTGTGTGCATGTCTGTGTGTATACACACACACACACACATACACAAATACCCAAGGTGACCCTATCTAAGGGTTTCTTAGCAAGATTTGTTCAAAGGATGCTTGCTTTTGTCTTTCTCTGAAGCTGAGAGAGTGTGGTTGCTCAAGTTCACCCAGTGGGTTTCCAAGGAGGAGTAGGAATTTGAACCCTGGTCTCCAGAGCTGTAGTCCAAGACTCAAACCACTACATTACACTGGTGTATAATAACATCTATTGTTTCCCAAAGCACATCAGTTACATTCAAAATTCACACTGCTGTTTTTTAAAACCTTTACTTTGTAGTTTCTCATCATATGTAGGCATTCAGACCCATCTTGTATTCTGAGAAAACAAAATGGCAAATATCAAAAGCAGCTGTCAGCCAGAGAAGGTAAACCTTTGGTCTGCTCTGGTTGTGTCTGACAATTAGATTTAGCTCATCATTTGTATCCTCAAAGCTATTTCATCTCCTATAATTTTCTCCATCAAGATAGGAGGGTTTCACAGGAGATTCCCATATCTTTCTTCATCCTGGATATAGGACGGACAGCTGACAAGAAAAGTATTATGCCCTCTCTGCTCTTCTGCTGAGTCTTGGTTTCTGATTTTAACCTAGAAAATCTTCTTTCTCTCTCTTTTATAATTTTATTTCTCCTTTTTCACTTGCTGCTCCATACTCCTGGAATTGCCTCCCAGACCATCTGTGGACTGACTCCTTCCCTTGTTGTTTTTAAACCTAAGTTAAGGGCTTGTTTTCCAGAGCTTTTGGAATTTTAGTTGAATATTGTTTTATAATGTATATTTTGGTTATATGTATTTTTCACTTTGTTTTATATTATATTGCATTGGTGTTTGTATTTCTATCTGGATAATTTGCTCTACAATTATATTGCACTACTTTTGTATTATTTTTTCCTTCTCCTGTAGGCATGTCTGTGTATTATAGATTATACACTTTTGGCAAGACTGGCTGTTTTTTGTTGCTTTTGTTGTTTTGTCATTTTTCTTTGTAAATTACCATGTATATTGATGGTATTTTATATATATGCATAATAAATATAAATAAATGATGATAACGATTTTCAATAAGAAGTAAAAATTATGATACTGCATGTCTTGTGCAGATTTCAGTCATATGCTTCAGATACATATACCGGTACTATTTCATTTCTATTAATGCTACTGTGACTTCTGTTGCATGGATCACTACATTTCTTTCAATGTATACTATTTTTGATGTATGACTCACTGGTATTTATTTTACTTTAAAAACAAAACTCAGCTTGTCCTCCTCCACCACCTCCTCCTGTTACTAGATATAAAAGCTACACCATATGTAGAGCTATGATTAAGAAATACATTTTTAAAGAGAAGTCACATTTTCCCCCATCTACTGACACTTTCTAAACCGCTGACCCTTGGTCCTATTTTTAGGCCTCTCTGTAGCTCTAAACTTGAACACTGATTGCATTCATTATCTTTTTATTCTATAATATATCCTTGCTGCAAACATGCTTCCACTCTTGTCCTCCACCTCCTTCTATTTTAGAGTAAGCAGTTAAAGCAATCATTGACTCCCCTTCCTCCCTTCCTTCTGCTTCTTGCCTCCTCCTAACTTCTGCTTCATGTTCTGAAAAGATGATTTCATAAAATAAAGACATCTCTCACTTTTCAGTCACTTACTATTCCCACTCTTGGGTTTATTTTTGAACAAACCTAGTCACTATTACAAAGGTTTGGTAAACATGTCTCAATTACAGATGGATGGATCTGTCAATTGTGCTATCTTCCACATTTATGTGTTGTTGTTTTAAAAAAGGAAACTTGTTGTTTTCATCCTGTTTATGAAGACATTTGAAAATGGTTGCATGTTTTTACATATTTAAACGTAAATAGAATTCTCACCCATCTATACTGGCTAAATATCACAGGGGCAGCTATTTTCAGCCTGAAGAAGGCCACAAACTGTTTCGACAGAATTTAAAGATGGATGGTCTGTTAAACAAAAGTGATGGCAACCCAACTTCATCACCACAAATGAAGCTGAATCCATGAATAGGAATGTTATAATATTGGAAGACTGCATGTCTGATGAATATGTACATATTATGAAACCAGCTTGGTGTAGTGGTTTGAGTGCTGGCCTATGACTGATGACCAAGGTTCGAATCCTAGCTCAGCTATGGAAATCTGGGTGACTTTGGACAAGTCACACTCTCTTAGCTCAGAGAGTGGCATTGCCAAACAACCTCTGGAGAAACATGCCAAGAAAAGTCCATGATAGGTTCACTTTAGGGTTTACAGAAGCTGGAAACAACTTGAAGGCACACAATAACAACAACAATAATTATTAGCAAGGGGAAAAATCATGTCTGACTTACAGTATTTGATTTCCTCCCACCACAAAAAAACACACATATACATGTTTATGAAGCAGTGGAAGTAGTCTGGATTTCACTGAACCAACGTCATCTACTAAGTAGGGAGAGAGAGAAAGAAAGTAGGTAGGACATAGAGAAAGGGAGAAAGAGAAAGAGAGTTGTAATGAGGAAAGGCACAGAAGGTATTTTATTCAAGGTCTCCTTAATGGAGGCATTACTCAGTACTCTTATAGTATCCCAGAAATCTGGGCATATTTCCAGCCTTTGTAACCAGAGATCAGAGCCTTCGGAACAACCCTCACAGAATTTATTGCATGCATTGAGCATCTTATCTTCAATTGATGTCTTCTTATCCACTCCTCTGTGGTCTTTTTTTTAAAAAAATGCTTTTCAACTTCTCAGTAGTGCCTGGTGAGCCATAAAAACTGTTAAAAGAAAACGACATTATGGCTAATAGCTGTGCTTAAATTTAAACAAAAAAAAAAAAGCAGGGTGACACTTTCACAAAAAAATACAACACTAGAAATAAAGCAGAAGAAAAACAGTAACACAGATTTGAATCAAGTCACTGACCTTTTCTAAATATTTGTGAAATTAACCACGTGGAAATCTTTGGTTTCATCTTTTGTGAAAACTGAAATGTATTTCAAAATGGAGAAGGCTACCACCTAAGTTTGGAGTTCTAGATCTCAGGGTCTGGGCCTGACTCTCAGGACTTGATCCTCATGCCTCAGGCTGAGCAGGGAATCCAGGACAACATCATAGACTGAAAATGATTTGTGTGTACAGTGTACAGTGTTTTCTAATCTTTACTGCTTCAGGCTGCTTCAGAACAGTTAATACAGTTAATATAGACTGTCCAAAATCGTATCCTATCTTACTCCATCCAAGATATTCAGACCACAGCTGGTATCAGGACTCAGCAGGAAGGAGAGTTTAGTGTAAGGAAATTCTGATCTTTGGCCACATTTTGAGAAGGCATGAATCATTAGAAAAGTCAATAATGCTAATGTCCGTGTGTGCACCTTCCAAAATTTCACAGGTGAAGACTGGGATACATATGGCCAGGACAAATCAGAGTGTTGTCAAGATGGCAAAGAGCATTAATGAGAAACAAGTAGGACAACAGAAAATTAATCAGAACTGTCACTGTCAAACTGGGACAGTTGGAGAGTATGTGTATGTAAAGTGGTGTGAAAACCATAGTTTCCAGTCCTCTGAATCATCCAATCCTTGCTTTGCTTTTTCCAAAAACTGTGTGTTTGTGTGTTGGTGAGTTTCTCCCTTGCACATTCTTTTGTAGATGAGTTCAACCTGCATACATGTTGCATCAAAAAACAGAAAAGTTCTTAAAGGTGTATTTAGGTGTATTATATTTGGACTTGGGAGATCCATGTTTAAGTCTTCACTAAGCTAATACCAGGTCACTATCAGCCAATTATGTTCTCTTGGCCTGCTGTACCTCACACCATTTTTGTAACAATAAAGTGAAAAGAAGGAGAACTATGCAGGCCACTTTGAATTAAGTGAAGGCAGGATACAAACTTTTTTAAAAAAAAATACTGTTCAGTTATGATTTCTGTAATTAAATTACTAGGATACCAGCCAATTTTGACCATTTTTACAGACCTTTTCTCATAATGAATATAGCAGCATACTTGCAACTAAGCCTCTTCTATGTTGCATTTAATATGTGATGATTTGGAGTACATGCTTTTCTTATACAGATATAAACATTTCCAAGCTGTCTTGAATGTAGAGGGACTGAAATGGATTGGACAAATGGACCTATACAGCTTGCAGTACTCAAAGCTTGGCAGAATATTAGATTTACTCTATAAAAATTGTTTTCCTAGCATGAGTCAAACTGTTTCTAATGTATAGGATAATGACACCAATTTTAAAATAATGATTTTTTTAAAAAAAGTGTAACGATCCTGTTTCTTACTCTTAACAAATATTTTCAAATAGTTAATGGTTAGTTGTGAATTCATTATATGATTGCTCCTTCTGTCATAGCTAGTGCATCACATCAGTAATGATTAAATGATAAAGTCCAGTAAGCCACTGGAACTTACATAAAGATTTATCACATGTTTCATCTGTCTGTCTGTCTGTGTTTCAGGCAAACATGAACAGTGAAACATGGATCCAGACGTGGACAAGCTGCAACTACTCCATAATTGCAATAAATTGTGATTTATAAAGTTTGGAAAAGTTTCAGTTCTTGCATCACAAGTCCCATCATCCCATCCCATGTGCTAAGCTACAGCTAGGTATGTTTGCTGTCTCGGAGTATAGGTGTCTATGTGTAAAGTGGAGATTAGAAAAAGTTTCCCTTTCCAGGGACTGCATCACCAGAGCCATTCCCATAACATAACCATGAGCCACCTTGAATGCCTCATGGCCCTGAATGCTCCTGATATGGCATCACTATTTATTTTGTTATAAAGTAATTGAAGACCAAATCCACTTTTTGGCAGAGTATGGTAAATACTCTAAGATCCAAATATTTGGCCTGCTTCTGAAGAAGAAAACATTTGAAATGTTAGGAATAAAAGTGATTATATTATTAAAGGATTCATATTATGTTGTTGTTTTTAAAATTGCAACATTTACCAGATTTGCTATGAAAGTAAGGCAGGCGTCTTTGACTAACTGTTGAAAGAGAATTTGTTTGTCCTCAGATTTGTAGCTGAAATCTGTAATAGTTGGCAACTGCTCTGAGTCTTATTAAAGAATGGTCTCAACTATATTGTTTATTATAACTGATGGAAGTTCTTATAAATGACATTTGTTGAGGATTTTTTTATTATTCTGAATAACAATCCTGTTTGTTGATTGCTGGCCTTTTAATGTCAACTGATGTAATGTCCCCCTTGTCATGCAAGCAAAAAGCCTGGTTGGCTTTTGCTTAATGAATTTATCTTAAAAGTATGTCATTTACAATTTAAGAAAATCAGCAGCAGGAAAAATAACCACATCCCTTGCTCAGTGAGGTTCTGCATAAATATTCTCTATTGAATGAAGAACAGAGGTTAGCAAAGCTATGCCTTTCAGTCTATTTTCTGAATTTATTTGACATCCCCCCCCCAAAAAAAAATGGATACACATTTTGGCCTCCAGCTCCTGAAAAGGGCTAACAGCTGCCTATTCTATTTTTAGGGTTCTGTCAGTCCGATCACAATTGAATACTGCAAACACAATCAAACGTGAGATTCCAGTATATATTTTAACTACAACATAGCAAATTAAACTTAAGACACATGGGCTATCTCTATGCATCCAATGAATGAAGAAGTGGTAGTGGGACTCTTCTGCCTGTGTTGCTTAGTAGTATTGCAGCATTATGTTGCAATTTTAGTCTCATTTTTTAAAATGTAAAATAGATGCACTATAAAGAATTGTCAGATACAGCATGTCCACCAGTCTTCTTTCAAACAAAAAAACAGCTCCCAGACATTAAGTCAAAAAGGACAGCTTTATTGCAGAAAAGAAAACAGCGCAGACAGGTCTTGACTTCTTTGATGAATCTAAAGGCACCATACATTAACACACTTTCATAGAATAGCACAAAATCCCTTCCCATAGTCAGATGGCAAACTGTTTCCCGCGCCTTGGCCCTTCACATGGTGTAATGTCCTACTCTCCGGAAAATCCAACAAAGGGTCAGGTGCGTGTGAATCTACAGCTTCCCATTGGACTTTGATTGTTCTTTTGTTTATGAACTATGAAGCCTGGGATTAGGAACCCATGGCTATCAAAGTCAGCACAGATATGAGGCTAACTTAGGCACCATTTTAACATATTAGATCTAAATCCATTACTCATTTAATATCAAACCAATCCATATATGTTTTGAGCACTATACAGTTAAACATTTAACCAATTAACTATGAAGGTTTGAATCCAAACCTTTGCAGCAGCCAAAGCCAGAACTCCCTCACATTTCAGCTCTCAAAGCTCTCTACTTTTCAGCCTGCACATTTTCAGCTTTACAGTCAGGCCCATGGTCTCCTTGATTGAGTCTATCCATCTAGCATGCAGCCTTCCCTTCTTCTACTGCCTTCTATCTTCCCCAGCATCATTGTCTTTTCTAATAAGTCATGCTTTTTTATTATGTGGCCAAAGTATGACAGCTTCTATTTAGTCAGCTTGGCTTCCAAGGAGAGTTCAGGCTTGATTTGTTCTAAGACCTATTTGTTTGTCTTTTTGGCTGTCCATGGTATCCTCAGCACTCCTCTCCAGCACCACATCTCAAATGAATGGATTTTCTTCCTGCTTTCTTCACTGTCCAACTCTCACATTTGCACATGGTAATAGGCTAGGTTAAAGGTTCTTTAGCCCATCTCCCTGAGAAGGAATAATCCTCTTTTCATTTTCATCTGGGAACAATGCCTTTAGCCAAGATTATGCTCTTGATCTCAAAGGGGTGGGATATAAATAAATTTTATTATTATTAATTTCCAGAAAGGAAACTATATGTCCTGTATGTGCATGTCTATGTGTGTGTATGTTTGAATGACACACAGTGAGCAACTGTGGTTGGCAGTTAATGCATAAGGGTTAATAAACACACCAGAGATCAAAGGGCTGTCTACACTTGCCAGAATAATCCATACTGCCCAGAGAGTATTCTGGCTCCAGCATTCTCCCTAGGTTCATCTCGCCTTACCTGCTGAAAAAGATGGGTAGTTATGGTCCCCATGAGTAAGTGACATCACCACTGAGCAACTCAGAAGGGATGCTGAGGGACTAGCAACTACACATCATCACTGTGTTTTGGCTGGTGTTTTTTGTTGTTGTTGTTGTTGTTTTGAAAATCTGAAGGAAAAGCTTGTTGCTGTTGCTGTTACTGTTGTTGGACATGGGGTGGAAACTCCAAATCAGGTCCAGGCATTGTGTAAACAGCTCAGACTTGATTTGGGATTGGGGGAAGGGGGAATTTGGAGTATAGAGCTGATGTAGACAAGCTTTGGTAGCCAATGTGGCATGATGGTTTGACCATTGGACTACAATTCTGGAGACCAGGATTTGATTCCTGCTTGGCCATAAAACTCTCTGAGTGACCTTGGGCAACTCACACTCTCAGCCTCAAGGGAAGGCAATGGCAAGCCTCCTTGGAATCAATCTAGCCAAGAAAAACCCATGATAGGTTCACCTTAGGATTGCAATAAGTTGGAAATGACTTAATAACACAAACACACACACATTAAGTCTTATATTTTGCCCCAGAAATCTCAGGGCCTGGGACAATTCTGAACTGGTAGCCCTGCCTGTGATAGTCCTGTAAGGTACATCCCTCACTACCTCAAACATGAGGAAATGGGGAGAATGGAGATATTTGAAACCAAGACTTCCTAATTAGCCACTGTACAATATCAGCTCTGCGTAAGGGACAATTACATTTCCTTAATATACCCAAAGAAGGGGATGAAAAGTTAGCTTTAAAATAACATCATGATGACTTTGAAAATGTGCTGAGGTTTTTTATTAAATTGTTGTTTTTTAAAAAGAAAAAAAGAGAAGCACATTCCTTTGGAACAAATCTTTATTCATAATCACACTCTCCCTTTGGACAACTCTTTCCCCATTTGTTTCATTATTAGATGGCCCTTAGAGACAATTAAGAGGTGGAATGCCCTAGATATGCATCTCAATTAGCCATCCATCAAGGCTGGCAAATTGAATCAAGAGAGAAACAGATGTTTAAAGCATCAATAAATGCTCAGCAAGGGATCAAACTGCAATCCTGAAATTGGGAATAATAAAGTACTGAATATCACTTGACTGTTGGCATATGTGTAATGGGGCTTGTTGGTCCGTTTGTCTTTCCAAACTCTGAGTGAATTTGCTCTTCAAGCATCTAACCTTCACATTCTCGCTGAGCAGAGTTCATCCTGGCACACAGGAAACAAGTTCAAAGGATGGAAATACCACTCAAGAAGCTCTTAATTATCTTAACAAGGGGACAAATGTGACATTCTGTATACAAACACACTACAAATGTCATAAAATATTTTTTCCTGGAAGAAAAAAAATCACATTTATATCCCTCAATATACTTACTGTCCCTAAGGAATAACACAACATTTTGCTCATAATAAGAAGCCTCCTTTTTCCAATTATTACCCCAGCAACTAGGGTAAGGGATGTCTCTTATTCAAGGACTGCAAAGCTTATCATGTATGACAATTAAACGGGATGCCACATGTCCTGTATTTTTCAGTACAGGGCCAATGCACGATTCTCAAATTATACTGGGTGGTCTGTTGAAAGTGCAGCTGCTGCTCATTCTTCCCACTCCAGGCTGAGCATCACATTCAGCTTAGTAGAAATGAAAATACTATTTTTGTTCAAGCAGACTTTTAATGGGCATGCACTCTGTAAACTCAGCTGGGAGCAGAAAGATATTGAATATGGCCCTTCCCTGTCAACTCAAAAGTAAACTGCTGTAGTTTCTCCTAGCTTGTATATTCTTCCTCATTAATAACTTTTGCAATCTTGACCACACTCTGATGTTGCTTGGCCACTCATGTCCCTGTTTCCATTTGTACAATGTTAGAGGGTGTATATCTCGCAGGATCCTAGCACTCCTCCTATGACTTCAGTCATGTACTGATTAGTCCTCTCCCTTTAAAAATACAGTCCATGATATGCTATGTCTGAGCCATTCCTTCCTTGTCCTTTTTCTCCTATTCATTCTCCTGCCTGGTCTTACTTGGTTTCTCATTAAGTGTCTTGCCCATTCAGACCGACAATAAGACACCTTGAGAAAGATCCACCATTTCCCCTTGAGGTACCTAATTCAGAAGCAAAAATACAGTAATGATCATCTTCGCTCCCCAGGGTTCAGTGACCTGGTGCCATTTGGTTGCTAAGCATAAAGTGAATTACACAGGCTCTCACATATAGTCACAACAATACATTTCTAAATTGCCAGGAGAACATGGAGATCATTGATCATTTGCTAATAGCTTCTCTGTATTCGCTGAGCATTTATCCTCTTCCTCAAAATCTATTGAGATGGCATTTGCAGAAAGGGATGTCCCTTTAGCATGCAAGGGGTATATTTTACATTTTAGTGGAATAGCAAGGACACTTCTGGCAGACAACAAACTACTTCCCCTTGGCATGTTTACATCCTTGCAAGTGTTTCCCTGCTGGGTTCATAATAAGTAGAAAGCTACACCAGGTTTAGCTGCCAAAATCTGAAATTGGGACCATGTTCATGAGCCAAAATGAATGGCTGGAGGCATGAGATAACATTCAAAGAAGTATAGTTCTGCCTCTTCCAAATGAGATTCATTTCTGGTAGCTATATGCAATGTGATACTTGACCTAAGACTTCAATATTTTATACTGTTAAAGAAGAAAACATGAAGAGGAGGGAGGAAAGGAAGATCTGAGCCAGATTGGGCTCTGAAGCAAGTGAAAGAAAAATAATGCACTGTTTAGACCACACAAACTGGGTATTGTAACAAGAAATGGAGAGGGCCTGTAGCCTAGCAGGAGAAGACATGCTTTACATGCAGAAGGTCTCAGGTTCAGACATCTCCTGCTGAAAAAAGCATCAAGTAACAAGTTATGGGGAAACCAGCATGCTATAGTGGTTTGAATATTGGACTGGGATTCTTGATATGTTGGTTCAAACCAGCTCAGCCATGTAAACTCACTAGATGACTTTGGGCAAGTTACACTCATTCAGCCTCAGAGGATGCCATGGCAAACCCCTCTGATGAAACTTGGCAAGAAAACCCTATGATAGATTCACCTTGGTCAGAAACAACTTGAACAAACAACAACAACAACAACAATGCAAGTTATGGGGGAAACATCTCAGTATGTCAGAAGGAGGCTTGGCTTCAGATAGTGACTGCTTTGGATGAGGCTAAAAAGAAATACAAAACGTTTGCCGACCGCAAGCACAGCAAGGAATGGGACTTGATTGCAGGGAGCAAAGTCTACTTGTCTATCAAACATCTAAAGATTTGACAACCAGCCAACAAGCTGGGACCCAATTTTGTTGGACTTTTTACTGTAAAGAGACTGATTAATGATATAACTGCTGAATTATAGACATCTGCATCCAGTATTTCATTTTAGCCTACTGAAACCAGCCCTGTCAACTGACCCATGGTGGACTGAACTGGACCCACCCCTACTCTTGATGGTTAAAGGTAAACAACATTTTAAGGTGGCTAAAATCTTGGACTCCTGAATCCACAAAAACAGGCTGCAATATTTTAATTTGCTGAAAACACTTCCCTGAGTCTGAGAACAAATGGGTGTATACTCATCATGTTGATGACCACAAATTAATTCAGCATTTTCATCAGGCCCACCTGGACAAACTTGGAAATAATAAGGAAGGCTAAGCCTAGGGAGCCCTGGTGGCGCAATAGGAGCCCTGGTGGTACAGTGGTTAAATGCCTGTACTGCAGCCATTCACTCATAAACCACAAA
>CM034702.1:7573994-7590219 GCA_020142125.1 Phrynosoma platyrhinos
TGCCCAAGGCATTATTTGAAGCCCTGTGCATTCAGCTTTAAGGGTATTCACAAACTACATTGCACACATTCATATCATAGGTGTGCAGATTCAGATGTTATGAGAATATCCATACCTGTATTCCTTCCTGTACAGCTATACCTAAGTAGCTAAGGACCTAAGTAAACACATGCATGTATGAGTGCATTGACAAAGAGTAGCTTGCATGAAACACAACTCCTTTGGTTGCAATTCTTTGTTCAATTCTGAAATTCTGGGGAGTATATTTTTATACGTGTGAGTCAATTCTGAGGAAAAGTGGGATATTCACATCAGAAAAGAGATTGAGGAGAGAGCAGGAATCATGTGTGAATAAAAATTACCAACTATTGAGGCATTGAAGGTTAAAACCACAGATAATACCCTGAATATTGGCAGGGGGTTGGACTGGATGGCCTTTGTGGTCTCTTCCAACTCTATGATCCTATGATTCTATGAATGCAGCCTTCATCCAGCAGCAGCTTGGAGGCAAAGAGAGTGGTAGAATAGAAGCCTACAGCAGCATCCTAGCATAGGGTGTGTAGCAGAAGACAGACCTGTGGAGAGAGCTGGGTTTGCAATCAGCCAGGGTTGGGGGAGAACAGAAATGAGGATTTAGCTTCTACTGGACTGCCCAAGATAATTTAAGGTGGGTGCACAAAAGACTTGCAGACACTTTCAAAATGTTCATCAAAAGGGGGAAGCAGCACAAGTAAGGTGATGAAGGCAAAAAAACAATTAACCTATGTGTGGGTGAGAAAGGGCTAACAAAAATACCACCCAGAAGATATTTCTTCAAGGTCCTAGGTGTGGGAAGGCATAGAGAATTTAAAAATAGACTTCAATTAGCCTGGCAGTCCAAGGGGTCAATATCAGGAGGGAGGAAAGTGAAACTAAATTGGTTGAGGACATTTATTGGAATCTGTTTTGCTATATCTGGATTCCAGTTGTCCAAACTTCCTGAGATATGTTGGAGACAATTTGAAGAAATATTAACTAGAACAATCCCTAGTCGTATTTGCAACAAGTAGTAATGCAAAGAAAAACCTGTCATCTTCACTTCTTTTATATTTCCACCTTTGGTTAATCTTCTCCCCCCCCCCCCCGCCCCCACACATGGAAATTTGTGCATCCTATATGAGCACATCCTGTGTATAAATGAAGATTTGAAAAAATTAGGCAAATCTGTGTTTTCCTATTCTCTATTTTCATGCAGTTCAAATGGATGCCTTATTCATTTACATCCTATTAATCTTATCAGTATGGTTGCATTAGACTGTCCCACATGAATGCATTTTTATTATTTTAGCACAAGATTAAATGCTTTCTGATTTTGTTCCAGGTTGGGTTCAGAAAATACATTCAATAATTCAAGGGCACCAAAAGGCAATAGCCTGAAAGTGTGTTGAAGTTCATCTTTCAATTGACATGATGAGTCTGTGATGTCAAATGAAAAGTATACTAATTCTGAAGGAAAACAGAAAAAAGGAAGATGTAATATCATTTTCTTTTTACATGTTTTTTGTAGTATGACTAAGGACGTCAATACGCCTCAGACACGAGGACCAATGAATAATTGTTTTAGTGTGTTTCCCATTTGATTTATTTCCTCAAGGCTCATAAATTATTGTTGTTTTTTTCCTGTCTCTTAAAAAATAAAAAACTACAAAAGACATCAACAATTGGGGTAATACCTTTGGCAACAAATCTAATGATGCATCACTTCTATTTATCATCAGAACAATGGCACACAATTGATTTATTATAGCCACAGATTATTTCAGTGATGGGAGCTCCTAATATATTGGTGTTGAGAACAATGGTGGCTCGCATAGCATACCTGCTATATAGGTTTCCATCAGGAAATTTCAAGATGATTTGGGTGGGGAAGAGCACTGCTATTCATGTTGCCACACAGACTGGAAGAATGATACCAGACAGGTTATGGGACAGACCATATCTTAAACTCATTTAATGGGAACAAGGGAAAGGGACTTCATGGTGGCTACACTTAGGCTCTGGAACTCTTTTCCTGGAGAACTAGGATGATCCCATCCTTGGTCTCCTTTTGTAGGCAGGTAAAAAAATTATGTACTATCAGATTTTTTCAGAATGATGAGGGTTGGACTTTTAAATGCTTTTAAATTAGGATGTTAAGGTTTGAATGTAGTTAATACATTTTAATATTTTTGATGCATAATGCTTTAAACTTTTTAAAATTGCTTAATTGTTTTTAAACTTTGTACTTTTTAATGCTTTTGTGTTATTTTTAATTTCTATTGTTTAAAATTTGTTGTTAGCCAACTTGTATCCTTATACTGGGAGAAAGGTGGGATATAAATAAACATGTAAAGGGCTTACATTTAACTTCCTTCCCAATGAAATATGGCCATTAGAGTCAATCAAATTCAAATTAAGCCTAATGGCTGGAATAAACAATATGGAGAAGGCAAAAGAATAGGCATATAGGATCAAGATTCAAGAGGGCAACAGAGGTAGATGATCTGCTGGAACTTCTCCTGGGACCTCACATGTCAGTTTATCATACTAGAGGCAAAATGCCCAAATCTCATGGATAAACAGGGTTTAAATCCTGGGAATATCCCACAAGAGCAGGATTGTTTTCAGACATGTCAGGTGGATTGAGCATTAACGCAGCATTAACCTGTGCAAAAAGAAGCAAAATTGCACCACTTTTTAACTTTAGGCCCAAGCTTTCTGACTAGTGATGACCATCAAGTGAACCCATCATGAGGTTTTCTTAGCAAGTTTCTTCAGAGGGGGTTTGCTCTCTGTCATATATTCTATACCCATTGATTTTGTTGCCATGTCCTTTCAAGTTGTTTCTGACTTTTAGGGACCATAAAATGATGGGGTTTGTTCAGAAGTGGTTTACCATTGCCCTCCTCTGAGCCTGAGAGAGTGTGACTTACCCAGGGTCACCCACAAAGTTTCCACGGCTTAGTCTCAAGGGCTGAGTCCTAGTTTCCCAGATTCAAAGCCTGTCTACCAGAGCCTTGTCCAATACACAAGCCATGACTAGCTCTTGATAATGGTGATACTTATTGTTTTATTGTATATCCTATTTTGAATGGATTATTGTAGTTCTCATTAGGTTTTATTCTGTATGCCTCCTGGTCATCATCATGCCTTTTGCATATTCCCCTAGAGCTAGTAATGATGGAAGAAAGGGTAGGAAGATAGATAGATAGATAGATAGATAGATAGATAGATAGATAGATAGATAGATAGATAGATAGATAGATAGATCACAGACCTCATCCATCTTTTTAATTGCTTTAGTTGGCATTGTGTTGTTCCTTCATATGAGTTCAAGGCTCTTGCAAACTTTATTATGAATACAGTAGATAGAGCGATGGGTTTGCACCTTTCTGCCTTTTTCCAAAGCTTCTGAAATTAATCCAATGGAGCAGAGCTAACGTAACTCTTAGGCAGACACTGGGAGCTACCTCTTTTATCAGAGTTCAAGTGCCATGAAAGGCTAGCAAAATGTTAATTATTTAATTTGTTCTAGTTCTGGGTTTTCTGCTAGAGACAAAGGGAAAGGCAGGTAGGATGTTCTGTCTTCCGTAACAAAATAACAGCTGGCTTTGAATAGAACCCATGAGAAAGGAGAGCATTTGCTCTTCTGCCTGAAGACTGTCTTTGTCTGATGCCATACTGCAAAATTAATACAGCTTGACACTACTTTAAGTGCCATGGCTGAATGCTATGGAATCCTGGAATTGTAGTTTGCTGTGGCACCAGAGCGCTCTGACAGAGAAGGCTAAATATCTCACAAAACTACATATCCCAGAATTCCATAGTATTAAGGCATGACAGTTTAAGTGGTGTCCAACTCTATTAATTCTGCAGTGTAGATGCAGCCTTTCTCTTTTCCTAGGGTTGCCAGGTCTAATAAAGGAGAGGGTTCCTGTCACTTCAGTGACTGTGTAGAAGAGAGAATTTCAGCAAATGTTGCTTATCATGCAAGCAGCCTCTGATCAAGGGGAAGTAGAACCCAGTGTCATGCAGGGAAATTGAATGGGAGAAAACTCATGAGAGATAAGCATACTATAATGCATAGTTAATCTGGAATTTGCCATCAAATGGCTTTATGATGGGACTGGACAGATTCATGGGGATACTGTTTATAATGTCTTTATTACCTTCAGTATTGGACACCCAGTACAAGTTGCTGGGAAACATGAACGGTAGGATGCTATTGCACTTTCATCTTGTTTGGGGGCTTCCCATTGCCATCTGACTGGTCACTCTGTCAATAGAATTGTTACCACACATCATTATTCTTTTGCAGCATTTCACAAAGGTTTCCACTATGATGCTAATGCAAATTACATTTTGATAGAATATTTTCTTTGTTAAAAGATTTACATTACTTCCTGTGGGAAAGGGAAGCAAGGAAAGGTGACAAAGTCAAAGCAAACAAGATATTAGAGGAAGAGAGGATAAAATCCCAAGCATGCTGTGTGAATATTGAGTTCCTTTCATTCTAGCAACTGAGTTTGGTACTTTGCCAGCAAAACGGATAAAGCTTGATTAACTGAAAAGCTCTGGTCTGTCTTACAATTACGTGGAGCCCCAAAGAAGAAATCTAATGAATTATTTTTTTCATAATTGCAAAATTACACACAATGGCTCTTAACAGTATTTGGGAAATGTCAAGAGGTTGCATGTTTAGAAATGAGATTTTGGAGTCAAGAGCATTTGAGCTAATCAAAATAATATTCCATTAATCCTCTTTCCATAGATTGGGCCCAAATGTCTAACCATCAAAGGGACATGCAGCTTCTTAAAAACAAGAGAATTCCCAGTTTTTTTTGTGAATTTGAATGAAAGAACTTTATTTTTTTTAATAACAATAATAATACAAGGGAAATCCATTTACCCCTACTGTATCCACATACCTTGTCATGTCCACATAATGGAAAAGGTTCTCTTTCTATGGACCTTATCACATGGGGTCTAAAGCAGTGCCATCCCCGTCCCATCCCCGTCCCATTGTGCTTCCTTGCCCTGAAAGCAGCATCATTCCAGTAGCATTCTGGTTGCGGGAAATGTAATTCCCATTTACAACCGAAATTAAAAATAACGGGGATGATTCCAGATAATGCAGCATGATGCCGCATTGGGACGGGGATGGCACGGGGATGGGACGGGGATGGGCACGACGTCGTGTGATCAGCCAGGGGCAGGAAGCGCGATAGGACCGGGATGCGACAGGGATGGGACGGAGATGGGCGGGATTACCTTGCGACGTCGTGTGATCAGCCGAGGGCAGGAAGCGCGATAGGACCGGGAAGCGATGGGGATGCGACGGGGATGGGCGGGGTCTCCCTGCGACGTCGTCTGATCAGCCAAGGGCAGGAAGTGCGATAGGACCAGGAAGCAACGGGGATGGCACTGCTTCAGACCCCCGTGTGATAAGGTCCTGACTGGGGATCCTGCCTGTTCTAAGCTCATTTTTTCCAAAGTCTGGCCTCTCTGGATCTACCCTGGTATGCTCACTTTTTAACATTTCCACTTCTGGAAGAGCAATGTGAGCAGAACAAGAGTGAAAGAGGGTAGGTTCAACTCTATTCTTTGCAATTGCAAACTGAGGTTTCCATGACTTTTTGGATGGAACATTTACACAGATGTTTCTTTATTTCTGCAAAATAATCATTCTTCTTATCAGTGAAGATATCATCATGTAGAATCATAGAATCCAAGAGATGGAGGAGACCCCAAGGGCCATGCAGTCCAAGCCCCTGCCATGCAGGAAGATGAAGTCAAAGCACTCCTGACAGATGGTTATCCAGCCACTGTTTTAAAAAGGAGATCCCATGAAACTGGTGTAGAATATTCCAGTGTTGAACAGCTCTTACTGTCAGAAAATTATTCTTAATGTTTAGGTGGAAGGTAGCCAATGACATTTGACTCTGTGATATCACTGAAGATAACTGAGTAACCATCACTCCCATCCAGTTTGGTCTTTTCAGTAGCATTGTCTCATAGTCATCTATTATATATATAATGATACCTATGTTAACTAGAGATAGTAATGCTCTGAAAGAAAGAAAAAATCATTCTACCTATGATGCAGATGATTGGAACTATAAACAGTCTGGAATAGATACAAGAAAGGTGACTTTTGGGAAACATTCTCTCTAAAGACTTTCTTTTGGGTCCAAAAAAAAATCTTTGCTTGAGAACATTCAATTTTCCCTCATAGCTCCATGATTATAGCATGTAGATACTTCTTTTGTTTCCAAAATAGCAGCCTATACTGAATTAAACATGGACCCTTTTAAATTGTTGAAAGCTCAATATGTTTATCATCTGCAGAAATATCTTTTCTGTGGAATAAAAGTTCTCTGTGCTAGCAGGAACGCAGCAGGCAGATTTCAGCTCAGGGAGACATGTTGTGCTAGAGAGGAGAGAGTGGTTGTTAGTGGCTTTCTTCCTATTGGGAATGCTTAATTAAAATATAAAATGTCAAAAAACTGCTATGAAATATGATATCCCAGTGGCACTCAACAAATTAAGTATATCAGCCACCAAAGGCATAGGGAGCATAACTATATTTGTATGAATGAATAAAATTGTTGAGTTTAATGCCGCTTTTAGCTAGGGAATGGCCACAGTTCCTAAGTGAGCATTAGGCCTTAGGAAAAGAGGAAGCAAAAGAGATTGCTGGCTT
Organism: Phrynosoma platyrhinos; assembly: GCA_020142125.1. Classification (NCBI taxonomy): domain Eukaryota; kingdom Metazoa; phylum Chordata; class Lepidosauria; order Squamata; family Phrynosomatidae; genus Phrynosoma; species Phrynosoma platyrhinos. The sequence continues at coordinate 7,580,716 of CM034702.1, forward strand.
TTAGCATGGAAATCAGAAAGAGATCTACATAATCTCCATGTACAGGTGTAGCATAAAAGCATTTTGCCCAGCCACAGATGTTTCAAAGCTGAAGTAATTTGTTGTCATAGATTTACTTGGACTAACATAGTATTTGCCCTCAGGTGTTTTGGTTGTGTGTTTTTCCTTTCAAAGGAAAGCAGTATAATCCTCTTCTTTGAAAATCTGATTCTTCCTCATCCTCCTTCTGCATGTTTTTAACATTATAACTCTGTCCTGCCTCTTCTTAATTCAGTTGAATTTACTGCTTTTAGTAAATCATTTCATGGTTAGGCAAAGGTAGGGTAAAAACAGCAAGCTGTGAGATTTCAGGGCCAAAATATGGAGGGTTGCCTTTGCGATGTCACAAGACGTGGGCTCTATTGATGTTTCAATTGGAGCAGCTTCTGGTAATATTATTAAGTATTCTACATTAAGCATCAAGGGCTGTTGCACATAGCACATAGTTAGAATACATGCATTTGGAAAAGTGAATGTAAAAATGCATGGTTTGGCAAAGGAGGAGATGCACATTCTCACAATTTGATACAAAACAAAAGTAGGTAAAATGCATGGGGGATTCAGAAAAATGCAACAAAATCAAAACAGATTTTCTCTGTCCCCTTGGTTGCCATCCTATAAGAATCCCACCTTGATTCTACAAACACTTACAGTCTGTGTTAGATACAGGTAGTGGCATTTGTTCTATTAAGAGTTCTGCTATAGCTCTGAAGTAAGGCTTGAGTGAACAGCTACTTTATGAAGGCACTTGCTTTAAAATACTGCTTATCCAGTCTCTGTTGTCTGGCTTGTTGCCCAGGATCTTCTTCACAAAACCTACTTTGCTCTACTGGTTCCATTCATCATGACAGAATGACTGGTCATGATATTTATCTAGATTAATCTCCCATTCTATCCCAAAAGCTGAGTTTGTGTTACAGCTTTACACAATTGAATGTATTGCTCTGATAATACACAAAACCTCTATTATCTTCTTTCCCTCTCATTCTTCAATTATCTCAGCCACCAGGGCTAGTTCAAGACATTTTCCTTTCTGAGATGAATAACAAGATGGCATTCCTCCAACCCACCCATCCCATTCTACATACAGAAGCCAATTGCATTTTTTAAAAAAAATTGCAAAGGGAAAGCATTCTCAGTGAAATTTTCTGTTGGGAAGACATCCTCAGTCATATCCAAGGAGCAGCAAAGTGGGGATCTGGCACAAAATTTCATCTCCAATTTCACATATTTTTTCTAAGATAGACATACAGACAAACTCTCATCATGGAAGTAAGATAAGAGTGAAGGTATGTAATGGCCTAAGATGTTGCTTGGGATCTAAATATAACTGTAGTCACAGGACATATTGATGAACCTTTGTAAACCCATTAATTAGGACTTATGCATTGTTCTACTAAACTTTCTATATTGTCATAACTCACCTTCTGGAATTTGAAGAGTCTAATGGATTGTGATGAGTTTTTCACTGCAGATCTCTTCCTGAAGCTGAAACAGCTGAGGAGCTACCTCCTCAACAGGGTTGACAGATACTAAAGATACCCCCTGATTATTGAAATCCAGCAGTGAGACAAGGAGAAATTGTATAGGAACTGTTGGTTAAATAGAAGATGCTGATGAATCAACTACCAGGTGTGCTAAGGCAGCTACCTATACATCTCCCAGTTACTGTGGGGAATTGTTGTTCTTCACAACTTTTCAGCTTCTTCAACTGGCTGTGCTCTTTGTGTTCCTGTGTTTCCCAGCATTCTTGAACCCTAGAATGGCTATGTTTAATGACTCCTTGTCTCATTTCTTTTTAGGTAACTTCCTGACAGTAAAGGTGGTTCGACAGTGGAATACACTCCCTTGGAGAGTAGTGGAGTCTCCTTCCTTGGAGGTCTTTAAGCAGAGGCTGGATGGCCATCTGTCAGGGATGCTTTGATTGGGAGTTCCTGCATTGCAGGGGGTTGGACTGGATGGCCCTTGTGGTTTCTTCCAACTCTATGATTCTATGATTCTAAGACATAAGTAATTCAACATCATTTAAAAAAAACTCATGCTTACATTGTTTTCTATTATATCATTGTGGAAAGTGAAGAAAATGCAAAACTAAATTGCATGCTATACCCCTATAGAACATTGAGAAATCTAAATCTCTGAGTCTGTGTGAGAATTCTCTGGGTCCCATCCCTCCTCCTGCCTGAGCTGAATGGCACCCTTTGAGACCACCTTTTATCTAAAGAACTCATTGCTACCACCTGATGATTGACTCATTCCATTTTAGCAATGCACTGGGATATTGGTAAGAATTCCACTGGCATTTCCCTTGCTAGCTGTAGAGAAGAACTGGGCCAAGCTAAGGCATATGTAAAGAAGTTCAAGAGAGACAGAGTACTTTTAAAGAAAAACACTTTATCATAAGTAAGGAAATTTTATAGCAAAAGAATATCTCCTACATGAAGAACTGCCTTGTTCTTCAGACACAGACAGAAAGTATAAATTACAAAGTAAAATCATTTCAGTCAAATCAAGAAAAGAATCAAAATACTGTGACACAACTGGATGATACACTCTCCTAATCTTACAGATGGGTCAGATGGGATTTGTAGTTCATGGGATAACTGGGAGCTGGAATTCCATATTCAGTTTACCGTCCCATATCCAGAGGTCTTGGTCAGAAGAGAGAGCCAGATACAAATTTGATTAGAGAGAGCCAGAGACAAAGAATGTCATGGTCATTCAGGATTTTTATAACCTCTCCTCAGAATCATCTCAATGGTTTGTGCTTCTCCCCAACTGCCCATCTCATTTGACAATTGCTATCCCACCACCCCTGTGATGTTGCCATATTAAAATGTAAGAGTGCCACTTCACAAATCTTAATTCTTTGTTATGGGGGGGGAAAGGCTCTGATAAGAGGTAGGACTCCCATTTATCACAGCTTGGAACTGACATTTTAAATTTTTCACATTTCCCCGAGACAATTCTATATCATGAATGCCTTACAGAATGTAAAAGGGAATGTTCACCAATCAGATTACCTGGATTAATTAGAAGGTCAGAAGGAATTAATGCAGAAGGAAGGCAACATTATAGCACTTTGATGAGGCCCTCCACAACTCTGGAAATACACCTGTTCCCACTCTTTTGACCTTTCAACAATTTGTAGAACTCTTTTACAATGGATGTGCTAAGCAGATTCTAAAACATTATAGCTGATTGCTTTTATCAGCCTGATAAATTTGTTTGCTTCAAGCACAGTGTTTTAGTACCCACTTAAGGACTACTGTCTAAAAAAAAATAAAAAAGTGGAGGTGGATGTGAGTGCTATTAAACCAAAAAGATGTTATGATTGTCAGGTCCTCTAGTCAGTAGGATCTTCCAGTTAAATTAGTGGAAGCAGAGCAAAAGTATGAGATATTCATCTGGGAATCATGAGAGACCTTCCATTTCAGAGATCATTGTAGCCTAACCAAATTGTAATAGCTTTCTCTACTCCCTTGTGCCTCTACATTTGTGAAACTGTTCAATATAATTATTGTTGCTCATAAAAATAAATTCTACCCAGTAATATGTTGGTCTCCTTTGCTGTTCCATTTCAAAATAACTTATGGCCACGATATTTCCCAGTTGCAATATAGTTCCATAGCAATAATAAAGTTGTCATGCAGAGTATATGATGAACCACTTTACATTGTTGTAACTGCCTTTCTGCATTATAACTGTTTGTAAGTTTATGTCATCTTCATAAATGTGATCAATGGAAATAATAAAGTTCTAAGACAGCTGTGGCAGATTATTTTCCCCTCTTCAATCCCAAAACCTTGGATCAGTGATAGTCTCTTTATCTAGCTTACTTCTCCGTCTAAAGCTGAACTACCGGTACCCATAGTATGCTCTGAACCTTCCAGAGAACTGGAATTAGAGAATTTCTGACTGTCATCTCCATTTGTCATTTCCAAGAATGCATAAGAAATAATGGCCTACAGTTTAAACTACCAAGATAGTGATATCATGAGCCGCCACCACCCCAGGCTTCTGTATTATCTGAGTTGAGCAGGAATCGCCTCAATAAATACAGTCAACTGCATTTCTACCCATGGTATAATGCAGGGTGGGTTGGTTATGAATGGGCATCTAAGATTTATTAGTAGGGAAGTAATTCTTCACTGAGTTTCTTCTTGAAAGAAGCAGTGAGGAAGCTTAGCAAATTACTCCCAAGGTGAGAAAGCTCTCCAAAACCACAATGTTTTTTTGAAGCCAACTCAGGACTTATTCTGGACAAAATATGGAGGTGGCTGTTTTGGACAGAACTAGCATTTTCTCCAAGGAAACAAAATAAGATGATATTTCTGTGCAGAAATGCTGTTTTCTGCACAGTAAAAAGCTTTTTCCTGTACAGAAATGCTATTTTCTGTGTAAAATAACTACATGTGAATTTCGATCAGAATAAGTCCTGAGCTGTGCAGACTCATCAGTCCAGGGATATTCTTTTCAGAGTTTCTGCATGGGGGGGGGTGACATTTTTTAAAAAATATGTTAAGATAGTTTTTCTATATTTATTCATTAGTTATTATGCTGCTCCTAATAAAAACAAAAACTGTTAGAATTGGGTTGTTGGCATGAATCAACACAGCTGCTTTTAATTAATAAGGATAGTAATAAGATTCATAATTATTAATAAATGTTGCACCTTCAATTTTCACTAATTACTGCACTTTTACATTAGCACAGGGTATTTTTATTTGTATAAAATAAAATTATGGGTCATTTTCTGCAATGGTCATGTTCTTCAACAAAAACAACTGACAGCCTTATTGCAAAAGCCTCTTCTCCCATTAAAATAGTACTGTTTTTCAAAAGCACTATTCAATTAGGACTGCTCTCTTCTCTATCATACCTTTGTAATCTTCCCCAGCATTGGAGCACTGTCTCCCCTCTTTCTTTTACTGGAAAATGTGTGACTAACAACTGATGAGAACAACAGAAGAACAAGGTGATCTGCCTTGATTCCTCCCCACCACCACCATCACTACCATTTAAAGCCTCATTGGCAATAGCTAATCCAAGTGCCTTCTTCACTTCCTTCCTCCCTTTTTGTGTCATTTAAGAAAACTGGATAAAGTGGGGCAGAATTTTGAGAGAGAGAGAGAGACTTTGAACTGTTTTTGCAAGACTTTCTGCCTGTGATTACATCTATTTGTATTTTATTCTCAGTTGAGGGCTTGTAAATGGGTGCACATCTCACTGACCTAGCCATGCACCAGAATTAATGTCTGGACTGTCAAAATGGAGATGAGGGATTTGGACTAGGAACCCCCCTCCCACCAGGACTGGAAAGGGAAGGCTGTAGCTTTAAAAATAAAAGCATATATACACAAAAGCATATACACAAAGAAACTCTTCTAGAACATGGCCACACAGCCCGAAAAACCCACAAAAAACTATGGATGCCAGCCATGAAAGCCTACGACTTCACATATACACACCACTAGCACCACTACTCCAATGCTGGGATTTAGTGGATTAGTTGGGTGGCAGTGTGTGCATGTGGGTGGTGCTACAACCTCTTTTACTTAGTTCATCTCAAAGGTGCTACAAGATCCCCTTGTGTATTGTTGGTCTACCTCAATAATGGGGGTCATACTTATAAATATATAGGAGATGCAAAAGGTAAAAGATTATTAACCCATGGTCTTCTGAACTGAATGCAACCCTAATCACCACCTCTTTTGTCTCCCTCTTTTACTTCTGTCCTTATGAGGCTCTGGGTAATCCAGCAATGGATCCCACAAGCACAGCTCTCTGCAGGGTTTTTTTCTCTCTCTTTCTCTGAGACTTTACACAACTAAAGCATGCCCTGTGACAACCCAAAATCAGTATATAAACACAATTGAACACACAGAGGGAAACTGTGGCACAACAGAAGTGGGAAAGTGGGTCATTAATGGAGTTTTGGAGTTAATAAAAAGAAGAGTATTTCAAACAATCTCCTAAAAGAGTACAGAACAACAATATAGTGTGTGATGCAATAGGCCCTGGATGAAGGTGTAAGTATCCTGATGTAATTGCACTTTACTTGACTTGTGTGATAAAGCCATAAGACTTTTAAGCATTCATGAATTGCAGCTCATTTCAGTAGAGCACAGTTCTATTTGATGTGTCATGTTATTTGTGTTTTTCCAATAAAAATCTTCCATATTTTGAACATGGATTGAGACATCAGTAAAATAATTTTAATTTACTCTTCAAGAAATGTAATACAAAGAAATCAGATGGTATGACAGAACATTTTGCCATAGCCAAGGAATCCTATCTTCTTTTGAGAAATCACCACCAGTTTATCTCAAGGTCACAACAGAGACATTGGAAAATGAAGGCTGTGTCTCCTTTACTACTGATGTTAGCATCTGAAGTTACATTACAAAATTGCATTTGCATTTGTCCTTAAAATTGGTTTTACTTCCACAGACTATTGTAATAATAAAAAGAAAATGATGACAAAGCATGCAAGTTTAATTTTGAAGAAGCCTTTCCTCCTTGATACCTACAAGTCAAATATTGCATAGTACATCTCAGTCAAATGATACAGACCAACGTTGTTGATTATGAATACATCTGGAAAAGGAAAGTATTGTGAAAAATCTAGTTGGAAGAAATACGCCATGGATTTATCTTTCATCTTAAAAAAAAAAATTAAAGTGTAATTGTAGTGAAAATATAAAACAAATGTTACAAGTGGGACCAGCAACAGCAAGAGCTGTTTTGATGTTTTCTTAGCCAACTTACTTGAACAGACCAATTGAGAAAGGACCATGTGGCCCCATCCCAATGTGCTATACCTATAGTCCTTTCCTGAGATTCAGGTATTCAGTGCAAACATTTGTAGGGAGAAGACTTCAATGACAACTGGTGAGGGGACTTGGAGGGGAATAGATGAAGGGTAATCAGAGACAAATCCAAGAGCTAGAATAGTTAGGCAACTGTCAATAACCCAAACTGCTGTAGAGGCTACTCAATGATAACAGGGTTTTGGACCTCCTCTTTTCCACCATTCATGCATCACTTTGTTTGCTGTCATTTTCCATCCAGCTGATTTTGGCTCATGGCAACCCTATGAATAGGAAATCTTCAAGATCACTAATCAACTATCCTGTTCAGGTCTTGGAAAATCAAGGCTGACATTTCTTCAACTGAGTCAACCCACTTGCAACACAGGTCAGTTCTACACTGGCCAGAATACTCCAGGCTGCTCCCAGATATTCTGGTCCCAAAGATTGGATTCCTTGGCTATGGCAAAATGTTCTGTCACACCATCTGATTTTTTTTGTATTATATATCTTGAAGAGTAAATTAAAATTATTTTACTCATGCTGCAATCCTTTTTTCCCCCCAGATCTTCACATCTATGAAAATTCTGCAAGAAGAACCTGAAAGTGACTGCTGTCTGATTCACAGGGAAATAGAGAGGAAGGTAGGGCCAAACAGCCATAACTGAATATGAAAAATGTTGGAAGATTTTTGCATTCTCTTTTCCCCTCCTTAGCTAGATAGGGATTTCCTGTATACAAACTCTTCTCTCTCGCTCTCGCTCTAACCATGTAACTTAGGACACTCCCCCTTTGAGACTAACAGATGTTCTCTCTTAAAGATTTTCTACTGAACTGCATGTTTTCTATTTCTCCTCTCTCAGCTTTCTTTGAAATGACAGTGAGATAAAGATTACTTTTCTACCTGAACCATTCACTAGCTAGATTAAGGTATAGCTTTTGTGTATAGATAGATTAAAGCCATTAGTAAACTTTTGATTGAACTACAAACTCCTTGTGTTGTTTTTGGAGTCAGTCTCAGTTCTTAGGGGAGCATAGTTAGACAAGAGCACATTTCTGCTACTCTACTAATTTAAAGCTAGACCCTAACAGAGGAGTTTATCACACGGGGGAAATCCCATGCAGAAATGGGATTCAAAAGGTGAAAGAAACCCACAAAAGCAGGCAGATTTTCACACACATTGCTGTTAAAATGGGGTTAACCCGAACAGAAAGTAGTCAAAAACTGCTTTCTTTTTACTTTTGGGATTTTCCAAAAATAAAAAGAAGCAGTTTCTGACTACTTTCCGTTCGGGTTAACCCCATTTAAACAGCGACATCATCTGAAAATCTGCCCGCTTTTGTGGGTTTTTATTCAATTTAAAAACCCCTTTCTGCATAGGATTTCCCTAGTGTGAAAAACTCCAGACTTGGCTTTGACATTTTTTGATCTTTCAATATTTTCGTTTCCTTACAAAAGGCTGAAGCCTTGGGAAATTTAAATTACACGACAAAAACAAGTTGGGATTTCCTCAGAGATACAGATTAAATATTTTGTTATAATTTTTTTTAAAAAAAAAACAGTCTAATTTAACTTCCTCCATCCTCATTCAGCTTTTCATGACAGTGTATGTGCTTCTCTGTGCTAGCCTGTCTGCACTGCTACTCAACTATTGTCTGTTAATGGCCGCTTAAGGTCATGATATATGTTTATATTTTTTACACTTTCATCCTCCTTTACTCACTAATTGCATCCTCCCACACAGCCACAGGTATAATAATTTTCCAGATGAGGCAACTCTTCATGCATCTGATAGAGTGGGCTGTAGTTCACAATAAGTTCTGCCAAATAAAACTTGCAATTGTTTAAAATGTCACTACAGAGAGGAGAGAAGGTGACAATAAGGAGAAGTGGCTCTTTTCCTCCCACTTCAGGCAGTGGGAGAACTCTAGCCTCCCTTTGTAAAAATGGAATTTGACTTTTGGCTGGAAGTCCAGGTAACAATGCAGAGAATTATTATGTCAAGCCTGGCAAAGTGTGTCAGCAGAAACAACAGACTCCAACAGAACCTGTGGCAATACTAACAACTGTATTGTAATACTAATGGCTTTGAAACTGCATTGTTCCAGACTCCCATTTATTCCAGTCTCCCTGGCTGCATTGACACTGCAGTTTGACACCACTTTAACTGTCATGGCTCAGTGCTATGGAATTCTGGGATCTGTAGTTTTGTGAACTATTTAGCCTTCTTTGTCAGAGAGCTCTGGTGCCACAACAAACTACAAATCCAAGGAGCCCATAACATTGAGCCATGGCAGTTAAACCAGTGTCAAACTGCATTATTTCTGCAGTGCAGATGCAGCCCCTATTTCTTGACATGCAACCACTGCAAAGAGCTCCACAAAATAGACCTCAAGTAGATTTCACAACAGCTAGGCTTTCCTCCAAAACTGTAACATTGACCCATGGGATTGGGCCTTGGTATTGAGAGAGAATGGATCACGCCTACAATCATAAATCTATGAAAATGTTAGTCATACTTGCGAAACTTCTCTCACTGAATAAACAAGCTGAAAGGCAGTGGCACACTTGTTTCTTGCATGACAATTGGGCAGAATAGTGGTTGTGTGTTTTGCTCCATGTCTCAACTGTTACAAGATAAGAGCCATCCTT
>CM034702.1:7633958-7645202 GCA_020142125.1 Phrynosoma platyrhinos
TAGTTTGGGCACTCAGCCCCTAAAAGGTTCGCTATCACTGACCCATTGTATGACATTGGCTCTGTTCCATTGCTGCTGTGACTCTGAAGTGTTGTTCGAGGGCATCTTTTCATTGATGGGAAAACCCATCAATGAGTAACCAATCACATTGCCACTCCATTACCCCACAGGTGTGATGGTGATGATCTGTGGTAGTCCCAATATTAGGACATGGTGTCAGTTTCCTCCTTTTTCCACTCCTCCTCATCCTCGCTATTTCTTAGCAGCTTGTTTTCTTTTCTTATTTTACTTTTTCTCCCTCCTCCTCCTCCTCCTTTACTAAATTACATTCCCATAACTCCAGAATTGCATTACAAATACAAATTTAAAAATAATAAAAAAGAAAGGCATGCTGGATAGGGCACAAGGCAGAGAAAATTGTCTTCTCTTTTTATACTAGTTTATGACTGTAATAAATTATTGATGATTGATTGATTGATTGATTGAGGTGGATTGAGGGAACCATACCCATTTCAAATCTGAGACCTTAATTTTTTTTAAGGTCTGTATTACATGTACATGGGCTTAGTGGTACACTTCACAGCAATTAAGTATCTAATTTCAATCTAAAAGTATAGTTTCATTTTGGAACATATGAAAATGTCAGTTTGTCCCAACTTGGCATTTGCTTGCAATCTGTTTTCTTAAAAGTGCACATGAAAATTCAACCAAATATTCTACCTTTGCATGAAATAAAAAAATACCCCAAAATAAATAGCAACTGACCTAGAATAAATTAAAGTATGTGGTTAGAAAAATGACAAACTAAGCAAAACTGTGACCAACATGATTCATCCAGCCATCATAATTATCTAGTTATCAAATTAAGAGTCTTTGTAAGCCTTTTCAAGAATATGAAATATTGCCCACATTTGTATGCTTTGAACTGTATTTTTTAAAATTTGTAATCCACTTCCTTCCCATTTGAGGGGGGAGCGGAATATAAATAAATAGTAGGAATAGGAGTACCATCAGCACAGAAGTGGCCCTAATCAGAGATGTGAAAGCCAATATAGCTGAATTTGGAAGCCAATATAGTTGAGTGAACTCAGAAGCTTGCAAGACATGTTTACAAGAGAGAACAAAACACTATTTTCCCAAGAAGTTCATTTGGTGGTAGGGGTGAGTGTCTCAAGGATCTTGTGAGTTCCTGCAACACATAACTGTTTTATTTTATTTGTCCTGTTTTATCTATTTCTCTTGTTTTAGAAGTCTAAGTTTCTTCTCCTGTTACAGGTGTTTTCACCAAAAGTAGTTAGTTTCCAAAGCCCTGTTGAAACAATAATATATTTGCTTGCCTCCAAAAGGGAATGTGCTAATGTATACTGTCTGGAAAGGGAGTTCCGACATCTAGAGACAGTCACTAAGAAGGCCTGCTCCCATGTTTCCACCAGATGTATTTGTGAAGGTGATGAGACAGAGAGAGAGAGAGAATTCTCTACAAAATCCATGGCCCTGTTGTTGTTTTGCCACTTACACTCATTGTCTGCAAGTAATATGAGCTCCAGACCTTTGAAACTGGTAGAAGACTAGATCATTCTCTTGAACTGATTACAGCAATGGTTCCCAACCTTTGGTCCTCAATTTGTTTTGAACTTCAGATCCCAGAGGCGCTAGCCAACAGGAATTATGGGAGCTGAAGTCCAAAATATCTGGTCAACCAAAGGTTGAGAACCACTGGATTGAAGCATAATAAACACTCAGAGGTGATATACAAATAAAGTGATATCAGGTTCAGTATCACTGGGCATGTGCTAAGCAAGGCACCTGGGAAGGGCAGTTGCCAGTCCATCCTGAACTGATGCTCCTGCTTCTTTGTTCAGCTCCCTTGTGTTCAACTCTCCTCTTCTAAACAGCAAGAAGGAGGAAGAGAAAACTCTGCATACTTTGTCTTCTGGTAAGAAATGGTGCAGTTTGGGCCCAGAAAGAGAGATGGGCAGGGGCAACCATGACAAGGAAACATAAGTAGATATGCTGAGGAAACACTGACAGCAGCCAGTGCATCCATCCCCTCCTCCTTGCCATTGCCTTTGTGGGCTGAGATCTGTTCTGCATTCATTAACCAAGGGCTTGTCTAAGCAATTTAAATGCTCTTCATTCTATTCAAGTAATTCCAAAACTTTAGTCTTCCAGGTGTTTTGGACTTCAACCCCCTGAAGCCCTAGCCACCTTGGCCAGCAGTCAAGAATTCTGGGAGAAGTCCAAAACATCTGGAGCACCAAAGTTTGGGAAACACTCTTCTATTCAAATAGAATGTGATCCTTCCACACACAATTTGGAGGAATTTGGGCTTTTTGCAATGCTTCCTCCAATTCCACAAAAAAGGAATTACAGTTTTTACATGAGTATCTATGACTATCTGCAAGAATGTGCATTATTGAACATGTTGTCATCTGTTTGCTTGGCATGGATTCACATCTGTGCATTTTTGGCAGAGAAAGGGCAAATAGATGCAAAATTGTGAAGGAAAGTGAAGACAATTAAGCATTGATGTGAGCATTCAAAAATTCACAGCAGTTCACATAACACACTTATGCATAATACACAAGCCCCAAGAACTTTTTTCAGGTAAATATATTCCCCAGGATAGAGGCATTCTTGGCATGAAACCCTAAACTGACCTAATGTTAATATTGCTGCAAAATTCTGACAAGTTCCCCTCCTTTCAAATTCAGATTTCCTAGCACATGCATACAATTTCTATTAAAAACTTGGTTTTCTACAGCTCTAGATGTTCAGACCTATCAGTCAAAAATAGGGGTGGCATAAATCAAATTCTGTAAAGCTGTGATTAATTTTTCTGTGGTGGGGAGAAGGGAGGGGGGTCATACTTTTCCAATGGCTATGTTACATATCTGGCATGCTGCTACAAAATGGGATCCACTCAGTAGAAGTAGAATGGCAATCTTTCTTCATAGCTGGAGAAACAGATTGAGTAAATCAATCCAGAGGCTACAGGAGTTGTCAGTCATTCTTCACCATGTGTCAACAGGCTATGCCACTTTGCTCAGTGATGAGTTATGGGCAAAGACACTAAAACTGGCAAGCCTCTTCTATTTATTGATCCTGAACTTAACTGGTCTGCATTTTTAATTCTGACAATGCTGTAGGTGTTCTGAACCATCATCTGGAATCAGTAATGAGCTATAAATGTGTCAATAAACTGAAACTCACACCTCAAAAATATAAAGTATTTTTGGTGGACAGGTTGCCTTACACTTCGAAGGTGGCATTGTATGCACTCATACTAGATCTCACAGACCAGATTATCAAATTTCACAACTGAGAAACGAGATGCTATTTGAAATAGGATCTAATCAACTCCAAATATGGATGAAACAATATGCAAAGGGATCTTTGCAGCACCTTTGAGATTCATTGTGCAAAAAAATGTTGTAGCATGAACTTGCATAGACTATTTCCTCAGATGCAGCTAGTTTCAAAGATGCTGCAGGATCCATTTGCATACTAACGTTCCAGACTAGCACAGCTATGTCTCTGAATTTTGCCCCCCATGGATCAAACAACTATAAGAAAAATTAGAGAAAAGACCAAATAGGCCGAAAAAAATTGCTCTTTGCTCAAAACCTTTTCCATAGATAAGTTTGTTGATGTCCTAAAAGCATTGCACACAAAACACTGTATAATTTTGGTGGAAAAAAGGGAAATGTTTTCTGCTAAAGAAATGCAGAAAACAAAAAAAGCTGCTGAATATCCTTTACAGGTATTCACTAGTATTTGTAAAGATCATAATAACCTACATTTAACTAAGTTTGCCACTTTCATCATGTACAGATCACACTAACCTAAAATTTATGTCTATGAGTCTGACAATGATAAAGTCTGAATTAATCACTATTAAAAGGTTCCATACCCAGAAATATTTTTCCTAGTGGGGATTAGAGGTGAGTAAAGGCCACCATACATACATACAGTGAAACTATTGAACATTGCCACACAGAAATATCTCACACAAAGCAAAGTGTAGATATGAGACTCAGAATTTTGATGTTACTTTTTTGAGTCATAACTCCCAGAGTCCCCAGGAAGCATGGGGTTGTGGAAGTTTTTGTCCAAAAAAGTAACTTTTCCAAGCTCTATTCTCATCTTTCAAGAGGTCATGTGAAATCAAGTTGAGGATAAGTTGAAGGACAAGTTGAAGTCTTGGTGAGGTTTTGAATACTTCCATTCACAGCTCTATTTCCACAAGAACTTCAACATGAAAGAAATTATAATGTGGGTACATAATCCAATTTGCATCAATAGTTAAGTAAATACCACTGTAGACAAGAAGATCCCTCTGGAGGGACCTTGAAGGAATTTCCAGCTAGAATGAAAAACTCTGGCCTCCAGCCTCGATGCTGGCAGAGCTCCTACTGAGTTCAGTGAATTTTTTTCTTTGTAAAGATTGCATGCGGGTGGCCTCTTTATGCTCCAAATACAATTTCACAGTTTATTGCTCCTGGTAATGGATTCTTATGGCTTAAACATGTAGATGGCTTAGCAGAGAGGCAGTGTGGGCCAACTGATGCAACAGAGAAAAGGCAATGTCTGCAACAAATAAGCACAAAACTCTTTCAGAGGCTTAAACATTTGACTGTGGGAATCCAAAGGTCCAAGAAGCAACATTCACATAACTACTCCAAATGGCACCAACACTGGTTTTTAGCCCAAACTGTATCATATCCAAATATTACTATTACAATCACACAAAAAAACAACAGTATTTTCACCATTTTGGCCTCATCTAGGTCACTGTTGTGGGGGAGGACTGTCCATTTGTCATCTCCACCAGGGGAGGCTGAGAAGAACACATTATGACACTTTTATTTGCATTGAGTTTGCATTTAGCAAGAGTCACTGCTATTTACATTGGCATTGCCCTAGGTTCAGTCCCTTCTGACTATGCTCAGCCTACTCAGTGACCCCACCCTCCTTTCAGTCAGTACAGGATTGAACAGGTCTCTTTGAAGGATGTTTTACATTCCCAGCTGATGTGCTACAGAGATTGGCTGTTTTTCCTTGTCCTCCAATGATTTTTCAGGTGACTGAGATTAATACTGTTAAGTGTTATTGTTTAAATAGTCATTTGGCATACTCCACTTGGCATGGGAGCATACAGGGAAGAGAACTGGGGCCCATTCACACTACACAGTTATAGCAATATATTCCACTTTAACTGACATGGCAACATCCTATGGAATTCTAGGATCTGTAATTTCGTGAAATTAATACTCCTCCCTGAATTCCATATCCCAGGATTCCATAGGACTGAACCATGGCATATAAAGTGAGTAGGTTCCAAGCAAGTGATAGTGAACCCCCACAGACACCATTCAAGTGAAGGTTTGTTGTTGTTGTTGTTTAAAGACTTTCCAGTAAGATCTAAGGGCCCAAGTGTCAAGGAAAGGAAAAAATCTTTTTTGCTAACCGAGTACATCTGTACCATCTGAGTCTTGGGGTTTGAAGTCTGCAAGTTTTTGGTCTGCAAAAACTTCCCTTAACAAGGGATGGCCCGATACTAACAAACTTTACTTTAAGTACTCAGTCTTCTCTAAGTAAATTCTTCCATAAATTAATGTATGGAGCAAGTGACCATTGTTGTCTGCTATTATAGTTAGAATGATAAATGGAGCCACTATTACTTAGAACAACTTATGTGGAGGTTTTCATGCACATATATGATCATTTTTCCCATGAAGTTCAGAGTCTTTTTTGACTAGAAAAACTAGACTAATGCATTGCATCTTTCCAATGAGGTTCTTCTGAACACTGTAAAAATGTCCAAGAACTCATCACTTTAAATGTACTATTACAAATAACAGTATTTTTTTTTAAAAAAATGAGGACTAGTTACTCCCTATTTTGAATGAAAAAGGGAGGGTAAATTCTTATTGCAGAAGCAAGTTCTGTTTCCAAAGGGAGCCATTAAAATTACAATTGTTGCAATTTCCAACCATTTAGCACCACTCATATCAATTAAAAACTGAACAAGTAAGTAGAAATGAAAATCTCTTTCTTGTTAAGGTATTTTATGGGTTATGTGTGAGGGTCAACTTTCTTGATCATTTCAATTAATGTGTCATTATTTATATGGCATAGAAGTAATTTCTTTCAAAGAATGAATATTTGATCTTTTGCAATAGCCATTTCTCCCCCTGCAAAACATGATTAGGCTGGTTTGGTAGTGAGTAAAATAAAGAGTGTGTTTTTTAAAGAAAAAAATCATTAATTCTTCCATTTGAATACATTAAAATTTCCAGATCACTAAATCTGAGTGCCAATGATAGTAAATGCTTGTGGTATCAAACAGAAGACACAGCTTTCTACTTGGTTTGTCTACACATAAATAGGAGAGGTGTTGAGGGTGGGAGCTTGATCATGGGAGAGGACACTTTGTCAGAAACAGCAGAAGAGCAGAATATGGCAGCCACTTCTTTTTTAATTGTTTTTATTAAGTATTCAAATATCACACATTCTACATCAATATAACATTATTCTACTTAACAAAGATTAAAGAGAGTAGATAATGTCACATCATGTATTTTCTCTTTTCTCCTCTCTCTTTTTTCTTCTTCTACTCTTTTAATTGATCTTCTTTTTCTCTTCCTTTCTCTTTTCCTTTCATTCTAGCATTCATATTTCTTTCAAACGTCATACCATTTATACTTCTTTCATTCTAACCTCCTAACATTAGTCACTATAGTAGATTTTTCCCCTTACTGGCTTGTTCTGTCTTGTGTTCTCTGTGTATAGTAATTTTATTGTTTTAAGGTTATATACCCACCTATCGGCCATTTTACCAACTGAGGGTCAAATACTTCCTACTGTTCATATCAATTCTAGATTATCTTGTATCTTGTATTTGATTTGGTTTCCACTTCCTGATGATAATATGGCATGTAGATTTCCTCATTGCTTAATGTGGGAGTTAAATTATCTCATTTCTCAAAGTGTAGGTGCTTCTTTCCACTCTTCCTCATATATGTGTGTGTAATTTTTGTTTAACTGGCTTGTAATTTTATCCATTGTTGACAACTCCATTAATTTATAATCCATTCCTCCATAGTCAAGATCTTCTGCTCTTTTCATTTTCTGGCTTAAGATATCTATGCTGCTGTCCCAATGTATTAGGATAATCTTTCCATATTTCTTTTCTGTATGATCATCTATCTCTGTTAATATATTCAATAGATAGAATGTAGGTGATAAATTCAGCTTGATGTTTAAAGTTGCAGTTATTTTAGCATGAATTTCTTTCCAAAATTTCTTAGCTTTCTGGCACTGCCACCACATGTGACAGAACATTACTGTTTCTTTTTTACATTTCCAACAGGTGTCACGTAGATCTTTTTTAAACTTAGCTATCTTAGAAGGTGTTAAATACCACCTGTAGAAAATTTTGTAGTAATTTTCTTTTAAGTCATTGAATTTTGTAAATTTCAATTTTTTGGTCAAAACTTTCACCCATCATTCTAATGTAATTATTTCTCCTATATTTTGGGCCCATAGGACCATATTTGTTTTCACTGCTTCCTCTTCTGTTTCAAATTCCATTAGTAATTTATATAATTTTGATATTATCCTTTTGTTACCTGAGTGGAGTAGTTTATCTAATTTTGTGTCAGTAGTCTCTATTCCATCTTATTTATTGTCCCTCTTAAAGTTTTGTGTGATTTGGTAATAATGAAACCAGAGACAGTTTATTCCTTCTAGGGCAAGTTCTTTTCTTGGTTTTAGATGGTATTCCCCTTTTATCTTTTTTAGAGGTGCTTCATAGGTTAGCCACTTCTCTTTCTGCAGGTTTTCTTTTTTGAAGAATGCCTCATGGGCTGAGGCCCAGGTCAGGATTTTTGGTGTTAAACATATGCTATACCTGCACCCTATCATGTGCAAGATTTCCTCACGTAGTGTTGTTAAATTCCTTGTTGGCATTTAATTTATTGTAGCAAAGCACGCCAGCCAAAATGTATACCTGCTTCTTCCAATTTTAACATTCTCTCTCTCTCCCATAATATCCAATCCCTAACCCAGTTTAAGACACAAGAGTGATGGTAGATTTTTAGGTTGGGAAGCTCTAAGCCTCCTCTACCCTTACTATCTTGTAGGATCTCCTTTTTAATCCTGGGTTTCTTCCCATTCCAAATATATTTAGACACTTCTTTTTTCCCACTGTTTAAATGGTTCATCGTTTGTGATAATTGGAAGATTTTGGAATGTTAGTTTCAGTAGAACATTCATCTGGATTGATGATATTCTCCCTAGGAGTGATAAATTGTTTACTGGAACTCCAAAACTGACCAATACATGGTAGACCTATAGTTCTGAGCCAATGCATCCTTTGTGAGAACCAGAACTGAAGAGATTCCACAGTCTTTTTGCTCATGAATATCTGTTCCCAGTTACCCTACGCTCATTTTAATAGTATAACTTAGTCTTGGGTAGGGTTCTTTTTGTCATTATTATTATTCAACAGTTGAGCATTAGAAACTTTTACTGAAACAATCACAGAAAAGATGTACTCATGGATCCAGATCTACATTCTAGCACCCCTGAGCACTCAAATATGCATTCACCGTGCTAATAAAATAAAACAACTCTCCCTGTGGTGCTCTCACTATCTCAGCTGTTCATCTAAATCCACCTACAGTGAATGCTGGGTGAGCAAAATCCATTTATGTGAGAGGAAGGATGTGTTCTTATTCCTGTTTATATCCCCAGTAAGATAGTTCTTACCCTGTGGTTGTTCAAAGCCTGTACAATCAGTTTTCTGACATTAGATTCCTTCTGTTTTTGTATGTATTTATTTACAGAGCAGTAAACATGATAGCATCTCTCTTCAGCAACAAAATAGTCATTATTCCAAAGTGACTTTACCATTGTGCACCTAATCCTCTGTTTAAAAGGCAATAGAAATGGTTACAGAGTGATAAAAAAGGGAATGTAATTTAAAGATAATGGGGAAGGGGGTTGAATCTTTATGTGGATTGCTGGCTTTGCATTTGATTCCCTACCCTCCTCCTTCTCCCTCAGCTTGATATGCTAAAACAGTATTGAAAAATATAATTGGAATCCCATTGGCACTTGAAACAATTACAAGAACTTTAAAAAAGGGGTGTACTTTTTCCTGCCATGTCTCTCCGGCTCCTATTGTTTAGATTACAGTTATGAATAATTCAATCTGAATACTTGAGCTTCTGCAATAGAGAGCACACCTGAGTTCACAACAAGAGGAAAGGCAAATGAAACTTGATTTTTTTTCCCAAAGAAAAATTAAAAATGAAAATGACTTATATTCAAACCATGAGATATGTGAGTAGAATGGAAGACCTGACCAGGTGCTTCTGTTTTCAGTCCTCCTATCAAAAACCAATTTGGGGCTGGGAGAGAGGCTAGGATTTGCATTGTATCTGTCATTTTCACACTTTGTTGCTCTCAGATGTGCTCACTTTAGATTGTGTTTGACTACATCTGGGGTTTACACAGTGATGGATTGTGCAGAGAGATGTAAGGAGGCATTTAATAGCAACCGTGTTAGGTGGTTTAGCTTGTGCAGTCAAATGAAAGCATATTGCTCTCACAGGATAATGCAATAATAGATGTAGGCAACAGGCCATGGATACATACATGTTTGCGCCATCAACCAATGGCTCTTAACTAACTGGCACATCTTTACTTTTATTCTTGCCTTTTGTAAAGAGAAACAAAAACAGCTGGTGAAGATAACTATGAAGAAAGTTTCCTATTTCCTGCCCCCAGTTTCAAAAAATTGGGGGAAATGTATCTGTTAACCAGCAAGTGTGCTGACTGGGGGAAAATGGGATTCCAAACCAGTGCTTGTGAAGCCTGGGGAGGTTTCTGAATTTAATGGTCATTATAAAGTGGGTGATAACTTTCAAATGAGATTGGAACTGCACAGGGAATGTATCATCTTTAATGACATGAATGCATTTTTGTTATGAGGTGATGGGGTGGGAAGAGAAGTGATCACTGTTCTCCAGAACAAAGGAGCTTTTTGCTATAAGAAAGAGCATGTTATAGGAAAGAAATGTGTATTTTTCAAAAATGTGCACTCCAGAATTCCTTTTACAACCCTTTTCTTTCCAAACTCAGTACCACATTGGATTACATCGGGAATTCCAGATTCTCATTGTTTAGGCCTCCTGGATTGTGATTCTCTGTCATGCTCCAGTTAATCACATTTGCTTACTCCCCCAGATACATGCTTTATTTATGGCTCCTTTCTTCCAGTTACACCTCCTCCCCAGACACCCTATTTTTCCACAATAAAGAGATTGTCTTTGGTTTGCCTATGAATTCCTATTTCCCCACAATGTGATAGACCTGTTGTTGACTACATATAGTCAGACAAAATATCCAGCTTCTGCCACTGTAACATCATGACCTCCATAGCTTCATGCATCTTTTATCTAGTGTTTATTCCTCTTTGTCTGTATCTCTAGATACTTACTTTATTGAGGAAATCACATGGAGCCATGGCCTGCCTGTGACTGCCAGGATCATTTTGTCTGTGTCCCCCCATTTAACCACAAAACATCTCCCCAAAATAAAAAGAATTGCAATGCCTAAAACTCTTCAGGAGCTATAATTCTCTTTTAAAACAAAGCATAATGGCCTTCATGCCTTGTTTTGCCTCAAGATACCCTAACCAATTGGTTAAAAACCAGAAGTGGATGTGCAGTCACTTCTGGGGTTCTTTTTTCAGGTGGTGTGTGTGTGCTGTGATCTGCAGTGGGCGAGGAAATGGCTCCTGAGCTCCTAGAGCTTGCCCACCCCTGCCTTATGCAATTGTCCTCTTCCAAATAAATATACAGTTGGCCCACCACATTTGCTGGGGTTAAGGTGACAGGACCCCCATGAAAGTGGAAAAAACACAAATAAAGAATTACTCTTTTTTACCTAAGAGAACATCTCTCTAGGAATATCTGGATCCTCCAGTGCAACTCTATGTCCAACAACTGGCAGAGGTTGACCATGGAATTGCACTGGAGGACCTACAAATGCCTAGAGAAGTGTTTTCTCTAGAAATCTCTAAGTGCTCCAGTGTGACTCTATGGTCAACTTCTGGCAGAGTCATGCTAGAGGACCTAGAGATTCCTGGAGAGAACTTTTCAATCACATCTGTGAATAATCAAATCTGCAAACATCAAGGGCTGACTGTATATCCAATAGCATGGGATTTGA
>CM034702.1:7660211-7674023 GCA_020142125.1 Phrynosoma platyrhinos
ACTCAGAAGTTCCAGAAGCATTGGTGATGTCCAGTGCAGGAACACTGCTGGGTGGATCTGAACCATGTTGTGGGAAGAAAAGGCTTTGATCCCTAATAAAGTCCTAGTCCAAATCATACTTCTTGACCCTGTTATTTCCTTAGTGAGAAAGCTACCTTTTACTCCAATTGGGATGTTTTCATCACACTCGCGTAACAGGGGATGGTCCAGATTGGGATCATAGCTGTGGGGCAAAGAAATAACCCTCCCTGCTTTTCCTGTACTATGGTATCTCAAACAGAAAAACAACCTCCTCCAGTGGCTATTGTTTGTTTTTTTAAATAACAGCTATGCAGTAACAAATTATATGCAAATATTAACCCTAGGGAGGGGGGGCTTTATAGCTTTTCTTGCTGCTACAGCTGCCCTAAGTCCAAATTGCTTTTTCTCTTGATAGCCATGTTAATACAGATGAAATAAATATGGCACAAATAGATTTGCTCCTATATCCAAAGATCCAAGCAGACAATGGAAGATACAAGACAACTTTAAGAACTTCCAAACCAATTTTTAAAATATTTTGTGTGTGTGTGTGTGTTTGTAAAAACAAAATGAGCATACCTCCATAAATGTATAATTCATCCCTTTCCAAACAGTTCCACTGAACATTGCCATCCTCTACTGAGGTCTAGGACATCTCAAGTACCACATACACAACCCTACTACTAAATCGCCATCTTCTTCCTCCATTAGTTCCAAGGATATTACAGAGCCTGCATCTCAGTGAGGTCAGATGGGAGCTTAGACTTTCTAGAAATTTGAGAGAGCCAGGCTTGCTGCTTTGTTAAATCAGACATCCTTTCTCTCTGTTTGCATTCTGTGCTACAGGTTTATGCACACAGGTAGAAGCTGTTTATAATCATCCCAGTAAAGCCGCATGCAAGCTTTATGTGTTTGTACTCCTAAGAAGGCCCCAGAATTACAGCCATTGTAGAACTGTGGTAAATCCTTAGTTTTATTCCCCAGCTAAGGGATGTTACATTCTTGGAGGTGCAGTGTGTGTGGTTACATCTTTATCAAGACTAGCACTATAAGCACAGCAAGGGACATAAGCCATTGCTCTGATGTTTAGTGAGACAGGACTCAAAGTGAGAGGAGGGAAACACGTAGGACAGTGTTGTTTCAAATTTCAGCTCAGGCTGAGCTTAAATAAAACACTTTCTGTATTTTATTTTGCTTATGAACCACAAAACTAAGTTGATTTACTCCCCCCCTCCCCAGAAAACATTACAAATAGCTGGTCTGGAAAGGCTTACAACCGATGGAAGATTTACCATCACTCAAGTTTCATCATTCTTGAATCTTGACAGAAGTGACAAGTGGGGTGCCTCAGGGGTCTGTCCTAGGTCCAGTTTTATTCAACATCTCTATAAATCATTTGGATGATGGAATAGCAGACATGGTCATCAAATCTGAGATGACACCAACCTGGAAGGGTTAGCCATTAGCTCAAAAGGCTGACTGGGAATCCAAGATGCCCTTAATAGATTGGAGAATTGGATCTATCTATCTATCTTATCTAATAATATATATCATTTCAACAGGGATTAATGTAATCACATTTGAGCATGGAAAATCTAATTAATTATATAAGATGGGTAACAACTGGAGGCAAAAAGGATATACAGTCAGTCCTCCACATTTGTGGTTTTGACTTTTGTGGATTTGATTATTCACAGGTTTGATTAATATGCTCTCTCTAGGAATTTCTATGTTCTCCAGTGTGACTCTGCTGGATGTCATACTGGAAGACCCAGGGATTCCTACAGAAAACACTTCTCTAGGCATTTGTCTGTCCTCCAGTGTGATTCTATGGTCCATTTCTGGCTGATGTTGACCAGAGAATTGCTCTGGAGGACCTAGAGATTCCTAGAGATGTTTCTCTCAGGTAAAATAAAAGGGAAATATTATTTATTTGTAGATTTTCCACTTTCACAGGGCCCTGTGCCCCTAACCCCAGTGAATGAAGGGCCCACTGTAGTGTCCTGGTATTCAGGAATTCTTCAGACTTCATAGGTGTCCAGAGGCAGACCATCTTAATGAGTTCCATATCCTAACAGGGAGGGTGTACTAGGACAATACTTTAATACAATACTTGAAGAAGTCCCTCTTTATATTTACAGCTTCCCAGGATTTGGGTCTGCAGGATTTAAATCTTTGTGTCCCACCAATGGACATAATACATTGTGGTAGGACATGAGGGAGAGCCTTCTCCGCTGTGACATCCCAGTAAGGAAAGGTCCTCCCTTTAAAGTCTAATTTGGTGCCAATATTGGCTTCATTCTGGCAATGAATTAAAATATAGCTTTTAGGTCTTGATTTCTCCCAAATGTCCATGTTTTTAACCTGCTTCGATATTTTTAACTTGCTTGAACTCGTTAAATTATTCAATATGTTATTCATATCTTTAAATCATCTTAGATTGCTTTGAATTTTCAGTTGTTTTCAACTGAGATCAGTATGAAAATATTTCAAGACAATTGTAAATTTATCCCACCCTGATTTTTTTTAAATAGTACATTGATGGATGGTATATTAGGAAGTGTAGTGGCATGTTGCTCTGTGTCTTCCTGGACCAACACGATCTTTCCCCTATGTGATAAATAATCTGTTAAAAGAGATTATTCTGATTATTTTGTTGACAACCATGGTTGGGTCTTCATTAGATGGATTGCTGATGGGAAAATAGGAAGGCACTTCACAGAAGCAATCTGTGAAAAACATTCTAAAACCAACAATGTGGTGGGGGGGAATTGAAAACAATCTGGAAGATGATGCACCTGATGAAATGAGATGCAGTTCATGAAAGCTTATGCCAAATAAAATGTGTGAGTCTTTAAAATGTCAAGGGAATCTTTGCTGTTTCTGTTGCAAGAGACAAATACAGCATCTCTCCTTTTTTAAAACTTGCACATCTTTTCAGTCTTACTTCTATGCAATGTAATGGGGCAATCTCATACACACACACACACACACATTTGAGACTTGGTTATGAGCTTAACAGTAAGTGATCCCTCAAGTGGTTTTACATCAATAAAACATTCCTCCCTAATAAGATCCACACAAAGCCTGTGTAATTTAATAAAATATTTAAACAGTGCTCAGAGACAAAGGCCTATTCCCAGAAAGGTGCCCTAAGCAACCAACCAAGTTGAGAAACAAAAGAAGTTGCTTTAAGTCTGCAGAATCCACACAGAGATAAAATTGTCCACTTTGCCCTTCATCAGCCTGCCATTCTCATTCAACACAATCCCCCCCTCTTTTTTTTTTTTTTCTTTTTAAAATTATGACTGTAATAACCTGTCCTTGGAATACTTGGCTCTTTCTAAAACATCCATCCTCCTCACATTTGCAATTTTTTTTCTATTGAGTATCTGCCATTCAAATGTATTATTATTCAGCAAGGAACACTTTTGGCCCAGCTGTGTGTGACATTCACATTTGGGAATTTGCAATATTACAGAAGCACCACATCCAATTAAACTGGCAGGGATCCATAGTGCGACCTTGGGCTTCATAGAAGCATCACCCCATTATAATATATTTCCAAAAAGACATGGCACATTCCCATTGCTTCTGTCAGGTTAATTGCCATGCATTACAGGTGATGAAAAATAAAATGGTGAACACCAAACTGTGGTGCATTTGGAGCAGGTTCTACAAATTCAGCTCTGCATTATCTGTGGCAGGAAAAGCCATTCATATTCTTAACTGCTGTGGCACAGGTGGTTGGTTTTCTAAAGCACTGAGTTTGAACCTTTGTATTTTAAAAAAAAGAAATTTCAGATTTTGCAACTAGAATCTAAGGCACAGAATTTGAAGCATTTGAGATGAGTTGCATAAAGCATACTTATTTTAATCCAGCTTCAAACAATATGCTTGGAGCAAAGAACTACATGTTATATTAAACACAAAACATGAAACTTAGGATCTATCTCTCTCTCTGTGTCTTTAACTCTAGAGCAGGGATAGTAATAATGCAGCCCTCCAGATATTGCTGGACAGCAATTCCCATTAGCCATATCCAACCCATGGCAAGGAATGCTGAGCATTGTAATTCAATATCTAGATGGCCACACAATTCCCATCAAGGTACAATCCAAAATACTGACCTGGTAAGATCTATATGACACAAGTCCAGGTTATTTAAAGAACTACACTCTCCTTTAATAACATTAGCTAATAATAATAATAATAATAATAATAATAATAATAATAATAATAATAGATAATTCAAAAATAGAAATAGTCAGTGAATTCCCATACCTTGGATCAGAACAGGGATTACAGTCAAGAAATTAGAAGAAGCCTAGGTGGCATCCAGTAGCTGTTGTACAGCCTGGGAAAAACTAATGAGCAAGGCGTATGGGATACCACCTTGCACAATACTATGGAATCCTGGGATTTGTAGTTTTGTGAACTATTTAGCCTTTTCTGTCAAAGAATTGTTGTGCCACAAAAAAAACCAAACCCCATGATTCCATAGAACGCAGCCATGATAGTTAAAGCGGTATCAAACCACATTACTTCTGCAGTGTGACAGCCCAAGAGAAAACCTTCTTGTGAAAATCTTAAAGCTCAGGCAGGCTTATGTAATGTGATCTGATCTTTCAGATCATCTAGACCCAAGCTATGTAGGCTACCCCAAAAAAAATTTGTAGTTCATCTAAAGCAGGGATAGGCAACCTTTCCCCTTTAAGGGCCGAGGGACTTCAGCTCCCAGAAGCCCCAGCCATGTTGGCCAATAGTCTCATGTTAGCCAATAGCTCCTGGGATTCTGGGAGCTGAAGTCCCTCGGCCCTTAAAGGGGAAAGGTTGACTACCCCTGATCTAAAGACTCTTTCAAAATTGGACAGATCAACAGAGTGCATACAGTTAGTTCAATATTCCTGCTCACTTAACTTTTCCTTTAATATTACCAAGCATAAACTAATTATCTAAGGTATCCAAACTTCACTGACTTTATCTGTAAGTGCCAATGATTCCAAACATTAAAATGAACTGCTTTCTAAACATCTGTACTCTTCTCTGCCTGCAAGCATTGGCAGAACATCACTCCAATGACATCTGCTGATTTTGCGCAGACATAACTCTGGTATTAATTGCCACTTCTATGCACCCTTACTTGAGTGCCAGTTTTATTGATGCCTAAGATTAAAATTGGACCCAAGATATAAAGATGCAATATATTATTGCCCGCTTTTATGACAAGAATTTACATGCCCAGGGATATTTGTGTTTTAAATGTGAACCTGCACAATTGTGCTCTAATTCACAATGCACTGTTGCCATAGAAATCTCTGGATATTCTCTGTGACATGAGCTATTCTTAGAGATAATCTTTCAAGAACAGCCCACACACTCTACTTGTGCTGGGGTTTAAAATTAAACCCTGGATCCATGAAGAAAAGAAGCCAGCCTATTATGCTTTCAGCTGGATTTAATTCTATTAGGATTTATGGTTTATAAAAGTTTGTGGATACAGACACACATAGACATATAAATGCACACATAATACACACATGATTTATAAAGCACCAAACTGCACTTCCAACAAGTTTGTTGTGGATTCCAGGAGGATGCAATTAATCACTTAAATTGTAGTTGGTAACATGCGACAGGAGCTCGGAAGTAAAACAGTTAGTTACTTGGAATTAATTCCTTTGTTTCTCTAGCCACAAAAGTAGAACTACATTCCATTATTACTGAGCCTTAATAAGAGAAAAACTAACTCTTTTTTCAGTTTAGCTGTAACTTTTGTTACTTTTGTAGTTATATGGGGTGGGTTCACTAAATGGTGGAGGAAGAATATCACATGGTTCATGTGCTGGCACATGCTCTATTGTAAATGTTGAGTTGCAGTGAGACATATGGGAGGAAAGTGTGTCTTGTACCACCAATTACTTAAAGCATTCATATTTAAAAGTTAATAAAAGTGAATTACATTTCAGAAAATGCAAATGATTACTTTTAATTATAGATTTGGTGAACTACTTTGTGGATTGTAAGAACTGTAACTGTAACTAGTCACATATTTTTTCAAGAGGTAGCCCAGTCCATGTGGGCAAAGCCAGACTCCAAGAATTCACTGACCACAAGAAGTAACAAAAAAGTCAATCAGGATCTACCAATATATCACTTCTAATAGATTGCAAGATTCTTTCTAGAACAAAAAAGCCTAATTTCCCTTTGTAAATCTGGTCTGTAGTATGTGCTATGTATGCAGACTTTCACTTATATCTACAGATTGCATGGGTTGCAGTTGTTGGTAAGCACCACTCTGAGCCACCATTTTGCATTCAACTCTGTTTGGTGGGTTTGGATCCATAAATGTGATGCCTGGCCTTGCCTGGCC
This sequence comes from Phrynosoma platyrhinos, assembly GCA_020142125.1. Lineage (NCBI taxonomy): Eukaryota > Metazoa > Chordata > Lepidosauria > Squamata > Phrynosomatidae > Phrynosoma > Phrynosoma platyrhinos. Next base: position 7,666,606 of record CM034702.1, read on the forward strand.
TAAGGAACATTGTGACTTCCAACCTATTTGTTCAAGGAAGTAGCAGATAATAAATTCATTCCAAGTGAGCAACTTGGTTTGTTGAGGTCTACAACTCAGTTCAGGCATTATCTTCTTCTCAAACAGACAAGCCATCCTTGTTCCATCCCTTTCACAGAACAGGAAGCCTTAAAGATTATTTGGCTTGAACCCTAGCACTCCCCTGTTTCTCCCAACCTCTTCCCAGGCATGCTGCTGGTGTCAGCCAGCTGGTTATAGGGACTGTGCAACTGAAGGAGAGGGATGTACTGTTCCAGTAGTGGAGCCAGGTTCAGAGGCCACCAGTATTGGGTATTCAATATTGGTTCAGGCTGTGGTCTCAGGCTGAAAATTCTCTGGTCATATGTACTCAAGGATCTCTAGTATCTCAGTCTCATGGGATCTGGCTGTTCTGTGGCACATGGGTCTAGTATCTGTCTGCTGGCAGCACTAGCTCCTCAGACTTGACTCCCTGTTCAAGGTACTACTGTATTCCAGAGTATAACATAACATAACATAACATAGCACAGTGCCCAGTTAGGTTTGTTGTTTATTGTTGTTAGCTTCCCTCAAGTCAGCTCTGACTCATGGTGATCCCATGGATAAGACAACTTCAAAAACCCCTGTCCTCAACTGCTCTGCTCAAGTCCTGTAAATTCATGCCCATTACCTTTCTGATTGAGTCTATCCATCTGGCATGTGGCCTTCCTTTCTTTCTACTGCCTTCCACCTTTCCTAGCATTATTTTCTTTTCTGAGACATGCCTTCTCATGATGGAGCTAAAGTATAACAGCCTTCAGTTTCATCATCTTGGCTTCAAATGAAAGATTCAGATTGATCTGTTCCTGAACACTTTTGTTTATCTTTTTGGCTGTTCATGATATCATCACCACTCTTCTCCAATGCCACATCTCAAATGAGGTGATTTTCTTCCTATTGGCTTTCTCAACTGTGTTAATCTAGTTAAGGTTGTCAGTTCAAAATTGTCCCATGTCCTAAGGTTTCCAGACTAAAATCTGAGAACTGAGGGCAGCCCCTGGTGAGATCATTAAGCATTATGCATTATGCACTAACCACCACCAAATTACTCACAACTTGTTATTCAAACAGAGAGAGAGAGAGAGAGAAGGGGGGGACATGTGTTTATGTTTGTAAATTAAGACAGTAATCTTAAAGTGAAATGGTATGTAGAGAGATCTTGTAGCACCCTTGAGACTAACTGAAAGAAAGAATTTGGCAGCATGAGCTTTCATAGACATCAGTTTACTTCCTCAAACTGAGGAAGTAGATTGAACTCTACGAAAGCTCATGCTGCCAACTTCTTTCTTTCAGTTAGTCTCAAAGGTGCTACAAGATCTCTCTACATACTGATTCTACAGACTAACACAGCTATATCTTTTAAAGTGAAATGATTATTCTTCATCACCTACTTGGGGAGATAAGATAAAGAATATTTCATCTAGCCTACTTGCTTCCAGCCAGAAGTTGCATGCAAAGCAAAATGGAAGGTAAGCCCTGGAACCACAACAACTGGAATGGAAGTGAAAGCTAACTCCTTTGGGTTATGTCTTTGCTAGTTGCAACAATAAATCAGTTCAGCCTTGTAAACTGTGGCAAACTGCTGCTCTCATAGCTGAACTGGAGATTTGTACACAGCCCTTTCCTCTTTGTCTACAGATGAGCTCCATGAAACTGGAGAATTTGTACCATCATCTCCTACCATAAAAACTGGAGACTCTGGGCTAGGCCCTGACATCTGCAACCCTATGCTCAGTAGCTTCCTTTCCAGCATTGATAGTTCTTGGTAACCAATTCTGTCCCAAGAATGAAGGATATGGAGATCATGACCAAAAGCATCTGAAAATATGAAAAAAAGCTTTTGAGTGAATTCTTATCCATTTATGTGAAATCGGTATTTTTGGCAATCTGTTGCTCGATCCCTGTCTTTAAGTGTGTCTGTTGATACAACTGTGCACAGTTCCTTTTTTTTTTAATGGCTCTTCTCTCCTGATGCACAGTAAATATCAATCTACCCTTCTGACTACTATCCTTCCACATATTTCAAACACTTTAATGGTTTTTCTCACTGAACCATAAAAATTATTTATAAATTCATTTTTCAAAGCATTTACACAAGGAGAAAGTCATAACATGATGTGAAACACAAATTATGATTACTGGAGCATGAAAGGTTCATTGGGTGTATGTATATGTAATGAAGGCAACAACAACTGCTGCTGAAAAGTGGACTCTTTATTATAGAGCAGTTATTAAACATAAGGTAGAGGAATCATGAATTATTCGTAAGAAGGTAATTTTTTGAATAAACAACTTGGTAGGGGTAATCATAACTTCTACAACTTAATTTCTACTATGTATATTTTGTGTAATTTTTGAGGGGAGAAAATACTTTTTCTTCATCCACATCTATTTTCCTAGTGATAAAAGGCACTCTTTATATGATCATGTATATGCAACTATCATGATAAATAAATCATCTTCTCTAGTTGCAATGCAAAGTAAATTATATAGACTTTCCTACTATCCAAGTTGTGGCAGGGACAGTCCTGATTAATCCTTTGTCATCCAACTTTTTCAGCTCCTTCTAAAATGTCCCAGTTTCTCTCTCCTCCTCCCATTTTCCCATTTTTGTCCTCAGTTTACTTCAATTGCAGGATACCGAGTTCAAGGCTATAAATAAAATTTATTATTATTATTATTATTATTAAGGTGCAAAAGTAGTTTTCACTCCCTTAACTCAGTGAAGTGCAAGAGAGAAGAGAAGACAGGGTGGAATTTTGCCCTTCCCTTAAAACTCAGGCAAAGGCAAATTGCTGTAGTCTCCAGCTTGTCTGTTCTGCGTCATTAGTAACTTTCAACATCTTCATCACTCACAGACATTGCTTGCTCACAGGTGTCCTGGATTTCACTTGTGAAATGTTGACGATATGGATTATGACCTAACCCTCATAGAGAGGTGTCACAAGGGGGAAAGCAGAGGGCAGACTACACTGGGTGACACCCCAGAGGGGGTTTACACCCAATAGAGTGGTATACCTGGTAGGACTGGCACAGCTGGTGGGCAAGTGAGAATGGGCATTGCCTCCTTTTCTCTCTCACCCATCAACTGTACCAGACTTTGAATGGGCCCTCCACAAACTACAACATCACCTCCCTCAGCAGTGATCTGGCTGGGTGGCAGGCAACTGGCCAGGGAAAAGACAAACAAGCCAGATGGAAGGAGAGGGTAATTCACCATCACCCCAGCCCTTTCCAAACACCTGCACCAGGTGGCATCAATGGCAAGGATGCCACTGCCTCATAGGACTTTACTCCAGGGAGTCCAAAGAGCTATATTCTTCCAAACAAACTGCCTGGGGTTTGTGATCTTTGGAATAGGTCCTTGTCTCTTCTGTTGCATCCCCAGAGGCATGTTTTGGTGAGGATGCAATCAAAATGAGACTTTTTTTAGTGGCCATTTAAAGGCTACAGAATTTCCTGAGAGAGGCTAGGCTAGGTCCTCTCATGTTCCTCTGCTGTCAGGAAAATGCCTTTTTATTTAAACAAACTTTGGTCTAATGGGTTGCAGTAAAAGATGTTCTTGATTTACGCAAGTGTTGTTTGGTCATTTCTGTTTTCCCCTTTGCTGGTGTCTTTTAGTATTTTTATGTTTTAATTAATCTATGTTATAGTTTTATCTGTGCTTATTTTGTTTAGATTTCTTGTTAGCTATCATCTGAGTGGGTGGGAAAAGCTAAGGTAGAAAGTGAGTATATGAATCAATGACAAGACCTTTACAAACTGTGAGAGAGAAAAATTGGTCTGAAAAAGTTGATAGGGTTGCTGGGTCTCTGAGTTTGACCTAATGTTTTACATTTTCTCAGTGTCTCCAAGAGAAAAGAGAAACCCTCAGTAAAACAAGTAAGGATGTAATTTCTTCAATTTTTTCCCCTCAAAGGAAACAATGGACCAAAGCAGATTGGCCAAAAGGGTACTTTTAGCAATTTTCCTCTGGCTGGAAAAAAAATCTTTGAAAGCCAGGCAGTTTTCACGCCTATTCACAATTTGAGATTTATTCTGTGCAAAATTAACAGGTGGTTGTTTTGCACAGGAAAAAAAGCATTTTCTGTGTCAGGAATGACATCTTATTTCTGTGCAGAAAAAGTGTTTGTTACACAGAAAATTCTGTTTTCTGTTCAAAACAGCCACATGCAAATTTGGCATAGAACATGGCCTGAACTGCAAAATGTCTTTTCTGGCCAAGATTTTTCTCATCAGGGTTTCTCATCACAGGAAGAATGGGTTTTTATGTCAAAGTAAAGTGCACTCTGAAGCGAAAATGACATAGATGTAACTGGGGCAAAGAAACTGGGACAAAGTTGGAAAGTTTCCAACATTTTCAATTATTATTATTTTTTAAAAAAATCCATCCATAACAAAGAGGCTGCTCTCCTCCCCTATGTCATTGCCACACTCACTTACACCACAACATTTGCAGTTCCTGAATCAGTACTTGGGAGCAGTGATGGGATGGATGTGTGCCAATAAACTAGACTGGGAGCCTTATCACATGAGAAAAGAAAGTTAAGACACAGCATGAGAGAAGTGTCTTTCTCCTTGCCTCTCTGCATGCCATCATGCTGGCAAAATCTGTTTGACAAAAGGCACACTTTTATGACTGTGTCCCTCTGGAAGAAGAATGGAAGTGCTATGACATCATACAGAGAGGCAAGGGGAAAGACACTACTTTCTCACTGCATCTTGGCTTTCTTTTGTCATGTCATAAGGCTGTGGATCTCAAAAAGTTGTAGGGTCTCTGAGTGGGTGGTTTTCAACTTCACAGAATTGACTGGAAAGCTGTTATGGGTGGAGTCATGTTCCTACTGAAGGAGGATACTCCTTCTCCTCATACTCCTCAATCCAACTTGACCACTGAAGCCTCTGGTGACCTTAGTGGCATGATGGGTCTTTGTCTAGTTCTCAGTCTTACACTTCATCCAAGACAAAGACAACTTAGGAGATTAAAAAGAACTGTAAGGCAAAATGCACCTTGGACCTTTAAAAACCTGTTGTAAAAATGAGCTAAATCAACCAGTAAAGGTCTATAGTATGAAAAACAACAAAATGGACAAAGGGGTTGGTCCTTAGGAAGTCCACATTTTTGATTCACTCTTGGAGATGAAAAGCCATCAGTGTAAACAAATTGTTTATGGTCTATTAAAGGAAAGGCGAACCAGTGGAGTGAAGCAGAAGTAATTCCAGTCTAGCTCTCAATCTTGCAGAGAAACAGTTGTAGGTCTGGTTCTGTAACACTTGTCAATGATTCATTTCAGGGAAGTTTTCTGAGGTCACAGGGCTACACAGTTATTTTGACCTTGCACTTACTTCAGAATTCCATCTGTAGATGAAAGGCCAAAGGGAACATAACATTTTCTGCCCCTGTATGCAGCTGTGGAAGTTCTTACTGAAGGCTTTGACTTTCAGCTGGAAAATTCATGGCCAAGAACCTAATTTAAAAAAAAAAAGGCAAGCAAGATCAATGTAGGTTTATTTGGATAGTTAAGAACCCTCTTATATCAGATGATTGTATTTACAATTGATGTCATGTTTGCATAACTCATTAAATAATAAGTTAGCAGATGTATGTTTTGCTATCTTGACACCTTGAATTCACCCTGAGCATTGTTTTGATAATGGATTACTTCTCTTAAATAATAATGCCATAAGTACAGGAACTGACTTCTTTCGATCGAATGATCATTGTTGCTGTTGTTTGCCTTCAAGTCATTTCTGAGTTACAGCAACCTTAGGCATCAAATGACACCCCACACACACACGCACACAAATTCCCACACCACTCCTTCCATTTAAACATTGGACTATGACTCTAGAAACCACGGTTCAAATCCTGGCTCTGCCATGTAAACCCACGGGGTGACCTTGAGCAAGTCACACTCTCTGAACCTCAGAGAATGGCAATGTTAAACCCCTTCTGAAGAGACTTGCCATGATAGGTTTGCCTTAGGGTCGCCAGAAGTTAGAAATGACATGAAGGCACACAACAGCAACAGCAGCAGCAACAACGCCCATTAAAGTACTGGAGCATTTCTGCTTGCTCTGAAGAAGTGCAATGAAGTGTTTTTCCCTGCTTTGGAATATCTCTGCTTATGAATAGGGTGCACAATTTTGAGCAGCCACATACACAATGCTCAAGGCAACACATAGCAGATAGCTATTTAAGGACCAGCGACAGTACAGTTCAAGCTAATCACGTCGATGAGTGTGTCTTTCCATGCCACAACCAGCTGTCAGGAAGAATATGTAGTGTGGGTAGGTTGCTTAGGTCAAATGATGTGTCTAGTGGCTTTTAAACATTACAGCTGCTGCATGGAGCACAAGTCATATAGATACAGTTATGTTTGGCAGCCTTCCCATAGGAGCTGTAACTTTTGAATTGCTTCACAGAGCCCAGGATGGTTAGATACTGTGGTGATGACTTGTGTTGGTTTTAGCACAAATTTCTTGGGCTATCTTTGCTAAACAACCACTCCAAGAGAGTCTTTGGGTAGCGTGACTATGTTCAACCTGGGATTCGTTTATGTATCTAGGGAGATAAGATTTAATTCCAGCCCCAGGCTGACAGCTGTGAGGAAGGGGGGTAAACCCAAACATCCATCTGCTTAGATGCTTAGATTCCTTATACATGTTAAAAGGACATATGGGCCTCTGCCAAATAAACCCCAATGAGTTTTCATTTATACCTGGATGCCTTTATTACACTAACCTTGCCCCCACTTGATTTTTCAAGTTAATAGCCTTTCGACATTCTCCTTTTAACAGGTTCATAATAACTGGTAACATGATCAGTAATAAAGCAGGAAAGGGAATCAATATTTAGTTCAGGCATCAGAAAGGGAATTTACAGAAAGCTAGCGCTGAATATCAGAGGTGAAATAAATGCATCAAACCAAATCTTCCACTGCTCACTTAAGTGAAGTTTAATGACTGCAGTCACCCATGAGCTCTAATCACACTGGACTCTGCAGGTGAAATTTTCTTTTAACGAAACTTTTTTTTTCTTGCTAGAGCCACATATAAATAAGGATCCAGCACTGTGAAGTTATCAAACTCTGTTGATTCTATATTAAGTTCTCTCAGAGAGGAACATCCTTCGGTCATTGGTATATCAAGCGTGGCACAAGCTGAGTCTCCCCTATCTGGAATTCCAAAATCCGAACTACTCTAAAATCAAAAATTGTCCACATGGGAGCCTGAAAACAGTGACGCCTTTGCTTTCTGATGGTTCAATGTATGCAATCTTTGTTTCATGCATAAAATTATTAAAAATATTATGTTAAAAATTACCTTAAGGTTATGTGCATAAAATGCATATGAAGCAT